>OY728166.1:123041432-123729765 GCA_963277665.1 Viscum album | reverse complement strand
GGTGTTCTTAGAGGGATGTAGTTTCCTTTCAAGATATATGATCAGAGTTCTGTGTTGTTGTTACATTATCGATCAAATAACATTGAAATCCTTAAAGTAGGGTATTCAATTATTTTCCAATTATTTTATGTGAAATTGTAAAGTTATCATTGTTTATTTCTTTAGATGGAATTGGAATTAACTATAACATATTTACATTCAGAGAGGTATATATTCTTTACTTTTTGGTTTAAACCTCTTTTTTTATTATTATAAATGTTCTTAAGGGTTTAAGGAAGGTTCCAGAAGCATTTAGGTCTTGTTCAAAGCCCAGATCTTCAGTTTTTGGATAAAACAGATGAGGTGTATATTTGGCGCATGGTTAGTGTTAACCATGTGGCTCAACAATGTGCCCCTTAGGAGGTGGTTCACGGTTTGAGAAACTATGCAAGGGAGGACACATATCCATGAGAAATGGTGAAAGTGTGTAATAGATCTTAAATTCATAGTTAGTGCATGGTTGTTTTAACTGTATACCTAACTTTTCTAAGGGTGAAACCTTGGGATAGTGTTGGAACACATTTGGTGAATTGTTTGGCCAACCTTACAACAAAATCGTGTTCCTTTTAAAAGTGGGTTAAATGAAAAAAAATCACGTACTTTATTTAAGACTTGACCTCTCTTTTTCTCTCTCATTTTTCAACACAGCCTCTTCCTTCCTGTTGGAGATCACCTTTGAATCCAACCTATCCATTAAGATCCCTTCTTGTCTGAAGTCCAATTATTTCATTGTTCATCTCATTGGATAGCCATTAGTAAGCTCTTCAATCTTTCTTTTTCTTTTCTTCATTTATCTTATCATATATAATGTTAAATACATGTGAGATAATATGCCTTTTTTAGGGAATTTTTTAACTTCTACAATTTATTCTATTTTAACTAGATTGGAGGCCAACACTGGATGATGAATCATCTACTTCTATAAGGTTGGTGGCCTAGTATTTTTTCCTTAAGGCCCAATTGTTTTATATAATGCATTATGATACCACATGATGAATATTCCATGTGTTGCCTCAAAAATATGAATTATCCTAAATTGATTTGTTACCCATGTTATAAATTCCCCCATACACCCTTTTTCCATCTTTTACCAGTGCCACCTCTTGAGGTGTGCTGAGGAAATTCCCCTTGACTTTATAAATTCCTCTGTAACCAAACCAATTTCTAAGTGGGCTCGTATTGACTCATAAATTAAATGGATAAATTAAATCAAATAGAAGTGAATTTTGTGACCATATCATGTGTTCCATATTATACATGATTCTCAATCACAGAATCCCTTATTATACATGATTCTTGAGCATGGATCCCTTATTATACATGATTCTTAGGCATGGATTCCCTTATTATACATGATTCTCAGGCAGGGTGTACCTTATTATACATGATTATCAGGCATGTCATCCCATATTATACATGATTCTTGGGCATGAAATCTCTTATTATACATGATTCTCAGGCATTGTGTCCCCTATTATACATGATGCTCGGTCATAGTGTCCCTTATTATACATGGTCCTCAAGAATAACGTCCCTTATTATACATGATCCTTGGGAATGTATTCCCTTATTATTCATAATCCTCTAGCATTGAATCCCTTATTACTCTATGATACATATGGTCATAGTGAAACTTATTTAAAATATGAGACTCTTATGATTATTCAAGGATGCCTTGGTTGAGAACCTCATGTTCTGTATAGTACTACGTATCTATATATATCTCTATATAAGTTATATATATATATATAGTATATGTATATACATAAATTATTATATATATACATGGTTTCATGTATTTAGAGATATCCCAACTTAGACCGAAGCAGATACATTTTGGAGGGTGTTCTCTAGGAACCAGAGCTGACTTGGTTATAGTTTGCATTACTACTTTATAATTGTTATACCTGTACACTAATAATTTTATATGAACTAGTTAGATTATACTAGATGTCGTTGGTGGTGTCCTATTGAGTACATATCACACCCTATTCGGGCCACCAATTGGTACCCAAGTATACTTCATGGATATAGGTAGGGACAAAGGCAATCGCCCAGCTGGGGATACTTGATTATCTATGCTAGGTTGTAGTACAGGAGTAGAGGAATAAGCATATGATCATAATCCTATTGGAGATAGATTTTGGATATTTTTTTATTTTTTATATCATGTTGTATATGTCTTCTACACTATTCCTAGTTTTCCCATTTTTTATAGCATCATAACATGATCATAATTTTATATCTGATATTGGATATAGACTCCTAATTATTTATGATGCTTTTTCGATTCTTATTATTGTTATTATTCAAGATGTTTTTATTTTTTTATTGTATTATCATGATAATACTATATTTATCTATTATCACCATTGTGTTTCACTCTTGTCATGAGGGTATAGTCTCCTTATCATACCAACATAGACCATCACTGCTAGTCGGTAGCCACCAGCATAAGGGGAAGTGTGCTTGAGGCTATGTGGCCAATTGGGTTTGTTTAATTATGATTGAACCAAGGTCTTAGATGTTACATTAACCTTAATAAATAATAAAGTGTAATAATGAGAAAAGAAATATTTTATGGCTATAGCGATCACATATTTTTTCATCATGATAGTAGGTTTCCTATTGATTTTCTAGATAGTGTGTTGTTTGTGTTTATACATTAGTTATCCTATTTTTTATGCTATGGTTTAGAATGTTTAATTTGATGAAAATTGTTAAATAGTGTAGATTTGATAATGATGTTTTCCTAAAGAATTAAAAAGGTGTTTTTATTGAAACCATGCATTCTTATAATTTGATGAGAAATCAAAAGTAATGCTTAATGCATGTTTAATTAGAATTGTTATTCTATATGTTAAAATAATTGGATAAAGAACATGAATCAGGAAATGTTTGTTTTTTATAATAATAAATATGCATTTTAATGAATTCATTCTTCCTTAAATTTGTTGAACTAGAAGTTATGCTTGATAGAATATTGAAATCATTTATATCTTTTAATAGTTTATGACTTAAGTTAACTACGGTTGTAACCTATGATAAATTATTCAGTTAATCCAAGATGGTAATAAAATAGGTTGTTTGACAAAGATAAATGTTTGGGTCCAAGCGATCATGTGCATGTGAAGGTTGGATTTCTTTTTTAAGGGCATAGATTTCTTATTGACTATGTTTGTTATTTTTTTTCATTATTGTTTTTCTCTAGATGTAAGTATTTCTATAAAATATGATGTGATCTTTATATGGTTGATGGATTGGAAATATATGTGTTAGGAGGCCCAAGTTTGTGGTATCAATTGACATATGTGATGGTGGGATTCATGGTGATATTCCTGATGGTGTTGGGGATGGAACTATGATAGATGAAATGGGTTGAGTCTGGTCTTACCTTTTGTTGTAATGAAAGATGGATATTTTTTTGTTAATAAATATTTTTAAAGTATAGATGGCTAGGTTACTTATTTATATATTCCTTTCCTCACTACTTGAGGCAGCTGGTTGTTCATGGTTATGCATCTCTTTTTTGGTAGCTTAGGATGTTTTCTAGATTACCTGGAATTATGGAATGATAATGAATAATAAATGTTTTAACCCACACATTCAGTACTTGAATGGAATAAAAAGGTTCAAAATATTGTGGAACTGTGGAATCAGTTAGATAATTCCTGGAGGGCATGGACATCACTTAATGGTTAACGAAATGTGAAATAGAATAATGTTAATTAATGGATAAATAATTAATTAACTTAAAGTTAAATTCTAAAATGAAATAATTAATTAAATAAATCCATTTTAATTCTTGTGTGCTTGTGGGATATCTAGTTCTTAGCGGTGGTATCTAGGTTTCTGAGAGATGATAGTTACAGATGAGCCTAAGACTAGGTTAATACTCATAGTGTGGTTGTGATATATAATATATCATGTATGTTTTGTGATTTCATACGCTACCCCACCCATGTTGGTAGGGTGACTAACACCCAATGGAATCTAGGAGGGTGTTTTCCCCAACATCTAGGTTGGTAAGGAATGGATGGTTGACTACCCCTTTTGACCTCGCTCTCTTCTCCTGGTGGTATTATGTGATGGTATGAACGATGGTTATCTTTCCCCATACATGTGTATAGAGGGATATAATAGATTTTGGTTATTTTAGACACATTTATCTATGGATATAGTATCCTATGGATTATTATAGGTATGTCATGTGCAAGTTATGATGGATCGAGGTATAATAAATGACATACGGGTTGTGGTGGATCCCAAAAACTACTTGGTTACTATATGGAGATGTGGTATGAGATGATCAGATGATTTGATTCATAGGCTTCATGGTATATGATGAGATAATGTGATTAATGGGGTTTATGGTATGATACTTTAGCCAAGGTATTTTAGGAATGGATTAATTTTAGATATAGATGGATCAGGACATGCAAAATTAGGGTGGAGTGGTAACTAGGTACATTATTTTAATATTATATTATATAATATCTTTTATGTGATACTTGCTGAGAGGTATCCATGGTGAGGATATGAATATAGTATGCATATTTAGGTGCTGAGTTAGCTTCACTTATTATTCACTTCAATTTAGAATGTTTTATTTATATTTTTTATGATAGGATCCAAGGAGAATCCTACTGAGTATACATGTTATGATCACCCTATGTATATATAAACTATTTTTCATGTCAGTGAGAGCATATTGGTGATCAAGTTGTACTTTACTAGATCATGGTTTGTTCAGGAGCTATTTGGGATTTCGAGGTCTTTTTCGAGGACTAACTATTTTTACTTATAGTTTTTCTTACAATTGTTCTATTGTGTGACATTACATATATATATATGGGATCCTTTACTTTTATCTTGAGAAGGATTTGTTTGGTGTCTCTATCTTATCTATCATATTCTCAAATCTTAGATGGTAATTCCGCCCATTTGTGTGTATTTTATACCCCTGGTACTTTTCACCAACAACAAAATATAAATTTTTATTATTAAGCCACATTAAGTAGAAGTGGGAAACCAAAGTTCACAAAACATTGATACCACTACATGCTGAAAGAACTTACAAATTTATTAAACACAAGATTAAGATTATTAGTATCAGAAACTCTATATAATTACCAGTTTATAGTACTAACCTAGATGTTGGGATCCTTGCTGATAAGCTCTTCAAGATGGGTAGTCATTTTATCCTTTGTCTGAATGAATTCCTCCGAGTTGATTTTACATTGGTTGAAGCCTCGATCCAGGATTCGGTCTTGTTTGTCTAACCACACCTCTTGACACTCCACTTATTTTGGGTAATTTTTATTCATTGTTAAATCTACAAGCTTGTAAACTTGCAGTGCTTGGAAACAAAGGAACATCATCTTGAATATAGTACTAAAAACCATGAATAAAAAGGCATATCCCTTACTTAAAATGAATAAAAATGATCATAAGGTGCACACCTCTACACTACCAAGGGTTAAATGTATCCCAATAGTTTGTAAGATGTTTTCAAAATTATGGGTAGAAGGATCCTTGACCTATTTCCCTCTCACCATTATCTTAGTTTTAGCCTTAGTGATACTAATCCTTTAGAACCAACTCAAATCCTTCTTGCTTTTCAGGTTCATCACCAAATGATTTTTTGGTTTCTAGAAACTCATCCTAACCCCTAGAGGAATTAAATTAATGAATAGTTGAAAATAAATGTACGGTCAATTATGGAATGAGTATACACCCTTTAGAAGCATTTAAAAATTGTATTAACAATAGGAATATTTAAGTACTCACATGAGATGTAGGTTTAGTAAATGTATATAATAGTTTTAATTTAATTTATATTTCATTCGTAGAAGAAGTAGGTGAATTTAAATTTCTATCATATTATGAAATTATTTCCCATCAAGTTGTGACTTGTTATCTATATGCTTTCATTTCTTCTCCCAGATCTTCCTTTCATAATAATCGGGTCCATCTACCCAGGGAAGAAAACAAAATAAAGGGTTTGAATGGTGTTTTTCCTTGGATATTTCCACATATAATTTACCACAATGAGCTACTAAAGTTGCAACAACCTCTATAAAAACTTTAATATTATTTTCATCTGGTGGAGGAAACATGAGTGGGGAAGGGTTATGAACTTTTTATCATCTCTCAAGAAGGGTATAAAATCTATGGTGGTGTTCAAATTACTTTGTAATGATAAGAGGATAAAATATAGAAAAATGTTTGGATGGAAATTGAAAATGTAGGATTTGAATAAAAATATAGCCAACAGAATTCCAATACTACATGAATTTATTTTAGGAAAAATAATATATGAGCATTATTATATTAATGATTCACATACCAAATGTATCTCTAAGGTAATATTATTTACTAGGTCACAATTATAATAGGTGTTCACCTTAACTTGATGTCAAAAAACATTCTGACATCACATACTCTGACAACTTATCTCTAAACAAAAATATTTCTTCTTTTGAGTGCATATATTGTTAGTTTTCCTGATATTATTGAGAAAATATAGATAAAAAGTGATTAAAAAATATTCTAAATTAAATTATAATTACCTTTGGAAATACTTATTTTGGGATTCTAGTTTATTGATCGCTTATGATATCATTCATAAATTTAAAAATATAATATGCACACTTATTATTGTTATTTTTTTTGAATGTTATAGAAACATTGTCTAGAATAAGTAAATTGTTATGGAATATGTTTTTATAGGTAAATATTACTATATATAACTTAATTTTTCTTCACTTGAATATATTCCTAGGCTTCTTATGTCCATTCACTAATATCATACCATGATTTAGACAATATTTATAAATCACCCTTTCATAAAAAAAATTCATTTTAAATAAGGTAAAATTTATATTTTTAATTTTATCTATAAAATTTTTATAATTTTTAATTAAAAAATTTACAATGGGCATCATTTGTGGTCGATTTGTTACAAATACATGCTTTGGATACAAAAAATAAACATTCTAGGTATCTAAATTGAGTGTGATGACCATCCAGTTCATCCTAAAAAAATAAGTAATAAAAAAATAAAAATATATTTTATATTCCTAGATTATAGAGTTTTACCCCTGCATTATAGGCATCGAGAAGAGTCTATCATCTGTAATTTTCTTTTCAAATGTCACACTTAGTTTATCTTTTTTATCAATTTATTCCATATTCAAATTAAATTATGTAATATAAATGGACATAGTATTAATGAGTATAAATTTTTATTCATAAGATTTTCCCTTTATATAGTAGTAATATATACACCTATAGAAAATATTAATAGTTATAAACTATAATGAACATAGTAGATAAATTTTTTTTAAAACAAGATATAAAAATTTAACTCATGTATACATTCACAACTGAGTCTCTTAACCATTAAAAAATGATAATTTCATTTATACCCTTGAGAACAATCATGTATATAATGTCCTCTCAAAATATTTATTTTTCATAGTCAGTTTAAAAAACATTTCCATATTTTAATGTTATATCCAAATGAACTTGAAATGTTAATATATGCAACAGTAGAACTTGTGGGGTGAAGTTACTCTCGAAAGGTCCTTTTTATTTATTGGTTGATCCACTATATTTTATTAATATAAACTTATATTTCTCCTATATTTTGTTTTTCTTTAATACCATATCTCATTTTAGACCTTTTTCCATCAATTTCTAAAAAAATCATTTGAAAAAAAAAATTGTAAAGGACATACCTCATTATCATTATGTATCTTTATAAGATTAAATAGTCTTGCTATAAAAGTTCTAATGGAATTATCAACCATGGTGATATCTAGATCATCAATATAAATATGAAACCCGATGTTCAGATTGTGAGTTTCTTCAATACCCACTCTTACATGATCTTTTCGGAGTTTCTTATTGTGTATCAGTCTTCCTGGATGTTGTATATCGTACCCAAAACAAGGAAATGGGTAGGTGTTGATAGATATAAATTACATACAATTTCACCCTATAAAATTTTAGTAATATAAAGTTATCAGTATCTATATGATTAAAATTTAGAAGAAAAATTTATGCAAAAATTGATTACCCTGGGTAAGGTAGGAGGTTGAAGGGAATGGCTAGCCTCAAAGATAGTGGGATCATGTGTCTCTTCATATACTAATTGGTGTTCTACTATTGGTTCTCTTTGACACTTTTGCATATATTGGTCCACTAAAATATACTAGAAAATAATATATTTTGAAGAATTTATTTGTTATTGAATGCCTTTTATCATCTAATATGTATCTATTTACAACTGTTTCTTCTCAAAATATGCTCGAGGTGACACTTCAAAACCTACACCCTAACACAGTCATATTGTTTTGGCCGATTCGAAACTACTAAAAGTAGTTCTTCTTTATGTTCATTTTATAAATATTTTTGTGTCTAATCCATAAAAAAACATATGAACATAAATATATATTTTTTATGCAATAATATTATGAAGCATAAAAAATTACTATTATGTTATACTTACGCATGATTCACATACTACTTGTGTATTTTCATCTACAAGTTTTCCATCTTTATTTATGTGATCCTCCTTCCATAACATGTGATGTGGGATGGAAATTTCATTGAATTTTGATTCAAAATTCTTCATATAAAAAATTAATGTATGTTTTTTCATATCACATAAATATTTTATTGTAGATTCAAAATACATTACATTTTCTTTTCAAGTGGAGCATACCCCATTTATGCTTTATGATAGGGGTACATTGGTTTTGATGCACACTTCTTATTTTTATCAGTCCTTTACTATTTCATAAATTAACAATTTTGAATCAAAGTGGATAAAATAAATAATGTTAAATAAAATATTATCTATTACAATAAACCTAAAATGATTCCTCAATGCATAAACTAATGAAGGATTTCCATGTTTCTTGGGTTATAATGTGTGTATGCATAGTTGGTGGGTGGGGGTTTAATTTCCCCTCATCATCCCTGAGATACTTCTTTGTTTTAAGTGTCTGGAACTCTCTATGATATTTTCCAATGATCATTAATACAAAGTTCTTATGACTATCATCTAAAATAAATGAACCCTATAAGGGATATTGAAAATTAAATCAATGTTTCATTATATAATTTTTCAGTAAAATAGAGATAGTATATCATAACATTACCCTAATATCTTCCCAAATGGATATCTTCAATGCAAGCACAACATTGTGTCTTGTATCTATATCAGTTGGCACATTCATTCGATTTGTGACCCTAATGTAACTAATGAACATTGACTTGTTGGGGTAAATAGTTTTTTCATTTTTATTTCATACAACCTCAAATTTTATACCTTTGTTTCATGCCTTGACAACTTTAGTTAACATGGTGATGCTACACTTCACTTATTTTTTTTCATCCACATGTTGTCAATACACTAACAATTTTTCTATTTCAGCATCTATAGTTTGTTATTACCCAAGATTGCAAACATCAGTGTGTGGAGAAGTAATTATCTATATGAGTAGTTAAAAATTTAATTTATATTACATAAATGTATTAGATAACACATAATATTATGAGGAAAAGAATTATATATTAAAATACATTTTAACCTATTTATTGAACTCTTTTTTTATTTAACGGTTGAAGGTATTTGGATTCTTTATCGAGTATCAAAATCCCCTCCTTGTGGTCCCCTATAATATACAAGACACTATCTACATTGGAACTATCATGAAATGATTATGATCTCTCCATGAAAGTGTCATCCTCAATTGAATTTTCATCTAAAACATCAGTTTTTTTAGTCACTAACAGAATAATTAACCAATTTATGGTTACTAGATTTAGGATAGAAAATAATTACACAACTTTTGATTCCATTATGAATGGTTTTTTATAACCTTAAACATTGAAATTAACCTTCAATAAGCACAATTCATTGAATTTAAATGCACCCTTGTTGTAAACCCATTTAAAAAAGAAAATAAACACTTGAAATGTTGTATAATCTTACTCTTATATTTGTTTGATGATTCCAAAGTATGACATATTCACATAAATTAATTTTATATCATTGGAATTAGATATGTGCATCGCTTCTTCCATAAGTGTAACTCTATTATTTTTCATCATATTTTGTTCATCTTGTTCCTTATTATAGAACATATAATCATTAATTTCATATCCATTGTAAGATAATACATTTAAATTTCGTCATCTGGCTTTCCATCAAAGTTTTTCAGCAATTAAATTCATATTTGTAGATAAATACTTATAAATATAATATCATAACCATCTTAAAAATTGTGGATTGTGTGTATTTGATATCAATATTTTATCCCTTGGTGGATTAAAATGTCTAAGAATTAATTTTTGGAATTATATGTAAGGATAAACCTCTAAAATATTATGTAAAATGTAAAGGTGAGATTGATCCTGCTTTATAATGATAATTGTAACAAAATATCTTCTGTAAATCCCTTCTCCCATAAGACATCTGTTGTGACATGATTTTGGAAGACCAATGCTATCAACATCTAATAGTTAATCAGTAGAGAATTCAATAGTTTATTCAATAATATATCACTCTTCATTAAAACCTTCTGGTCGACTTCGATTTTTGACATACCCTTCCAAAATATTCATATATTATTTAGTGGGGCACATCCATCTATAATATACAAGACCATGTAGTTGAATCTCTCTAACCAAGTGAACCATTAGGTGAAACATCATATAAAAAAATTATAGTAGGAATAACGTATCCAATTCACATAATATAACTGAAATTTTATTATTCATGATTGGAAACTTCATCGGGTCTATAAATTTACTGCATATGATTTTGAAAAATAAGAAAAATCAAGTTAATATATGTCATACATTTTTAGGTAGGATTCAATGTAAATATACAGGAATTAAATCATGCATCTAAACATAAAATTAATGTTATTTTAGACCCTATAACTTCAAATTAGTCATTAAAATGACATTATTGATATTTGATGAATTCCCCTATATAAATTTTACACCATTAAGGAAGTTATAAAATTGAAAATTTTCTTATCTGTATAGAGTGTAAGATTCTTGAGGATGAAAAGTTTTTCTTTCACCCTTCACTAGTGTCAACTCTTCCCTTATCCCCATGTCAATCATGTCTAACCTAACATTAATTCCATATTTTGGTTTGTTTAGTATATTTATTTACCTTCCAATAACAATATCACATAAATTTGTTTCTATGTGCGTCAAATTGAGAAAATGAATGACATAAAAAAATTCCAATATAGTAATTCAAAGAAAACTAATCACTTTTTCCAACCTTATTTCATAAGGTTTTTCAAAAAAAAAATTGAAAATAGTGTCAATATCTTTTACTTTCTCAAACATTTGATCATCTATTAGTAAAGATGGTGTTTTACCTTGTTCTATATTTCCATCAAATGATGTCGTCTAGGATTGGTATTTATTTCATCGGGGTAAAAAATTGTAATGTCCTAAAAACATATTCATCAAGGAATGTTTCATCCTAACTAAGTGTATAACTTCTTCACAAATGGGATACCCCATAGCCTGAAAAATTTCCATAAGCAGGAAAGTCATTTATCACCCCATACAACATAGATCTCAATGTGAACTCTTAACTTCTATGAGCATTATAAAATGTAACACATGTATCCCACATTAATTTCAAATCTTCTATCAATGGATACAAATATACATAAATATTATTATCAGTTTGTTTTGGTCCCTATATAAGCAGAGACAACATAATGTATTTGGGATTCATACATAACCATGGTGTCAAGTACTAACATAAATAGCCATGCACTACTAGTACTATGAGCTTGAGTTGGAACCTGATAAGGGTGCATCGTGGTTCTGATCGGAGCAGATTCATGCCCAGAGCAGCGTTTCTATTTCAGGAAGACTTTGATTCCCTTATCGGTGGTGTTATCTCAGTGCGAGGTTGGGTCATCCAGTCCTAGGTGATGATGCCTTGACCTCGTGTTTTTTGAACTTCCTTCTGGACTTCTGTGGCTACGGTGGTGTGAGTGTCCTGAGCAGGACGGTGGTGTTGGTCCAGGATGGTTGCGGTTGGAGGTTATTTGGTTTTGTATTTTCGGAATGATGGATGGGCTTGCAAGACTTGTTGGTACGGTGTTGCTTCTGGACTCGACCACATGGAGCAGGCTCTAGAGGAGGTTCTAGAGCTAGTTTTTCACCATTGTAGAGATTTATGGATTTGGACGTCTGAGAGGGTATGGTGAAAGCCATCAGATCGGGAATGTGCTTTGACATAGGACACTTGCTTATCGTTCTCCTTGCATCGGTGGAGAGCTGTTCACAATAATTTGTTGGGAGGGGTAGCTTCATGTTGTTAGTTTGGCTTATCTCACATGACCTTCGAGTTATGGAATGTTTTATTTCATTGATGTCTATTAGGGTTTCCCCATTCATCCCTTAAAATGGGGTTTGCTTTTTAATAATAATAAAAATTTGGAAGGCCTTCGGGCCGTTGGATGGATGGAATTATTTTATATGTGTTCCAAGTTAATTTTCTAGTAGTTTCCTAACATCTATACAGTTTTCTAAACCTTGGAATGATAAGAAAGAACCATACAACTTTCAAAGGACTTTATTCATCTTTCTTGTATCAATCTACACCACATTTAGGGAATTTTTTGAGTGATTCATGGTCCCTATAGAACAATATAAAATCATTTTTACAAGCATGTATTTTTTCATAGATCATACCCATTGAACATAGAATTTTTTTAACATCATATGTTCTATGAAAAGGATCATTTTCTTCTGGTAGCATATGGTTTATGAGACCAAGTAGTTTTGTAAAGCTAGAATCACTTCATCCATTTTCATATTTCAAATTATATAACTTCAATATATCTAACAATGTTATATATTTAGTACAACTAGTATAAAATGATATATTTTCACAACTATTTAACTTCATAAAAAACTTTGGACAATAATTAATGTCATATTCAATTTTTATTTTCATTTCATTTATATGATTCCCATTATCATTTACACTAGTATTTCATATCAAATGATCCATAAAACACAGTATCATCCCAATCAGTATGTACATTTAGTTTTCCCTATGATTAGTCTGACATTTATAGCTCTGATCTATTCTATGAAAAATAAAATGTCCATCCAACTCTTCTGGATGAATTCATCTTCAATAAAAATAACATAAATAGAGACAAAGGATTTGAGAAGGGTCATATGCCTGCTCTATTACAAACTTGATGAACTCTTTAACCCTTCCCTTATATTCCTTTTCCACATAATCAGTATCCATCTACTTTTTATTTTTATATATCCTATTAGGATAAAAAATTTGTTTTTCACAAAATATAAATAAATTCACATATGTTATACATATAATATATATATACATTGATATGTTAACAAAGTATCATAATTTGAGTGTGAATATATAATTAGGTATATGTGTGTTTCTAAACATATCTATATGTAAATATATAAAGGTTGTGTTTTAAATATGTATAGAATATTCATAATCAAAGGATAAAGTTACTAATACTTCTAATAAATTTGATTATTTACAAAGAAAAAAGGCATACTCTCTTTGGACACTCAAATAAGTAATGAAAATAAAAGTTTTAATGAAAAAAGGGATAAAAGTTGTTGTGTTCCCATGTTTGGATAAAACTATGATGAATTAAATGTGGGATAGCTCAAGTGAAATATTAAATTGTCTCTAATGTAATCTCATATTCTTTATTTTGGTAATGTTTACATTTAGTTGAACAATTGTTTCTTGTTTTTTATTTCTTCAAAAAAACTTAATTAATGTTTTGTCTTCCATTAATTTGTTTGAATATGTTTGATTGAAATGTTATTACTTGTTGAATACTATTCTAAGAATTCAAAACTAAATAAAAATGGTTTTAATTATTTATAAACTATTTAAATTTCTAAAAACTCAATTGATTTTGTGAGCATAATTAGTATTCCATTGAACTCTTATTATTAGTGATCATTGATTTCTTAATCAATATTACTAAAAGAAAGATAATTGTCATCCTGATTATGGTAAAGAGACTCTTTGATTTTAACCATATCAGTTCTTATTTCATAATTATATATTAAGTGCTAAAAACTAATTCTCTAAAGAAATTTTTTGGACAATTGACAAGCTAAACCTCATGGATTGAACATGTATAAGGTTGTTACTATAAATCTAGTTATTAATTTCCTCAAAAGATGAATTATTCCATTTTAAACCCTTTTTAATTCTTTCACTTATTTTTTCATTATTTAAAATTCATTGTTTTTACACACATTTTTCAATAAAAACACCATTTTGAATTACATTATAAATCTATGTTTAATAAATCCAATTCTATTCATTTTGAATCAATTAATATTTTAAGTGACACAAAACTCACTTAGAAACCTCCGTGAGAGACAACTTAGGACAACTATATTGCATTCTTAAGTAAAAAATATTTTAATTAGGACATAGCAATAAAATTTCCACTATCAAATCGACATCATTATAAAGGGGTTACCAAGAATTTCACTATTTTTTTATATTTTGATTCAAATATTTTTGAAAATACATCTTATTACTTTCGATTTCTAATTAAAACCCATTTTTTATATTTAAAATCATATTTCAAAAGACCAAAACTCTGATTTAGAGCGGTTTGGCCCTAAAATTAATAAAAAATTTCATAATAGAGTCAAAAAAATATTGGAGAGAGAGGTTCTAATATTTTAGAAATGTCTTTCAATGCAGAAATTTGTGAAGAGAAACCTAAAACATCCACAGCCAGACATGAAAAATTAAAAACAATCAAACTAAAGTATCCAAAATCTTTGAAAATCATGGTTGAATAAAGAACCATAAAGGAATTAGTTGCATGAAACATGGTAATGAAAAACTATATGGTCTTGATTATTTCTGCTGGGTCAAGCCACTGCGGTACCGATAGGTCAAAAGGAATGGGGGTGGTATGGTACACGGGAAAAGAAGAACTAAAAAATATTCAATAATGTAATATCGACTAAAAAGGAGTATAAAGAATCACATAACTTCAATTTTGAAAGGGTTGTTTCATCTGAGAAGTTCTAGGGGGAGCAGTGGAAAAGGTTGAGTTTTGTGATAGCTTGAACTGCACGAGAGAGTAGGGTTCTGCTAGGGTTGATTTTAAAAAACTATGAAGGGTTTTATCAATTCTTACCAAAAACTGCTAATAAAGATAGGTTTTATCATAATTTTTTATTTTAACGTTGATAAAACCTTATTTTAACAGTGCATTTTTTAAGAGCTGATAAAAACTATTTAAAATAAATCACAAAAATATTAAATGAATATATATTAAAAATGAATAAATTATAAAAAAATTAACAATGCTAATGAATAAATAATCTTAAATGCATGAATTTTATAAATGAGTGAAATTTAATAACTAAAAATGCATATACTAAAAAATATTTAAAATTTTAAATAAGTTTTATTAATTATATAAGTTATTAAAAAATAAAAAAAATGAATATATATTAAAATAAAGATGAATACATAATAAATATGTGCATCACAACCATATTAAAAACATTAAATGTTAATGAATAAATATATATAAATAAATATTAAAAATGAATAGATTACAAAAATATTAAACAAAAAAATATTAAAAATGAATAAATTATAAAAATAATTAAAAAATAATTAACATTATTAGTGAATAAATAATATTAAATAATATTAAATGAATGAATGTTAAAAATAGAGTGAAATTTAATAATTATAAAATCAATAGATTGTATAAATATTAAAAAATTAATAAGTGTTATTAATTATATATATTATTAAAAAAAATAAAAATGAATATATGTTAAAATGAAAATTAATACATAATAATTTTATAAATTACAACCACATTAAAAATATTAAATGTTAATGAATAAACATGTATAAATAAATATTAAAATGGATAAAATTAAAAATATATATATTAAGTGAATTAAAATTTAAAAATAAATATATTAAAAAAAATATTAAAAAGTAATTAATATTATTAATGAATGAATAATATTAAAATTGAATAAATTATAAACAATATTAAAAAGTAATAAATATGATATATTAAATAAAAATAAAAAAATGAAAAAAATGTATCGATTAAAAATATAATATATTAAACATATTAGGTTAATAAAAAAATTCTAAAATGAATATTAAAAATTGAATAAATTGCAGAAATATTGTGTGTGTGTGTGTGTGTTTATATATATAAAGTGCATTGATTATATATATGTATGTGAAATTAACGTGTGCATATATATATCACAAGTTTGATATATGTTAAATTGAAAAAAGAAATAGCATTTATATAACATGCACATTAAGAATTAATTACTCGATACTAATTTTTCAATATTTAAATTAAAATTAATTTTGAATTATAAACTATTTTTCACCAAATATATCATTTATTAAATGTAAATTCATAGTTTGTATTATATAAATCATATTTAAGGAAACATTATATATTGATATATATATATATATATATCAATGTGAATATATTTGAATATTAAAAAAATTAAATATATTAATGAATAGTCATGTATAAAAAATATTAAAAATGAATAAATCATAAAAATGTTAAACGAATAGATATTAAAAATTAATAAATTATTAAAAAAGTAAAAAATACTTAAAATTATGAATGAATGAAAAATATTAAATAAATGGATGTTAAAATTGACAAAAATTTAATTAAAAAATGAATATATTGAAAAAAATATTAAAAATGAATAAGAGTTGTTAATTATATAAATTTAAAAAAATGAAAAATGAATATAAATTAAAATAAAAATAAATACATATATTAATTATGTAAATTGAAAACATATTAAAAACATTAAATTTTAATCAATAAATATGTATAAATAAATACTAAAACTGTATAAAATTACAGAAAAATTAAAAAATATTAATGAAATAAATAATAAAAGAATTAATAAATTTATATATATATAGTAAAAAGTAATAAATGGTATATATTAAATAAAAATATAAAAATGAATAAAATTTAATAATTAAAAACATAATATATATTAAATATTAAATAAAAACTAAAACGATGATATTAACAATTTACTATTTGTGTATGTTTGTTTGTATAAAATTGAATTAATTATGTATATGTGAAGTTACTGTATGATATATAAAATGTAAATACATACTTAGTCAATATTTCTAATTGATAATAAAATATTAATTATTTGATATACATGTCAAATTGAAAAAACAAATGACATTCATATAACAAAATTTTATTAAATATATATTAATATTAATTAGTAAATATTTTTAATTATTATTAATTTTTAATTCACTTTCTATCCCATTACTGAGGCTTTATTGGATTAATTTTTAATTAAATTATAAACCTTTTTTCATTAAATATATGACGTATTAAGTGTAAATATATATTTAGTATTATATAAATCATATTTAAGAAAATTATATATATATATATATATATATATATTTCTATATTAAAAATGATTTTTAATAATATATATATATATTAAGAATATCACCTTTTATCAGTGCTAAAACACTCGCAGATAAAGGCCGCTATAATCGGTGCTCCAAAAAATGGTAATAAATATAACTTTTATCAACAGTATGATAAAACACTAATAACAATGGTATTTTTGTTTGCACTTTTTTAGCACTGATAAAAATACCCTTTATCATCGCTTTTATCTAGTACTGATAAAACCACTCATTTATCAGTACTTTTTGTTAGTGCTGATAAAGAACACCACTTAATTGGTGACTTTATAGTGTTATAAGTCCTCTTGTATTACTCACTACCTTCAGTGTGGGACAACAATTTGGTATGCGGTTTTTGTCCCATATTAGAGAAAACAACCAGGAAGTGAGGGTTTATAAGCCCCTGTCACTGCTAACTTTTTTCTAGTGGCTTCATAAACAACAAAATATAGATTTGTACTTAGTGTCATAATCCCTTATACCTGTTAACTTTGTTTCAGCAGTGTTTTAGAAATTGAAAAATCATTGGAAACACTGACATGGGAAACTTGAGTGAGTTGTGGACATTCTGAGATTGATGGATGCTCTACCACCTGGGAGATCGATGGATGCTTGTACTTATAAAATTCATGTTAACCACTCGATTTCTTTCCTACGAAATATATATGGGTGTGCGCCTAGGACTCACTACCTCACACGAGTAATAACTTTGGGCATTGAATTGGATATCTACATATGGAGGATTCACAATTGGATACCTATTTATAATTAATTATTTTTAAAAAAAATTGGGTTGATGTTGGGCTTCCCTAACATAGCCCGTATCCACTATAGATGACAATTTATGATGCAAACTAGAACACTGTGTGTTTTTGTGATGTAATTAATAAATGGATCAGGTTAAGGTTGTAGGTGAATAACATGACTGATCAATGATACAATTATTATATATATTGAATAAAATATTTTATTTTTACCTAAATTAAAATTTATAAATTTATATATGTAGACACACACATAAGGATGACTCATCCGGTTAATAATTATTTTCATTCTAATAATAATTTAATGTGAAATAAATCTATAAATATTATTAAATTATATATATATTGAATATTTAATTAAATATATAAATAATATATGACCCAATTATCAACATAATAACCCGTTTAATAAATGTATCAATTTAGAGTTGAGCATATTGATCTAAATATTAAGGCTTTGTTTGGTATACAAGAAGCAATTTCAATGGAAATGGAATATTAAATAGAAAGAGAAAGGGAAAGGGAATTAAAACAAGAATACATGTTTTGTGCATCGGGAAAAGTAAGGGAACCTATTAGAAAAAAAATGTTCAAAAATAAATAAATAAAATCGAATTACTTGTTTTTCCTTGTTTTACCTTCTCCAAATGGACGACATAGGGGTGGGTGGTGCAACAACGATAAGGGGCGTGACAAAGATGCAACAAAGATAATGGGAACGTGACAGTGACAAGGGAAGGAAAACAATAGGGAAAATTAGTGTAGTGGTGGTGATAGGGTGTGATGATGGTGGTGGAGTGAAACAACAAAAAATTGGAAGGGCCATGTGGTGATGATGAAGCAATATAGCAGTGTTTTTAGGTTTTGAAGGTGGTGGATTCACTACTACAAAAAGAACCTTTATTAGCATAAAATGGGATTTGTCCTTTTCAAAAAACATGGACATGTTGAGCACCCTTAAAATCGTGCATGCTTTATCAGCACTTTATTTTAACATTAATAAAGTCCATGGAAGCTTCTATAAAAAATGAACCGTATAGCAAATCTATAACAAAACCAAATTAGAAACACAATCCAATTGAAATACATATATTATAGAAAACTGTATTGGAATAAAAATATTACATTTTCATATCATTTCAATTCAAAATTTTCATAAAAAAATATTTACATTTATGTGATATTTACAATTAATAAAAAAAGAAACCCAATATACAAAATCAAAACTCTTATAGAAGGTTTTTTCTGACGATCAACCTTCATACAAAATATTTTCCCTATAATAAAACCAATGTTTATTTTAGTAACAGTACATTAAAAATAAAAAATTATAATTTGAATGTTATATAATCCACATATGATAAATTATATTGTTAATTACTAAATATATCAATGGTATTATTAGTTATACCATTAACTATATTATTAATGATTATATTGTTAATTTTATATTAGTTATTAATTATTTATTATACTATTAATTAATAATTATATTATGAATTATTAATTACATTGTTAATTAATTACATATATAATTTATATTGTTAATTATGGAATATATTAATGATATTATCAGTTATTAATTATCTTAATTACTTAAATAGTTTTTAATAAATATATCATTAAACTAAAATGACATTTTTTATATTGAAAACAAACACTTTGAGTCATATCATGCATATTGTCTATCAGATTGATGTGTGGTCAATTACTACACATAATAAATGAATTATTAATCATTTTTCTAAATTTTGAAAACAATTTGAGATCATTTACTCAGTTTCAAAATTTTGACACATGTTTTAAAATAATATGATGCTTTTATATTGAAAACATGCAATTGGAGTCACACCAACCACATCATATGTTAGACTGAAGTGCAGTCGATTCTGACACATAAAAATTGAATTTTGGATTGTTTTCCTAAAGTTTAAAATCAAATGGATCTCGTTTACTTATTTTTGACAATGTGATCTAAGTTTTAAACTAAAATGACACTTTTATATTGAAAAAATACACTTTGAGTCATACTGAACACATCGTGTTTTGAAAATACATGAGGTTAATTCCTATATTCCATAAATAAATTAAGGTTCGTTTCCTTAAATTTTGAAAACAATCCAAGAATGTTTGATAATTTTAGGTTATGTGATGCATGATATTAACTAAAATTGCACTTTTATATTGAAAACACACACATTGAGTCATACCAACCACAACATATGTCATATTGATGTGATTTTAATTCTTACATGTCCCAGATGAATTATGAATCATTTTATTAAAGTTTGAAATCAATTCAATCATGTTTTCTTGGTTTTTTCTATGTGACATGCATTTTAAACAAAAATGACACTTTTATATTGAAAACACATGCTTGGAGTCATACCGACTACATCGTGTAAAGCATTGACGTGCAGTCAATTCCGCCGCATAAAAAATGAATTATATACCATTTTCTTAAAGTTTGAAAACAATATGAACTCATTTTATTATTTTTGACTATGTGATGTGTGTTTTAAACTAAAATAACACTTTTATATTAAAATCATGCACTTTGATTCATACGGGCCACATCATGTGTCAGATTGACTTGAGTTCGATTACTACATGTGAGAAATGAATCATGGATCATCATTCTAAAGTTTTAAAACAATATGAGCTTTTTTCTTAGTTTTGGCTATTTGACATGTGTTTTAAATGAAAATGACACATTTATATTGAAAATACACACTTTGAGTCATACCAACCACATCATGTGTTGGATTTAAATAAAGTTTATTCCTATAAATCTCAAATGAATTATGGATTTTTGACCTAAAGTTTGAAACTAATATAAGTTTATTTTCTTAGTTTTGGCTATGTGACTCACATTTTAAACTAAAATGAGACTTTTATATTGAAAATGAACACTTTGAGTCATATTTATCACATTGTGTGTCATATTGATGTGAGGTAAATTATTATATATCACAAATGAATTTTTGATCATTTTCCTAAAGTTTTAAAACAATTGAGTTTTTTTTCTCTATTTTAGTTCTGTGACATGTATTTTAAACTAAAATTACACTTTTATATTGAAAACATGCACTTTGATTCATACTGACCACATTTTATGTAGGATTTATGTACAGTCAAATCCTACATGTCATAAATGAATTCTGGATCATTTTCCTAAATTTTATAAATAACCTAATATTGAGTCATAATTTTTACTTCTTACTTTTCCATTCATTTTGTTTTGGAAATCACAAACATCTTCTTAAAACATGTTTACAAACTTTTTAGGTCCAAAGTGTTTTAGAATGTTTTTGTAGAAAACATATTCTTTTACCTTAATTAAAAAAATTATTAAGTATTACATATATAAACTTTACATTCTTCATTATGATTATCCAAAATGAGTATGTGTCTGATGTATTGGACTCATCATTATCAGAACTTGAAGTTAGAATTTCTGTCTTGTCTTTCATACTAAAAAAATTCTAAATAATCGAATTGATACTAGTATTGATAAAATCTAAAAAACTCATAAATATTATCATATTGATATTGTTAAGGAAGTCCATCAGATTCACCAAGTTTATAATTGGAATACAAAGACTTGTTTCTAGTGAAAGTAACATCTTAAACATTTTAATGGTGTTCATTAATATAATATAATACATTTAATTATGTCATATTGTTATGAGCAGTCAATCGCCACTTATCTGATGTTGTTTCAACAAACTCATCAAGATAAATGTTAGGATGACTATTGGGAAGATGCCTAGAAATACCAAGTCATTCAAAGAGTTTGGAGTAGATTAATTTATTCATTTTATTATTTTTTGATTTAGTGAGAGATCTAAATATTGATAATGTGTAATAATATTTTTATTATTCTTTGTAATTATTTTAGAGTTTTCTAATTCTAAGGAATCCTCATAAGGGATTTCTCCTTAAGAACTTTTACAATTTTAATCTATGTCTGATCATAATTACGATTCAGGGATTCTGGGGATAGGAATATGGTGAATCTGATCCATTAGATCGAGGTCTTATGGGGATAGGAATATAGAGTGATCCTATCATTGTATCAAGGGATTCTAGGGATAGGAAGACAAAGCAAATATGGTCTTCATATCGACGGATTTCCCGATAAGAAAGACATAATTTACTTTAAGTATAAAACAATGAATAATTGTAGTCAATATTATTGAATAACTTATCCTTAAGGTTAAAATAGTTATCATTTTAATAATAGATATAAGCCATTCTTACTTATTGTATCACTTTTTTTTAAAAGTTTTATATTCCGCTGCACATTTAATAGAAAATGAAACATCTTATTCATATTTCTATTTTTTGTTTTATCAGTATCACTCTAATTACGATAAAAAATTCTATTTAATATGATCCATCATGATTCTAATCTTACTGTGATATAATCAAACATAGTCTGATTCCTTTTTTAATACTCTGATAATCGGACTAAGCTTGATTTTGATAAAATTACATAAATAGAGTTTTTTTGTTTAGTTTAAAGTGTTTTTAAACTTAGTTTTTAAACTTAAATTCACCCCCCTATTGTAATATATTCGTCATAATATTACTCTTATAATCATATAATCAGTATTATAGATATAATATTCCAATAATTGGTATTAGAGAAGGTTATATAACTCATGTGCTTGTTGAGTTTTTACTTCTTTTATCAACTTAATTTTTTTAATAATTGTTTTTATAAACTTCATGTTTATAAATTATTACACAAATGTTTTTACTAGAAAAATAGTTTTTTATTCTTTTTATAATGGTGGTTCTTAATGTTGGGTCAATAGAAAACCTAAATCCAAATAGAGCACCTATCTTTGATGCTGCTGATTATGAGTATTGGAGATATATGATGAAGAATTTTGTTATCAACAAAAGATTTGATATTTTTTTCATATTTAAATATGATTATAAAATACCCAATAAGGAAATTACATCTTTTAATCATCAAGAAAATAAAAAATATCATCTAAAATACATAGTTAGAAATAATTTTTTTATGTTCTATGTTGATAAGAATTTATCATCTTGTGAAGAAATAAAAATTATTTGGAAAAATATATAAGTCACGCACTTTAAAACTTCCAAAGGTTTTAAAACTAGAAGAGATATGTTAAGAGAATATTATCGATCTTTTGATTTCTTTCCCAAATAATCTGTTTCTAAGATACACCAGAGGTTCATGAACAATATAAACAATTTACAATATATTGCTTAAAAGGGTCTTAATGATGAACTTATTATGGAAAATATAATTTATATCATTCCTAATGAATTGGAATTAAAGAGAACAGAAACTGATGACACGAGAAAGATTCCATGGATGATCTTATTGGAACTATTATGAAATATAAGGGTTGACTCAAAAGATATGCTGAAAAATCCAAAAAGAAAAATGGATTTATTTCTTTTTCTACTACTTCTGTTATTCCTACTAAATCCCAAACTCCTGAAAATGTTGTTAAATATTTGAGGAAGAAGAAAGTAGTTGTTAAATCTGATTCTAGAACAATAGAACATTCTAATAATGAGTTATCTAATATATCTATAAGTATGAATAAGATTGTGAGAAAGAAATATCTTCAATATCGATAAAAAAAATCATAAGTACAAAGCTGACAAGAAATATTTAGAGTTATATTATATGAATATAAAAAAGTTAGATTTATCCAACCAGATTGTCCTAAGATAAAGAGGAATGATATAAAAGATAGAAATTCAGAAAGTAATTCCAAGAAATATTACAAATAAAAAGGCAAGAAAGTTATGAAAGTCATTGACATATAGAGTGTAAGTAATAGTGATTTATCTGATTATTATTTCGAGAAAGAAATTTATGGATAAAGGAACATAGGTATTTTTGATAAAGTACCATTGGTTAATCAATGTCTCATTGAAAAGGTATAAACATATGAAAACATTACAAACATGTATTTAAGTACTAATTATCCCAATGAGAAAAATTCAATATTTTCTAATAAAGAATCTTCCTCAGAAAAATATAATTCCTTACCTTCTTATGATGAAGTTTATATTTTTGAAAAACTTTTATAAAATTAGAATTGATTTTTTTTTAAAACTTGATAATGATAAAGCTAAATTAGCTAAGGCTAATTCAAGAATAAATGTTTTGAAAAATGAAATATTATATCTTTATAAATACATTGATAAGAAAAATTTTGAAAAAGAAACTATTTCTAAAGATATAAAAATATTTTTTTCTGAGAAAAATGTTTTAAAAACTAGTTTTGATAAACTTAGTTCTAAAACTATTTTTGAAGAGGATAAGAATTTATTTTTAAAACTAAAATCTGAAATTTCTTCTCTAAAGAAACTTTTTTCAAAGTTTACCACTAATAAAGAAAAAATTTATAGAATGTATAAACAAATTCACACTCATGGTAATAGTTCCAGAATGGTTTTCTCTAATAATAAACCTATTTTTAGAAAAAAATCATTTTATTCCAAAAAGTAAACCATTTTGTACTATGTGTCAAAGTGGAGGACACTGGAAAAGGAATTATTCCTTAAACAAAGTTCAATAACTAACATTTAATAAAGGATATTTTTCAAAAAAAATGGCATCTTTCCAAAACAAAATTAGACATATTTGGTTACCCTAGGTTTTTTTTCTAACAATATCATACCCAATAAGGTTTGGGTTAAGAAAGTATAATGTTTTTTTCAGGAAAACAAAGAAAGTACCTATAAAAATAATACATACTACTTGGATAGTGGGTGTTCCAGGAATATGACTGGAAACAAAGATTTTTTCAAGAAGATTATCGAGATGAAAGGTGGGAAAGTCACTTTTGGAGATAATGATCGATGAGAGATTATTGAAATAGGTAACATTGTTCTTCTTGGAAAATCTCTAATTTTAAATCTTTTATTTGTAAAATGTCTTAAGAAAAACCTTATAAGCATAATTTAATTATGTTATAAAGGTTAACTTGTAAACTTTAGGAATGATAAATGTTTAGTACATAGTTCCAAGGATGTATTTATTATTTCTTTTGATAGGCATGAAAATGTTTATACACTTAACTTAAAAGACCTTAGAAGCCACGTCTTACCTTGTTTTAGTGCAATGGAAGATCAATCTTGGATATGGGATAGAAGGTTAGAACACTATAACCAAAAAACTTATCTAAATTGACTAAGAAAGGAATTTTTAAGGATCTAACATAACTTAATTTTGATTCTTCAAAATTTTGTAATCCTTATCAATGTGATAAGAAATATAAGACAAGTTTTAAATCTATTAGTGAAGTCTCAAATTCCGATGCTTTAATGTTAGTGTAAATTGACTTATTTGGTCCTACACAAATTGGAATTATTGGTAGAAAATACTATTTATATATCTTAGTTGATGATTATACTAGATATATATGGGTTTATTTTATCACAAAGAATTCTTAATACATTTGTTATTTTAAAACTTTTGTAGACAAAGTTAAAAATGAGAAAGACTTATCTTTGATAACTATTCATAGTGATCATGGTGGAGAATTTTTAAATTCTGATTTTAAAACTTTTTGTTGTAAGAAATGTATTGAACATAACTTTTTAGCACCTAGAACCCCTAGAAAAATGGTATAGTCGAAAGGGAAAAATATAATTCTTTATGAGATTATAAGAACCATGTTGAGTGAATACTCAGTCGCTAAACATTTTTGGGTTTTAGTGGTTAGTACTTCCTACTATACTATAAATTTATTTTTAATTAAACATTTACTTAATAAAACTCCTTATGAGTTGTGGACAGGAAGAAAACAAAAAAGTTTATTACTTCAATGTTTTTGGTTGCAAAGTATTCATTCTGAATACTAAAGATAATTTATATAAACTATCACCCAAATCTAATGAAGAAATATTTTTAGGTTATTCCACTACTTATTAGGATTTAGATTTTTTAATAAAAATGCTTGTACTGTTGAGGAAAAAGTACATATTAAGTTTGATAAAACTAATCCTTTTGTTTTCAAACAACCTCAACCTACATCTTCTAATGTTATTTATAAAATTGATATTCAACCTTTGTTAAAAAATTATTCTCATAAGGAAATAACTCAAGAATTAGTTTTTGAAGTTATTCCTTGGGAATATTTTCTACCTATTATTGAAGAACAAACTTTTAAAAACCCAAGAAACCATTTTTTTTCTTAGGAATCATCCTAGTAAAAGTATCATTGGTGATGTAGATCAACCAGTTGGAACTAGCAGTTCCTTAAGGAATGGAATTTAATATCTAGCTTTCTTATCCCAATTTGAACCTAAAATAATGATAAGGATTTAGGTGATGAGGATTGGATAAAGGAAATGAAAGATAAACTCAATGAGTTTGAGAGGAAAAAATTCTGGAATTTAGTTGAACGTCCTAGAGAAACTTCTATAATTAGAGTAAAATAGGATTTTCAGAAAAAATGTGATGAAAATTGAATAATTGTTAGAAATAAATCTAGACTTTTTTATAATGGATATAATAAAAAAGAGGGTATTTATTATGAATAAACTTATGTTCTGGTAGAAATACATGAAGCTATCAGAATACTTCTAACCTTTTCAGCATTATTTAATTTCAAACTTTTCCAAATGAATGTGAAGTGTTATTTTCTTAATAGATATGTTCAGGATGAATTTTTTTTGTTGAAAAAGAACCTGGTTTTGATAATAAAAAACATCTAGAATATTTTTATAAACTTACCAAAGATTTATATGGACTTAAACAATCCCCTAGAGCTTATTATGATATATTAAATAGATTTTTGTTACAAAGAAACTTTGTTAAGGGAGATGAAGATCCAACCCTTTTTATAAAATAAGTTAATAAAAATATTATGATTATACAAATTTATTTTGATGACATTATATTTGGTTCAAATCAAAAATATTTAACATATTCTTTTATAGATCTTATGAATTCTAAGTTTGAAATGAGTATGATGGGTGAGTTAACATATTTTTTTGGTTTTAAAATTTCAAAAAAAACATAAGGAACTTTAATATATCAAAATAAGTATATAAAAAATATTATTAATAAATTTGGATACATTAATAATAAAAGTACTAGTACTCCTATTGGTACCTCCAATACTTTAGATCTTGATAAAGTTGTCCAACCAGTTGATCAAAATATTTTTAGAGGTATGATAGTAAGTTTACTTTACTTAACTTCTAATCATTGAGATTTAATTTTTTCTGTATGATTATATGCAAGATATCAAGAAAATCCAAAATAATCCCATTTAAAATCTGTAAAATGAAATTTTTGTTATCTTAAGGGAACTACGGATTTAGGACTTTTATATTCTTCTAGAAATGTTTGTGAATTAAAAAAATGGATGGTGACTTTGGTGGCTATAGAATGGATAGAAAAAGTACATCCAAAACTTTTCATTTCTTAGGATATTCTTTAGTTTTTTTGGTCTTGTAAGAAAAGAAACTCAATAGAAAATTCCACTACTGAAGCTAAATATGTGGCAGTTGAAATTTTTTGTACTCAAGTGTTGTGTATGCAACACACACTCACTAACTATGGCATAAGTTTTATAAAAACATAAATACTTTGTAATAACACAAGTTCCATTACTTTAACTAAAAACCCAACACATCACTCACGTGCTAAGCACATAGATATAATACACCATTTAATTTAGGATCACACACTAAAAGGAGATATAATTTTATAATTTATCAGAATGCTAGAACAACTTGTTGATATTTTATAAAACCTCTTACTTATGATAGATTTGAATATATCAAATAGAATATAGGAATGATTAATGTTAAGTAACAATTCATATCTACTTATTATTGAATCATATCCTTACATTAAGTTACTCTTTTTCATAGGAGGAGTACATATGTTTATGTTTTTCAAAAACTTTTAAGTTTTTTTTAGAAAATAATTTTTCTAAATTTTTAGTTTTCTTAAAACTTTGATTGTAATGAGTTTTATAGACTCATATTTCTTTGTAAAATTTTTGGAGTTAGAATCCTCAAAAGGTTTTCTAGACTCATAAAATGTTGTAAAATTTCCAGACTCAGAAAATATTGTAAAATTTCCAGACTCAGAAATTTTGTTATAAAATTTTCAGAATCATATTTTGTTACAAATTATTAGAATTCAAAAACTATCATAATTAGTTTTTTGTTAAAAATGTTTGTAATTAGTTTTATATTTCAAAACTATCGTAATATGTTTAGTTTAAAATAATCAAGAATAATAGATTACTCATATTGATGAATTTATTCACTCTGAAAGTACTCTTCTATTGTTTTAATTTTTTGAACTATTTCATTACATTTATATTTTTTTATTTTTATAATTTTATTTTTATAAAAACCTTATTTTTAGATTTCAAATTTAAAAAAAATATTAATCATATTCATTCTCAATCCAAGAAATGTTTTAAAAACTTTTAGAGTTAAAAATTATTTTAAAACTTTATTCGAATTAATTTCAATCGTCATATTAGAATGCTTTAAATATAAACTATTAATCATATTTTGAAATATTAATCATCACACCCAATGCCTATATAAAGAGACCCACCCCCCACTCTTCGTCCTACATTTTTTGTTCTCTTTTTCTGATCTTGAGTTGTCACTGCCTTCAAGTTTTCCAATCCGAAAGTTTCTTTTCATCCATTACTCAGTTTCGTTTTCAATTTCAGATATGATGGTGAAAAATGTATATTTTTTAAAGTGGAATGTTTTAATAGAAATATTGGTTGAAATGTACTTTTATGAAAAGTATGATTCCACACCGAAAAAAGATAAAAAATCAAGGTTGGTAATTAGTGCGTGTAGAGAAACCAAATAAGGAATTTGATCTTTAATACCCATATGTTTTTTATGAGTTTTATTCCTCCATTCAGATCATCAAGGAATATAGGAAGGAAAAAATTAATTTTTCAATATATATAAATAACTAAAATATTTCTTATAATAATCTTGATGGTATTATTGGAATTTCATAGAATGGTGAAGAATATTTTCCTTCACACAAACTTCTATATAATCTTGGATCCTTAAAAAAGACTAAAGTTGAAGATTCTTTGTTTTCAGAGTATGATAAGATAAGGAAAGTTTCCCATCCAACTTTGGATAACTAAATTGTTTCTCTATGGATGCATATGGGTATCTCATTCTGAGAAAAAGATATGGGGGTTCCCTGAAAGTTTTAGATTTTGTTTTATTGGATTTCATAGTGAATATGAGAAAGATTAATATCATAAAGTTCATCCTTATCACCATGGAGAACATGAATTCAGCCTCTATAAAATCCATGGTCATAATGTTTCCATCCTTTATAACTAATATGGTTGTTGATTTTATGAATATTTTCAAAGTGGATAATAAATCATATCTAAAGAGCATAAGCCTCAGCCCAGTTGGTGAGGTATCCTTAAGTGCATCCACAAGACCCAGATTCAAAACCAGGTAAAGGAATATTTTCGGGGGTACTGTAGTAGTACTGTAGTAGGTACTATAGCAGTACTGTAGTAGATTGTATACTGTGCGGTATTGTAGAAGAACTGTACACTGTAAAGGTACTTTAGCAGACTGTACAATGTGTGGGTACTGTAGCAGGCACTGTAGCAGTTACTGTAGCAGGTACTATTCGGTACTATAGAGGCTGGAACTATTCCCCTTGGGCCATCGGTTTGGGCTTGGAGTCCTTAAGGCTTTCAGGCCACCCAAGACTTCAGGTCAGTAGGGCTTTCGGGCCACTTTTAAGGCCTTCGAGCTACCTCAAGGCCTTCAGGCCACATGAAGTTTCCCCAGACACACTACAAAAAAAGGAGCATCCCCAGAAGAGGATTTAGAGCATGTGCACTCACCAGAGCATAAACAAATGGATTTTTCAGAATGAGAGGGTATGGCTATGCCATCGGGACCAGCCTGTGCTTGCACGGGAAGCCAATCCAGATGGCCATGCAAAGGTGGAGAGCTTCTATCCTGATGCAGATGCTAGGGAGAGGCAGTTCCTTGTTGATAGTCTGGTTGAATTCCCTAAGACCTTTGGGTCATGTAATCTTCTAAGCCTACGGTCCATGTAATCTCTGAGCCTACGGGCCTTGTAAGGGTTCCCCCTTATCCCTTGAAATGGGGGTTATCAAAAATCAATAAAAATGAAGGCCTTCGGGCAAAAAAAATCATATCTAATGAGAGAGAAAATTATTTTATAAGTGATAATATGATGAACAGAATGAGGATAGTATTTGATAGTAAAACAAATAAGTTTATTGAGAAGGTTGATGGATCTTATTCAGAAGCATGACCATCAAGAAAGTCAAAAAAAGTTGAAAATAATAAAAATAGTAAGGTGGATACCTCTCCTCTGAAGAAACAGAAGAAGCAGAAGAAAGTTCCTAATGAAGTTTTTGAAAGGTGGGTGAAAAAGAAGGCAGAGAAGAGTTCGAGAGACCCAAAAATCAGAATCTATACCTCGTAGGCTGAGGCTTTAAAAATTAGAGCTGCTAAAACACTTAAAGAAAAAAAAATAAAATATTACAAGAATCTCAGTTATGTGAAAATATTTTGAAAGTGGTATAAAGGGAATCTGAGAAGGTTGTTTTACCAACTTCTCATACCAATCAAGTGAATCTGGGATCCGGATAATCTTTTGAAGAAACACTTGTGGTTCAGGTCGATGTTACATCCATAACAAAAAAATTAAAAGATAAATTTGTTTATGAATAATTAGTTCTAGCAGTATAGGAAAATCAATCAGAACTCGAACTAGTTAGAAAAGGTGGTTTAATAACAATAAGAAAATTTCAAGAACAAATTGATAAGGAAGATAATAAAAAATAAGCTAATGGAAAAGAAGATAAAGATAAAGAAGTAGAATAAGTATAAGAAAATAAATAAGAAGAATATGAAGAAGTTGAAATAGATATTTAATAGGAGGTTGAAGAAGGAGAAGAAGGAGAAGATGAAAAAGAAGAGAATAAAGAAGAAAATTATGATAGTGAAGAAACCAAATCCAAAAAATAATCATCAAAATAATCATCAAGTTTTATTTCCAAATATGATAAATATGAAAAGGAATATAGAAGTGATAAAGAAGTAAAATAAACATCATTATAAGGAGAATAAGAATCCTCCTCAAAGAAATACGGAGATCAAAATTCAAAGACTAAAGTTTATGAAAAAATCGACACTAATGATGCAGATATTATAAAACTATCATATGATAAGAAAGTTTCAAGGGAAGTTGAAATAGTTTTTTCAAAAATAGTTAAAAATAAAGGTAAGTAAGTGTTCTTATAACTAGTAGAATAAAACCTCCTGACATCGAGCAAGAAAAATAGGAATCAGGAGGAACAATAGAATTAGAAGGTGTTGATTACATTATAAATATGTTTAAGATATTAAAAGTAAAAATTCCATGTTTTCTAAGACTTTAAGTGAGGGGTTAGATTTTATGATATATTCTCAATAAAAAATCATAATCAGTAAATCTTTTAATGGAATCAGTAATCCAGATGGAAGATGATTTGAAAATTATTCAAGAAAGTTACCATAATCATAAAAAATTATTCATATGGTGAATTGCTCTCATAAATTTGATGCATATATTTCGATGCACAATAAACAGTTTGATGAAGTTAAAAATATTTTGGTTGAGTCAGTAAGTTATTTCAATGAATTATCATCACACATGGTATAAAGAGTGAAGTTTTTAGAATAATTATAATATTCCACTAATGAAAGAACTGAGGAAGTTAATGTTATAAAAAAATAAGATTAAATATATGGAATAATAAATTACCAGACTCTGATCTGTTAAAGCTGAAATTTTATTTGTTAAGGATGAGAATAAAAAGTTATCAGAGGAAGTTAAGAAGTTGAAGTCTCAAGAGAAAAGTATTGATAACTATAGAAAGATGGAAATGAGTTCAAGAAAATTAAGGAGTTTTTGAATACATTGATAAAGAAAGAATAATTTTTCTTTTTAACTCTTATTGTATTTGTTTTGTAAAAACATTTCAAATGTTTATAATAAATGAATTATTTTTTAATACATGTCTGATTATGCTTGAATTTATTTCCAATTCCGATTGGTCATATGTTCTTTTATACTTATATGGATGATTATGTAGTTAAATATTGTTTCATATACTTATTTTCTAATCTTTCAGGGAATATATTATACATTCCTCATTCATTTTTGAAAATCACAAAGAAGAAGAATGATATATTTTGGGAAAATTTTATACAAAGGTGGGGAATATTGATTTAAGGGGATTTTTTATTTACAAATTGATATGTTATATTAAGGGAGAGAATATATTTCTAAGGGATATTTTTTTATCGAAAGGGAAGTTATTACCCTAAAGAAGAATCCATCATATTCACCATCATACTCTCTATCATATTCAGAAGAGTTATAAACTCAGGGGGAGTTAAGGTTTAAAAGAATAAATTTGAATATGAATTTCTTAAAATAAATGATCTATAAGTTTTTCAAGTTGATTTTTCATTTAAGTTATGGGGTTTTTGCTTCCCAAAAAGGGGGAGATTATTGATTCATAATTTTTTACTTATTAATTTTTCATTCCTTTTGTTTTAAAAATCATAAACATATTCTTAAAATATGTTTAATAAATTTTTATGTCCAAATTATTTTAGAATATTTTTGTAGAAAACATATCCTTTTACCTTACTTATAAAAATTTCTTAAGTATTATAAATATAAACTTTACATTCTTAATTTTTATTATAGGAATGAGCATGTGTCTAATGTATCAGACTCATCTTTATTAGAACCTGAAGTTAGACTTTTTTTCTTGTATTTTGTAATGAAAAAAAGTCTTAATAATCGAAATGATACTGATACTAATAAAATCAGACTATCACTCATAAATATTATCATATTAACATGGTTAAGGAAATCCATCAGATTGGTCAAGTTTATAATCAGAATAAAAATACTTGTTTCTAATGAAAGGAACATATAAAACACTATAATGGTGTTTTTCAAAGCGATGTTGGACATTTAGTTATGTCATATCGTTATGATCTATCAAGTGGAACCTGTTTGAGGTTATTGTAGCAAACTCATCAAGATGAAAATTAGGATGACCATTAGGAAGATGCCTATAAATACAGATTCATTCAAAGAGTTTGGAGTAGATTCATTTGTTAATTTAATTTTTGTTTGATTTAGCGAGAGCTCTGAATATTGTTAAATCATGAACATATTATTATTATTATTTGTAATTATTTTAGAGTTTTTTAGTTCTAGGAAATCCTTGTAAGGTTTGCTTCTATAAGAACTTTTTACAATTGTAATACACACCTGATCATAGTTACGATCAAGGGATTCTGAGGATAGGAAGACGGTGAATATAATCCATCAAATCAAGGGCTTCCAAGGCTAGGAAGACAGAGAAATCAGATCATCATATTGAGTGATTTCAGGGATAGGAAGACATAGAAAATCTGATTTTCATATCGAGGTTTTTCTTGGTAAGGAATGATAGAATTTAATTTAAGTATAAAATAGAGAATACTTTTATTCAAGGTTATTGAATACCTTATTATTAAAGTTAAAAGATTTGTCTTTTTAATAATAGTTGTAAGTCATTCTTACTTTAATATAGATTTTTTATCACTTGTTTCTATAATTTTTATATTCCACTACACATTTAATAGAAAGTGAAACATTGTATTCATCTTTCTATTGTATTTATTTTATCGGTATCACTCTGATTAAAATAAGAAATTTTTGTTTAATCAGATCCATCATGATTCCAATCTTACTCTGATGTAATTGTGCATAGTTTAATTCCATTTTTAATAATCTAATAATCGGACTGAGTCTAATTCTGATAAAATTACATAAATAGGGTTTTTTTGTTTAGTTTAAAGTGTTTTTAAACTAAGGTTTTAAACAAAAATTAATCCCCCCCCCCCTCTTGTAATATAACCATCATAATATTACTCTTACAGTCATACAATTAGTATTATAGATATACTGATCCAACACCTGAGCTCTTTTTCATAGTTTTGTCCATGTGATGTGTGTTTTAAACTAAAATGACACTTTTATATTGAAAACACATGATTAGAGACATACTGGCCACATCACGTGTCATATTGATGCATGGTCAATTCCCACACATCAAAAATTAATTATAGATAATTATTATAAAGTTGAAAAATGATACAAACTCATTTTATTTTTTTTTGGAAATGTTATACATGTTTTAAAAAAATAACACTTTTATATTGAAAAAAATGAACTTTGAGTCATAACAGCCACATCATGTGTCAGATTTATGTATAGTCCATTCCTACTCATCAAAAATAAATTATAAATCATTTTCTAAAAAATTTAAAACAATATGATCTTTTTTTCTTGGTTTTGGATATGTGAAGGGTGTTTTAAACTAAAATGAAACTTTTATATAGGAAACACGCAATTTGAGTCATACTAACCACATCATGTGTCATATTGAAATGAAATCAATTCATATACATCTCAAATGAATTATGGATCATTTTCATAAATTTTGAAAACAATATGATCTTGTTTGATTAGTCTTGGCTATGTGACGTGCATTTTAAACTAAAATAAAACTTTTATATTGAAAACATGAAATTTGAGGCATACTGACCACATCATATTTAGTATTGATTTCTGGTCAATTCCTACACATAAAAAATGAATTATGTATCATTTTACTAAATTTTAAAAACAATTCAAGCTCATTTTCTTAGTTTTGATTATGTGATAGGCATTTTAAACCAAAATGATACTTTTATATTGAAAACATGCACTCGGAGTCATATCAACCACAACATTTTTTAGATTAATGTGTGGTTGATTCCCACACATAAAAAATGAATTATGGATAATTTAAAAAAATAAAGACAATCTGAGCTTATTTTCTCAGTTTTGGCTATGTGATGCGCGTTTTAAACTAAAATGTCACTTTTATATTAAAAACACTTACTTTGAGTTATACCGAATGCATAATGTGTCAGATTGATGTGAAATTGATTATTAAATGTTACAAATGAATTATGGATTTTTTTTCCTAAAGTTTCAAGGCAATATGAGCTCATTTACTCATTTTTAGTTATGTAATGCATGTTTCACATGAAAATAACACTTGAAAACATGCCTTTCAGCCATACTATACACATTGTGTGTCAGGTTGATGTGAGGTCAATTCATGTACATAAAAAATAAATTTTGGATCATTTTCAAAAGTTTTTAAAACAATTTGAGCTTTTTTTCTCAGTTTGGCTATGTGACATGCATTTTAAACTAAAATGGCACTTTTATATTAAAAACATGTATTTTGAGCCATACCAGCCACATAATGTGTCATATTGATATTAAATAAATTCTTATATGTCACACATTAATTATGGATTAATCTTTAGAAGTATCAAGAAAATTGGAGCTCATTTTCTTGGTTTTGTCTTTATGATGCGTGTTTTAAACTAAAACGACACTTTTAATGTGAAAACACGCACTTTGACTCATACTGATCACATCATTTGTAAAATTACTGTGAAGTCAATTCCTATGCACCAAAAATTAATTATATAACATTTTCTGAAATTATAAAGACAATCGTAGTTTTTTTATTGGTTTTAGCTATGCGATGTGTTTTTTAAACTAAAATGGACATTTTAATGTGGAAACATGCACTTTGAGTTATATTGAACTCATTGCATGTCGGATTGATGTGTATTCAATTCCTACACATAAAAAATTAATTATGAATCGTTTTCCTAAATTTTAAAAATAATATAATCCCGTTTACTTAGTTTTAAAATTGGGATGTTCTTTTTAAACTAAAATGACACTTTTATATTGAAAACACACAATTAGAGTCACATAGTCACATTGTGTGTCAAATTGATGTTTGGTTGATTCCTACATGTCAAAAATAAATTATGGATAATTTTTCTAAAGTTTCAAGAAAATAAAAGCATTTTTACTCAATTTCATCCATGTGATGTGTGTTTTAGAGTAAAATGATACATTTAATGTGAAAACATATACTTTAAGTCATACCAGCCACATCATGTGTTGGATTGATGTGAATTTGATTCCTACACATTACACATGAATTATGGATCATTTTCCTAAATTTTGAAAACAATTTGATCTCATTTCCTTGATTTTGATAATCTGGCACACATTTTAAACTAAAATGACACTTTTATATTGAAAACATGCAATTTGAGTCATGCTAACCACATCATGTGTTATATTGATGTGTGTTCAATTCTTAAACATCTCAAATAATTTATGGATCTCTATATTAAATTTTGAAAAAAACAATATGAGCTTTTTTCTCAATTTTGACAATGTGCCACAAGTTTTAAACTAAAATGACACTTTTATATTGAAAACATACACTTTGAGACATATTATCCCCATCATGTGTCAGATAGATATGTGATCAATTTCTACACATCTCAAATAAATTATGGATTATTTTCTTAAATTTTTAAAATAATATGAGCCTGTTTCCTTAGTTTTGACAATGTTACACTTGTTTTAAACTAAATTACCGTGTAAAGATCTATCAACTTCTAAAAAATGTTAACTTTAGAGCCTATATCAACTTCCTTCCCAGTTAATTTCACAATTATAAATTGATAATTGGATTGTTATATGGGTGAGGCATATCTATTAGTATTTATAGTGTCGTTTATTGTCATGAATTTGGTTGAATCAAACATGAAAGTAAAGGAATTCATCTTTCTTCTCCATCATAGTGGTGGAAGTGATTGTAACAGGGCCCGTACTATTTTTAAAAACTCATCAAAATATAGAAAGAAACAAAATTTGAATGATGAGTCTATGAACATGGAAGTACCTTCTCCATTAGTTTGTAATATGTCTTAAAATTTCAGGGAATAAGGATCCTTGACCCATTTCCCTCTCATCATTATCTCATTTTTAACCTTGAAGTCTAATCTCTCATGAGAATGATCAGCTTTAGAAATATTACTAACTCTTTTATAAACTATAGAGTGTAATCCTCCATGATACTTATCCTTGAGAAACAACTCAAATCTTTCTAGCTTTACAGGTTCATCACCAAATCATTTTTCATTTTATAGCAACTCATCCTAACCCCTAAAGGAAAAAATTAGTTAACAATTTAAAAGTAATACATGGTCAATTGGGAAATGAGCATATACCCTTAGAACCATTTTAAAATTATAGTAAAATAGTAAGATTTAATTTCTCATGTGAGATGTGGGTTTAGTAAATGTATTTGAAAGTTTTAATTGAATCTAGATTGTATCTGTAGATATAGGTGTATTTGAATGTATCTAAAATGATTTCCCATTAAGTTGTTTCTTGTTATTGAAATGTATTTATTTTTTATCCTAGATGCAACACCCTCAATCAAAACTTTTATATTGTTTTCATTAGGTAGAGGAACCACAGGTGGGGAAGGATCATTAAATCTATATCCTCACTAAAGAGGGGTAAAAAATCTATGGTGGGGTTCAAATTCATTAGGAATTATGGGAGGATCAAATCTAAAAAAATGGGTGGAATTGAAAATGTAATATTAGAATAAAAATATAATTAATATATTTCCAATACTACATGAATTTTATTTTATGAAAAATAATATCAAAGCATTATGATGATAATTCTTCACATCCAAAATGTATCTCTAAGGTCATAGCTAGTACTAAATCATAAATATTATAGGTATTCACCTCAAATTGATGTTAGAAAACATTCTGACACCATATACTCTACCCACTCATCTTTAAAAAAAAAATTATTATTTTGAGTATGTATACTATTTTCAATCCTGGTAGTACTAAGAAAATATATAAAAAAAACAATTAACAAATATTTTAAATGAAATTTTAATTAACTTTATAAATTACCAGTTTGGGGATGCTAGTTTGTAAATGGTATATAATATCTTTCATAAATTTTCAATCATAATATCCATAATCATTGTCATTATTTTTCTTCAAACACCGCAGAAACATTGACCCAAATAATTAAATTGTTGTGAAATGTGTTTTGATAGTTAAATCTTACTATATATACCTTAATCCATTTTCATTTGAATAAATCCTTAGGTTCTTTGTGTCAATTCACTAACCTCATGCCATTATTTAGCTGATCTTTGTAGATCACCCTATCATTATAAAATTTTCATTAAAAAACAAACTAAAAAGTATAATTTAAAGTTTATCTATAAAATGTTGAAGGTAGTGTATTAAAAAATCACAATGGAAATCATGTGTGTTCTATTTGATAGAAAACCATACTTTGTATCAAAATAATAAACATTTGAGGTATCCAAATTAATTGTGATGATCATCTAGTGTTTCCTAAAAAAATTAAGTAACAAGAAAATAAAAATGTATTTTATATGATTATATTGTAGAGTTTTACCCCTGAATTGTAGGAATCAAGAGAAGTTTATCATCTGTTATTTTCTTTTCAAACATCATGCTTAATTCATCTTTTTTATTTTCAATTTCTTCCAATTCAAAACAAAAAATTTCTATATAAATAACAGAGGGATTAATGAGTCCAAATATTGATTCGCAGGGTTTTCCCTTTATATAGTAGTAATATATACATCTATGGAAAATATGAATAGTTATTAACTATATTTAACATAGTAGATCATTTTTAAGGCAAACAGATTATGAAATTATACCTCGTGTACCTATTCACAGTTAATAATCTCAACCATTCAAAATTGATAATTTTATTTATACTCTCAAGACCAACCACATTTGTAATGATATCTCCAAATATTTATTATTCATATTCAATATAGGATGTATTTACAACTTTGAATGTTATATATATATAAACTTATAATGTTAATATATGTAGTAGTGGAACTTTTGGGTTAAAGGTACTCTTGGAAGTTCCTTTTGGTTTTTTGGTAGATCCACTAGATTGTCTTAATACAACCTTATGTTTTACCTTTTTTATTAAATCTGTAATACCATACCTTATTTCAAACATTTTTCCATCAACTATTAAAAAAATCATTTGAAAAAAAAATAATTACATAAATAATTTATCTTTATATGATTAAATGGTCATTTTACAAAAGTTCCAATAACATTATTGATCGTGGTAACAACCAGATCACCAAGTAGGACAGGAAACTCAGCACTCAGCTCATGAGCTAATTTAATCCCCACTCCAATATGATATTTTGGGAGTTTTTTATTGTGTATCATGTCTCATGGGGTATTGTACATTGTACCTTTCACAACATAGCGATGTGTGGGTGTTTATTGATATAAATCACATACAATTTCACCTTGTATAATTTTAGTAATATAAAGTTGTCGAAAGTTGTTTGATTCATATTTAGGATAAAGAGTTATGAAAAAATTTATTACCTCAGTTAAGGTAGGTGGTTAAGGGGAATGGATAGCCTCAAAGCTAGTGGGGTCATGTAGCTCTTCATGTACTGATTTTTGTTCTACTACTGGTTCGATTTGATCTTTTTAATAAATTGGTTCACCAAACAAAACTTAAAAATAATATATTTTAAAGAATATAGAAATTTATCCATGCCTTGCATCATCTCATGTGTATCTCCTTGCATCTTTGTCTTCTTGAAATATGTTTGAGGTGACACTTCAAAACATGCACCTCTAACATGACCATATTGTTTTGGCTACTTCAATGCTATTAAAATTAGCCTTTATTCAGGTATAGTTGATAATAATCCATGTTTTTAAATCGTATAAAAAACATAAAAACATATAAATATATTTTCATGTAATACTATTATAAATCATAACACATTACAATTATGTCATAGTTACACATGATTCTTGTAATCCTTATGTGTTTTCATCTACTAGTTTTCCCTGTTTATTTACATGAGCCTCCTTCTATAGAACATAACATGGTATGGAAGTGGATTTTGATTTTGATTCATCAATCTAAATATAAATAAAGTAACATATGTTGTTTCATATTGCATAAAAATTTTACTATAAATTTAAAATACATACAATTTCATTTTCAAGTGAAGCATACCCCATATTTGCTTTACGGTAGGGGTACATTGATTTTGATTCACTTTTCTTATTTTCAACACTCATTTTCTATTTGATAAATTAACAATTTTTAATCAAATCAGGTAAAATAAATATTTTTAAATAAAATATTATTGATTATAGTGCACCTGATTTGATTCTTCATTGCAGAAACTAATGAAATATTTCTATGTTTCCTATTTTATAATGTTCACATACATAGATGGTAGGTGGGGGTTTACTTTCCACTCTACATCCCTAATATAATGCTTTTTTATAAGTGTTTGGGAGTCACTATGATATTTTACAGCGATCGTTAAGAAAAATTTCATACAACAATCATCTAAAATAAATGAATTGTACAAGGGATAATAAAAAGTAAACCAATATTTCATTATATAATTTTTTAGTAAAATAGATAAAGTATATCATAAAATTACCCTAATATCTTCCTACATGGTTATCTTCAATATAGTCATTACATTGTGCCACATATCTATATCAATTATCACATGCATTCGAGTTGTGACCACAATGTAACCAATGAACATCAAATTGTTGGGGTCAACTAGTTGGTCATGTTGATTCCAGCAGAACTCAAATTTTATACCTTTGTTTCTTACCTTGATAAATTTTGTTAACATGGTGATGCTAAAAAATCTTTTTTTCATCCATATGTTGTTTATCATCTAATAATTCCATGGTTTCGGTATCGATAGCATGTTCTTACTTGAGATTGGTAACATCAGTTTGTGGAGAAGTCATTATCTATATGAGTAATTAAACATTTAACATTGATTATGTAAATATGGTAGAGAACACGTAATATTTTGAGAAAAATCATAGAATATTATGTTGGTTTCAATCATGGTTAAAGTATGCAGTGTTGGACGATATATTAAAATTTATTTTAATAATTGTTGCCCAAAACCATGAGAAGGGATCTTGAACGTCAAATTTATAATTAATTTATTTAATATCTAAAGAAGTAAATATCTAGGATTAGGAAATTTCTTCATTGATGAATGTTGATTATTAGAAAATACACATTAATATTTCCTTCTTTGAATTGTGAGGATCCAAGGATAGAATCCCTCTAGTGGTGATCCACATGTTCTCTAATGATCTTAGACCAACACCACTCGATCTTTAGTTGCTAGTATAGCAAATTGAATGTCATGTATTGTTTCTTCATGATCACTCATTATTTGGGCTTGAAGAAATATATCTTTCATTTCTTGTTCTTGTTAGGGAGAGAGAAGGAAGAGTTGAGATAGAATTCGTTGTATGCAATAATTCTGTATTTTCAATTTTTGGATGCTATATTTAATAGACATAACCATCTATTTAGAGAGTTAGGGTTTATGTTGAAATATTATTTAATTTCATGCCTATCATTAAATAAAATTTAATAAATTTAATAAACCTCATGATACATTATAATAATATTATTATTTTTTGATGTGCCAACTTGTGAAAATTGATAAATAATATTTATCATCTGGTAAATAATTATTTTATCACCCGAAAAAATCTTGGTCCATTTGAAATCTTCAGTATTTATTGAATACTTGGATAAATATTTTAGTCATAAATAAATATTTCATTCACATACCAGAGAATAAATATTTATTAAATACTCAATAAAATAAACAAATATATTTTTATTCACATTCTAGGGAATAAATATTTATTTAATTTTTTCGATCAATATAACTTGAATAAAATTATTCCTCGGTATTGAGAATAATATATGTTCCATTAATTAAATTCAAATAGAATTTAATTGATATTAATTGAAACACTTAGTGTGTGACCTTCTAGGATTATTTCTTGTTGGCATTAGGCGGGCTTGCCTAAAGTTGAAAATTATTGTCTAGAAACAGGTCAACGCACCCAAAATAAAGAACTTAGTGTCACAATGATGACAACCACATACGAATGATCACTATATAATATAATACCTTTGTCACAATATTTAATCAAGAAGGTTTCACATCTGTGTCACCAACCTATATGATCAATATTTATTTCTTTTACTATCTAAAATAATCATTTCATTACACTATGTATATGGAATTTAATTTGAAGGTTCTATTCCAATCAAAGGTTTGAGATATCAGCTTCCATAAATATGGAATGGATAAATCCTTCCTTGTCTTATCCATTAATGAAATTTCACTCGTGATGCATCTAAATTCTCCATGAATAGATATCATCATTGTTTACGAAATACATCTAAGTAAATGTGTTTTAAAATGAATTAATAATAATATTAAAGTCTATGGACCATCACACACACTCACAGATTGAATATATGATGATACCAAAACATACGGAATTCCTAATGAAGGGTCTATTCTCATAATCTCCTATCTTGGAGATTACCAAGAGAGAACTTCATGAGAGAAATCCTTATCTTATTATGAGTACTCATACCTAAAATTATATGTAATATGTGTCCCATAATAGTACATTATATAAAAACAAAATATTATTTAAGAACACCGTCATAGAACATAAAGTTTCTCATTATATTGAGGAACTTCTATGACCAATACAGTAATATTTTCATGCAAATTTTAAATATATTTTGATGATTTTTTTATGTTTTTCAATGATAATTCCCTTGTAATTCAATGTTTTAATCAAAATGTGGGAAAATATGATTATGAAAGTAAAATTATTTGAAACAAATTAAAATGTTAATATTGTGAAATTTGTATTCATGTTATTATTTTGGTTGATATTTTGTGAGCCTTGAAATTTTTCTATTTATTTTTTTCGGAGTGTTTACTAAAAAATTAGCCTAAGACCAAGCTAGCCCATCAACCAAGTCATCCCACCATTTATCCAGCCCATAATGGGTATCTAGCCAGGCTATCCCATGAGGGGCCTCTCAAGTCAGGGGTACATGGTGGATCAAATCTCGTGCATGGTGGCTCGTAGGTGGTCAAGCCTGCAGGGAGTATAGGGAGCCCAAGGGCTTGAATGGGCCGTGTGTGGGAGGCCCGAATTTTATGTGTGTGTAGGTGGAAACTGGGAGACCATCCCCAGAGCAACCATTTCAAACCTGTATCCCAAACCTTTTTTTATAAAGGAGCATGCAACTGTGTCATGTTTTGATGTGGGACATGAATTTGTGGGTTACTGTTCACCCCTATTGTCACCTTTGTCTTCATCTCCTTTTGTTACTGTAATCACCTAGATTCCACCATGTCCACCCTTGGGAACACCAAAATAAAACTCATTCCCCTCTTCCATCACCTCGTATCACCTAGGATCACCTCCAATTCATCATATGATCACCATGGAGGATTCATTCAGCCTTCGAAGTGGCCGGATGAAGGAGGCCACCATTACCATGATCGAAGCCCCACCGTACTGCCTCTGAATGACATACCACGCCATTGACACCCTTGTTGAAGCTCAATCTAGAGTCAATCGATATTGATAAGGCCTTTTATGACCCCCATAATGAATAATTTGAACATCCTTTAGACAGTATGAAGATTAAAGGTGTTAAGGGGGCATGGAACATTGCTGTTGTTGTCATTCTATACTCCTACCACCACCTTATCCTACCATGTGGAGATGATGTCATGCAATCCATGCATGGGAGGAGGCTCAACACTATTCACACTGCCCATGTGGATCTCTTCCACCATGAGGATTCAAATCTCATGATCCATGGGTTTGTTAAATTCCCCTATTCAATGGGGATATCTTATGAAGATCCATGAGATCTTAAATTAGGAAGACCCTAATTTTAAGGGAGGCTGAGACTCCCTTGCCTTTCCTATAAAAATAGGATCTATACAACTACCAAGGAGAGTCGAGCACACAAGGATGGATTCCACCGAGGAGGCCAAACTTCTACTTGTCCATTTTTATTTTATTTTCCTTTATTGTATTTTCATTTCATCTTTAGTATATTCTTCATGTAATTATTTTAAATTTCCTTTTATTAAATAAATCATCAATGCATTTTTACAATTCAAGTTTCATCAACCCTCATACTTCTTCTTATTCTCATTATTATTATTATTATTATTATTATTATTATTTTAACATTTTTTTTGGTTTCTTTTCTTTTCTTCTTTAATTTTATTTTGTTTTATTCTTTTGCTCTCTCTCTTCTTTATCTCTCATCCTCCATTCTTATTTTTATTTTATTCTCATTCTCCTGTTCTTTTTATTTTATTTCTTTCTTCTCTTATTACCATTCTACTAAGTGATCTCTTACTCCCAATAATGGGAGGTTAGACCGAGACTTGGCCTAGTGGAGGTCAAGGTGTTCTTGAATTTTTCTTAAAGTTTATTTTAAATTTGTAGTAGATGTGAGTGGAATGCATGGGTGTGGAAAATTTACCCCATGACATGAAACTCAATATATTAATATTATTTTTGTTTAATTTATTTTCCTTATCTCTATTGGTTATTTCTTCACATGATGGAGTTGAGCCAATCAATGGATAAAACAACGTCAATAGAGCTGGGTCCTGGAAGATGGAACACCCTCGGCCAAGGTGTTTCATCAACCTTGATTATATAAGGAGGTGGAATTGAGAGTTATTAAGGCATTCATGATTTCAAAATTTATAAATAAACAGATATTAGTTTATCTTGAGATTTCATGAAAGTATTATCAAACTAAAATTAGACAAATAAAGGAGAATAATGATAAAATACCAAAACTGAACCCAAAACCAAGTTCTTTCTTTCTAATTTCATTATTTTTATCCTTAAATGTTAGTATAGTTTATAATTTATATTTTTTATGTCATTTAAATATTTTAGAAAGTAAAAAACCCACATTTATCATTGTTTTCATAAAATAATTAAAACAAAAAAAAATAAGTAAACTTAGGTGATTTAGATTAAGTGAGTAAAAAAACTAAGAATCACCTCAAGTGAGATGACCCTGGTCAGCCACTGTGTCTCACTAGGAAAATAAGTTTCTTTTTCCATGCTATATGATAGGAATGCATCAAAACTGGCCCCATCTATATGGATCTAATCAAGAGTTTAATTGTATTTTTCTATTTACATTTTAGATAGTTTTAATTATTTTTTTCAAATAAAAAACTATAAAAAATTCTTTTTCCATGATGTGCTCAAATGACTACTATTCTACATTTAATTATTCCTTATAGTTGCAAGAACTGGTATATGAAGCACCCTAGTCTATAGAAGATATTATTTTAGTATAGTCTAAACAGATCATGGGATCCCATATCCAAATTAGCATAGATGAGGTATTTAAGGACCTCATCCATCATCTCAAAGATACCCTCAAGAAACTAGTGGTTGAAGTATTGGATAGTGAGCTAACAGAATCATGTGAGTACTTCTCATAATTTTATCAAGAAATGGCCAAGACACTGGTAGACTGCTCCTGGTTCCCTCTCAACACTTTTGAAGAAATTCCCCCAGAACAATTCTAGGTGAAAGTGGATAAAAACAAACTCAAATACTATTTTCAAAATCTATAAGAGATGGTTCAAGATCTAAAAGACAAAATTTATTGTATTAATAATAACTTCGGTGAATATCTCGAGCAATTTGAACCAAAACTAGAAGATGAGCCACTTGTCTTCCCTGATTTACCTAAGGAGTCCAAGGAGGAAGAATTTCCTACTAATATACATGTGGGAGATCAAAAAGATCTAGATGAATTTTGGAACAAATGTGAGGAACTACTTGATCTCCTCATACCTTGTAAAGAAGAAAAGACAACACCATTAATGGAAGACACCACCCAAGTGGTGAAATTTGAATTAAATATCGATGAGCCTGACTACCTGCCTCTATCTATTGAGATCCAAATTCAAGAGGTGCTCATCATTGAAGAAGAGATTGAAATAGACCAATTCAAAGAGTTAGTCTTATATAAAACTCTATTTTATTTGATTTTATTCAATCTAAATTGAATATTAATTCACACTACTTTGAATTTTCAGATTCATACAATATTTTTTCCATGCCTTCGAGGAGGATGAATAAACAACACATGCACATGTTGAGGAACACATAGTGCTCCCTGATTTTGATGAAAATACATTTGAGGATCCCCATTAGAAAATACAAGTAGTTGAGCCTAAGGAAATCAAGACAGAGGCTGATCACATTGAAAGGGAAAAATTACTAATTGAAAATTCAAATTTAAATTTTGTTAAAATAAAAATACGTACTTATTTTCCCTTTGATCATTCAATTCATACATTCCATGTTGAGTCGACACTGGAATAGAAGAAGGAGGTTGTATAAGTAACAAACAAGAAGGATTATGATTAATACTTCATCCTACCCCCTCCATGAAAGCTATACTTAATTGTGAAGGGGGAGGATCTGGTATACATATATAATAAGCATGTCACCTTTCTCTCCTGGTGGAGCTCTCCCTCAGGAGCTCTAGGGTTTCCCCCTTCTCTCACCTTAGAGTTGCTTATTCACCAGGTTTTTTTGGTTTACTCTCATCTATCTCCCTCTTCCTCAATTCCCATGTAATCCCTACTCCTTCCCCCTGATACCCTTGTCACTGTATTTCACAGTGGTTGGATCTCCATTTTGATCTTATTTTTCAAGTGTTTTCTTATTATTTTAGGTTTCTATCTTCTCTTTGATTTGGGTTTACATTTTATTGTTGGTATGGATTTATAAGATGATAACTATCAATATTTTCTCCCCAAATATTGATTCTATGCTCTTATCACCAAAAACTTCATGCCAAACCCCAATTTGGTTTGCCCCGAAGGTACTCTGGTAGTTTGGGACTAAGTTGGTAGTGATGCTCGGTGATTCTTCCAGTTGGCCCATTCACCGACCTCTAATCTTACTGAATATCTCATTTTACTAGAATCTATCTCACTCTGGTATGAAGGTGTTTCTAGTAATTTTTGGATGGTGTTGGTGGATGCGTTTAGTTCCAACAGTGCATCACGGAGGTTCAGAACTAGATAATCGGTGTTCTTTTGGGTGGAGATTTCATTTAGTGCACAGGCTTCTAGCGATGATGATTTTTTCAATGATGAGTAGTAGTAATGGATTGATGCATGGTGATTAATATGGTGTTCTAGTGGTTTTAAATGTGATGTTCATGGTGTTAAATGATTTTTTTGGATGGGTTATTGTCCCTTGTGATGATTTTGTGTGGTTGTTATTGGATTTTTCTTGCTTCAAGGTTCATCGACGGTGGTGTTTCTGGTTTCATTCGACTGTGTTCTTCCTTATTGGGTTGTTTTTTAGGCAACAATGATGCAAGGATGGGGTTGAGGTGATAGGTTGGTTGACTTGAGGCTTCATAGAACCCAATGAGTTGACAATGGGTGCTAGGCTCGATGCTGGATATTTTTCTCTGCAATTTGAAATGTAAGGTTGGTTTTTGCATATTTCTCTACTTGAAGTTTTCTTTTCATAAATATCTCTATTGTAGGGTTCCCATTTATCCCTTAAAATGGATTATATAAAAATAAAAAAAAAATTGGAGTTGTAGGATCTGGTATACTCTATCCATGGTCATTCCTCACTAAGAAGGAAGAAGCATAAGGTGGGAAAAGCCACATGTGGTGGTTCAATTCAAATAAGATTCATACACCAACTGATTATGTATAATAGTTGTTACTTTCCTCTAAAGGTGGTAAAAATTTAGGACCCACTTGGGGGATTATACCAAGACTTATCCCTTTACTTTCTTTCTAGGATTTAAATTGTATTATTCCAGCATGCATCCAACTACCTCTATCTTTTTGAGCTTTAATGACATGATCCTTGTACTTAATTGAGTAATTTTCTTTTTTCAGTTCATAATGGAATAAGATATCCCTAAATGGTGAAGTATTAAAGAGGATTAATCTTCATGAAAAAGGGAGTTAACTTTTATTTTTTATGTTTAAACTCTCTATGTTTTTTTCCAAAAACATGTTCTAAGATTTAAGCTGGAAAATTACATGCCCACATTTGAATTTATTCTTACTTGAATTCTATAGGATACATGAGTTTCTTAGGAATTCCATGATTCTATGTATTAGATTTTGATGACAATGATATTGAAGGAGTAAAATGGAGAATTGAATTATTAAAGTGAAGCAAGGATATTAAAATGAGGACTCATGATTTGTGGGCATTAATTGATTCATGTAAATAAAATTTACGAAACATTTTTCATGATTTGAATTTTGGAAATTCATGTGAAATAATTTTTTATTATAATTCATGCCCTGATTGATTACCCGATATCATTTGTTTCATTCTCGAGATGATTTCTATACCAATTACTTCATATTTATCTTGGTCATATTTCTTAAGTGATATTGGTACATGTCACCTACCAGAACTTGCATTTTAATTTTTCAAAGCTATGACTATGAAAAAAACATTTAAAATGATTGAGTCAAATTTTGAAAAACTCTTATTGTCATGACCCCTCCCTCCAAAGATACCCCTCACAGGTTATCAATGAATAAAGGGAGATAATGACCCCCGAGTCCCGTCTCTAATAGGCCCCAGGGTGGTTAATAGCACCAAGGGTATATATATTCTCACAAAATGGGTGGCATTTACCTTTTTATTATGAAAAAAAAGATCAAGAGATAATATGTATCAACCTCAAAACAAATCCAATACATATATAAACTAAACCCAAACCATACCACATGCATGTTTAAAACAAAAACTATTACAAATACCATAAAACTCTAAAATAAGTGCCCGAAGTAAAACTAAACAGCGACACAGTAACTATCCAAAAAGTATGAGCTAGTGAGGTCCAACACAGTCCAAGAAATCCTTATGGAAGTTTGAAAGAAGTTTATATACGTAGGGTGACCAGACAAGTATACTCGGCAGGAAAACCAAAGTCTCTAATGCACAAGGGAAGGAAGCATACTAATGCTCCCATGAGAAAATAGCAGAATGAACATCACATAACAAGGCATACTAACCATTCCCACCTCACCAAGGCACACTTAACAAATAACGCATGTTAAGTAAATTAATATAGTAAGCAACTTGATTTTAGGGTACCCCACACCACTTTCCCACTAATTAGAAGCTCTCACACCCTAACGTAAAATGTCATGGCGCTCCCACATATTCCAAACACACCACACCACAACCCACCCACATACACCTAGGCCTCGTAGCTAGTCCCATCACCTGGGAAAACAAAGCACGTCACATCCTACCCGTACACACTTGGGCCTCACAACCACATCACATCCCGCCTGCAGACACCCAAGCCACAAACCACACCTCATCCTAAAGACACTTAGGAAATCACAACACATCTCATCCCAAAGATACCTGGGAAAAACACAGCTCACCTGCACACACTTGGGCCCCACAAACCACAACCTACCCAAAGAATCTTGGGTTATCATTTCCAAGAAGAGGGAGAAAGGAAGATCGGGTAGCCAGTCATCCATCCTCCCACCGGGATGTTTGGGAAAGACACCATCCCCCATGATGATGGGGGTGTTTAGCACATAGTTCTCAACTAGGGTGGGGTGCATATAGACATCACAAGTAAAATACATGTATATATATATAATACTAAACACTTAATCCCAAACTATGGGTTTTAAACCAAAAACCATCTCACAAATATTGCCTTTATTGCTTCCTCTAAATACATAGCCACACGATCAGCCACAAACTCAAATCATACCCCCATCCAATTTATTTAACCAATTATAATTCTTTATTAAATAATTAATTTATTCATTACAACTCTACTTGGGTAACTACCAAGTACATGACATAATAAGACACATATAAAAATTCACACATATGAAAAATAACCACGGTAAAATTAACCCGCTTCACATTAATCTTTGATTAACACCCATTCATGGAATAACATACATCGATCCAGAGACACGGGGTGAAGATTTCTGCATGCTACACATGGAGAAATCCTGGGATAATTACCCATACCAACCACTACCATCATAATTCTTAAAAGTAATTCCTGCCAATTTATCCTATCAATATAGTAAACCCCTAACTCACAGCCACACCAAGAAACACATATCATCACAACTACACCATACCCATCACAACCATTCTCATTATCCCTACTACATAACCACAACACACCCATTCCATAATCAATAAATCTCTAAACCTAAGATTCCATTACACCACTCGAATCACCCACACACACATCCATGATCCCAACCGTAGCACCATAAAAATGACATGAGGCATAATTTCCAGATTTAATAAGGCATCCCTTATTTAATTCCACTCATTAATTCAGGGGTTATCACATAACAAGTTCAATCCTGGGGAAAACATTTATTTAAACAAATATATCTGGTGAATCAATTTCATATATATAAAGTTGTTCAAAAAAAGACCAATAATAAGTATTCATAATCCTTCAAAGGTTCAAAAACAAGGACTACCAATGGTCATTATTTTCAGTAGGCATATATCCCATACAGTTCACAATATTGATCAAAATATCAATAAAATAGTACGATCTTACATCTCCTTCTCAGCCCTGCATGTTGATATTAAACTAATTAAATTATCTTTATTAATTTGTTATTATTCTATATTCACAAAGGATATATTAATACACCCACCCCACATGATACACAAATAAAAGAGATGCTAAGGGATCCCTACTTGGAAGAAGAGTTGATCAGCACTTCCTAATTTCTCCAAGATAGGGGTGTGCATGCGGTAGGAAACTCCAAGGAAAACATGAGAAACTAGTGCAGCACAATGGAATGAATCCTAAAGGAATAAAGGTTTTGGGTTCCTCGTACTAAGATAGAATAAGGAGTAAAACAATGAAGAATGTTGGTTTGTCCTTTGGAAGATATAAAACAGGACAGCGGTTCAGATATGTATTTAATTTCCTGTTAAAGTCGAATCCAGTCAAGGTTACGTGATTTAACTAATTAAAACCCCTAAGACTCTTAATAATTTAGATATATGGGTCATAGACCTTGAAACCACTTAAAAACATCTTAAATATGGTATTAAAATCATTTTACATCAAATAAAATGTCAAAAGTGAAAATCTAGAAAAACTGAGAAAAACATGAAAATTTGAAAAACTGCTAGAAATGACACACTATCGCAACTTGTTTTCGTGACTCGCTATCATGATCCACTATCATCAACCACTTTCATAACCCACTGTCTCAATGAGCTACCATTAGAAAACTGGAATTTTGGAAAACTCTTGAAATGAGTCATTGTGACCTCCCAGAACACTTCAACCACTAGATTTTCACAAAGTAATGGACCGGAGAGGTTCGGTCCATTACATCAGATACCTATCAAACTATTCTCACCCTTGAGAATTCCAAACTAAGCCTATAAGAAATAGGGGTTTGAATAACCACCCTATGAGATACCTCTCAAGGATCTTATTACACTTGAAATAACACTAATAACCAAACACAACAACATCCAATGATAAACCACCCCATGGTTTTTGGAAGTTGGGTGGAAACCTATACATATAAGAACACCTCATCCAATATCTTCTAACCTAAATGGCCAAAAAAACACACCATATGAGAATAATTACCACACAATATCAAACACAAATATCAAAGAATCGTATCCTTCATGTCAAGATACTATCCGCTCTGGGAGGCACTGACTTGCCCGCACAGGTTTAATCGCATCACAGTTAATGAATATCAATTAGGAATATGGTATTACCCTTTTCACATGTCAAGAATTTATCAAAAATTACACCACACACATCTCAACCTAAGGTAAATGACTCATTTTATAAAACAAGGTTCAAACATTACATTTACAATAAAAAAATAAAAGGAAAAACTCAAAACAACTCCAGGTATTGGGAACGCATCAACATTTATCACTCCCAAGTACTCTCCTATAAGACACCATGCCTCTAAAACATGATAACCAAAGGAATTTTCCATCCACATAGCACCTTCTCCCGATGATCCTAGATCTCTATCAGTCACTCCACGTATGTCGTAACTTCTTCGATATCCAACTCTTTATAGTCAGGGACATGGGAGTCATCGTGAAGATACCAACAAAGTTGAGAGACATGGAATATGTCATGGATCTTCTCTATATGTGGTGGAAACACAAACTGGTATTCTACTTTGGCAACTCATACCAACACCTCAAAGGGTCCAATGAACCTGGGAGAAAGAATTTTCCCTATGCCAAACCTCTACTACCCATGTCGATGGGAAACCATCAAGAATATATGGTCCTCAACCTCAAAATCCAAGGGCATCCTCCTACGATCAACATATGACTTCTGGTAGTCTTTCACTACCTTTATCCTCTCACGAACAAACCAAACCTTCTCGTTCATGCCTTGTGCCACATCTAGACCAAGAACAGATATCTACCCAACCTCTGTTCAGTATAAAGTTAAACGAAATGGTCTCTCATACAACACTTAAAATGGATCCATTCCAATGGAATATTGATAGCTATTATTATAAGAAAACTCTGAAAAGGGTAGGTGTTATACCCAAGATCCACCAAAGTTTAAGACACATGCTCACAGCATGTCTTCTAGTGTCTGGATAGTCCGTTTTGTCTTCCCATATGTCTGGGGTGGAAGGAAATGCTAAGGCATAACTGAGTGCCAAAAGCATGCTGCAATCCCCTCCATACTCATGAGGTAAAACTTGTATCCTGATATGATACAATGGATCTTGGAACTCCATGCATCTGCACCACCTCATCCACATACCTCTTTGACAAGGCATCCACTATGACCGACTCCTTGATCTCTAAGAAGTGGGCCGATTTTGTCAGCCAATCCAATATCACCTAGATATAATCATAGCCTCCATGAGCTCTGGGTAACCTTGTAATGAAATCCATTGATATTTCATCCTACTTCCACTCAGGTACATATAATGGTTGTAACAAACCACCAGGAACATGGTGCTCATCCTTCACCTTCTAGATCACTAAGCACTTTACCATAAACTCTAACACTTCTTACTTCATCCCAGGCCACCAAAACTGCATCCTCACACCATGATACATCTTATAAATCCCTGTATGTACCACCAAGGGTGATATATGAAACTGAGGGAGGACATACTCATGCATCTCTACCAGAACAAACAACTTTCTCTAAAACAATATCTGGTTCCAACCATCCTTCTAGAGCATCACCATGGACAACATAGTCACACATCACCTCTACCTATGAGTCTCCCCACTAAGATTATTCCACCTTCTATATTAGAGAAGATTGTACTTTCATCTGAAACAAATATCCTCTACCACCATCCATTCCTCATCTAAGTGAAAGGATACTAACTCCTCCATCGCTTTCTAAGAATCTATAGATTCCTAAAATATCTCCTTCTGTAAACTTATAATAAAATAATCGACCATGAAATTCCCCTTTCCTGAGGTGTAGTAGATCACAAAATCATATTATTAAATAAAATCCATCCACCTTCACTATCAAAAGTTCAGATCTCACCAGGAAAGACATACCTCAAAATCTTGGGATCTATGAAGACCTCAAATTTCTCCCCAATACCGCTGATATCTCTAGATCATGGGTGGAATAATTACATTCATGGGTACATAAATTCCTAGACCCATAAGAGATCACAACCTGTTGCTACATCAAGATGTATCCCAAGACCAGATGGGAATAATCAATAAAAAACCCCAAACATCACCCCTTCCTCTGGAAACTGGAGCACTGGAGCACTATCCAACTTTTCCTTTAGATATTCGAATGCTTCTTGGAACTATTAGATCTACATAAAACCCTAGTCTTTCCTATTCAAATCTATAAATGGAGTTTTAAATTGAGATAAATTTGGTACAAACCTCTATTAATAGCTTGCGAGACCAAGAAAACTGTGAACTTCTGCCATATTCTTGGGTGGTTCCCAAGAAACAACTACCTCAACCTTTGAAAGGTCAACTGCCACACCCTTCTAAGACACCACATGCCAAAGGAAGTATAGATCTCATGTTCAAAACTTTCACTTGGAAAACTTTTCATAGATCTGGTGCCATCGAAGAACCTGTAAGATGGTCCTGAGATGCTCAGCATGCTCCTCCTTTGACTTCAAGTAAATCAGGATATCATTGATGAATACGATGATGAACTAGTCCAATAACTCATGAAATATGGGTTTTATAAGCCCCATGAACATGGATGGTGCATTATCAACACCTAATGGCATGACTACAAACTAGAAGTTACAATACCCAAATTTAAAATTAGTATTCGGAATATCACCCTCCTTCGCCCTCAACTAGTGATATCCAGACCGTAGATCGATCATAGAAAACCAACTCACCCCTATCAGCTGGTTGAAAAGATCAACCATCCTTGGGAGAGGGTAACGGTTCTTGACCATCACCCGATTCAACCTCCTATAGTCTATGCAAAACCTCAGACCACTGTTCTTCTTTATGAACAACATTAGAGCACCCCACGATGACACACTGAGCCAGATAAAAAACTTATTCATTAGATCATCAATCTTAATCTTGAGTCCTCACAACTCATAAGGTTTAATATGATAAGGATCTATTGAAATCATAGAAGCATCGGGTTGTAGGTCTATCCTAAACTCAGCATCACATCGAGAGGGTGGAGTCACAACCTCCTCAGGAAAAACATCCAGGAAATCCCCAAAAACTATGGGAACCTCCACTACCCCAACATCCACTGATTCCACTGACAAATCATCCAATAAGTAAATAAGATTCTCTACATGCTGACTGCCCACCTGACAACTCTACTCACCAATGAAGGTCACATGTTGTCCATCCATGTATGAAAACATAACTCTTCTCCAAAAACAGTCGATAAGAATGCGTATGTAATAAAACTAATCAATGTTGAGAATAAAATTGTATGGTTTCATATGTATCAAGAAGAGATCCCCACAGGACTAATGTAGTCCCATCATTAGTCTACATCCCCGACATACATCAAACAAGTTGGTCTGACCTCTGACTGGTGTACTTAACACCAAGGGAATGGGAATCTGCTCTACATCTAATCCCATAGTGTGGTCTAGACTAGGTATAACAAAGGATTTTGAATCTCCTAAATCAAAAAAATCATAATAAAGGGTAAAAAACAAGATGATCGTATATCTAATGATCTCTAGCCCTTTCTGAACTGCTGACTCTATGGTGTTCAACTGACCACACCCAGCTCCTCTACCCCTCTACTAAAAACCACCTCCACGATCATGTATAGGATGAGGTCCCTAAGGAACACCCTGATGTTGGCCTCTACCTGCTCTATCTCCCCTCATTGGAGCATGATCCTACTTTCCCTACTGCTGAAATGGACTAGCTAGAAACTACTGTTAAGGATGGTGTGAAACCTACCCACCTCCACCATACTGATCTCAAACGACCACTGGGAACTAATCCTGAAGATTAACATGGACTCTATAGATTAAAAATTTTGGACCTAAGTTCATGAGAAAAGGATGAGAACTAGAAGTTAGAAATGAAAACTGTTGAGGTCGACTCTCAACCGATCATAACCTCAAAGGCCCTGGCACCTGAGACCTTCTGCTGGTAACCATGCCTCTCAAATAACCATGCAGGATCCCCACTTATGGTAGACCCCCTCAAGAGTGCATCTTCTTGATTATCTTCACCTTCTTATGAACCTCCAAGTATATTGGCAACGTAAAGGGAGTAATCACATACTGAATAGAAGTATGAAGTGCCTCCTCTAAGAATCTCTCACGATACTCCTCATTCAGAAAAAGATCATGGGAAAATGAAGGAGATCCTTGAACTTAATCCCCATATCTTGTACCAACATACTCCTCTGCTGAAGGTAGAGTAACTCCTGTCTCTTCTCAGCCTTCATGGTCGATGAAAGTAATTCTGCTTAGAACTCATTCTCAAAATCAACCCACAAAACATCAGCCTCATTCCTCTCCCTAGGTAAAACATCCACCACCGACGCGCAACTCCCCGCATCTGACTCACCACCAAAGGAAACCAGTAGTCTGTCAAAGCCTCGATCAAACTAAATGTTATATCAATATCCTCAATATAACTCTTCATATCTACATCTAAAACAATTTCCTCATACTTTCCCAAGGTATTCTACTATAAATCATGTAACTTTATCTACCACTGTTCATCCTCCTCCACTGTATCCACCCTTCACCCGTTCAATCAAATCAGCCTACTGATCCTCAACTACTTGATCCACACACAGATGATAACCTGGTTCCATAGATAAAAAAAGGTAAACAAGTAATTCCTAATCTTGAGTAGTATGGAATTTTATTTAAGATTCATTTTAATTCATTCTTTTTATCTTATCCATTTTAACCTTCCCAAAACAACCCAATTCAGACAAGAACATAAGTCATTATGATGCATGTACCTTTCCTAGAGTCTCTACTCTGCAAATGGTGTAGTCTCACTTGGTAATTTAGTAGACTCAGAGTCCTTTCATAAAATCATGTGGGGCCCTAAAATTCAGTTTCATAGCCGGTCTTCCCTAGCCTATGTCATGAATTGAGGTCACCTGACATCGTTTCCCTACCAACCCATGCAATCCTCATTGTTCCAAAATCTAAACTCCACCATATCTCTCAACCATCAGGTTTGATACCATTATGTCATGACCCCCTCCCTCCAAATATACCCCTTTCAGGCTAGTAATAAAGAAAATGAGATAATGACCCCTAAGTCCCACCTCCAGTAGGCCCTAGGGTGGAGAATAGCACCAAGGGTATATATATTCTCACAAAACCAGAGGCATTAGCCTTTTTATTTTGAAAAATAAGATCGGTAGATAAGATTTATCAACCTCAAAAAAATTCCAAGACATATATAAAATAAATCCAAAACTATCCCACATGCATGTTTAAAACAAAACTTTTACAAATACAATAAAACTCTAAAGTATGTACCTAAAGTAAAACTAAGCATTGACACAGTAACGGTCACAAAATTCCAATATATTAAGGTCCATAATAGTCGAAGTAATCCTCTTAGAAAATTAAAAGTAGTTTATATACATAGGGTGAGCATAAAAGTATACTCGGTAGGAAAACAAAAGTCTCTTGTGGACAATTGAGAAAATCATATCAATGCTCCCATGAGAAAAAAAGAGAACCAACAGAACCGAACAAGTCATATTAACCATTCCCACATCACCAAGGTACACTCACAAAATAACACAATTAAATTAAAGTAACATAGTAAACACATCGATTATAGGGTACCCCACACCATTTTTCCATTGATTAGCCACTCTCACACCCTAACGAAAAACATCCTGGCGCTCCAACCTCTTCCAAACACACCACATCACAACCTGCATGCACAAACTTGGGCCTCACAAATAGTCTCGTCACTTGGGAAAATGAAACTCATCACATCCCACCCACACACACCTTTTCCTGACAACCACATCACATCCCACCCATAGACACTTGGGCCACAAACCACACCTTATCCTGAATACACCTGGGAAATCACAACACATCTCATAACAACGACACCTAGGAAAAACACAGATTTCCCACACACACCTGGGACCTAAAAAATAAAACATGCCCAAATAATCTTGGGCTATTACTGCCTGGAAGAGGGATCAGGGAAGATCGGGTGGTCAGTCATCCATACTCCCACTGAGATGTTTGGTAAATACACCCTCCCCTATGATAATGGGGGTGTTCGGCACATAGTGCTCAACTATAGTAGGGTGCGTATAGAAATAAAAAGAAAAATACATGTATATATATATGATACCAAACACTCAAGACCAACCTATGGTTTTTCAACCAACAACCAACTCACAGATACTGCCTTTGCTGCTACCTATAAATGCACAACCACACGACCAGCCACAAACTCAAATCATACCCCCAACCAATTCATTTAACTAATTCTCATTATTTATTAAAAAAATCATTTATTCATTCCATATCTACTCGATAAACTAATAAGTACAAAACACAACAATCCACATATCAAAAGTCACACCGAGGAAGAAGAACTGCGGTAAAATTAACCCACTTCACATTACTCTTAGTTTAACACCCATTCATGGCATAACATACATCAATCCCAAGACATGGGGTAAATCTTTCTGCATTCTACTCATGTAGAAACCCTGGGATAATTACCCATACTAACCACTTCCATCATCATTCTTTAAATTCATTTTTCCCAATCCATCCTCTCAATATATCAAACCCCCAACTCACAGCCACACCCAGCAACACATCTCATCACAACTACAGTATACCCATCACAACCATTCTTGACAACCCTGTTGTATAACCACACCACACCCATTTCACAATAAATCAATATCTCAACATGAGATTCCATTACACCACCTGAAACACCCACACACACAACCCTTCTCCCAACTACAGCACCATACAAACCACACAAGGCACAATTTCCAAATTTAATAAGGCACCCCTTATTTAATTCCACTCATTAATTCAGGGGTTATCACAGAACAAGTTAGATCTTGGGGAATCCATTTATTTAACCCAATATACATGGTTAATAAATTTAATATATATAAAATCATTCAATAGAAGACCAACAATAAGCATTCATAAGCCATCACATGTTCACAAATAAGGACCACCAAAGGACATGATTTTCAATAGGAATATGTCCCATACAATTCAAAATATTGATAAAAATATCAATAAGATAGTACAGTCTTACATCTCTTTTCCATCCCCACATGTTGATTTTAAACTGATTCAATTATATTTATTAATTTGGTATTCTTGATAGTCCATTCTGTCTACCCATCTATCTAAGGGTGGAAGGCAGTGTTGAGGCGTAACTAAGTACCAAAGGCATGATGCAATCACATCTAGACTTGTGAAGTAGAACATGTATACCAATCTGAGACAATGGATATCATAACTCCATATAGCCGCACCACCTCATTCACATACCTCTTTTCCAAGGCATCCAATGTAGCTGACTCATTGATCTCTAAGAAGTGGGCCGATTTCGTCAGCTGGTCAACTATCACCCAGATAGCATCTTGGACTCCCTAAGATATGGGTAACCCTATAACAAAATCTATTAATATATCATCCCAATTCCACCTAGGGACATATAAGGGATATAACAAACCACCGGGAACACGATACTTATCCTTTATCTGTAGGCACACTAAGAACTTTTCCACAAACTCTGCCACTAGTTTCTTCATCCTGAGCCACCAAAACTACATCCTCAAGCCATGGTACATCTTAGAAATACATAGATATACCACCAAGGGTGAGATATGAAACTCAAGGAGGACTTCCTTGCGTATTTATATCAAAATAAATAACTTTGCTTAAAACAACATTTGGTTCCAACCATCCTCCGACCATCCTTCTGGAGCATCATCGTGGCCAACGCGATCGCGCATCACCTCTACCTCTGAGTATCCCCACTGAGACTCTTCCACCTGCTGCATCAGATAAGACTACACTATCATCTAAAACAAATAGCCTTTATTGTCTTCCATTCTTGTATCTAATTTTAATGCTGTTAACTCCTCCATCACTTTCCAAGTGTCTAAATATTTCTAAACAATCTCCTTCTATGACCTTCTAATCAAAGAATCAGCCATAATATTCCCATTTCCTGAGGTGTAAAAGATATCAAAATCATAGTCCTAAAAAAACTCCATCCACCTCCATTATTACAAGTTCATAAATCACTGGGAAAATACGTAACTCAAACTCTTGTGATCTATGAAGACCTAAAAGTGCTCCCCAATGAGGTGATGTGTTCACAAATTCAATGAAAACACGACCATTTCTAGCTCTAGATCATGGGTGGAATATTTTCATTCATGGGGACATAACTTCCTAGACCCATAAGAGATCACTTCCCATTTTTTGAATCAAGACACGTCCCAATCCTAGATTAGAAGAATCACAAAACACCTTGAACATCACCCCTTCATCTGGAAACTAGAGAACTGGAGCACTGACCAACTTCCTTTTCAGATAGTCGAACACTTCTGGGCACTACTTTCTCAACACAAAAGCCTAATCTTTCCTAGTCAAATCTGTCATTGGAGCTGCAACTCGATAAAAATCAGGTACAAACCTTCTCTAATAGCATGTGAGACCAAGAAAACTATGAACTTATGCCACATTATTGGGTTGTTCCCAAGAAACAACTACTCAAACCTTTTATGGGTCAACTTCTAAACCCTTCTGAGACACCACATGCCCAAGAAAGTGCACCTCTCATGTCCAGAACTTGCACTTGGACAACTTTCCGTAGAGCTTGTGGTGTTGAAGAACCTGCAAGATGGTCCTCAGATGCTCAGCATGCTCCTCCTCTGACTTCAATTATATTAGGATATCATTGATGAATATGATGATGAACTGATCTAAGAACTCGGGAAAGATATATTTCATTATCCCCATGAACACGGCTGGTGTGTTCGTAACACCGAATGGCATGACTATGAACTCAAAGTTCTCATACCTTCATCTAAAAGTAGTATTTGGAATATCACCCTCAACTAGTAATTTCCAAAACACGGATTGATCTTAGAAAACAAACTCGACCCTCTCATCTCATTGAAAAGATCATCTATCCTTAGGAGAGGGTAACAGTTCTTGACCGTCACCTGATTCAGCCTCCTGTATTCTATGCACAACATCAGACCACCATCTTCCTTATTTGAGAACAACACTAGATCACCCCATAGTGACACACTAGACTAGATAAAAACCTTATTCAACAGATCATCAATCTGAATTCTCATTTCTAGAAACTCAAAAGGTGTCATCAGATAAGGATCCATCAAAATTGGAGAATCACTGGGCTGCAGGTCTATCCTGAACTCAACATCACGTTGAGGGGGCATAGTCACAAACTCCTTGGGAAAAACATCCAGGAACTCCCCAACAACTATAGGAACCTCCACTACCCCAAAATCCACTGATTCCACTAATATCTCATCCAACAAGGAAAGAAGATTCTCTACATGCTGACTATCCATTTGAAAACTCTACTCACCAATGAAAGCCACACGCTGGTCATCCACATCTAAAAACATGACTCTTCTCTAGAAATAGTCGATAGTAGTGCATACATAATACAACCAGTCGATTATGAGAATGACATCATGTGGTTTCATCTGTTTCAATAAGAGATACCCATGGGACTGATGTGGTCCCATCCTTAGTCTGTATCCCCAGCATACATCAAACAAGTTGGTCTGACCTTCGACTGGCATACTCAACACCAGGGGTATTGGAATCCTCTGTAAATCTAATCCTAGAGTGTGGGATAGACTAGGTACAACAAAGGAGTGTGAAGATCCCAAAGCAAACAAAGTGCAAGAAAGGGTACTAAACATGTTGATTGTACCTCTAACTATCTCTAGACCTACCAGAACTACTGCCTCTGCAGTGTGCAACTGACCATGCCTAGCTCCTGAACACCCTGAGTTCAGCCTTTACCTACTCCATCTCGCCTCGTTGGATCATGAGCCTCTTGTCCCTACTACTGAAACAGCCTACCTATAAACTGCCGATGAGGCTGGCACGGAACCTACCCACATATGCCATACTGATCTTGAACATCCATTAGGAACTGATCTTGAAGATGACCATAAACTCCATAGATTATACGCTTTGGTCATAAGTTCACAAAAAAAAACACAAGGACCATAAGGTCTAAATAGAAACTACTGAGGTCGACACCCCACTGGTCAAAACCTCAAAGACCCTAGAACCTAAGACCTACTACTGGTAAACCTACCTCTAGAAGAACCCTTATTCCTCCCCACTCATGTTATACCTCCTCGTGAGTGAATCTTCTAGATTATCTCCGCCTTCTTCTAAACCTCCAAGTATGTTGGCAACGTAAAGGGAGTAATCGTGTACTGGATATAAGGAAGAAGTGCCTCCTCTAGGCATCTCTCATGAGACTCCTCGTCTAGAAAAATAACAGGGGGGAATAAAGGAGATCCATGAAATTAATCCCCATCTCTCGTACCGACATAATCCCCTGATGAAGGGAGAGTAACTCCTGCCTCTTCTCAGCCTTCATGGTCGATGAAAGGAATTATTCTCAAAACTCATTCTTGAAATCAACCCACAAAACGTCAGCCTCCTTCCTCTCCCCAAAGTATAGTGTCCACCACTGACTCATAGCTCCCTACATCTAACTCACCACTAAAGGAACCCAGTACTCTGTCGAATCCTAGATCAAATTAAAGGTGATCTCAAGCTCCTTGAGCCAGCTCTCCATCTCTATATCTGAAACACTGCCCTTGTACTTTCCCAAGGTATGTTGTTTGAAATCATGTAACATTATCTACCACTGGTCATCCTCCTCCACTGGATAAACCCTCCACCAATCAACTGGATCATTCTACTGAGCCTCAACTTCCTGAGCCACACATAGACAATGATTTGGTTCCGTAACTGAAAAAAAGTAAATAAGTAATTCTTAATCCCAAGTAGTATATAATTTTATTGAAGATTCATTTTAATTAATTATTTTCATAATATCTATTTTAACCTTCCCAAAAAAATCTAATTTAGACAAGAACACAAGTCATTATGATGAATGTACCTTTTTTAGGGTCTCTACCCTAAAAACAGAGTAGCCTCACTTGGTCATTAGGTAGGATCAGAGTCCTTTAATTGGATCATGGGGGGCCCTAAAACCATATTTCCTAACTAGTCTTCCCTATCATATTTCATGCATCGAGGTCACCTGACATCGTTTCCCAACCAACCCATGCAATCCTCACTATTCTTAACTCCAAACTCCATCCTATCTCTCAACCATCACCTCTGATACCATTCTTTCATGACACCCTCCCTCCAAAGATACCCCTCTCGGGTTGGAAATGAAAAAAGGGAGATAACGACCCCCAAATCCCACCTCCAGTAGACCATGAGTGACGACCGACACCAAGGGTATATATATTCTCACAAAATGGGAGGCATTGACCATTTTATTTTAAAAAATTAGATCGAGAGATAAGATGTATCAACCTCAAAACAACACCAAGATATATATAAAAGAAATCAAAAACCATCCCACATGCATGTTTAAAACAAAACTGTTACAAATACAATAAAACTCCAAAGTAAGTACCCAAAGTAAAATTAAGTAGTGACACATAAATCATCCCAAAAGTCCGATCTAGTGAGGTCTCGAATGGTCCAAGTAATCCTCCTAGAAACATGAAAGAATTTTATATACGTAGGGTGTTCATACAAGTATACTCAGTAGGAAAACCAAAGTCTCTCATGCACAAGTGAGAGAAGTATACTAAAGCTCCCATGAGAAAATAGCAGAACCAACAACACCTAACAAGGAATACTAACCATTCCCACCTCACCACAGCACACTCACCAAATAACATAATTTAAATAAATAAATATAGTAATCACATCGATGATAGGGTACCCCCACACCACTTTCCCACTGATTAGCTGCTCTCACACCCTAACTTAAAACATCCTCGTGCTCCCACCTCTTCCAAACACACCACACCACAACCCACCTGCACACACCTAGTCCTCGATGTTATTCCCATTATTGGGGAAAATGAATCTCATCACATCCCGCCCCCACACACCTAGGCATCACAATAGCATCACATCCTTCTCGTAGACACCTGATCAACAAACCACACCTCATCCCAAAGACACCTCAGAAAGCACAACACATCTCATCCCAAAGACACCTGGGAAAAAAACAGCTCTCCCACACATAACTGGGCCCCACAAACCACAACATGCCCAAAGAATCTTAGACTATCACCTAATGGAAGAGGGATAAGGGAAGATTGGGTGGACATCCATCCATCCTCCCACTGGGATGTTTGGGAAAGACACCCTCCCTGTGAAGATGGGGGTTTTTGCCACATAGTGCTCAACTTGGGTGGGGTGTGTATAGAAATCATAAGGAAAATACATGTATATATATATGATACCAAAAAATAAAGCTCAAACTATGAGTTTTAAACTAACAACCAACTCACAAATACCTCCTTTTCTACTACCATTAAATTCACAACCACGCAACTAGCCACAAACTCAAATCATACCCCCATCCAATTCATTTAAAAAACTATCATTATTTATTAAAAAATTAATATATTCATTCCATCTCTACTTGGGAAACTACCAAGTATAACACACAACAAGCCACACAGAAAAAGTCACATAGAGGAAGAAGAACCATGGTAAAAGTAACCTGCTTCACATTACTCTTCATTTAACACCCATTCATTTCATAACAAACATTGATCCCAAGAAACAGGGTGAAACTTTCTGCATGCTACTCATGGTGAAACCCCAGGAGAATTACCCATACCAACCAATTTCATCATCATTATTCAAATTCATTCCAACCAATTCATCCTCTCAATAGAGAAAACCCCCAACTCACAGCCACACCCAACAACACATCTCATCACAACTACAGCATACCCATCACAGCCATTCTTGGCATCCCTATTGCATAACCACACCACACCAATTACACAATCAATCAATATATCAAACTGATATTCCATTACACCACCTGAACCACCCACACACATAGCCATTATCCCAACATCAACACCATACAAACCACAAAAGGCACAATTTCTAGATTTAATAAGGCATCCCTTATTTAATTCCACTCATTAATTCAAGGGTTATCACATAACAAGTTAGATCCTGGGCATCCATTTGTTTAACCAAATATACGTGGTTAACCAATTTCATATATATATATATATAGTCATTCGATAGAAGACCAAAAATAATCATTCACAAGCCATCATAGGTTCACAAACAAGGAACACTAATGGCCATGATTTTCAGTAGGCATATAGTCCATACAATTCACAATATTTATCAAAATATCATTAAAATAGTATGATCTTACATCTCATTCCCATCCGCACATGTTGATCTTAAACCAATTCAATTAACTTTATTAATTTGGTATTTTCTTATATTTACAAAGGTAACATTCATACACCCACCCTGCATGATACAAAAATAAAAGTGAGACAAAGGGATACCTACTTGGAAGAAGAGGTGATCAGCACTTCCTTATTACTCCAAGATAGGGGTACGCATGCAGTAGGAAACTATAAGGAAAACATGAGCAACTGGTGCAGCAAAATGGCACAACCCCTTGAGGAAAAAAAGTTTTTTTCACCTTGTGACAAGAGATAACAAGGAGTAAAAACATGGAAGAAGGGTTGTTCAGCCTTTGGAAGATCAAAAATAGGGTTGTGGTTCAGATACGTATTTAATTTTCTGTTAAAGTAAAATCGGGTCAAGGTTACATGCTTTGACTAATTAAAACCCCTAGTACTCTTATGTATTTAGATATATGAGTCATATCCCTTGAAATGGCTTCATAATCACTTAAGTATGGTATTAAAATCATTTTATGTTAAGGAAAATGTCAAAAGCGAAAATCTGGAAAAATTGGGAAAAAGTTGAAATTTTGACAAATTGTTGGATATTACTCACTATCACTCTCTATCATAACCTACTATTTTGACCTACTATTGTGACTTGATATCATGACCTGTTATCGTGGCCCACTATCATGATTAGCTGTTGCGATGATCTACCATTGGAAAACTGTAATTTTGGAAAACTCTTGAAATGAGTCATCATGACCTCCCAGAACACTTCAACCACTGGATTTTCACAAAGTAATGTATTGAAGAGGTCTAGTAAATTGAACTTATCCTTGAAATACCACCTTTAAATCAATCCTTGTTTAACTATAGAGACCACAAATGTCCTTAATAGTAATTAGCCATGTTTTAAGACAATTTTATCCATTCCTACCCTTCTCTTAGTATTTTACATGATATTTTAAAGATAAAGTGTGGGGGTGAAGGGAGTCATAGTGAATGGGATAAAATATATTGTAATTAAAAATTGTGGGGGCACTATATATGGGAATAAAGGAAAAGGTTTTTTATTCATTCATTGTACACTTTATTTTTTTCCCTCTGCAATAAAAAAATAAAAAATGGAAAAAGGAATAAAAAATGAAAAGAATGGATTGTGATTTGGGAAAACCAAAAAATATCATTATTAGACCAATGATTTTTATTGTATGTGGTTAGGTGGTGGCTCTGAGTTTAATTATAGGCATAAATTTTGAAAAAAAAAATGAAAAAGTTCTTTGAAAAAAAATAGTATAAAAGTTGAGAAAAAATCAAGAGGGTGCACAAATCATTCATTATGCTTAATTTGATTATTATATTTACTTTGATCTTTGGGGTAAATTATAATTGTTACAAAATGTTGGTTAAAAATACCTCAAGTAATTGTCTTGGTGTTTTTGGAGTGATTGTGTTTGTTGAAAAATCCAGATGACCGCAAATTAGTACGGTTGGAATTTCTGAAGTAGATGTTTAAGGTGGAACAGTTTCCTAGTGTTTTACAAATTTTTGAGCCTCAAAATCAGGATTTTTATTATTGAAAAGGAATGCTTCTACAAATGAGTTTATGGACTACAAATAATGGAGTTCACTAACCACATGGTAGTGTATCTGCGCTATGCGGACCGCAAAAGAGGTATGTGAACCGTGAAGTGTGGTATGTGAACCGCATAGGAAAATTAGTTCGTGAAAGGATCATTATTTGATGGAAGCACATCATTTATGGGAGGATAATCATTTTCATAATTGAGTCAGTTATTTAAGGATCCAAAATGGTTTTCTCATTTGTGGAAATCATCAACCGCCGTAAAGGATAAATGCGTTATGCGGACCACATAGTAATTTCGTGGTGAAGGCTATATCACATCAGAGTTTTGGGTATTTTTGATTAGTGGATTTTGCAGGATTTATTTTCCTATATAAAGGAACCTAATTGAATCATTAATTAGAGAGAATTTCAATAGAGAATATCATCACTGGAAGAATTCAGGGAAGTCCGAAGTAGGTTTTGAGGGAGGATTTCATGGAGAAGAAGATTCATGAGAAGAAAGTTTTGTTAAGAAGATATCTCATGAAGATAGTTCACAAAAGGGGTTTTTAAGAGCTTAGTAGCTCGTAAATGAAAAGAGACCACAAAGCATCATTTTTTTGTGAGGCATTAGCCGTTTGAGAAGTAGAGGTGTCCCGTAAAGAAAATGAGGCCCACAAAGCACTCACGCCATGTGGTGAAAGGTTTTTCATAGAGGATAAAAGACATATCACATAGGGTTCAAGTAAGTTCATGAAGGGACTAAAATAGTTTGTGAAAAAAAAATCATAAACTAATAGTATGCGGAAAAGTGGATTCCATCTACCTGGTGAAAATGAGACTTAAACAAAACATCTACCTACAGTTGAGGATACATTCATTTTTGATAATGAAGGGACCTACATTTCCATAAACTTTATGTGGATCCTTAAGAAGGTGATCATTTCCACTGATAGTGAGACATCGAAATAAAGTTAGGTAGTGACCCTTGGGAATGTAGTGGGATGACCCGAAACATTGTAAAGGTGGTGAGCCTAGGCATAGAAGTGATCTTGTTCGAACCTTGATTTGGAAGTGATACTTAGTAATTTTGTTACATCAGAACATTATCATTGTATACTCCTTTTACATAGCCCAGTGAGGGTGAACAAAGTAAAATTATTGTGTCACATGAATGATTTCATTTCTTTTCATACATTGCTACGGGAAAGGGATAGAAGAGTGTTTTGTTTAAAAATGAAATAATATCAAAAAGGGGTATTTGTTTTAATCTTTCATATCCTAATTCACCCCCCTCTTAGGGTATTTAACCTAGTTGGGCTAACACAAACTGAAGGGGAGAATTTTATGACACTTTTACTTCTAATATCATACTTTATGATTTAAGAGATAAAACTCCTCCTTGAGACTTAAATTTTAAAAAAAAAACTACCAACCTTAAGCTTAAAAGATATTTTATCCTTAATTGAAATCCCTCATGATTTAATGTGGATTTTTTCTTTACAAAGTGGAGAAATTAGTTCATTTATAAGCCAGTGGATAAGGATCATATTCTCATGATATGAGAAATACTCCACTTGAATTGTATCATGAGAGATAAATGAAAAGATTCAAAATTAAGGTAAATCATGAATTATAATGTTTAATAATAATAAATTACGGAACTTTAATAAATGAGAAGATAATTTCCATAATTTTCAAATATAGAAAAGTAAAACTCTTGATTTGATTGTTTCTTTGAAAATTGAGAAATTGAATTGATATTTTATGTGAATTTTGAAATTTTGATTTAAAATTGATAATAATTTGATTGTAATACTTTTAAATTTGAATATTTATAACATTGGTTCCCTCTTAATCATTTTTGAGATTTTATGCTTGAGGACAAGCATGGTTTAAGTGTGGGGGTATTTGACAGAGTAATAATTTCATGCAAATTTTAAACAAATTTTTATTATTTTTTGATGTTTTTCAATGATAATTCCAATGTAATTCAATGTTTTAATCAAAATGTGGGAAAATATGATTATGAAAGTAAAATTATTTAAAACAAATTAAAATGTTAAGATTGTTAAATTGGTATTAATGTTACTATTTTGGTTTATAATTTGTGAGTTTTGAAAATTTTCTGTCTATTTTTTTCAAATTTTTTACTAAACAATTAGGCTGAGCTTAAGTTAGCCCATCAACCAAGCCAACCCTCCATTTATCCATCCCATAAGGGTTAGTTGGTGAGGCCATCCTGGGACGGCCTGCTCAAGTTAGGGGTGCACAGGGGATCAAATACCATGCATGGTGGCCTATGGGTGGTAAAGCCCATGAGGAGTATAGGGATCCTAAGGGCTCGCATAAGATGTGTGTGGGAGGCCCACATTGTATGTGTGTGTAGGTGGAAACTGGAAGGTTATCCTTGGAGCATCCATTTTTAAACTTTATCTTGTGCCTTTTTTATAAAGGATCATAAAATTGTTTCATGTTTTGATGTGGGACGTGGTTTTTTAGGTTACTTTTCACCCCCACTCAACTCTGTTGTTTCCACCTTCATCTTCAACTCCATTCACTATTGCAATCACCTATATTCTACCATGAACACCCCTGGGAACCTTGAACTTGATCTCATTCCCCTCTTCCATCACCTTAGATCACCTATTATTTCCCTCAATGCATTATATGATCACCATGGAGGATTCATCCTGTTAGGTCCAAGTTGGAAAAAAGTTGTTTTTGGAAGCTAGAAGAAGTTTGTGATGAAAGTATTGTCTTTTATTGTCAAAGAAAATAAATCACCTCACTATGTTGTCAAAGAAAATAAATCACATCACTTTTTAAATGTTAGTGATAAGAATCACAATTTTAAGGTGATTAGACTCACCATCATAATCAGAAGATTAGACACAAAATGCTTAAGAAAATCTATTCGTTTGTGAAGAATTTTTCTGGAAGAAAAGGTTAATCGAACACCCCTGGGTCTAGAATGAAAGTTTTGATCATAATGAGGAAGTGTATCAGAGTCTGAATGGATATGATGTAAATATGATGATGCTTTGCTAATATTTGATCTCTCATAAATCATAATTTGTCTGAGAAACTTATGATGTAAGCCTTATAAAGAAAGGTGGAGAGCATGTTCTACCAATCAGTTTGAGGTTTGGTTGGAAAGAAAATGTCACCAGAAGGATGGGAAGTTACAATAATTTCTAATGTAAGTCAGATGATGCTATGTAAATCTTCATGTTCTCAAAGTCATGAAGAGTCTTATGAAACAAGTATAAGTTTGTAAAGTAATAAAATCTGGGGAAGTTGGAGTTACTAAAGATTGAGGTGTTTCAAATCTTCTGACACTAATCCATCAGATTCTCTGATACATTGGATTGTCCAATTAACTGGATGAACAACTCATAAGTATCAATAGTTAGTTTGAAAAGTCTCAAAGAAGAAGAAAGAAGGTGTTGTTGACACTATTCCATCGAATGTGGTGTGACACTGATCATCGGAGTAATCATGAAACCGATCATCAGATGTAGTGATGGTTTCAAAAAGGAATGAGAGGTGGAAAAGTTCTTTTAATAAGATCATTAAGTTTAAATTATTAATACCAACAATAAATTTCAAGTTGTTGGGACCGATCGAAAATGGGACCAGCGATCAAACAACAATGTAGTCAACCATTTTCATCAGGATAAATTGTTTATAAAATTGGGTCAAGATTCATTGAACAATAAGTGGTGTCATATCGTCATATGGGCTCTAACACCAATCATCAGAGAAAGGAAGAGACCGATTTATCAGAGTGAGGCAGAGACTGATCTATCAGTCATAAGGTGAAACTGATAAAATAATCTAACACTGATACTCTATCAGACTCAAGATCACCAATCTAATGAAAAAAGAATAAAATATGAAATGTTTTTTAAGCAGTTTAAAAAAAATCGAAGTAATTTTCAAGGGAGTTTGAAGGTGGAGATGAAATGTTATTAAGGAAGTGAAATAATATTTAGAAGTTCTGACTATGTTTATTGAAAAAAAAAGGCAACCAAATTCTAACGAAGTAGAAATAATGTTTTTGTCAGAATTTTTTCAAAGGTTTTTTATATTTCAATTTTTGCGAAGAAATATAATGAATAATTTTTTGTTATACATATATCTTCATCATAATGAAGAAATTAGAATGAAAATCAGAATCATAATAAATAATGGTTAGAAATTTTGAAGCCAGCTAAAGTTGTGAGAAGATTTTAGAAGAATTAAGAACAGTTGAGAAGTGCTAAAGAATTAAAAGATGTAGCTGAAATAAAAGGGAATTTATAGTTTTGGTAAATTTATTTAAGAGGGAAAACTTTTCATATTCCAGCCTAAACCACTTTTGGTGAACCTATAAAAGGAGGAGAGTAATTTTTAATTTCTGACTGATCTAAACACTATTCATGTGTGGGTGAATAGAGAGAAGCTCTGAAGTTTTAGATACAAGAGGTTTCCAAATAGATAATTCCTAAGGAAGTTTTCTAGAAAAAAGAAGAAGAAGGAAGACCATATTTAGTGATTATCAGACCAAACTAGGTCATCTGACTAGGAAATCAAACTGAGATTTTATAACTGAGGCATAAGTAGTTTAGAATTATTTCAGTGGTATTTTGTAAAAGTTACATTTCCAAACTGAGCAATCAAACTAAGGAATTCGACTGAGGTATTAGACTGAGTATCATTAAGAAGTCCAAAGATGTTCTTACCTGATACTGGGTAGAAAATTTAAGCTTTTTTTTTTGAAGATTTTATTTTTGAATATTGATAAGGTAGCGTAGTAACTTGTTTGAAAGTAGCTAGTGAAAGTTTCTTAACATTTTACAAAAAAAATTATTACATCATTTGATGCTACTTGAATCATATACACTATTGTATTTAATATATTGTTACACAAGTATAAGGGTATATCCTACTTGTTGTATTGATACAAAAGGATTGTTTTCTAGTGGATTGTGTGGTATTTTATTATTTCCAAACTATACCAAGGATGTAGATACTCTTGTTGAGTAGTGATCATTATAAATTATTATGTTCTTATGGATGTTTGATTATTTTTTTCCGCAATGTGATAAATATTTAATGGGGGGTGAAGGTTGTTTCAAATGGAAGGAAACTTAAAATAAAAATATATCACTGATTCACCCCCTCCCACTCTTAGTGATACATTGATCATGGATGGGCAATATAAATTGGGATTAGAGAAAAGTTTCCCTTTATTTCCTCTTTACTTAAGTTTTTAGAAGATAAGTTGTGATGGAAAATTTGAATTGTGTGAACAGTAAAGAGATTATGGTCTTCGATGGTAAGAACTATCATATGTAGAAAGATAGAATGTTTCCTTATCTTATGTCTCTTGGGTATGATGTTCTTGAAGCTACAACAAGCAGATTTCTTCTTATTGATGAAAAAATTTCTCTCACATTTTTTGATAAGAAGAATCTTGAGAATGATGGAAGAGCTAAGAATGATTTACTCTCATCACTTTTTGAAAGTGGGTTTCTAAGAGTAAGGGGTGTTTCCACCACTAAAGGAATCTAGGATAAGCTGAATAACATTTATAAAGGTAATAAAAAATGAAGAAGGAAAATTTACAAAAATGAAGGATAAAATATAAAGATCTAAAAATGGGTCAGTTTGAATTTTTCGGTGACTTCTTTACTAGGGTGAATAAAATTTTTATCACTATTAGATGTCTTAGTGAAAAGTTGAAATATTCTACTATCATTGAAAATATCTTGAGAATTATTCCTGAAATATTTGATGTCAAATTTTCCTCATTGTAAGATAGCGATCCAGAAATATTATCTATAGATGATTTTCATAGCTGTAACGTCCCGGTTCTGGGTGCCACTCAATGGGTTCCCTGAACCTGGTTGGTCACATGACCTCAAGCGCATTTCCCCAAATGCTAGAGGCTTCCGACTAGCAGCGAGGGCCCAGGTCTGATAGTGGGGAAACTATGCCCTCATTTGTCAAAGTGTAGCACAGCAGAAAGAATAAATAACATACAACAACGGAAGCAGTAAACAATATACAACTGAAAGGGACAACTGAAGTAAAAGAGTACCAGAAGTCATATATATATAGAGATGTAGCATGTCACTAATTCTATGAAAATATCCAGAATAGGATACACTGTAATATAATACAATACACTGGAAAGTACAGGTACAGCAAAATAAAACCAAGCAGAGTAAACAAAATGCAGCAGCATCGCAAGCCTAAGCTCGGTCCCATGCCCTCCTACTCCTCTGCTATAATCAAGAACCTTTATAGGGAACCTTTCCCTTATCCATACCTATAGAAATATAATCTTTTTGGGGCTGAAGACATGACCCCAAACAGGGTGTGAGAAATAAATCCCAGTAGGCACCCACCAAAGGCTTGTGCCCAACTGTCAGTGAAAATATGCAACAATAGTGTACAGTAATAAATGAAATAAACTAATCAGTACTCAAAAGTAACTAACTTTACTAGTTATCTTGCCATTTTCATATTTATTAAACCATGCCAAGCCTGTGATTTAACTTGATAGGTATAACATATATAAATCACCACGGTGAATATTTAATGATAACACTGACCTCAGACATACGAACCCTACCCTCGGGTAATCAAAGTCACAACCCGCAGGTAATTTTCCTCAGTCATAATAGATATTTCCCTTAGGCATACGAAGTGTCACCCTCAGGCACAGAATCTATAGCCCTCAGGCATGAAAGAATTTTCCCTCGGGATAAACAGAACAATGCCCTCATGCTAAATAGAACACCGCCCTCAGGATAAATAGAACACTATCCTCAAGCACAAGTAACCAGGCCGAGCCCAACAGATAAGCAAGAAATTATATAAAATTCCTCTCAAGACAATTTAAAGCATGCAAAATTTTACAGTATACCCTTGAGTAACCTGGACAAATGGATAAACAGAGGAACGCAGCCCCGGGGGTGGTCCTAGATCCAAGAAGTGATCCCAAACAACAGTTATACATGTTCATTAAACTTACTATGCAATTCTAAGTATTTAATTCTTCAAGGCCTCATCCATAAAACACCCCATTCATGGTTGCGTATTACAATGGTACACAAATTCACCATAGCAGTTGGAAATAAACACTAGACCACCCACCTCGATCGTCCCTGATCGGTATATGTGAACGACGCTCCTTGAAAAGCCTGAGAATGACATAGATCTGAGGTAAAAGAAATCCCGTTCAAATGTAAATAACTTCCCCTCGGGAAATAATTGGTAAGAACGGCTCAAGGAGAGGGGAGTGCTTACCTGTACGGTTCCAACGAGATTGACGGAGGCGGAATCGGATTCCCGGTGCTCGATCAGGCGATCTCCAAAGCTCCGGTCGTCCTCCCAAGCTCTCCTCCGGTTCTAAGCCTCCCCTTTGAATAGTGGAGGCTACTGCCCATTTTAAGTGAAAAAAACATACTACACGGCGTGTACTATTGGGTACACAGTGTGTAGTTTTCATTTTTTAACTGTTCCTTCGGTGGCTTATTTCCTTCGCGACATTGTTCATCTGTCAACATGAGTACACAGCGTGTATTACTGAGTACATGGAATGTACTATCGCTCATCTAGCCACCGCCTTACTATTTTCCTATTGACTGACTACATGGCATGTAAATACTAACTACACAGCGTGTAGTCGGTTTTTACACCCATTATCATCACTCGGCCTACACACCCTATGTACTCATTCCACACGGCCAAAGTACACGGCATGTGGAAAAGTACATAGCGTGTAGTTACAAAATTTAGGATTTCCTCCAATTTTCCTTATTTTCTCAAAAACACTAAAGGAAAAGAGAAAATAAGAAACTTGTACCTCAAGAATAAGAACTGGGTTCTTACAATAACACTCTCATTACTTGTGAAATGAGAAGGGAGAAAGTTATAAAAGGAAAAAATAAAAGTTGATAGAGAAATGTCTTTAAGTTCTTCCAAGAAAGAAAATCTTAAGAATATTTTTAAAGAATAATAATCTAGTGATTCTGATTTTGAAAATGAGGTATGTAAAAATTTTGATGAATTTTTATCATTGTTTTCTAAAAATGTTAAAAGTAGTATAGGTAAATATAAAGGGAAACTTCCCTTAAAATGTTTTGAATGTGGAGACATTGGACACTTTTCATCTAATTTTCATCAAAGAAATAAAGAATAATATAGTGATGAAGATGATCGAAGGAAAAGAAGATCGGGGAAGAAACAAGGTGATAAGGCTAAATCTTATTCCAAAGGAAAAGATAAAAAAAATATCTAAATATAAAAGCAGAATTTTCTTATCTAAAGATGATGAAGATGAAGACAGTGAATCTAGATTCAAAAATTCTTTTTATAAGGCTGTAGAAAATAATTTCATTACAACAGTTAATAATGAAGAGTTTGGAAGCGGCAGTTTTAAAGAAGAAGAAACTCGATTAAAATTTAATCTAAAAGAAGAATTGAAAGAATGTTTGAAAAATATTAGGTGTATTGAGGAAGAAATTAGGAATTTTAAAATTAAAAATTATTCAAACAATAATCAAAAAAAATTCATGATGATAAAGTTAAGAATTTAAAATAGATTGATGACTTGAATAAATCTATTGAGAAAGAAAAGAATCAGAATAAACATATAGAAGTTAAGTTGAAGGAAAAAGAATAAGAGTTGGAAATTTTCCAACAAAGACTTTATAAATATGAAAATATAGTTATGATTTTCAAGAATTCTATCTTTTAATTTGGTGAAAGTTCTAGAAAGGGTGAACCTGAGAAGGATAAAAATTTACCTTCAAAGGTTGAGAATAAATCTGAAATTTTTTTGAAGAAAAAGAAAGCTGGGAAAGTTATGTATGTGGCCAAAATAAACAAAGTATATAAGTCAAAAGTTTCTAAAAATTATAATTCTGAAAAATTTTCTACTACTTCTAGTTTCAATAATGCTAAAAAAAATCTATGTTGAAAAAGAAGATTTTGGGTGACAACAGAAAGGTTGGTGGTCAACAAAGTTTTGATGAGAAAGAAAATAAGGCTATTGAGAAACATTCTCATAACTCCATACAGTATGAAAGTTAAAGAGGTAAATATTATTTATATAGGTACTTATGGTATTGTGGTGTATTTGGACACATGGAAAATATTTGTTGGTTTAATCAATAACATTACTACTATTCCATGAATTATAAAAGGAAAAATTGAGGGGGATTTAATCCTCTCAAAGGAAGAATTCTGAGAAAGATGTTTTGAAGAATCCTGAGAAGGTTGGTGTGAAATTTGAAAATATATTCTAACCTTTGAAAACTTTTTTTAAAATATGTGAACAACCTAGAAATCTTTAAAAAGTTTTTCTTGTTTTGTTACCAGCAAATAAATGGTTTTTAACAATTCTCATAAAATAAATGAGAAGAAAGATAAATGGAAAGAAAAAACTCTTGTTTTAGAAACCACTCTCAAAGATACAAAAGTATAATGAACATGGATCTTGGATAGTGGGTGTTATTCTCATATGATATGAGACTTAAAATTGTTAAAGAATATGAAATACTTTAAAGAAGTAACAGTGATACTTTTCAATGATGAATCCCTCAGAATCAAAGGTGTTGGATCTACTATTATTAGGGAAGAAAAGTTAAATTGCAAGAAAGATATATTTTTTTATAGGCTTAAACACAACTTACTAATTATGTCACAACTTTTCGATGAAGGTAAAAAAGTTTTTTTTTTTGAAAATATGGGTTTTTTTTTAAAGAGATGAAGATAGAAAGATAGTTACAAGAGGCCAGCATATAAAAGGGAACTTTTTCCAAGTTGGTGAGGTAAAAAACTCTTGTAACATAAGTATTATAGAAGAAAATTAGTCATGGCATAAAATTCTAGTACACATGTGTCATAGAAACATGAGAATGATATAAAATAGATATATTATCTATGGAATTCTTGATATGAAAAGAAATAGAGATTAGTGTTACACAATTTTTCAGAAAGTAAATATTACAAACTTGGTGCATAAGAAAGTTTAAATTTGTTCAAAAAAACCCCTGGAACTTATTCATTCTAATATATATGGGATAATTATAAGATAATAAACTCATATATATAATTAATTCATCACTTTTATTGATGAATTTACTCTCATTACTTGTGTTTTCTATATAAAACATAAATCAGATGCTTTTAAAATGTTTAAAATTTTCATAAGGGATGATAAGAAGGAATGTGCGTATTTAGTGAATAATTTGAGAACAAGCAAAAGTGGTGAATAAAAAAATAAAGAGTTTTAAAGTTATTTTGATAAACATGGAATTTATCATGATTTTAGTACACCATATAATGCTCAAAAAAATGGTGTTGTTGGAAAAAAATAGAAGTCTAATTGAAATGGAAAGAACTATATTACTTGAGTATGGTCTCTCTCATTATTTTTGGGGCATACCATGAGAACTATTGTTTATATTCAAAAATGATGTTTCTATAGTCCAATTTCAAATATGACTCTATATAAAATGTTATATGAAATAACTCTAAGTTTGAAACACTTAAGAGTTTTTGGGAGTCCATGTATTATAAAGAATAAAGGTGGAAACCTTAGAAAGTTTGAGAAGAGAGGTGAAGATGAAATTTTTATTGGCTATGATCTATATAGAAGAGGATATATATGTTTTAAAAAATATATAGGAAGATTATTTGACTCTATTGATGTGAAAGTTATTGAAAAAGTTGAGGAAGATGCTAAAAAAACTTATGCAGATAAGAAAGGTGGACAAGATGAAAGAAATTTTGCAAAGAGTTCTCATAAGGATGAAAAAAATTGTAATACTAATCAAGAAGAAGAATTGGAATTAGTTGTTTCTAGTGATGAGGAAGAATCTTGAAAATATCATCTTGAGTTGAGGAAGCAAGTGGAAGCTTAAAAAATTATTGGTGATCAACATTAAGAAGTTAAAACAAGAACAACATCAAAAGTTATTACACATACTTATTTGTATTGAAAAGTTGAGTAGAAAGATGTGAATGATGTTTTTTGAGCATCTGAAATAGATTCAGACAACGAATAAAGAGTTGGATTAGATAGAAAATAATGATACCTAGGAACTCATACCTAATCCAAAAAGACAAAAATGTTATCGGTACAAAGTGGGTTTTTCAAAATAATTTGAATGAAGATGGTGAAGTGATAAGAAACAAAGAAATATTAGTGTGAAAAGGTTACTCACAGATTAAAGGCATTGATTTTGATGAGACTTTTTCTTTTGTTTCAAGGTTAGAAATAATCATAATCTTTCTTGCTATTACTACGTAATGAAGTTACAAAAAATTTCAGATGGATATGAAATCAGAATTTTTGAATTGTGATCTTGATGAGGAAGTTTATATTGAACAACCATGTGGATTTCTTGTTGGGAAGGATGAAATTTATGTGTTTAAGTTAAAGAAATCCTTTTATGGGACAAGACAAACTCTGAGGGCATAGTATTCCAAATTGGATGACTTCTTAAGAAAGATGAGTTTTAAGAAAGTAAGGGTTGTTAGTAATATATACATCAAAGAAATTTAGGATTTTTCTCTCATTGTAATTGTTTATGTTCATGACATTATCTTTATTGGGAATGATGAAAGAAATTGTGAAAGATTTTATGAATAAATGAAAAAAAATCAAGATGTCCATGTTGGGTGAAATGAAATACTTTCTTGGGTTACAAATCTCAAAAAAGAAAAAACACATATTTATTTCTCAAAAAAAAAGTATGCTAAGGAACTTCTTAAGGATTTCAGAATGGAAAATTTAAAACTGGCTTCCACACCAATTTCAGTGGGAACCAAGTTGACTAAAGATGAAGAAGGTAAGTAAGTTGACTCTAAAGAGTTTTAGAAGATGATTGGTAGTTAATTGTATTTGAATATCTCAAGATCTGACATTGTTTATGTTGTTAAACTATGTTCAAGATTTCATAGTTCTCTAAAATAATCACATATATTGTCTGGAAAAATAATTCTTAGATATATCAAAGGCACAGAAAATTTCAGAATTAGGTATGATATCTCAGAAATTATTAAATTGTTCAGATATTCAGATGTTGATTGGGTAGGAAATGTTGATAATAGAATATCCACATCTGGTGGAGTTTTATTTCTGTGGAAAAGTTGTGTTAGTTGGAATATAAAGAAACAAAATTCAGTAACTCTTATAATAGTTGAAGCATATTATTTTTCAACCACTCAAGCTGCTACCCAAATTATGTGGATGAATACTCTATTAGAAGACTTACTTGTTTAAGTAAAGTTATCCTTGCTCTTAGGTTATGATAATCAAAGTACCATTAACCTTACAAGAAATCTAGTACAATATTCTCATTCAAAAAATATTTACATCAAATACCACTTCATCAAAGATCATGTGGAAAATAATGAATTGAATATAGTGTATGTTCCTACATCTGAACAAGTTACTGACATTTACACAAAAACTTTACCGAATGAATATTTTTACAAACTGAGGTTGAACATGGGTATCCAACCTCTTTCCCATCAAGGTCGGGGTATGTGTTTTTTTTACCCTCTCTCATATTTTATTTGGAAAGTATTTTCAAGTGGGGTAATTGTTTCATAAATCTATCCATTGATATGTGCTAAAACTTTTAAGGAATCATGTATTTAGGGGGAGTTGTGGGTAAGCTATGAACTCGGAATGTATGTGTTTAACTATTATAATAGTTTGTTGGAGTGGTTTTAAGAAACTTTTGATTTTAGGAAAGTGAAATAATAAAATAAATAATTGAAGAAATATGTGAATACAATTTTTAATGTTGAAGATGTTTCGTAAGTCACTATTTTTGGACAGCATGGTTTTTGGTATCAATGATCCTTGTTTCCTGCAATGAGTTATCCCATGTAGGATTAGAATTATTGAGAAGTAATCCATTTATTGAGGTAAAAAAGTTAGGTGATTTATGAACCTTGGCTTAAAACAAAATCCAAAAGGGGAGATTTTTGGGACCAAGTTGGAAAGAAGTTGTTTTTATAATCTGGAAGAAGTTTGCACTGAAAGTATTATATTTTGTTATCAAAGAAAAGAAACTACCTCACTATGTTGTCAAAGAAAATAAATAACCTCAGTTTGTAAATTTTGGTGATCAGACTCACAGTTATAAGGTGGTCGAACTCACTATAGTAATCATAAGATCAGATGAAAAATTATTAAGAAATTCCATTGGTTTGTGAAAAAGTTTTCTAGATGAAAAGTTTCATTAGACTCACCTTGGGTCCATAATGAAAGTTTTAATCATAATGAGGAAGTGTATCAGAGTCTGAATGGATCCTATATAAATCTAACAATGCTTTTATGATCTTATATTCCTCATAAATAATAATTTTTTCTAGAAACTTATGATGCAAGACTTATGAATAAAAGGTGGAGAACATGTGATGCCAATAAGTTTGAGGTTTGGTTGGAAAGAAAAATTCACTGGAAGGATGGGAAGTTACAATACTTCCCAATGTAAGTTAGATGATGTTATGTCGATCCTAATGCTCTCAAATTCATGAAGAGTTTTATAACCCAAGAAGAATTTTTTTAAGGAATAAAAGTTGGGAAAGTTGATTTTAGTAAAGGTTTAAGTGTTCTTGATCTATTGACATTGATCCATTGGATTGTTTGATACATTGGACTATATGATTCACCGAATGAACAACTCATAAGGATAAATAGTCAGTTTGAAAAGTCTCTAATAATAATAAAGAAGATGTTGCTGAAACATGTCCATCGGACGTGGTTTTCCACCAGTCATTGGAGTAATCGTGACACCAATTATCAGACACAGTGATGGTTAGAAAAAGTAGTCAGAGGCAAAAAAATGTGTTGAAGAATATCAGTAAGTGGAAATTATTGAGACCAAAAATAAAGTAGAAGTTGTTGGGACTGATGCAAAATGGGACTAGAGATCAATCAATAATGTAGTCAACCATTTTTATTAGGATAAATTGTTTATCAAATTGGGTCAAGAGTAATTGGATAGCAAGTGGTATCGACTCATCATGCTAGATCTGACATCGATCATTGGAGTAAGGTAGAGAATGATTCATTATAGTGAGATAGAGACTAATCTATTAGATATAGGGTGAAACTGATAAAATCATCTAACATCAATACTCCATCAGACTCAAGATCACCAGTTTGAGGGAAAAGAAGAAAATATGAAATGTTTTTAAAGAAATTGAATTTTTTTTGAAAAATTTATTGTCAAGGGAGTTTGAAGTTGGAGCTGAAGTGTTGTTGAGGAAGTGAATAAATCTTCATAAGTTGCAGCTATGTTTATGGAAAAATAAAGGCAGCCAAAGTATAAGAAATTATTAATAATGTTTTTGTAATAATGTTTTCAATGTTTTTTTTCTTTTAATTGGTGATAAGAAATATAATGAAGAATATACTATTTTACATATGACTTTATCGTAATGAAGAAATAGAAATTAAAATCCTAATCAGACTGAAGAATGGTTAGAAAGTTTAAATCCATATGAAGTCATGAGAATATTATATAAGAATCGAGAAGAGTTGAGAATCTTTGAAGAAGTCAAAGATTTAGACGAAATAAAGGGTAATTTTCACTTTTGGTAAATTTGGTTAAGTGGGAAAACTTTTCATATTCCCACCTAAACTACTTGTGGTGAACCTATAAAAGGAAGAGAGTACTTTTGAACTTTCCAACTAATATAAACACTATTCACGTGTGGGAGAAGAGAGAGAATGTCTGAATTTTTAGAGATAATAGTTTTTCAGATAGAACATTCTAGAGTAAAATTTCTAGATAGAAGAAGGAGAGAAAGGAAGATCATATTTAGTGATTATCATACTGGACTGGGTCATAGGACTAGGAAATCAAACTGATATTTCTAGACTCAGGTAGAAGCAGTTTAGAATCATTTCAATGGTATTCTTGCAAACTTATATTTTCAAACTGAGCAATCAAACTAAGGAATCAGATTGAGTGTCATTATGAAGTCCAGAGAAGTTATTAACTACTTATAGGTAGTAAATTAAAGAATTTTTTTTAATATTATATTTGTGAAAGTTGACAAGGTAGCACAATAACTTGTTTGGAAGAAACTGGTGAAAGTTTCTTAACTTGTTACACAAAGTTATATTATATCATTTTGTGCTACTTGAATCACATGAACTATTGTATTGAACATAGTGCTACAAAAGTGTAATGGTATATCCTACTTGTTGTATCCATATAAAATTATTTTTTTCTAGTGGATTTTGTGGTATTGGATTGTTTCCAGACCATACCAAAGATGTAGTTACTCTTGTTGAGTAGTGAACCTTGTAAATTCCTATGTTCTTATGGATGTGTTATTGTTTTATTTTCAATAAAGTGACAAATATTTAATAGGAGGAGAATTTTGTTTCAAAAGCAAGTAAAGTTATAAGAAAAATATATCACTGATTCACCCCCTCCCCCTCTTAGTGATACATTGATTGTGGCTGGGCAATATCACATTCAGCCTTCAAAGTGGCCTGATGAAGGAGGCCACCACTACCACAATATAATCCCTAATGATTTGAATTTGAAGGCCCTTCCACACCATTGGTGCCATTGATGAAGCTCGATGTCGATCTGATCGACACTTCCAAGACCTATTCCAACCACTATAATGAATGATTCAAATGTCCTATGGCCACTGTGAAGGCTGGAGATGTTTAGGGAGAACAGACCACTACCACCACTATCATTCTACACTAACACCACCTCTTCCACCTTGCCCTGCCACATGGATATGATGTCATGAAATCCATTCATAGGAGAAGGATCGATGTTGTCCACACTACCCATGCAGATCTCTTCCACTGTGAGAATTCAAAACTCATGATCCACAGGAGTGTTTAAATGCCCCTATTTAATGAGGATATCTTATGAAGATCTGTGGGATCTTAAATTATGAAGATCATGATTTGAAAGGATGCTGATACTCCCCTGAATTTCCTATAAAAATAGGGTCTATATTGATGTCAAGGAGAGTCAAGAACCCAATGAGGGATTCCACCAAGGAGGTTGAACTACTGCTTGTCCATTTTTCTTCTGTTTTCCTTTATTTTATTTTCATTTAAGTTTTAGTATATTCTTCATGTAATTGTTTTAAATTTCCTTTTATTAAATAAATCATCCATTTATTTTTATAATTCATGTGTCATCTACCCTCATCCTTCTTCTTCTCCTCCTCCTCGTTATTATTATTATTATTTTAACATTCTTATTTTTATTTTATTTTCTTTTATTTTCTTTTCTTTTCTTCTTTCATTTTATTTTGTTTTCTTCTTTCTCTATTTCTCTCTCTTCTTTCTCTCTCATACACCATTATTCTTTTTATTTTATTATCATTCTTCTCTTATTTTTATTTTATTTATTTATTATCTTCTTCCCATTCCACCAAGTGATCTCTTACTCCCAATAATGGGAGGATGATCTGAGGCTTGGCCTGAGGGAGGTCAAGGTGTTCTTAAATTTTTCTTAAAGTTTATTTTAAGTTTTTAGTAGATATGAGTGGAATTAATGGGTGTGTAGAATATCCCCCGTGACATGAAACTCAATATATTATTATTATTTTTGTTTAATTTCTTTTACATCTCTTCATTGGTTATCTCTCTATATGATGGAGTTGATCTAATTAATGGATGAAATGTCATCGATAGAGCTAGGTCCTATAATATGGCACACCCTCAACCAAGGTGTGTCATCAACCTTGATTATAGGAGGAGGTGGAATTGATATTGCTTATGGCATTTGAGATTTCAAAATTTCTAAATAAAAGGATAGTAATTCATCTTGAGATTTCATGAATAGATTATCAAACTAAAATTATAAAAATAAAGGAGAATAATTATAGAATACCAAAACCAAACCCAAAACTAAGTTATTTATTCATAATTTCATTTTTTATCCTTACATGTTAGTATATTTTAGAATTTCCATTTTTCATGTCATTTAAATATTTTAAAAAGTAAATAAACCCCACATTTATCATTATTTTCATAAAATAATTAAAAAAAATAAGTAGAACTGGGTGATTTAGATCAAGTGAGTGAATAAATTGAGATTCTCATCAAGTAAGATGACCCTGGTCAGCCACTATGTTGCACTTGGAAAATAATTTTTTTTGTTACACTCTATTAAAGGCGTGTGTTAGTGACATCATCAATGAAACGTATACTCTAGGACATTATTACATTAGAGTCATGTAGAACAGCGAACAATATGTAATAAGAAATTTTATTAATATTCAATACATCTAATATTCATCTAATCAAAGTACAAACAGTTGGTCCTAGGATATCAACTCCAACAAACTCCCACTTAGACTAGATCCTGCTGTCTAGGACCTTCATTATGATAGACCTCACATGATATCCATGTTTCTACTGATTCAAGGATTTAGTCAAGGGGTCCACCACGTTGTCTCTCATGTAAATACTTCTCACTACAAATTCACCTCTGTGAGAAAAATTCCTAAAGAGATGATACTTCTAAATTATGTGTTTTATCTACTGATGTGACCTTGGCTCTTTTACAAGATCCACCACTGTGGTATTATCACAATATAGTGTGATGGGATCTTTACTACTAGGTACCATGTCAATATTTGGACAAATTTTTGGATCAATACTACTTCTTTTTATACCTTAGAATTCATAATATACTACGACTCTACTGTAGAATTTGTGACCATAGCCTTCTTTTAGCTCTTACAGCTCGAAACACCTCCATTAAAAGTGAATATGTATCCTGTTTATGAATTCATGTCATCTTGGAAAGTTTGTAAATTAGCATATTTATATCCTATGATGACTAGTTCCTTATCTCCTCTATAAACTAGAAATGTATCCTTAGTACTCCTTAGATACTTAAGGATAGTCTTGACTGCCATCCAATGGTGGTCACCTAGATCATCTTGATATATTCCTACCACACTTAATGCGTAGGCGGCATCTAGACTTGTACAAAGAACAACATACATGACTAACCCATTCTCTAATGTTTATGTAATCCTTTCCATTATATTATCTTCCTCGTGTGTTTGAGGACACATTTTCCTAGAAAGATGAATTTCATGCGACACTAGCAACAATCCCCTCTTGTATTATTCTTTACTGAATCTCTTTAGTATCTTGTAAATGTATATACATTGAATTAGGATGAGCAACCTCTTGGATCTATCATGATGAATCTTGATCCCAAGATTATATATTGCCTCACCCAATTCCTTCATAGAGAAGTATTTATTCATCCATGTTGTAATAGACTCTAAGACTGGTATTTCATTTTCAATGAGTAATATGTCATCAACATATACTATTAAGAAAATGATTGCACTCCCACTAAACCATTTATAGACACACAACTCACATTTATTCTTTATAAAACCAAATTCTGTTATAGCCTCATCAAAATGAATGTTCTATGACCTAGATGATTTCTTTAATCTGTAAATGTATCTTTGTACTTGTATACTTTATTTGCATCCTTTTGAGTCACAAACCCTTCGGATTATGTCATATAGACATCTTTCTAAAGTTTACCATTAAGGAAGGCTATTTTGACATTCATTTGAAAAATCTCATAATAATGGAAAGTCGCAATGGAAAGTAGAATTCTTATGGATTTCAGTATTAAAACTGGTGAAAAGGTTTTATCATAGTTAATTCCTTGACACTATTTAAACCCTTTTATAACCAGTCTCACCTTATAGGTACTGACTTTTCCTTCTATTTCAAGTTTCTTCTTGAATACCCATTTTCAAACAACAAGATTTACATCTACTGGAGGGTCTACCAAAATACAGAATTGGTTTTGGTACATGAATCCATTTTAGAATTCATGGTATCATGGAACTTGGAAACATTTATTTCACTTACTTCTTCTTTGTAGGTTAGAGGATCATTATTATCAACTAATAATGAGTCACCATCATCGGTGACAGTAAAACCATATCATTCTTGTTATCTAGCATCTCTAGTACTCCTACATAGTAATTGTTTCTCTATAAAAATTCCTTCTTCCATGGGGATTTATGGAATTTATTCCCATACCAAATCTTGTGTATTTTGAGCCTATATTTCATCAAAGTCTATGTCACTCCCACTATCTATTTTATAGATAACATCCACCTTAAGAAATGTGTTATGTCTATCAACCACAAACTTTTTTTCAGGATGATTGTATAAGTAGTTTCCCTTTATTTCTTTGGGATATCCTATAAAGATACACTTTATTCCTTGGGGTGAAATATTTTTACCTAAAGAGGCCTTAACAAATTCTTTACAACCCCACACATGTAAGTAATACAACGCAGGTTTCTTTCCATTCCATAATTGGTATGGTATACCATTTGTTTCTTTATTTGGCACTCATTTTAGTATATATGTTGTTGTTTGTAATGTGTATCCCCAAAAGGATAATGGAAGATTCACATAAATCATCATTGATCATACCATGTTCGACAAGGTGAGGTTCCTATTTTTTCTTAAACTATTACACTGAGGTGTATAAGGATGAGTGAGTTGAGATAATATCCAAAAATACTATAAATAATCAATGAAGTCTTGATTAATATATTTTCCACCATGGTATGAATGGATTTTCTTAATATACTTACCAAGTTGGTTCTCAACTTCATTCTTGTATTCCTTGAATTTATCAAAGTAATCTGACTTATACCTCATTAATTATACATATCCATATCTACTAAAATTATTAGTAAAAATTATAAATTATGAGTACCCAATATTTTACTTAATAAGAAAATGGTCTAAACGCATCAGTATGAACTAATTCAAGAAGATATTTATCCCTTTCACCTTTCTCACTAAATGGGGTTTTGTCCATTTTTCCTTGTAAACATACATGACATACACCAAGTGGTTTTAGTTTAAAAGAATCTAAATATCCATCTTGATGTAATTTAGTTAAGCGCTTTTCATTTACATAACCTAGTCTATGATGAAAATGTTGGGTGAGGTATGAGTCATGTGAAGTAACTTTGTTATCAATTTATATTACTTAGTTTGTGTAATCTAGCACATAAATACCATTATTTAAATATGTATTAATATAAAAAATGATATATTTATAAAAAAAGTAACATTTATTCCAAAATTTAAAAATAAATCCATTTGTATATAGTCTTGAAATGTTTTTGGTAACTGAAGGCATGTAACAAAAACCCTTTAAAACCAAGATCATTTTGGTTGTAAATGTGAGGTGGTATTATCTAATATCTAAAGTAACAAGTTTATCTCCATTGGATTCTCATAGATCTACCTCCCCTCAATAAATCTTTCTAAATCTACTTAGTTCCATCATTTCAATGTATATGTGAGCACCACAAGTTGTATCTAATACCCAATTTGTAGAAATAGATAAATTACACTTGATAACAAACACGCCTGAAGCTTCCCCTTGCTTCTTTGGTTGGGTACAATTTTTCTTCCAGTGACCCTTCTTGCCGCATGTGAAACAGATATCATCCTATTATTTTGATTACCCCTTTATCCTACTCTTATTGAAAGGGCTTGAAGAAGATTTGGGATTAAATCTCTTCACTTTCCCTTTCCATTTTTTCATCATAAGGATATAAGGATTTTCATGCTTTGTATCCTTATCTACTTGGTAAAGGAGAGTAAGAAGATCTGGTAGATACTTATCAATGTTTTTCATATTAAAATTTACAACAAAGTTGCAGAATCTATGAGGGAGTTATTCCAAAATGAGATCAGTTCCCAGTTATTCAGGGAGTTTAAACCCTAGAACCTTTAAGCACTCAATGTAACGAATGATATTGACTACATGGAATGTAGCTGGGGAACCCTCTCCAAGATTTCTTAGAAAGAGTGCATCAAATATCTCAAATCGTTATTATCTAGCTCTGTTTATAGTAAAGACTACAGAGGTGCTCAAGCATGCTATACACATCCACGTTTTCATGAGACTTCATGAGTTTAATAGACATATATAAAACCATCAAACATTAAATGTTGACCACATCACTCAAATTTTTTTTTAGACAAGGAACTCTTCACCACTTTCCTCCTTAATAGACAGATCATGCATTCAGGATTCTAGTATGTAATATTGTTTTTCATGGTGTAGCATAACTTGAAGGCATCTTAAATAATCATGGAATTTACTACCAGTTAGGAGGGTTTTTCTCCAATATTGATCATAGGGATAGTGTGGATGATGAACTTTTCATTTTATTCTACAATTAAAAAGAGCTTACTTTTAATACTTTTCTTGATTACAAATGTAAAACCCTAAGGATTTACAAACAAATTTAATATATAATGCATGAAACATTGAGTCTTTGTGAAACAAACACTTTTTTATTTATAAGAGTTAGTTATAACCTAGCCATTAGACATAATTTTTCCACTTCTGTATTTTGAATTTTGAAAAACAGACACACACGGTTGTGATCAGTAAGATATTTAGAGTCTAATAGGATCAACTTACATTTTTGGTAAATAGTAAATTGACTCTTATGAATAGTAATGTACCCTTATAAATAGTAATATGACCCTTATGAGTAGTAACCTCACCCATGTAAGTATAAATAAAATTTTGGCACCTTATAAATGAGAGTGAATATTTTAAAAATTAATAATTAAGTGTTGGTATTTTTGTGAATAATAAATATTTAATTAAAATTTTAAATTAATAAATTGATTTAAAATAAAATTAATTTTCATAAAATTTATTCCTAAATAAATATTTTTTTGTCCTATGATTTTATGATAATTTTATGATACCTCAATTAATTTTTGAAAGTATTATAAAATCAGTTTTAAATTTAAAATCTATATTTTTTAAGTAAATAATGATTTTATTTAAAAATTAAATTCCACATACTTAGAAAATTATTTTGATAAAATGGAGTCTATTTTTTAATTATAAATTTAAAAAAATGGTTATGTTTAATTTTTGGTATTTTTCTAAAATACTTGAATTTTTAATGAATAGTAAAATACGATAATTAACGATAAATGCTAAATACATGATTTATTGAGTCATAGTTGATTTATGGATGATGTAAAAACACTTGGTTATAACTCACATGCACTTATTACTATTTTTGGTCACAAGAATAAACATTATTGCTTGTCTTAAGCAAAATGATAAAATAATGAATAAGATATTCAAAAATCACCCCTCTCCTCCACTATAAAAACCACACCTGACTCCCTATTCTATTCACTCCTATAAGACTTTAAGCTGGTCAAATTTCTACCCAAATAGTCTTCCTTATTCTATACCCACATCCAGGAGCTCTTGGTCTTACCAAAATACCAAAACCCATTTTTTAAGGAGGTTCTCAAGGAGGAGTATTCAAGAGGTAAAATCATCTTCCTTTTCTTTTTTTTATTATACTATACTCACTTACTCTATCCAAATAATCATGATAAATATTTTATAATATATATACTAGAATTATATCATGTTAATTTAAGATCTATCATCAATATCCTTACTCTCTCTCTCTTACTTTGAAAATGAAATCATTGTTCGGGAGGTGCCGATTTACAACCTTCATGGATGACGAACCTTTGTTCTTCAATTTCTCCTTAAAGTATGGTCATAAAACCATTTTTATGGTTTAACCAGATTATAAAATATGTATTATGTCTCATTTAATGTTCTATAACTAGTATATATACATAATACTAATTCATATGACAAAACCGGTTCGTGATGATCAAAATACCGCCATAATAATCTAAACAATTATCACTAATGTTTTATCTAATAACTCGTCCTAATACCATATAAAAATTTAATTATATAACCATTTATTCTTATTTAAGTTCATTATTATCATATAAAATCAATTCTGGATAATTATATCCTTTCCACATGAACTTCCATACTCATATACATGTATACCGATTGTGAAAACCAAGGAAATGAGTGCTCCTAGGTAATAAAATCATATCTTATAAATCATAAAAGAGGCCATAAATTAACTTAATAAAATTATAATAAATAAAATACATGTATATAAGGTTATTAATTAATTAATTAATGGGTTTAATTTGATTATACAAGATGTTAAGGTCAATTTCAGAGCATGTTCGCATATAAGGTAAGGGTTTTCTACCTGAACCTCCATTTTCTTTCCAGTTACTCTTATTCTCTACTTACCTTAATGAAATTATTAATTATTCTTATGTAATTATCATAAATTATTTTTTAATTTTATATATATCTTCATCAAATATAATCCTTCTTTACTTTATTGGTAGTTACATGTTCTAAAAGGATCTTTCAAAAATTCTTCTTGATAAACAAGCCTGATTCAAGGGAACTTCTCAAATTCTTACCTATTTTCAAGTGCACTATATAATCTGTTTTTAAGACACCATTATTTTTATAAATTCAGTAATTTTATTATTAAAAAACTATATTATTTCACTTTTGGATTTATACAAATATTTTTTCCAAAATAACTCCTCTTTGCAAAGTAAAAGAGTATTTCTCTCAAGTATTACTCGATGATTTTATAAGAGTATTTCCATATATTTCAAAAATCTTGTTGATTATTATGTTTAATTGGGATTAATATTTTATTATATATTATAACATATTTTATTTAATGGTTTATGATTAGTTTTACTATGGATGTGCTATCTTGATACCCTTCACCATATTACTCTGAATGGTTAGTGTTTATGTTTAATGATTGGGGAAGTTATTTATATTTCATATGTTAGTTTAAATATGAATATATATATTGATTATGTTTCTACCATTTCATATGACTAATTCATTGGAGTTAGTAATTGATGGTTGGGGCCCTCTATATCCCCTCGATGCATCAGTAGGTCTCATGAGACAAACTAGCCTGGGTTTTTACCCATTATGTATGGTGTCTTGGCCGAGGCCTTGACTGTATGATTATGATATCTGGCATTATGAATTCCATCATTATGAAACTTTTAATTGATATTAAATGTGATTATTATACTAGTATAATATCCATGGTTATGTTTTATGGAATTATTTATTCATATTTCATATCTACTATATTATGTTCAAGTGTATTTTAAAGGCATGTGTTTTTAGTTGCTCATCATGCCTAGTGTTTATGTTTATGATTACTTCCGCTATATTATTTACCCTTACTGAGAATATGAGATCATCCCTTTATTATGTTTTATATTTCCCCATTATGTGAATAAGTATATTATGAATGACTTACAGGGATAATCTAGAAGTTATGGATGTTTACAATGGATTTTACGTATTGTTTTTCCTTTCAAGTTGTAATGTTGAACTTATGTATGTATCTTGTTTTCCAAAGATACTAAAATATCCAATCCTTTGGGATATGATTCCTTGTAATTATATGCCAATGTAATGAAATAATTCACCAGCTCTGTCCAACTAGGTTTGGGTCCTTATAGTTGGTATCAAAGTAAATTTAGTAGAAAACTTAGAAACTAGATTTAGAAAACATAGATTAGGGGAAAAACCCTAAGGTAGACTTTGAGGATAAGTATAAAATAACATCCTATAATTTTGGTAAGGAAGATATTTTGTAGATATTTCTAGAAATACATATTTTTATAGATACTACAAGTGGACATGGTTCTGGCATAGATGTACCTAATAGTAACAACTCCAACAAGGTGTTCTAGGTCAGACTCAGGGTAACCCGGTACATGACAATGTGCCCTACTGTGCACCTGGTTTGATACTCCTATGGTATATGCTTAGGATAATTCAAATTTTCTTTAAAAACCATTATGAAGGATGTAAATTTAAATATTTTCTCAAGGAAACCATGTTTATGGTTTTTACATTATCTAGGCATAGGATTTCAATTTATGTAAAGTGTTTTTTTAGTTGATATTGCACATTATGATTCATAACCTAATCTAGTGTATGTCATTATTTATAAATGGAACCTAGTGTAAGGAAAGTAAAATGCATGAATGTGTGTATCCCATGTAGGGATTTCCCTCTTATGCAAGATAATGATTTTGGTTTTGGAGCTATGACTGGTGCTGAGTAACTTATAACTATACTGGGACAACTGACTCAAGTTATGAATAATAACCTTACCTGTAGGGAGAATTCTGAAGCATAATGTGGATAACCAATGTTAGAACACTTTATATGACAAAAACCTCCATCATTTAATGGGACTATAAACCCATTCGTAGAAGATTAGTGGATAAGTTCCTTAGAGAAGATTTTCTCGCTTTGGGTGTAATGAAAAGGAGAAGGTTGTCATGGTAGTTTATCATCTATCAGGATATGTTGATCAATGGTGTTTGTTAATTCAAACACATAGGAGGAATAGATTTAAAATATTTAATGGAGGTATTTTAAGTAAATATTCTAAGAAAAATACTTCCCTCAAGAAAAAAAAGTAGATATGGAAAGTTAATTCATGAATCTAAGGGAAAAAAGATGAGAATGTTGTAAAGTATCAAGTTAACTTCACAAGGTTAGAAAGGCATGTCACAGACTACATATGTAATCCAAGGATCAATATTGATCAATTATTTTATAGTTTAAAACCATTCCTCTAAAGGGAACTAGTCTCACAAAGTTTCTCATCATACGAAGATATAGTCTCATGTGCTATCAAGATAGAAAAATAATTCTCTAAGTCTTATGACTTTAAAGGAATATAAGAGAATAAGAGGGTTTTTGAACACTCTATAAAGGAAATAAGAAAAAGGGGAAGAAGGGAAGAATTGTTTTTCCATCCTATGATAATTTTGGGAAGAAACACTTTGATACTTTCCTAAACGGTATGGGTGTTTATTACAAGTGTGGAGGAAAAGGCCACTAAGATCATGATTGTAATGGAAAGAAATAAGCTACCAATGTTCAATGATAAAATTGAAAAGATATGGTACATTATGCAAATTATTATCCTAAGCATTAAGGAAACATTACCCAAAGAAGGACAAGGTAGAAAGGCCTATCTTATGTGGTCACAACTACTGAGGTTGAAGTTCCTAATGATGTGGTGGTAGGTACTTTAATCATTTCCTCAAACATAATCGATGCTTTATTTGATTCTGGATCATCACATTCTTTTTTATATTCCCAGTTTTCCAAGAAAATTATACATTTCCAATTTGTTTTAATAAAGGATTTATCAGTCAAAAATCCTAATGGAAGTATCATTGCAACAAATATGTATCAATAAGTCCCCCTTATGACACATAAACATGCTTTAGTTTCTGATCTTATCATCATAACCATTATTTAATTTTATATAATCCTTAGTATGAATTGGATTTCAAGTTATGATGTGAAAATCTATTTCTAGAAGAAGGAAGTTACAATTTTTGAGAATGATGTAGAATCCCTTATATTTAGAGTAGAAACCTCGTCATATGATTCTTATCTAGATCCACCTCAAGTATCTCAACTGAATTCAATTCTTGGGGAGGAAGAGAAAACAATATCTATGGGTGAGGAAAGAAATCTTCAAATTAAGGGTGTACCTATTGTGCAAAAATACGTTGATGTGTTTCTAGAGGATTTACCTGAACATCCTCCAGAGTAGGAAATTGAGTTTTCTATTGATTTAATTCCTGGTTCAATGCCTATATCAAAGACTCTTTATATAATGGACACAGTGTAATTAGTAAAACTGAAGAAACAACTAGATAAATTGAGTGATAAAGGATTTATCCACCCTAAAGTTTCTCCATTGGGAGCCCATGTTCTCTTTGTCAAGAATAAAATGGATCAATGAGGTTGTGCATTGACTATAGATAAATCAATGCTATTATGGTAAAAAACAAGTATCATATTCCTCTCATTAATGATTTATTTAATCAAATTCATAGAGCCCAATATTTTTCAAAGATTGACCTTTGATCTGGATATCATCAGTTGCGTGTGAGGAAGGAAGATATTCTGTAGATAGAATTTTGAACTATGTATGGGCATTACGAGTTTACAGTAATGACTTTTGGACTGACTAATTCACCCCCTATTTTCATAGATCTAATGAATATATTTTTCAAGAAATATCTTGATGAATTCGTTGTGGTATTTATTGATGATATCTTGGTATACTCCAAAATCTATGAAGATCATGAGAATTACTTAAGGATTGTTCTGAAGACTCTTAGATGAAATGAATTATATGGGAAGTTTATCAAGTGTGAATTTTGGCTTCAATCAGTTTCTTTTCTTGTCTATGTTGTCTCTAAGGATGGAATATCAGTTGATCCTATGAAGAAAAGGGTTATTCAGGAGTGGCCTACTCCAGTGAACATAACCTAGGTACATAGTTTTATTGGTTTAGCAGGTTATTATTGACATTTCATTCAGAAATTTTCTTTATTATCCAACCCATTAACCAAGCTTACTCGTAAAGGGGTTAAGTTCATATGGACAAAATAATGTGAAGAATTTTTTGAAGAATTGAATATAAGATTAGTTAATACTTTGATCCTGACTCTACCATCATGAAATGGTAGATTTGTGACCTATAGTGATGCATCAAAGAAAGGACTTGGTTTTTTCCTTGTACAAAATGATAAATTTGTTTCCTATGCATCAAGGTAGTTAAAAATTCATGAACAAAACTATCCAACTCATGATCTTGAGTTATCATCTGTAATATTTGATTTGAATATATTGATACACTATCTCTATAGAGAAATATGTGATATATATATGGATCACAAGATCTTGTAATATATCTTCCCGCAGAAATAAATCAATATGAGGTAAAGGCGATGGATCGATCTACTCAAGGATTATGATTGTTCTATACACTACCACCCAGGAAAGGAAAATAAGGTAGTTGATTCATTAAGTAGGAAGAATCATGGAGTTATAAACAAAATGATAATTTATAAAGATCATAAGTATGTGGATTTAGTGAGTTTGGATATGGGAATTATCAAAGAAGTTGAAACATCACAACTTTTTCAATTTGTTTCCCAACCATATTTATTAGAAATAATTAAAATTTCTCAATATAATGATGAGGATCTTCAAAATAAAATTAAATCTTTGAATGATGGGAAGTTAGCATACTTTGTGTATGAGGATAGAATTTTGAAATTTGTAAGGAGGTTATGTGTTCCCTCAATCCCCAAGATAAAAAGGGAGTTATTGGATGATTTCCATAGTTCAAGTTTCTCTATACACCCTGGTAGTACTAAGATGTATAGAGATTTTAAGGAACATTTTTTGTGGGACAACATGAAGTGGGAAATTGCTAATTATGTATCAAGATGTTTAGTCTCTTAATAATTGAAGGTTAAAATAAAAAATCCTATAGGAGTTATTAAACCTATACCTATTCCTACATGTAAATTGGATGACATTAATATGGATTTTGTAACTGGATTACCCAAAACTCCAAGAAATAATGATGCAATATGGGTAATTGTGGATTGACTTACCAAATATTCCCATTTATTCACTATAAGGGAAGATTTTACACTGGAGTTCCATGCATGACTCTATATTAATGAAGTTTTTAGACTTCATGGAGAACCTCTCTCTATTTTGTCTAATCATGATCCATGGTTTACATCAAAATTCTAGAAAAGTATCCAGAAATATTTGGATACTGAGCTTCATTTGAGTATTGCTTATCACCCTCAAACTGACGGACATTCAAAAAGGATGACCCAAACTTTAGAAGACATGTTAAGATCATGCTTGATCGACTTTCAAGGTATGTGGGATTATCATTTACCTTTGGTGGAGTATGCCTAAGACAATAGTTTCCATTATATTATTCAAATGGAACCATATGAAGCATTGTATGGAAAGAGATGTCGTACACCAACATGTTGGGATAAAGTTGGTTAAAGGAATCTTGTGGGCCCAGATCTTGTGGCAGAAACAAAATTTAAGGTAAAAACTATTCAAACCCATATAAAAGAAGCTCAAAAAAGGAAAAATATCTTTGTTGATAATTGAAGAAAGGATTTGGAATTTCAAGTGGGAAATCACATTTTCTTGAAAGTATCACTATGGAAGGGTAGTATAAGATTTGGGAAGAAAGGGAAACTAAGCCCCAGGTACATTAGACCTTTTGAAATTCTAGAGATAATTGGAGTGATGGATTATCGTTTGGTAATGCCACCTAGCCTTTCTAAGGTAAAAATTGCATTCCATGTATCATTGTTGAGAATCCACATTCCAGGTCCAACACATGCACTCACTTATGAAGGTATAGAATTGGAACCTGACTTATCTGACTGTAAAGAGCTTATCTGGATTCTGGAAACTAAAGAATAGGTGTTGAGGAATTGGATGACTTTGTTGGTAAAGTTACTTTGGAAAAATCATAAAATTTAAGAGGCTACTTGGGATCTAGAGGAGCTTATGATGAATAACTACCTAAATCTTTTTATGAGGTAACATTCTTGTAATTTTGAGGAAAATATTTTTGTAAGAGGGAAATAATGTAACACCCCAATGGTTTACAAATAAATTTAATATAGAAAACATGAAACATTGAGTTTATGTGAAAAAAAACCTTATTATTTATAGTATTTAGTTATAACCTAGCCGTTAGACATAATTTTGTCGCTTCTGTGTGTTGAATTTTGAAAAATGGACATACACGGTTGTAATTAGTAAGATATTTAGAGTCTCATAAGATAAAATTAATTTTTTTTTAATAGTAACTTGACCCTTATGAATAGTACTATACACTTATGAATAGTAATATGACCCTTATGAATAGTAATCTCACCCGTGTAAGTATAAATAAAATTTAGGCACCTTATAAATGAGAGTTGATATTTTAAAAATTAATAATTAATTTTTGGTATTTTTTTGAGTAATAAATATTTAATTATAATTTTAAATTAATAAATTAATTTAAAATAAAATTAATTTTCATAAAATGTATTCATAAATAAATATTTTTGTTGTCCTATTATTTTAAGATAATTTTATGATACCTTAGTTAATTTTTGAAAGTATTATAAAATGAGTTTTAAAATTAAAAGCTATATTTTTCAAGTAAATAATGATTTTATATAAAAATTGAATTCCAAATAATTCGAAAATTAGTTTGATAAAATTGAGTCCAGTTTTGAATTCTAAATGTCAAAAAATGGTTATGGATAATTTTTGGTATTTTTCTAAAATACTTGAATTTGTAGTGAATAATAAAATATGCTAATTAACGATAAATGCTAAATACATGATTTATTGAGTCATATATGATATATGGATGATTTAAGCACACTTTTTTCGAACTCACATTAACTTCTACACTTGTAGCTTCTTAATATGTTGAGTAGATCCCCCTATCATGAAATCCTGACTTGGATTTCTTCTACACTTGCCTCTAAATTTGTATTGAATAGACTTTGATCATTAAACTCAATAAAATTTTGGTTAATTTAACCCAAAACCCTCATGATAACTCTGTGATAAAATTAAGTTTCTAGACTTTGGCCATGTACTACACATAGTTCTATGATTTCATTCCAATCAAGTAATGGAAGGTTTAATCTGACTTAATATTTAATTGAGGGATTTTATTTTATTATGCATAAATTTTATTTTTTCTTTATCATTTACATGTATTTTTAATATTAAGTGGATGTTACTTAATTAATTAACCATGTTGGATAAAACATTTATGCATAATCTATTTATTTAATTTCCATCTTTTCAGATTAATTCATTTATTTATGTGATTGTGGCCTTGCATCTATAGAATAAATAATTGCATGGAAATAAATAAATAAAGTAAAGTAAATGACCCAATCATGATCTTATATAATGGTTTATTTAATGAGAAGACATTAAATAAACCTATGTCCTAGGGGAATAACTTCATCTGTCGGTCTTGGCATGTGTTACATCATTCCACCTGTAAATTTGTGCATCACCTAGTTGGCATCATCATGGTTCTATCTTGAACTACCACCACACGCCTAGGGATGCTCCATTAATTACAAATATTTATTACTCACATGTAGGTGAGGGAAACCAAAGTATTGGTGAAATGGAATTATGTAAGTATCCTTGGACACGCAAGTCCTACATAATAATGGAGGGAGGGATGACTCATAGGCCATAATTTAATTTAAATAATTTAAAACCCATGAAATAAATTAAATTTAAAAAATGAAAACATGTACATAGGTCTTGTTCAATCTCATGATTGATCATACATGAAACAAATACTAAAAATCAACTATCTAGCATTAATTTATTTATTCATTCTTTATTATTAAGATAAAAATTCTTTAATTAATTAATTAATTAATTAATTCCCTTTCATCTTAATGATCATATGAACTAAATTTAGAGATACCCATAAATTATATCATTCATGTAAAATAAACAACATAACCATTAATTACATATTTATTAAAATAAATTAATTGAGTATTTGAATTTATTTAAAAATTTTATTAAATTGTCAAACACATAGTGGTGTTCTAATCAATAAAATAAGGTCTTAATGCTACAATTTTCAAATTTAATGTAACTTTTAATCATGTTATTTAATTTGAGACTACATAGCATGTACATCCAGTTACACGTTGTGTATCTAGGTTGTTGTGTATCCGAGTCACACACCTGGGTCTGTAGTGTGTAACTCGGTCGGACTACATAGTGTGTACATTCTAGTTACACGCTATGTATCCTCTTATCATATTCCCAATATGCACACCTAGGTCTTTGGAGTGTGTATCAGTGGACTACACTATGTGTATATTCTATCTATACTGTGTGTATCTCTTTGATATGTGTGTCTTTTTTCTCATTGAGTGGATCAATGCATTCTTCAGACACGATATTTGATGAACTACACACCATGTACACCACACACACATCATGTATATCATAACTGCTCCAAGTTTTCAGTCTCACACACTTTTGACCATGTATAATGACCATACAGATTGCGTGATTTACCTATGTTTCCCTTGGAATGTGTGTTTTGGTTAGGAATCACTATTTACAAATGGTTTTCAACAGATTTTCTTATGGAAGTAGAAACACCCAATGGTTTTGTATCTAAAAGGAACTACTTTCCAAAGTCACACATTTATTAGGTTTATTGACCTATGATACTTAATAAAATGTATTGGTCGAGAGGATGGGAGGTCGGGATCATCACACCATTTGGGGGGGAATTATTACCTAATCTGGGACTCTCTTGTAAATTTAATATATGTTCATGAATCCTTCATTAATTCCCAAGTATGAAGTAGGTCATCCCAAGATTAGAAATCAATTATTAACATGTGTGTAATTTAGAATCATCTATATGTATTTGAGGTTCTTCATCAATGGAGATATCTATGTGTATCTAGGGTTCTACATTGATGGTATCCTGTTATATACTACTTAGAGATTCTTTGGTCATTATCATGATGATTCCGGTTTTTAAGACACATAGTGGGGAACTCTAGAGCTTGTGGTCATCCAGATAGATGAATGCTACTCTGGAATTTATCATCATCCAGGGAGATGAAAGTTGTTATGATGTTGGGATTGAACCCATAGGTGGACTTCCTATGTATCCTTGTGAAAGGAATCAGAACCCACGTAGTTCGGTACCGCTTAATAGGACACATAATACCTTTTAAGGTCATGTGGTAAGGGCCCAACCATACAATTTAACATCATGTGGAAAGGACATATAGGTGGAATTTTCCAATTCAAAGTTTGGTACGGGACTTATACTGAAGCAGCCCAAGGAATCTAGAAAGGATATGAGTTTCCAAGTTGGATTAGACCCTACTGGGAATATGGACTAGAGAGAACAGGGTTGATTTGGGATGTTGGGTTTGAACCTTAGGGTGGCTTCTTACATATCCCATTTGGATGGGAATCAAAGACCAAGTAGTTCGATAAGTCGTATAGGGGAGTGTAGCCCTTTAAGATAAATGGTTTGGGGATTACTCCTAAAGAGGATTCCCTTGTAATAGGGTCCATGAGAGATATCTTATCTCATGGAGTTTTATGGGGATTAATTCAGGGATTACTTCTAATGAGGATGCCCAGATTAAGGGAGTTAGGATTAGGGATTACTCCTGAGGAGGATGCCTTAATCAAGGTAATTAGGATTGGGGATTACTCCTGAGAAGGATGAACTAATTAAGGGGGTATGATTTCTCATTTCATGGATGAGATTTTATGGAGATTGGGCCTTAAGAAGGATTCCTACGTATCCCAATTATGGTGGGAATCATATTTCTCTTAGTTCATTCTTTTAGGTGGATTATGTGAATGTTTTGATCATTACAAATCTATAAGACCACAGGATTCATGATCGGTGTGATAAACAATAGGATGTAAAATATTAAACAAACCACACACACTTTCCTTCTTTCAATTCTTGAAGAGGTCAGGACTATGATGGAAGAATTCAAAGCTACAGCAGAAGAGTTCATGGCTATGTCACTTCCCTCTCTTCAATTTAAATTGTAAATAGGTCTAATGTAAGGAAGGAATAAAGTTGAAGGATATAGATATGAGCAAGACTGAAACCTCATATAAAAAAAGTCTAGGGTATTACACTAGGATGGTTTCCCTATGATTGGTCCTGGGAGAGGAGGGAGAGTTTTCCTTTATCAAAGGGAAAAGAAAGTGTGATCCTTATCCTCCCTACCAGGAACCGGAGGATCTGGGTCTTAGAGATAAAAGGGGGAGGATAGAGCCCTATCCTTGGAATATGATATCGGGAACTCCTCAACATTTTCCCTAGGATAAGGTTACATGTCACTGTAGATATACAAACCTATAGACATCCTAAGGATCCTTACCCTCTGGTAAGAAAAGTTTGGGAAACCTCTGACTGTATAAATACAAACTCAAATAGAAAATATGTTGATGTTCCTTTCCCAAAAGTTTTGTAGATCAGGAGGTCTTGTTTTAGGTTTCAAAATGATCCCTTTTAGATAAGGGATCCAATTAAAGATAAACCATACCATGAATGGATTTGAAGGAGGCTTCATGAAAGGCTTGAACAGGATGAAGTGTAGGGTGAACCAAGGAGGTCGCACAAGGTGAATTCACACAAGTAGTCTTGGAAAAACTGTTTTCACCTTAAGTGACAAACAACCTGGATGAATACACTTGGGAGAGACTTGGATCAATCCTTCAGGGGTCTATACAGAGATTACCAGTAGTAAGGAGGTCACGCAAGTCTTCTTAAGTTAGGGGGTTGGGAGAATTGGTCATGCAAGTGTTGTTTATTTTTAACACTTAATGGACTTAAGTCTCATTATCCCCCTTTTATTTCCTCTATTTAGGTATTATTAAACTACCTTGGAGGTTTCATAGGGCTTGAGAGAAGCACTAGGGTGACCAGATCAGAAATCGGCCTTCGGGGAAATTCATCCATATAAATGAAGACCCCAAGGGTCTATTTATAGAAAAATATGGCACCTTGGGCGAAGGAGACCAGTTTATCAAGTGGTGTGGAATGAAACTACTTATGCATTTTTGGTCATTTGGGATACCTTAGGTGAACCACTTTTTTAGCCTCTTAAAATCTTGATATTCTCCATCTATTTTCTACTAATTTTTCTAAGGAATTTCCCTTTGTCACTTTTTCATCCATGTGATGAAACAGAGTGTCAAAAAAAGACCCCCCTTAGGATTAGATCTAAAATGAAAAAGAGGGTATAATCCTGAGGTAAAGAGGGATGAAAAAGGAATATGGGTCATGCAAGTTTTCATGTTTAGACAGTCGTGCAGGTCTATCTTGTAATCTTGTCATGCAGGTAGACATCCTCATCTATATATAGTCCCTTAACTTTAGTGAAAAACTCTCATGATTGAGAATTCTTAGCTATCCATGTTCAAGTCTTTCTGCACAGATTCTCTTTCAAAAGATTTCAGTCATATAGATTTTGTATGTATTTGAGTTGTGCACCGCGAGTTGAGCGACACACTTACGCGCCAAAGTTTCACTTGTGCAGCTTAATGCCCAAAATTTTCTTTATTTTATAAAATTTTTCAAAATGAACCTACTCTAAAATGAAATTGATATCCCTTTACAGTTTCAATGGATCTCAAGAGTATCGAAACTGCTGATGAATTGGATATCATAATAATTGATGAAATGATGAAGATCATAGGGAATGATTACTACGATGTCTATGACACCACCCTTCCTATTCTAGCAGAGTGTATGAAGAGATATCATCATGATTTTCTAAGGAGTAACTATCTGCTACTTTACATTTATGGCTATCTATGAGAAGTCAATATACTGGATCCAAATAACTATGTCCCAGTCTCTTGGTTTCAAGACCATAAGAACTTCTCATCTGCCAATATTTATGGTGAGGACACATATATTAATGTTGGGACAGCATCCAAGGTCTATTTTATGCATCACATCCCATGTGCTCTAGATTTGAAAGCACATACACTTGAACTAAATTCATATTGTTATTCATCCATTTTTTGAGATTCACAAATGGATCAATTGAAATGATGAAATAAAAGTTGGGACTTTCATCCAGGAGGGGGTGTTAAGCCCGTGTGGACGTGGGCATACTGGGTGCACAAAACATGTGCAGAGTTCAAAGATGATCTGAAAGGTGCTGGAATTTATGAAGCAGTATGGGTAGGACAAACCTATGTATATAGGAATGATGATTTTGTGCAAGAACTGTTGAGATGGTGGAGTCCATAGACGAATTATTTCTATTTTATGCATGGAGAAGTGGGTATCAATTTCTGGGACATTCAAAAGATATCTGAGGCTCCAATCCTTGGAGATATGTATGATGAATTCATCCCTCTGATGGAAACATGGAATGATGCTGATAGTACACTATATTTAGAACAAGAGTTACTGAATATAGATCACAAAATCAATAAGTAAAATCCCCATGAAAAGGGGGATATTCATCCAAAGAATTGGATGTAAATATTCTTGATGAAGAATAATGAGAAAGGTCACACTTTTAAGTGTCCAACAACTTATCCCAATGTGGAAAAGATAGGTGCTCCCAACACCTTCTGGATGATGCTAGATAAAGGAGAGTTTTAAACTTTGGGGTATGAAATTAACTCCATGATTCCTTCCAAGACACGTATTTTGTGATTTTTAGCCATATGGTTCAGTGTCTATTTGTTGCCTATCTGAGATTCCAAAGGCGGTGTAAGGTCTGAAACATTTGTTGTAGCAGCTAAGCTAACATAGAAGAAAATGGTGGGATTGGCCTCCCCTATTCTAGAAAATATTTACAGGATCTTGTTGCATATTCATGGAGGTAAGGCTCATTTAATAATAGAAAGAGCATTCCAAGTTTTATGGGGATGGAGCGCAACTCATTTTAGAACTAATACTATGTGGAGTGGGATCCAGGTCCTTGAAAGTTCATTCTGATCATTTTTTAGGCTTTCTATGGTATTCCTCCCTTACCTTTGACACCTCATGACATTTAAAAAAGTTTGATTATGTTCAAGGAATTCCATTTATTTCCTTATGGGAATCCACCTATGGGGAGGTTTTTTGATGATGGGACAACCAATGTAGAGATGGGGTCATATATGTTATCTTGAAGGGATGGTGTATTGGCAACTAGGATCAAAAATGAAATAATATGTGAGGCCTATTCTCCTTATAAATTTTCTCACTAATTTAAATGCTTGTAACATATTATTGTATCCCCTCCAGTGAACATTAGACTAGAACAACATCCGATGGTGGCTCAACAGTTATGGTTGTTGACGGCCGTGGAGAAGACAAGGTAAATTTTTAATCTTCCTACAGTTGATGTAGAAATTATATTGACTATCTAGTATGTTGAATCTTGGATTGAATCATACCCTAAATGGTTACTAAACAATGTTGTTCCTTGGTTTGGAGTAAAGAGGCGAAGCAGGACAGAACCTTCTCATTTGGAAGGAGCTTCATCTCCTTCAGAGGATGATTCATCAGAGTTGGAGGGAGAGGATGATGAGTATCCAATCTCACTAAAGTTACCATATAAAATATATAGTCCACCTTCTAGAATTAATAGGGACACACCATCATCACCAACTAAGGTTGAACCTAGTCGGTCTAGTTGCCACTGCCAAGAAGAGATCGGGATCCATTTTCTCGTCCACCATCTGTGACGATAGGAATTGGAAAGCCCGTCAAGTCTAAGGTTGTAGGATCATCTTCACAATAGGTTGGAATGTATTCAGACTACATAAGACCAGAGGCAGTTCAAGCATGTTAGAATTTGTTTTGTGATACTGAAACTATGTGGGAGCTTCTACATGGGGGATATCATATTCTAGGGATAAGAGATATTTGAGACTCATCTGATATTCACTTTGAGAATAATATTTATGAAGTAAGAATTTATATCTGGGAGATAGAGATTCCAATATATGCAATTGAAAATTCAATCCCCACCAAAAAATGAGTGAAGGAAATGATATATCACAGCATCTCTGAAGGGATTTACCCTTAATCTTTTGTGGAATGGCATGATTTTATCAATCCTGAAGATGTAATTTTCCTTATTCTTATATTATTTTCTATTTTTCCTTTATATTTTAGTCAAACTATTGTTGCTCAGGTGGAATATTATTTTAAATTTTATCTAGCTAATGAAAAATCAACTGAAGTTACATCACCATGGTATAGTCCTGGTGGTACCATGCTCGAGGTTACTGAGTCTCCCCATGAATCGAGAGAAATATCTCTAGGCTGATAGGATATGAAGGATGAGATAGTAGGAGGCTTCCCATCTCCAATACCTGTTTTGGAGATGATGATTTTATTCCTCCTTTGAAGAAAATGAATAAGTAGGTATGTCAAAAAAAATCTATGGCTAAATGCTTCATTAACAGTGGTAATTCTTCCTTACATCATCAATTTTGACCTCATCCAAAGAAAGTACTTAAAATTCTTGGAATTGAAGGAACTTTTGATTCTTCCCTCAAGGAATACTTTGAGAACTAAGGAGGGAACTTCTGACCAAGAACAGATCCCTACCAATGAAATAGACTCTTTGGATGAAGAGGCATCTAAGCAAGAGAAAACATTACATGCTCCTGGAACTGCTTATATCCCTACTGTTGGGAGAGAGGAGGCATCTATTATGTCATAAGTGCTTCATGAGAAGCTATATATTAGTAAATGGCTTTCATTTCTATAATATTTTAGGTTCATCGCATGCACCATAAAATCCTACGATGATTGATGCTGACCTAGAGACTGTCACTGAGGAAGTTGTTCGGGGTCTAATGTCATCGAATGAGGGTCATAAACCAACTACTCCACATGTCCCCATGGGTGATACTAACATGGGGCTTGGGATTTCATTAGAAGCTATGATAAATCTTGTAATGTCTTTTGAAGAAGTACTAGAACATGTTAATATTTCCAATACTTTAGAAGAATTTGGGGCATTATATATAGAACCAAATGGATGTGAGTTTTTATTTTTCATCCAATCAATATTATTATGCCTGATTTCCTAATCATGATTTGTTGGAATGTATAGATCCATCTACAGGAGATACTATAGTGATTTTTCTTGGAAGAGACATTGATATCACTATCAATCCCACTATTGAGGAGGAGTTAGCTCAGGTGACCCTTGAAATAGAAAATCTTTATGAAGATCATCTTAAGATTCCTGAGTAGGCTTAAGAAATTACTCATCACTAAGAGGTTCCAACCAAAACTATTGAGGCTGAGAATATTGGGTAGGAGTCTTCTCAGGCTTCTGACTTGTCATTGGGTAAGGGTTACCAACCATTGTGATTGTGCCCCGATCTTGTCATTCTCTTGAAGTTAACCATGATTTTGATTCATCGTGTAGAATTATCAGCTTCTATGGCTAGGTCTGAGGTTGAAGCTTCTACATTAGATCAACCAGCATCAGGAACCAAGGAAACCACTGTTAGGGAGGGAGAATAACATGGTACTTATTTAAGTACATTAATCCTGGAGTGAATCCCTCCTTATGATAGTGATTCTGAAAAGGACCTATAGTTGTAGGGCACTCTCTATATTTCATATCGCAAATCTTGGTGAGATATATAGAATCTTATCTTTGAGACACCCCTCTAGGAACTACCTTCACAAATCCCATGGATTTTAAATCTAATAAGCATGTTGGGATTTGGAAGTTTTAATTACTGCGTAATCCACACTGTGGTGAGGAAGACCATTCAGAGGTGGTATAAAGAGCACAAAATTCGGCTAGATCTAATAAAATCTAGACTTCTTACTAACATTGATGAATTTTGGGTGGCATTATCTCAAGTTGAGGCCATTCATAGCACAAAGTTGGCAACATTCAATTGGAGGATCAAAGAGAAGATTGTTCCAGTGTCACATCTTCAGCAAGAGTTGGATACTACTACAAAGGAACATAAACAACTTTACTTCTCATTGGGAGAAACCCAAAAATAAGTGGGGAAAGGCATTGTGGATTCCAAGGAAGCACTTTGTCGTGCTGAGGAGACTGAGGATAGTCAGGTGAAGGAACTTCAACAGGTGGATGATGGGTCTTAGGAGGTTATTAAATAAATGAAAAGTTATGTTGATGGCCTCTTATGACTTGTGATAGAGAGACTTTAGTTTGTGGATGTTTCGCTAGTTTTTTTCTCATAAATTAAAATAATTTTATTTCTGATCATCTATGTCTTCATAATTTCCTTTTATTGTAATTATAATGTTGAAACTAATTTTCATAGCATGATTTTTTTTACACACCAGATAATCATAACTATAATGATAGATATGGGATGCACTCTAATTTTTACCTGATACAATGGGCTTAGTGAGCGTAGTTTGACTATTGCTAGGGTCATATGGATAACCCTACAAACTTTGTGCCTTTTTTGTTATCACCCTAATTTTTACCTAATCCCAGTATGGATGGGACTTAGTGGGTAATACTTGTATTTTTCTTAGGATTCCCTTTTTGGGTTTTCATCCAAACAAGTTTTTCATTTTAACTTTTTATTTCTCAATATTTCCTAAACTGTATAGAGTGTAGGCCTAAAGAGCTAAGTCTTGACTTTTTTTCAGATTTCCCTTTGTGGGTTTCCATCCTAGTGAGTATTGTGTCTCTTTTTGTGGAATGTTTAAAGTCATGCATTTCAGAATAATAAATCTAGTGTTTTAGGTTGAATAGCTTTGACCATGAATTCTAAAATTAGAACCCAAACAAGTCTTGATGGCTAGGAATGTCCTGATATTTTTTTTAGATACTTCCAAGGGGAATATTGAATCATGATTTTTATGGTCACAAAATATAAAATTTGAAATATAATAATAGAGGAGGTATTTTACAAGAATGAAGTTACCACTATTTGAAAAACCCTTTATTGGGGTTGTATTGTATAGGGTCAAGTAGGGTATGTGTTGCATAGCCAAACAGTGGCATCCTTAAGCTGACCGGACCATTATGTGGGCGACTTATGGAAGTCCAATTGGGGAATGTACTGCATAGTTAGGTAAAGGGGTTCCTATGAATTTTGACATTCTATTACTAATATATAGAAGGATATAAGATTTGGATGTCTCAATACCACATTGGGTGTCTTTTCCAAGGAAGGATGACTAAGAATAAAAGGATTCATCTGTGCCAACATAATCCATGAATGAGAAACCACTTATACACAACTTTGTTGTATTAATGAGGGTAAAATTGTTAGAAAGGGTATCATAATATTATATTGTTCAATTTAAAGTCATGCAACAAGAACATTAGGGGGATGTGCAGTTTGAAGTCGTGTAATAAGGACATTATGTTTTGTAGTTTAAATTTTTGAAATAAGGAAATTATGTTGTGCAGTTTAAATTCATGCACCAAGGAAATCATGTTGGGTAGTTTAAAGTCATGCAGCATGAAAATTAGGGGGGTTGTTCGGTTTAAATTCATGCAGTAAGTACATTATGTTATTTAGTTTAAAGTCGTGTATTAAGGACAATATTTTGTGTGGTTTAAAGTCATGTTGTAAGGACATTAAGGGATTTGATTTAAGGTCTTTAGTTTTGACTGAAGGTTTGATGGTTCTCCAATTCCTAGTAATCTTTCTAGAAATATGCTATTATATTCAGGTGTGGAAGGAGAAATTTATAAGCTGTAATTTGGGGATTCCTGAATCCGAAGAGTGATATGGTAAAAAGGGATAAATGGAATCATAGGTGGTCTCTTCCAAGAATGAAATTACCACTATTTGATAAACCAATTATGGGGGTTATATTATATAGGTCCAACTAGGGAATATGTTTTATAGACAAACAGTGTCATCTTTTTCCTGATAGTCCCATTATGTAGTTGACTGGTGCAAGGCCAACTAGGGGCATGTACTGCATAGTCAGCTAAAGGATCTCTCAAGAATTATGACATTCTATTGCTAAAAGATGATTAAATTTTATGGAGATTTGGATATTACTAATCATAGAGTTTGATTTGTGTAGAAAAGTGCCTGAATATAGAAGAGGTATTTCAAGTCATAATTTCCAAATAATTGTGGGAATATGCTCTCTACGAAGGTCTATTCCAAGCGCAGGAAGTATGATGCTTGTATTTTTAGGTCATACAACTAGGAACAAAATATTAGGGAAACAGTGAATGATATTATGGTCAAATGAACCAAGGTTTTTCCAATATTCTTTGAAAAAATGAGAGGGTAAAAGTGTAAAACATGGTCTTGAAGACTTTCAGGTCAAGAGAAAGGATATGGGAAAAATATGCAAAGGATGACTGCTTTAAAATACAGGTTCCTGCATACCATCATCAAAGCTTATAGGGAAAGAAGAGGCTTCTCCCAAGAATGAAGTTTCCACTATTTTACAAACCTGTTATGGGGACTGTATTATGTAGGGCCATCTATGGAATATATTGCATAGAAAAATAGTGGCATCCTTTGGATACCATGACCATTATGTAGGCAGTTGATGCAAGGCCAACTGGTGGCACATACTACATAGTTTGGTAAAGGAGCTCTCAGGTATAAGAAATTCTTCTACTAAAAACCAAAGGAATATTATGAATATTTGAAATTAATCAATATTAGGAGTATGTAATGCGAAAGGGATAATGTAAAATGAAAAAGGAAAGTATTGGGATTGATATTAGCCATGAGTTTGGATTCCCTTACATAGATTTGACTCATATGTATAATGGAGACATTTCTTGTTTCCTTGGTGGAATCTATAAGAAGAGGACCCAAAATAAAATCTCATGCATAGAAATTTTTTTATTCGTATATAGGAAAGTTGAGGTTTTTTTATGTTTTGATGCCCCTGGGCCTAGGGTTGAAGATCTGTATGTCACTACGTATCTCACAGGGGTGAGAACCAAGACACACATAGTTCTTAAATAAAGATCCCCCACCCTAGTTGAATTCATGAGTGGAGGATAATGGGGATTTCTTTGAATACAGATTCATACATAATATGAGAAATCATATTAAATCTCATCACATAGATCTAACTCATACATGGGAGGAAATATGCATTATTTTCATCATGTTATGACTGGGACTAAGATTGAAAGTCTGGACATCACTTAGTATCTCATATGAGTGAGAATCAAGGCACATGTAGTTCTAACAATTGGTCTCCTTGCATAGTCTTGGTCTATACATAGGGAGAGGGGGATTTTTTTGAATGGTGGTTGGACCATGATATAGGATTCGAGCATCACTACGTATCTCAATAGGATTAGAATCAATCCACATGTAGTTATTATAATTCCATGCAATTTAATGTCATGTGGGAAGGATGAAGGTGAACTGACTTGAAGTGATGAAAACATTGTGGTTGAAACTAAGAATGAAATTATGGGCGTCACAACATGTCACATAGGGGTGATAATTAAGCCTATGTAGTTCTTGATAGGCTTCCTATGTAGATTCGATTCATGCACATAAAGTAAAGAGGCTTTATGATTAATCATGGATGGATCTAGTATTAGAGATCTAGGAGTCACTACGTATCTTGTTGGGGAAATAATAAACACATAGTTCTTAGAGGTGATCCCTGTGCATATTTGATTCATACACACAATGGGTTAAGGGACTCTTTAAACATTGTGGTTGGAATGAGGATTGGAGATTCGGGTGTCACTGTGTATCTTGTTGGGTTTATAATCAAGGCATACATAGTTCTTGAAATTCCATGCAGTTTAACATCATGCGGTAAGGACAAAGGTGAACAGATGTGAAAATATGGAAATATTTTAGCTAGACTGTGGGATAGGACCCAGGTGTCACTACGTATCTTGTTAGGGCAAGAATCAAGTCACGCGTAGTTCTTAATAGACTCTCTATGTAGATCTGATTTATGCACATGAAGTAAAGGGGATTTATGATTAATTACGGATGGACCCAGGATTAGAGATTCGGGTGTCACTACATATCTTATTGTGGAAATAATCAAGCCACACGTAGTTCTTGGAGGTGCTCCCTGTGCAGGTTTGATTCATAAACACCGAGGGTGAAGGGACTTTTTAAACATTGTGGCTGGACCTAAGATTGGATATCTAGGCATCACTATGTATCTTGCTGGAGAAAGAATCAAGCCATACATAGTTCTTGAAATTTCATGCATTTTAATGTCATGTGGTAAGGAAAAAGATAAACTGACATGAAAAGACGGTAATATTGCAGTTGAACCAGGGGATAGGACCCAAGTTTCACTGCGTATCTTAATGGGGAAAGAATCAAGCCATGCATAGTTCTTAAGGATGTTTCCCTACGCCAATTTAATATTGATGTGAGAAACGGGGGCTTTAATACTTTCCATAATAATGTTTAGGCCCAAAATACAAGATGGTATGAGAATCAAGCCATATTTTTTGGAAGGGTTCCTAGTATAGAATTGACTCATATACAAGGAAAGGGGAAATTGTTTCTTTTATAGTTGTGGTTGGTCTTGATATAGGAGATCTAGGCATCACTACATATCTCATTGGAATGAGAATCAACCCACATGTAATTCTTGATGAAATATTCCTTGTGTATATTTGACTCATACACACAGGGAATGAAGGAGCTTTTTTTATCATGGCTGGACCCAAGATTAGATATCTAGGCATCACTATGTATCTCATTAGAATGATAATCAAGTCATACATAGTTCTTGAATATGGTTCCCCATGTGGGTCTGATCCAAACATAGGGAATAAATGGGGATCAAATGTCACTAGGGGGTGGAAATGATGTTAGTAAGGCTTATGCATGGAAGCTACTCATCATTTAAGGGACCACAATGAATGTAAACTCATGGTATTTTTATGGATTTATTAACGTCAAATGAGGTAGATGTAAACCATACAAGTTAATGTCATGTGGTAAGGACAAATGGTGTTTTTTGGTTTTAGGTCATGCGATTGGGACCTCATGTCATGCAGTTTATCGTCTTGCAATAAGTATGATGATGCTATGCAGTTTAACATCATGTAGAATTGATGATGGTTTTAACGCATTTTATCATCATACAACTATGACAAACTTTTTGTGATTACAAAATGTACTTATTTAGGAACCTTTCATTGGTTAGAGTTGTAATGAGTTCTCCATTCATTGAGATTAAGGAATAAGCTCCATTAAAATAGACCTTATGTATGGAATAAGGTCCTTCCCACTTTGTCTTAAACTTCAGAGGCTTCTTTCCTAGTATCATTGGAGTCCTAAGGACCAAAACCAATTCTCCTTGGAGGAATGAAGGAAGGAAGACCTTCTTGTTAATGGATCGTGCTATTTAGTTCTGATATACTTACAAGTGATGCAAGGTATTCAGTATCTTTTCATCCAATCACTCCAACTCATCCATCCATTTATGGGATTTCTCATCGGTGGATAATTGATCACAAATGGAAACTCTGAGTGATGGAAACTAAATTTAAATGGTAAGAAATGCTTTTGTATTATATACTAATGAGTACGAGGTTGATCATGTGGTAGTACAGGTAGTAGTCATATAATCCCATAAGGCCTGAAAGATTTTATCAGGAAAATATTTATTATCTTTATCCACCATTTTTTGGAGTATGTTGGACAAGGTTTTGTTGAAATCCTTTATCAGTATGTTTGTCGCTACATGATAGCTAGATTAATGGTTGGATTTGATATTTTATTCTTGGTATAACTTTCTTACTTCAACAGAATAGAAATTGGTGTCATTTTCCATCAATATATTACGAGGGACACTTAATATAGTGATGATATTAGCTTTGAAAAATCTAACACTGCTTTTTACCCCAACTTTCTTTAGAGGTATTGCCTCATCCCATTTGAAGAATAAATTGGTAGCATTAAGAATGTACTTGAACTGCTTGGCTATAGCTAGAGGATATGGTCCTACTACATCCATTCCCCATAGAGCAAATAGAAAGGATTATTTGACTATATGTATACACTCCAATGATTGATGGATGAAGTTTTCATGAACCTGGTAGGGATGACACTTCTTAGTAAAATTTGTGCAATCCTGCATCATCAAAGGCCAGAAGTATCCAAACCTTTGGATTTGATCAGAAATCTTGTACCCATACTGGTGGGAACCACATGATTCTACATGTACTTATTTCATGACAAACACAGTTTCTTCCCCATCAATGCATATGAGGATAATTTCATCAAATCATCATCTATAGAGGATCTTCTAGTGATTTGGGTCATCATAAAAAGTGAAATTAACTAGTCATCATCGGATTTTCTCTCTTCCCACTCTATTTGGTAGAAGTAATCCATCTTTCAGATATTCTATTATGGGTGTTATCCATCCCATAGTAAGACCAAATGGTTTGATAATGGGACTAATTTCATTGATTTTCTCTATTCCGATTTGAACAAAAGGTGAAACCACGTGATGATGAGCAATTCTAATGATTGTTTCATCCTGGTTCAGGTCTTCCAGGGTTGTAGATACATTTTCAAATGCATAAAATTGAGATTTTTTTGAATGTAGGATATAAGAAAATTTTGGTTATAAGGGAAATTATATCATTAACCCTTAGACATAATCACATAAGGGAATTAGCTCTTCTTTTTTGATGGCATAATATCCATTAATCTACTTGATTACCAACTCTGAATCACCCTTTATTTCCAGGTGGTTCACTGGAACTTGGAGTTCCAATTCCAAACCTATAATGAGATCTAGGTATTATGCCTCATTGTTGGTACTAACTTGTGATAACATGAAAGAGTGTAGAAACACTACCTTTTCTAAGGAGATAAGCACAATTCCAAACCAAACTTTGTTGAGATTAGGGTCTTCTATTATCTTCCCCGTTGGACTTATGGAAGAACCATCAAAGTAAATTTCTCACGTTCAGGGGCTATCTTGAATAGATAAAATTTCTTCATCTGATAATTTATTATTTAATGATGTTTCTTCCGCAGATGGGTGCTCAGCAAGGAAGTCTGACGAGGCTTGGCCTTTCACTACTTTCTGAAGCACAGACTATATATAAAACTACTATATAATAACTAACCACCATGCCAAACATCCTATCAGCATAGGACCGATGAGGATAAATTTTATGGGATACCAAAATTTTGGGTAATCCTGTGATTTTAGGTTCCTTTCAAAGAGGTGGAAGCTAGTTGGGTTCTTTTCGAAGAGGTGGAAGATGATTATTTGAGGGGATACCTAAATTTTGGGTAAGCCTATGATTTTGGGTACGCACACCTCCTTCATTCACTTTAGTGTGGGCCACATTATGAATAGGAACCTCATCTTATTAATCCTCTGAACTGGATTCATTTTCTAGAGGATATTCAATGATGGAATTGATGAAATTCACCAACGCATAATGCATTTCTAGCATTCTATCGATATCTTTGTGAGATAGCCTTTTTCTGTGCCCCCCACAAGACTTTTTCCTCCTATTTTTTGGTTCCTTGTGAACTTTTTGATAGACAGTAACCTAAATGGAATCCCTTTACAATTTAATTTTGTGTTTATTTTTTATATTATTCCCTAATTAGGAGAAAACTAACTTTTGCTAAGGAGTGTATTATGAATGTAAAAAAGACCCCATCCATGTGGGTTGGAGATATTCCTTTTCTTCTTTCTCAACCCTTTGGGATCTATTTTTTCCTCTGATGGTTGGGTTAAAAAATATCAAATCCCTACGGGTTGGGGTGGCTCCTAAACTATTATGGCTGATATCAGCACAGTTTCTCTTTCGATTTTATGAATTCTGATCCAAACATTGGTTGGGTTCATTATTCAACACTCACTTTAATTGCATACTTCATAAGAATGTTGTGCTATTTCAGACATTTTCACAATATAATGGATGATATCCTCTAAGAAAGAGGCCTACTCAATGTTCTTATATGCTTGATGAAAAATTATCTCAATAGCTTTCTCTCTTCGGGCCTAACTTTGGTGGAAGTCGATCAAGGCCTGTTCTTGTTGAGCATATCTTCGGTCATGAATAAATTTTTTTTGTTATAGTTGGCTTGGGGAAATAACATTTCATGACACCAATTTTGGAGGTCTTTGCTGGCTTTAGAGCATAGTGAAATGTAATACTCTATATGCACCCCATACTATAATATGAACACCATATGGGGTATATGTGATCAATTATTGCAACCCAATTAATGTATTTAGGCATGAACATTAAAGGGATCCTTATTTATTCTTAATTTTTGGATTTTGGTAAGCAAGGATAGATTCCAATTCAGTTTGACACTAAAACCCTTCTATTACCTTGAAATGACTTTGATATTCGTTATATGGTAATTATTTTTCTTTTATATGATGAAGAGTCTTCTATATATTGAGTTGGATATCATGAATACAATATTCTGCGAACATCTCTAGAATGTTATATTGAGAGGTGGCCAAAGGCCAGAACATGACTTCTATTTCACCCTTATCCAGTTGTTTCCTCGTTTTCAACATATCCTCTTCATCTTTTTCTAGAGGTTTCTCTACTTTATTGGACCAAAGTTGTCATTTTCTTTCCGCTTTATGAGAATCAGCAAGATCGGTAAAGACTTACTCTATTGTATTGAAAGATAAATGGCCCAAGGGTGATTCAAAGAATTATCATAACCTTGGGTTATCTTTCAGTTGAGAAAGAATTTCATCCACCAGTGACAAGGCAGCAGACATTAATAGCCTTGTGTTTTCAAGTGCCTCAAGATTTGAGGGCTTTCTTGTCACTACATTGTTAGTTGGAGAATTCTCTTGACAATGTGAATCACTACTATGGAGATAACTTTCATAGTTAATACCATCATGGGTAGGACTGTCATGGTAGATTACAGTAAGGGGTAGACCCTCTTTCTCCTTGGTCTTCTGGCCATATAGATGGTTATCATGGCACTCATCAAGAGATAGGATCTCAAGATTAACTGAATTTTCATGAATCAAGCATTTATGAGGAAGTTTCTAAAGAGGACCTTCATAGTTAATGATACTTCTCCCATAATTTGGTAATGGGAGGGTAGGATCGTGATATGAAACAGATAAATGTATGAGGGATTCAAGAACTCCATCATTAAGCAGAGTCAAATCACAAATTGGATCTTGATTTTCCAACTTTGTTTGATAATTCTTTTTGTTTGATGCCTTCTTACAAGAATTTGGGGACACTTTCTAAGAAAAGTGGTTATCATAGTTGTATGTGCCTACCTTGGAGTGGCTCTTAGAATAATTCGATTATCTTAAATTAGAACGGGTGTATGTGCCTGATCCGGTTGTCCGTATGATATGGGGGAGTATGCCCCATGACCCTTATGGATGGAAACAGAGGTATGTATCTGCTCTGGGGTGACATGTTGATAATCCACCCTACTTGTGGGGATATATTTATGCTTTTGTCCCTTAGGTACTATTGTTTCCTTTTTGATGATATCTTAGAAAGTTTCTAGGATATGAGTAAGAATTTGCGTCTTCCCTTTCATTATTTTCAAGATGGGCTTGGTGACTTTAACATAAAGAACGAGAATATGCATTCAGTTCATGTTTGGAGTATGGTTATGTACCAGCTCCTATCCTCCCTTTCCTATTAATGGATACTGACAGTACTCGTGTGTTGGGGAAAAGAGTTTAGTCCCCCCTCTACTTGTTGTTGGGACTTTCTGACTGTATTCTTTGTGTGCTGCCATATGAGGATGCTGACAATCTTGATGGGTGTAGGCAGGTGTATGTTCCTACTTACAGTACACCATCAGATTAGAATGGTGGGATTCATTGGATACCACCATACAAGTCTACTGGTTGTTTCATTGACGGTGAATGAGTGTATATGCCTGATCGTTGTTTTCCACCAAACTGGATTGGTGGGATTCTCCGAAGGGAGAAAAGGTAGAATCCTACTCCCTATTAGCCAGTTGTTGTCCCCGACAGACCGTCATGTGTGCCCAGGTCTGAGGGACCTGGGGTGGATAACCGAAGGCAACACCCTCTTCATACTGAGGGTTTACTACCACACGATGTTGGGAATGGTGATTATTGGTAGGATCCCTTGGGAAGGACCCCTATTTCTTTAGGATGAGGTCATAGGTGGCCTATTGGTCAACCTCCCTAGAATATGGGAGGAAATAGTGATTGTGTTTTAGGGATAATCTTCATAAACGGTTGAAGATGGTGGTATGCATCATTTGATTTTGGACCACTGGTCATCGTTGACCGGATGACTAGGGATTATTCTTGATTTGGAGGGTCTATCAAGCATCCTCCAAGGTTGGAATGGTACCATGTTGATGGTACTCTCGAATTAGTGCGTTAGAGACCTATCATTGAAGACACTGAGTCAGTGATGGAATCCTTCGAGCGGATGAGGATCTATCTTGAGTAGCAGCTAGGGCATTCACGGGTGTAAACTTGAAGGAATCTATTTAGATTGTCGGGAGTTCTTGGAAAAGAGTGTCTATATATATGAAAAACACAAACAATGAAATTCGGCGTCTCGTTTGAGCGGAAAAAAATACTAGTTGTTTTCCTTGTCTGGCATGGGTAACATTTTTATCTTGGTTAAGGATTTACGTCGGGTTCACCATTTTTTTCCCTCAGAATGTATGTTCTGGTTAGGAATCACTATTTTTGAACGGTTTCCAACAGACTTGTTTATGGAACTGGAAACACCCAATTGTTTTATATCCAAAGGGGCCTACTTTCCAAAAGTAGTTTCTTGTTAGGTTTATTGATCTATGATACTTAACAACTCGCATTGGTCGAGAGGATGGGAGGTCGAGCTCATCACACCCTTTTGGGGGGAATTATTGACTACTTTGAGACTCTCTATGGATTTAAGATATGTTCATGAATCCTTCATTAATTCCTAAATATGAATTAGTTCATCCCAATATTAGTAATCAATTATTATCATGTGTGAAATTCATAATCATCTGTGTGTATTTGAGGTTATTCATCAATGGAGATATCTATGTGTATCTGGGGTTCAACATTGATGGTATCCTCTTATATACTACTTAGAGATTCTTTTTTCGTTATCAAAATGATGTTGGTTTTTAAGCCACACAGTGGGGCACTCTAGAGTTTGTGGTCATCCAGGAAAACGAATGTTACTCTGGAATTTATCGTCATCCAGGGAGACGAAAGTTGTTATGATATTGGGATCAAACCCATAGGTGGTATTCCTATATATCCTTGTGAAAGGAATCAGAACCTACATAGTTCAATGACACTTAATGGGACACATAATACCTTTTAAGGTCATGTGATAAGGACCCAATCATACAGTTTAACATCATATGTCAAGGATATCTAGGTAGAATATTCCTAGTCAAAGTTTGGTGTGGGATTTATACCGAAGAAGCCCAAGGAACCTGGAAAGGATATAAGTTCACAAGTTGGATTAGAACCTACTGGGAATATGGTTCAGAGAGGATATTTTTGATTTGGGATGTTGGTTTTGAACCTCAAGGAGGCTTCCAATGTATTCTGTTTGGATGGGAATCATAGCCCACGTAGTTTGATAAGTCTCATAGGGGAGTATGTCCCTTTGAGAGAAATGGGTTGGGGCTTACTCCTAAATAGGGTTCCCATGTAATAGGGTATATGAGATATATCTTAACTCATGGAGTTTTAGGGGTATTAATTTAGGGCTTACTCTTAATGAGGATGCCCAGATTAAGTGAGTTAGTATTAGGGCTTACTCTTGAGGAGGATGCCCTGATCAAGGTAATTAGAATTGGGGCTTACTTCTTAGGAGGATTCTCTGATTAAGGGGGTATGATTTCTTATTTCATGGATGATATTTTATGGCGCTCGATCCTTAATAAGGATTACTACATATCCTAGTTATGGTAGGAATCAGAGTTCTCATAGTTTATTCTTTCAGGTAAATTTTATGGATGTTGTGATCATTAGAAACCTCTAATCCCATGTGATTCATACTCGGTATGAAAAAAAATAGGATGTGAAAGATTTAACAAACTACACACACTTTCCTTCCTTCAATGTTGTAAGAGTTCGGGACTACGGTGGAAGAGGCTGGAGCTACGGTGGAAGAGGTCGTGGCTACGGTGCTTCCCTCTCTTCAATTTACATTGGGCATGGGTCCAATGTAAGGAAGTAATGAAGGTGAAGGATGTATTGAGGATAAATATTGAAACCTTCTACATAAAAGGATAGGGGCTTACACTAGGATGGTTTCCATATGATTGGTCCTAGGAGAGGAGGGAGACTTTTCCTTTTTCAAAGGGAAAAGTAAGTGTGATCCTTATACTCCCTACCAGGAACTGGCGGATCTGAGTCTTAGATAAAAAAAAAGGGGAGGACATAGTTCTATCCCCAGAATTTGAGACTGAGAACTCCTCAAAACTATCCCAGGGGTAAGGTTCCATGTGACCATAGATATAAAAACCTACAAATGTACTAAGGATCCTTACCCTCTAGTAAGATAGGTGTGGGAAACCTCTGACCATAGAAATAAAAACCCAAATATGATACATGATGATGTGCCTTTCCCAAAGGTTTTGTAGATCAGGAGGCCTTGGTGGAGGTTTCAAAATGATCCATTTCATACAAGGGATTCAATGAAAGAGAAATCATACCATGAATGGATTTGATGGAGGCTTCATGAAAGGATTGAATAGGCTGAAGGGTAGGGAGAACCAAAAAGCTCGCACAAGGTGGATTCATGAAAGTAGGATTTGGTGAATTGTTTGAAAATTAAGTGATGAAAAACCTGGATGACTACACTTGGGTGAGACTTGGCTCAATCCTTTAAGGTTCTATACAGGTATTCCCAGAAGTAAGTCGTGCAAGTTCCTATTTAAGGAATGGAGGTCATGCAAGTCTTCTTAAGTCAGGGGTTTAGGTGAACTAGTCACGCAAGTGTTGTTTATTTTTAATATTGAATGGACTTAATTCTCACTATCCCCCTTTTATTACCTCTATTTAGGTGTTATGAAACTACCTTGGAGGTTTCATATGACTTGAGTGAAGCACTAGGGTGACCAGAGCATCAATAAACCTTTGGGGAAATTCATATATACAAATGAATACCCCAAGGGTCTATTTATAGGAAAATATGGAACCTTAGGTGAAGGATACTGGTCGTGCAAGTGGTGTGGCATTCAAGTACTTGTGCACTTCTGGTGACTTGCGCTACCTTGGGAAAACCACTTTTTTAGCCTTTACAAATATTGATATTCTCCATTTATTTTCTCCTAATTTTTCTAAGTCATTTCCCTTTGTCACTTTTTCATCCATGTAATGAAACAAAGTGTCAAAAAACATCACTAACCTATGTAGACTACACAGCGTGTACATGGATACATGTCATGTAATATGATAGTCATGTGTCATGTTGGATAGTCAACACATGGCATACACTGTAAGAACCTAACCCTTATGGAGATGACTCATGCTCATTTTTAGGTACTATTTTACTCTCTATTTTTTTGTATACATTTTATGAGGCTTATCTTGGGTGAATTCAAGTGATTTTTGGTGATTTTGGAGGGTTTTTGGGAAATGCATGGTTGCCTCATAGTTTTCCCATACCGTGCGCCCTCCCCCTAGAAACTGTGCATCCTGGATAGATTGAAATTGCATTGTTGGTGCATGGTTTTTAAAACTATGTGTCACATAAGTGAAACTATGCACTCCATATATTAGGGGTGCACAGTTAGGGCCCACGATTTGGCAAACCTTGCAGCTCCACTCAAGAAAATGTGTGCATGGAAATTAAACCCCATAAAAATTTATATAAGATTCTCGAAACCCCCCCCCCCCCACCCCTTGGTTTTTACCCCAAATTTCCCCATCTCAACCCTAAATTATTTCCTTCGATTTTGGAAGGTCCTAGAAGGATTCTAAGGCTCCTTGAACCCATTCCAGTGTGAATTGAAGAACTGGTGGAAGGATTCGACCTCTATTCTAGTATGTAATCTATTCTCATTTGGTTTCCCTTATCTCTCCCATATTTCTATCATATTTTTTAAGGATGATTTCTTTCATTAGAAATGGGTCTAGATATAGGTTTTTATAGTTGTGTTTCTTTTAATCTTGGAACTAGGTTTTGATCCTAGATCTCTTCTATCATTGTGGTTTTGACCATTCAATATCAAATTGGGGATTTTGGTTTTGAGAACATTCATTAACAATCTTAAATTACGTGGTATAATTTCCAATTCCCATATTCTTGACTATAATTTCATGCATGTAATTGTGAAATTTCAATTTTCACATTGGTAAATTGCATTCAAAATTGAATTAATTGATTGATTTCCCTTGAGATTGTGAAACCCTTCATGGATCTTGTTGGACCCGTTGATGATTTTGAGACTAGACTTGATGGAAACCCATGGGGTGAACCTATATGATTTAAATTATGATTTATAAATTATAAATGGTTGATAAATGGGGTTTTTAATTGATTGATAAATGGATTTATGTAATTTGTTGATAATGGGTTATCAATGTGGAACCATAGTTTGTGATTTTTGTGAACGATGTAAACAATGATTTGTGGGACAATTATTATTTATCCAAATACCCACAGGGTTTTAGACTACTAATCTAGGCCCCCAAGATATATTTATTTATTTATTATGATCACAGAGTTGTGGGAAAAGGACTGCTGATCCAAACACCCATGAGGTTCCAGACTTCTGCTCTAGGCCCCTAGTGTATGAATGTGAACTGGTTAATAAATGATTAATCAATCCCATGATAGAATGAAATTTGACATACCTTTTTTAGATGGTTCAGACTCTAGCATGGGATGAAACAAGTATTATTGGTTTGGGTGTCACCATGAACCTAGGGATTATGTCGTTAATCAAGGAATAATTTGATGTGAAAACTATTTACTTTATCATTTGTACTTTATTCCTTATGAAACTACATACAATGTTATAGACTGGATATTATTTTATATGTAATTGGTGGTTTCCTACTGAGTTATACTCATAATCTACTCAGGATTCCTGATCGGTACCTGAATAGACTTCATATTTGTAGGACAGGATAAGGTCAAGAGCCCTATGTTAGATGGATGAGTTGGGATTCAAGATAGATAATGGATGAGGGAACTAGACATGATGTCGAGACCTTCTTAGGATTTTTTAGTGTGTATTTATTTTGGGTTTTCATTTGAAACTTGACACTCATTATGGCATGACATATTTACTAATTCGGTTTATGTTTATTTATCCATGTTTTGGGATTATTATGTGATGTTGGTATTTATTGATGATTGTATTATCTTGGTTATTTTTTATTATAATTTGGATATTATTTATTTATTTCTATTTTTTTAATGATTTTATAAAGAGTATATAGTCTCCCCACATTACATATTAGACCCTTACTACTAGTCGGTAGCTTTTGGGGTATAGGGAGGCATTCTTGAGGTCATGTAATTAATCGGCTCGAGGCACTGATATGTGGCACTCGGGTCGGAACATTATGAAGTGGTATTAGAGGAGGTTTTATTTTATTTTATTTTATATTATTATAGATAGGATACTAGGATGAGTCGAGCCTTTATTATAATCTTGTGAATAGGAGTAGTTAACCCATGTGCAGGGGAAAACCCAAGTACCCTAGGTGGGATTGTTGTTCTTGATGTTTGTTATTACAGTTGAATGTTATTTCACCTTAGGTGATGCACTTTTTGTGTGATGTTATTGTTTTTTTGAGATTTTACTCATGGAACAGCATTGTGTGATATTTGAGTATACATGCATCATTCTAGGAAGTCATGATTTTATGTGACATGCATCATTTTAGTCATGCACGGAAAAGTAAGTTTTGGGAGAGTTTAAATGAAATGATTTTCTTTATTTGAGTAATTTAAAATGAAAAGGTTCCTAGTAATAAATTTAAAATTGTAAATTATGTTAAATATAATAATTTTAAAAGGATAAAAAATGGGTTTTTGATGAGAAACTTGAAATGTAGAAGTATTTTACCCTATGTTATACATAACCTAGGTGAGGGATGGTTGAGGTAAGTGATGGTGCCTCAGTTTTGACCATGTGGCGATGTATGAGGGATGAATTATTATGGATTTATATGAATAACTCTTATTAAAGTGTAATAAGGATGTGTTATGTTTCCTAATATGTGTGTTTATAATTGTAGAGACATGCCTCTATGATAATGCTTGTTGATAAGTCGATAGAAGGACATAGCTAGAAATGTACCTCCAGTAGTGGAACCAGAGGATCTGATAGTTCTAGTTGAAGGGTCAGAAGAGAAGTTCCATGAGAAATTTTCCCACTTTATCCATTTTATGGAAAGATACTTGAAATGGGCTATGAGGAACATGTCGACCTAACATGGGAGTTCCAGTTGCATCACCCTCCAACCTTCACCATAGAGGGTGGAATTGAGGAAGTTGAGTTCTGGATTGATTCCATCCAAACTATAATTGACCATTTTGAGAATATTGATAATAAAATAGTCAAGTTTTCTTCTTATATATTATTTGGTCAAGAGAAACATTGGTGGTACATCCAATCTTGGGATAAGTAGCTGAAGGGCATGCTATGGAAGGACTTTGAGGAGAAGTTATTGGAGCACTTTTACCCTAAGACATTGAGGCTGTAGATGGTGGTAGATTTTATGTAGTTGACCCAGGGGAGTATGTTTATGATGGATTATATTGGTCTCTTCACTTATTTGTAGCTCTTTTTCCTAACATTGGAAGGATATGAGGAAACTATGGTGAAATATTTTTAGGATGGTATTAAAAGCAATATTGAGTCCCAAGTTAATATCTTTCAGCTGAAGAAATTTTATGAAGTGGTGAATCAGACTCTCATTTATTAGGGGAACCTAAAGGAGGCATCCAGTGTAATTTTAGTGGTTTCTTATAGATGAACAGAGGGTATTTCTTCCAAGAGCATGAAGCATTTCTATTATAACATCAACCATGGAGATGGAAAAAAAATTGGTCTGGGATAAGGATTAGTTACTCAGAGTAGTAACCAAGTTTATTGCCACTAGTATGGTAGGTTAGGTAAAATTTGTAGCTAGTTTCCATGAACACTAGTGGAGTGATGAGACTATAGAAGGTTGGGTCATTTATAGAGGTATTACACAAACCCTTGACTGGTATCTAATGACAGAGGATTCAGGAAGAGTCAGAGCACTAAAAGGGAGTCTTATACCCCATATCAGTCGAGCAGTTGGAGTTCTTCTATCTATGGTGGTCGAGACAGTGGATGTGGTACTTTGGGGAAAGATCACCCATATCAGTAGAGTTTTGAATCTCAAGGGACTCAAACTATAGAACAAAAGAGAGGGGCATGACATTTACATGTAGTTCAACCTACATTTGTGGATAGTGAGGTTGGACCATTAATAGTCAAAGGTACTATTATTATATATTCTACGCTTTTTAATGAATTATTTGATACAATATCCTCTCACACTTTTATATATGCTCAATTTGTTAACGTTTTGAATCTTTCAATGGAGTTTTTGAGTGGGTATACGACAATCTACACACCATTGAGAGTATGGTCGAGAGACATCTATTTATGTAAGGGGTGATCTCTCGAGGTTGGGGAGTATCATTTCCTTTTGGATTCGTATATACTTGACATGTTAGGTTTTGACTTGATTTTGGGTATGGATTGGTTAGTATCGTACTAATCCTATATAGACTGTTACCGCATGAGAGTGACCTTTATGTCTCTTGAGGGTAACTGTTATGTTCATCATGGGGAGTGGGATATCTAGGAAGGACATGTAGGTCCAGTTCATCAACAACTAGGGGAGATCACTGCCTAAATTTCAAGCCTTTTACTAGATGATGGGGATGTGAAGAATGGTTTCTTTCCACCCATAGTATACTAGTTCTATAACTTGTTCCTAAAGACTTCTTAGGGATTACACCTAAGAGGTATGTTGAGTTTACAATTGACATCATGCTTGGAGATGAACCGGTTTCCATTCCACCCTATAGAATGGAACCAACACAGATTCAAGTACTTAATAATTAGCTGGAAGAATTGATGGATAAGGTATTTATCTATCTAGGTACTTTACCTTGGGGTTATCCAGTTTCTATTTTCTAAGAAGGATGACAGGATGTTACATTTATGTATAGATTACCAAAAGTTGAACTGGATGACAGTGTAGAACCTATATCCACTTTCGCATGTCAAATACTTGTTTGACTATTTGAGAATATCTTGTGTTTTCTATAAGATTGACTTGATATTGGGGTATCATCAGTTGAGAGTTAGACCTTCTGATATACAACAGACTACTTTGAAAAGTAGGTATGGCTTGTACAAGTTCATTGTGATGTTGTTCGGGATGACAAACGCTCATGTATTATTTATGGACTTGATAAAATAAATCCTTCACTCATACCTAGATAAATTTGTGATAGTTTTTTTGGATGAAATTTTGGTGTACGTCAAGAATCATGATGATCATGCCCAATGTCTTAACATTGTCCTAAGTACACTACGAATCGGCTATATGACAAACTATTTAAGTGTAAATTATAGATCGATCGGGTACATTTCTTGGGTCACATAATCTCAGAGGAAGGAGTGTCAATAAACCCAGATAATTTTCAGGAAGTGGTTTCTTGGGAGCAAGCCAAGATTTTTTTTGATATCCATAGATTTCTTGGTTTGTTGGGTTATTATCAGAGGTTCATCCATGATTTTTCCCATTTGATTACACCTCTTTTGGGATTGATCAAAAAGGGGATCAAGTTTGAATGGTCTATAGAATGTGAGAATGATTTCTAGGAATTGAATAATAATTTTACTACCACACCGATTTTGATCCAACCTGAGTTGGGTGAGGAGTATATCATATTTTTTGATGTGTTCGGGATCAGACTTGGAGCGGTGTTAATGAAGGAAGATCGAGTTGTGGAATATGGGTCATGATAGTTGAGGACACATGAATGGAAGTACCATATTCATGATATCAAGTTAGTTGTGGTGGTTTATACCTTAAAGTATTGGAAGCATTACCTGTTGATAAAAAGATTTCACTGTTTATATTGATCAAAAAAGTTCAAAATATATCTTTTCCTAATGAGATTTGAATATCCAATAGCAGATATGGGTGGAGTATATGTATTCATTTGATTTTGATCTAGCCTATACACTAGGGAATGGAAACATTATAATTGATACTTTGAGAATGAAGACATATACTCAAGCAGTCCAGGAGTCCAGTTTTGAGTGGAAAATGGTGACCGTGTTGGTCGAGATGAATATTGAGGTTTAGGAGGGCCTGGATTAGATAATCCTAGTATCCTTATCTATTAATTCTACACTTCTGAGATGGATCAAGTAGAGGCAGCATAAGGATCAGGAGTCTTTTTCCTTGAGGGAAATCCTTGAAGGTGGGGAGTCACCTTCAGATTGGACTATGGATGAGGATGAGATCATTTATATCCAGAAACATGTTTTTATGCCTAAGAGTATGTGTACGTAGCTGATACATTATTTCCATGCCTCAAAGTGGGCGGTGCATCCTAGTTTGACCAAAATGTATTGTGACATTTATCGATAGTATTGGTGGTCGGGCATGGAAAGGGATATTGCAAGTTTCATATCATGATTCTCCACCTATGAGCAAGTGAAGGCCAAGCATCAACAACCTGGTGGTTTACTATATCCATTTCCCATTCTATAATAGAATTGGTACAACGTGACCATGGAATTTTTTATGGGACTTTTGAGTATCCCTTAAAATAATGATGTTATATGGGTGATTATGGACTGATTAATGAAAGTATCCCATTTCTTACCTATTCAGGAGACTTTAATAGTGGATCAACTAGGGGATATGTATGTTCGGAAGATATTTCATTTACATAGGGTACCGCAAAGTATATTTTCATATTGTGATTTGTGCTTTACTTCATGATTCTATCAAGGGTAACAGAAGACATTGGGTACCCAGGTATTTATGAGTATGACTTTCCACCCACATACAGATGGGTAGTCGGAATATACTATTCAGGTTCTAGAGGACATTTTGTGAGCATGCATCCTAGACTTTGGTGGGTATTGGTAGAATCAATTAGTGCTCATTGATTTCTCCTATAACAATAGTTATCAGGTGACTATTCGGATGGAACCATATGAGGCACTTTATATTAGTCCATACAGATCACCTCTATGTTGCTGGATGGAGGTAAGTGAGTTTGATTTATTTAGACCGAGTCTCGTGCATGAGACATCAGAGTAAGTCTAGTTGATTTAGAAACTTATGGATATAACTATGAGTAGTAATAAGTTATACATTGATTGATTTTGATGACCCCTTGAGTTTACAGTGGGTGATCATGTATTCTTTCAGGTGTCACCGAAATTGGGTCACCGTAATATTCAAAGATGGAGCAAGTTGGTTCCCAGGTTTGTTAGACCTTTTGAGATTGTGGAGAGGATCGGACTGGTGGCATGCCGATTAGATCTTCCACATAGGTATAGTTCTATGAACAATGTTTTTCATGTTTCATATCTTTGGCAGTATCACCCTGACCCTTCTCATGTGATTGATGTTGATGATATTCATCTTGAGGTTGATGTGTCCTTTGAGGAGCATCTGATTCATGTTATGGATCACAGTGATAAATTGTTACTAGGAAATACCATGTCGATATTTCAAGTATTTTTGAAACATTGGAATGTTTATGAGGAATCATGGGATAGGGAATCAGATATGTGGGCTCAGTGGCCTGACCTTTTTGGCTTGGAAGCTTAGAGATACTTGGGATTACAACTAAAGGATGAGTCGTTATGAGGGGGATATTGTAAGACCCTAACTTTTTAGGAGATTATTTTTTATCATTTTTATGAACTCTTTTACTCTTGTTTTGGTTATAATTTGGTTGATACTTTTATTAGGCACATTCAGGTGAGTTTTGGTGATTTTGGAGGGTTTTTTGGCAGTGCACGGTTGGTGCACGGTTTTCCCAAAATGTGCTCCCTCCCCCTAGAAACCGTTCATCCCAAACAGAGGTTAATTACATGATTAACACGTGGTTTGTTAAACCATGTGCTACTTAGGAGAAACCATGCATCCCATGTAGTAGGGGTGAACTTTTAGGGAGCACAGTTTGGAAAACTGTGCGGGCCCACCCAATAAATTGTGCCAGTAGAAATTAAACCCCTGAAAAATTTATAAAAAAAATCCTGAACCCCCCAGTTTTTACCCCAAAGCACCCAACTCAACCCTAAATGGTTTCCTTAGATTTTGGAAGCTCTTGAAAGTATTATAAGTCTCCTAATACCCCTTCTAGTGTGAATCAAAGATCTGGAGGAAGGATTCGACCTCTATTCCAGTATTTAATCTCTCCTCATTTGGTTTCTATTCTCTCTCTCATCTTTCTCTCATCTTTTAGAAGTATGATTTCCTCCATTTGAAATTGGTTCATATCTAGGTTTTTATGGTTGTGTTTTTTTGGTTCTTGGTCCTAGGTTTTGATCCTAGATCTCTCCCATCATTTTGTTTTTAACCATTTAACATCAAATTGGGGATTTTGGTTCAGAGAATGTTCATCAGCAATCTTGAAGTAGGTGGTCTAATTTCCAATTCTCATAGTCTTTATTATAATTGTGTGTATTTAGTTGTGAAATTTAAATTTCCATGTTGGGAAATTTCATTCTAAATTTAATTAATTGATTGATTTCCCTTGAGATTGTGAAACCCTTTACAGATCCTATTGGACCCATTAATGATTTTGAGACCAGACTTTATGGAAACCCATGTGGTGTGCTGATATAATTTAAATTATGATTTATGAATTATGTATGGTTGATAAATGAGGTTTTTAATTTATTGATAAATGGATTTATGTAATTGGTTGGTAATGGGTTATCAATGTGGAACCATGGTTTGTAATTTTTGTGAATGATGTGAACAATGAGTTGTGGGACAGAGAATGTTGCTCCAAATACCCTTGGGGTTATAGACTACTGCTCTAAGCCCCCAAAGATATATATATTTATTGCTTGTGATCACTAATTCGTGGGATAGTGGTTGTTGCTCTAAATACACATGTGGTTCTAGACTACTGCTCTAGGCCCTCGGTGTATGAATGTGAATTTATTAATAAATGATTAATCAAGCTCATGATAGAATGAAATTTGATATCTCTTTTATGGATGCTTTAGACTCTTACATGGGACAAAGTAGGTATTATTGGTTCGAGTTCCATCATGAACTCGAGTATTATGTGGTTAATTAAGGAATAATTTAATGTGAAGACAATTTACTTTATCATTTGTACTTTATTCCTTATACAAATGAATACACTATTATAGACTGGATATTGTTTTAGATGTCGTTGGTGGTGTCCTGCTGAATTGTACCCACAACCTACTCAGGATGCCTGATCAGTACCTGAATAGACTACATGTTTGCAGGATAGGATAAGGGCAGGAGCCCTATGTTAGATGGTTGAGTTGGGATTCAGGATAGATTATGGATGAGGGATCTAGACATGATGTCGGGACCCTCTTGGGAGTTGTTAGTGTGTATTTATTTTGGGTTTTCATTTTATTATTGACGCTCATTATGGCATGACATATTTATTACTTTGGTTTATGGTAATTTATCCATGTTTTTAGATTATTATGTGATGTTGGTCTTTATTGATAATGGTATTATCTTAGTTATTGTTTATTATCATTTGGATATTATTTATTGATTTCTGTTGTTGTGATGCTTTGATAAATAGGGTATTGTCTCCCTACATTACATATTATACCATTGTTTCTAGTCATCATACTATGGCGTATGGGGAGGTGCACTTGAGGTCATGTAACAAACCAACTCAGGGCATCGGTATGTGAAACCTAGGTCGAGATGTTATATACATCGTGTTTAATTACTATGTGGTGTGTTTTGTATCCCTTGGCACAGCTGATATAGTGCACTAGGGTACACGGTGTTTAATTTCGAGTATGCGTCGTGTAATCCTGTCTTACCAGACAAAATTTAGCAATTCCCAATGGCATCTATGATCATTCTTCATCTATTCTTATACCTTTAAGAAAATGAAACACTGAACAAACATGATTAATATGTTAAAGCATGTTATTTAAAATTGGATTAAAGAGCATATAACATGAAATGAAAATCTAACCACAATTGTGCATAGATCAATAATCAAAAAAATAATTATAAATTTAAACATGGTCCCTCTAATACCTCTTGTTGGTTCTGAGCACAGTGGAAGCATGCGGTGGTGGGTGATATATTAAAATTTCTTTTAATAATCATTGCTCGAAACCATGAGTGGGCATCTTTCACGTCAAATTTATAATTAATTTATTTAATATCTAAAGAAAAAAATACATGGGCTTAAGAACTTTATTCATTTATGAATGTTGATCATCCAAAAATACCCTTTCAGATTGCCTTTTTTTGCACTGTGAGGATCCAAGGATAGAATCTCTCTAGCGGTGATGTACACATGCTCTAATGATCTTCAAGCAACATCACTTGATTTTCAGGTGCTAGCGCAGAAAATCAAATGTCTTGCATTGTTCATTCTTGATCGCTCATTCTTTGGTCTTGAAAAAATATCTTTTTGTTTCATATTCTTAAATGGTATAGAGAAGGAGGATTCGAAAGAGAATTTTTTGTGCGCAACAGTTCTCTATTCAAAATTTTTGGATGTTATATATAATAGACATAACCATATATTTATATAGTCAGGGTTTAGGTTAAAATATTATTTAATTTCATGTCATCAATTAAATAACATTTAAAAATTTTAATAAACTTCATGTCATATAATAATATTATTATTATTTTGCAGTGTGCCAACTTGGAAAAATTGATAAATAATATTTATCATCTTGTAAATAACTATTTTATCACTATACATGGTCTCGTTCCATTTTAACTCCTCAGTATTTATTTAATACCCAAATAAATATTTTATTAATAAATAAATATTTCATTCACATACCAATGAATAAATATTTATTAAATATTCATTAAAATAAATAAATATATTTTTATTAACATATCAGTGAATAAATATTTATTAATTGTTGTGAACAATATAACTTGAATAAAACTATTCCTCAGTCTTGAAAATAATATTTATTCCATTAATTAAATTCAAATAAAATTTAATTAAGATCAAAGGAAACACTTAGTGTGTTACCCTCTAGGATTATTTCTCATTGGCATTAGGCAGATTTACCTAAAGTCCAAGGTTTTTGTCTAGCAATGGTTGAAGGCACCCAAGAGAAAGAAATTAATGTTGCAATAATGACAACCACAAATGAATGCTCACTGTGTCATATCATCCCTTTGTCACAATATCTCAACAACAAGGTTGTACATCCATGTCACCAACCAATATGATCAATATGTATTTATTTGACTATCTGAAATAAACACATCATTACACCATGGTCATGGAATTTAATATGATGGTTCTATTCCAATCGAAGGTTCGGGATATTAGCTTCTATAAATATAGAAGGGATAAATCCTTCCTTGACTTATCCATTAATGACATGTCACTCTTGATGCACCCAATATATAAAACTTCTCCATGAATAGGTATCATCATGGTTTATAAAATACATATAAGTACATGAGTTATAACATGTATTAATAATAATATTAAAGTCTAAGGACCATCACACATGCTCACAGAATGGAATTCCTGATGACACCAAAACATGAGGAATTCTTACTAGCATTTGTAAGATCTAAAACTTTTCTGGAGATGTATTAAGCTCGTTTATAGGTACTCTTTTTCCTTGAATTGAGTATATCTTTTTAGGTTTTAACTTGGGTGTGTTTGGGTAAAAATTAGAAGTTTTTAGAGGGATATTGGGTATTTCACAGTTGGTGCGCTATTTTCCCAAACCACGTGTCTTTCCCTAGAAAACCATGAAACCCTAGACAGAGCGGGATTGCACAGATGACACATGGTTTTTCAAACCATTCACCCTCTTAGGAGTAATCATGAACCCCCCCCCCCCTCAGAAGAGGTGCATGGTTAAGGTGTGCGGTTTGGAAAACTGTGCACCCCTACCCAGAAAACTATGTTCATGGTTTTAATTAATCCAAAAATTATATTTAAAATTTTACAAACCCCCATATTATATCCCTAAACCCCCTAACTAGGCCATAATTGATTCCTCTAATTTTTATAGGCTCTCATATGAATTCCTAGGGATCCCAACCTTTGTTATTCTCTATTCAAAGTCTAGATTGAAGATATGCACCTCTTCCTATAAGAGAATCTCATCCCAATTGGTTTCTCATCCTTCTCATGTCTTTCTATCATCCTTTAAAGGAATGTTTTTCTTTATTTTTGTGGATATAGATATAGGTTTATTGGATATTTATTGTTTTACTTGGATCTAGGGTTCGAACCTAGATCTCATTCTTTATCATGATCGTGGTTGTTCTGCTTCAATTGAGGATTTCCATTGGCAAGCGTTTGTCAATGATCTTGAGGTATGTGGTCTCAATTCAATTAACATAGTATTTATTCCAATTTCATGTATCCATTGTTATAATTCAATTGGAATGTTTGGAAAATGAATCTTGAATTGATTAAATTAATTGATTAATTAATTTATGGAAATGTAGAATTAGATTAATTAATTGTTGAATTAATTAATTGAATTTGTGAATAGGGAATTGATGGGAAATTGAGATTGTGGAATTGGATTAATTAATTGGAGAATTAATTAATGGGATCTTGTGATTGTGAAATTTATGGAATATTGAGATTATGAAATTGGATTAATTAATTGGTGAATTAATTAATGGGATATTGGGTTGTGGAATTGGATCAATTAATTAATGAATTAATTAATGTATTAAAGGGGTATATGTTTTAAATGGTGAATTTATCATTTTACGCCATGTGATTAAAGTATTGAATCATGATTTGTTTTGATAGTTGGGAAGGTATATCATGATGTGAAATGTGATAGAGAGTTAATGTTGATTAACTTTTATTGATGTGGTATATGTGATATGTGTGTGATTGATTGATATATGAGTGTGGGATATGTACCGATGGTCCAAATACCCATATGTGATAAATGAAGTGTGGGACAGTGACTAATACTCCAAATACCCATATTAGATAGTGAGTATGGGACAGGGACTGAGACTCCAAATACTCATCTGATTATTGAGGTGTGGGATAGGGACTGAGGCTCTAAATACCCACAGGGTGCAGACATGAAGTTCTATGCCCATGAGTTGTCATTGGACTATGGTTCTAATTAGTCATGAAATGAATTAATATGATAAATGATAACCCGGTTATGTGATATGGTTCAGACTATGGCATGCGTTGAAGTAGGTATTGAGGGTCCGGGTATCCTCGAGAACCCAGTGGTTTATGTTGTTAATTAAAGAATACTTAATTGTGATAATTGTTTAATTATGAATTTCACTTTATTCTTTATACAACTTCTTATACTATTATTGAATGGATATTATTTTAGATGCTTTGGGTGGTGGCCTACGGATTTGTAATCATACCCTACTCGGGCTGCCTAATCAATACCTGAATAGACTTCATGTTTGCAATATAGGATAAGGGAAAAGGCCATGTGTTAGATGGATGAGTTGGGATAGAGTGTGGATGATGGAACCAAACATTATTTGGGACCCATTTTGGAGTTTTAAGTGTCTTTATTTATTTTAGGTTTTTCATATTGACACGAGACATTTATTTGGAATGACATATCTACTATTGAGTTTTAGATCATGTATTTCTTGTTTTGGTCATCATATGATATTGGTATTGTTCTGGTAATGGTTATATCATTTGTATATTTTATTTTATTTCTACTGTGTTATTACTCTAATAAAGAGGTTATAGTCTCCCCATGATCTATATTAGACCATAAATACTAATCGACAGCCTCTAGTGTATGGGGAGGCACACTTCAGGTCATGCGACTGACTGGCTCAAGGCATCGGTGTGTGGCACCCAGGTCGGGATGTTATAGTGGGTATGTTCTCATTGTTGTACCTCTCGAACCCCTCGTGGTTTAATTTTCATGATCACAATCACTCTCTTATTTTTCTAATATTGTTTTAAGTGTTTTTGGATAATAGGCATGATTTCAGGTGGCCAAGGAATTGGTCCAAGAAAGAAAGAAGCCAAAGTGGACTGATTTTCATTCCACCGGCCAACCGATGGAAGACCACCGGCCAGCCGATGGAGGACTGGACAGGAGGCATTCCTCTGTTCAGACCACCGGCCAACCGGTGTCACACCCGCGGCCAGCCGGTGGCACCCAGACAGAAGGCTGAGCCACTGCCTCAGCACCGGCCAACCGGTGGCCTCAGCACCGGCCAGCCGGTGGCACCCAGCCAGCACAGTGTTTGCTACTGCCTCAGCACCGGCCAACCGGTGGCCTCCTCACCGGCCAGCCGGTGGAGCCTGAGCCCGAAGGCCTCTCCATTTTGCAAGCACCGGCCAACCGGTAGCCTAGCACCGGTCAGCCGGTGGACCCAGTCAAACTAGTCGTTGGGCCTTTGACCAGGCTGGTCCACTTGCCTTCTAACGGCTCCGAAGCCTTTTCCAACGGCTCCGAAGACCTCCAAAGGCCATATGAGGGTTCCCCCTCTATAAATAAAGGACCTTGAAGCCCCGGAACAAGGGACACATGTACGGAAGCCCACGGGACATATTTAACATCATTTGGAGAACCTCCGGCGGACTTCCTCCAAGGAACCCCAACTGCTCCAATCCAATTCCACATCCAAGGAGCACCACCATAGAAGCTTGGGAGTGCACGTCTTCAACTCCAATCATCCATTGGCGCCCAAGGCTTCTCCCCAATTACGGTTTTTCTTGTTTTATTCATTTTGAGCATCAAATTGGGTTTGTGCCTACAAACCCCCATCTCTCTCATTCCTCTCTTCATTTGGGTTTTCACACCACCTTTAAGGTGTGAAGAGGTTAGTCAAGCCTTTCCTTTTAAAAGGCTTGAGTCAAAGGTGAGCTAGCCTTCACCTGTAAAAAGGCTAGTGGGTTTCTTGCTCAAACCATTAAAAAGAAAGCTGTAATAGGTGAGCTAGCCTTAACCTGTAAAAAGGCTAGTGGGTTTCTTGCTACAACCATTAAAAAGCAAGCGGTAGTAAATCTCTCAACGGTTGAGTTGGGAGCGGAGACGTAGGCTTGGGTTTAAGCCGAACTCCGTTATCAAGTTTTGTGTTTTGCCTTCTTTATTTCCGCTGCACTTTCACTTTGATTTTTATTTTGTTAATCAATTTTTAAAAGGCAATTCACCCCCCTCTTGCCATCACTTCCTTTTCTTCTCCGCCCACCAATTGGTATCAGAGGCAAAATTTGAGTAATACCCTAACCGGTTTCAAATTCAAGATCCATTTGTGATGGCTTCAACCTCTTTCACCCCCGAAGGCTATTCTTTGGGTCGTGCTCCATTCTTTGATGGAACCGACTATACATATTGGAAAACCCGCATGACCACTTTTCTTAGAAGTATAGGTTATCCTATTTATAAAATTGTCATGCATGGTTACACTCTATCTTCCCCCGATGAATCCAAATGGAATCAAGCCGATATTAAAAATTTCGAGCATGATGGCAAAGCCATGAACGCTCTTCATTGTGGCCTTGATTGTAATGAGTTCAATCGAGTTTCCACATGCACCTCATCACATGAAATCTGGAAACTTTTGGAAGTTACCCATGAGGGGACCAACAAAGTCAAAGATACTCGATTGGACATGTACCGTCAAGATTTTGAATCTTTTACCATGCATCCATCTGAAAATATAACTGAAATGTTTACTCGCTTTACTGACGTTTTCAATGGTAGAAAATCCCTTGGTGATGATGTTTCTGCAGAAACAATGGTCAAGAAGATCCTATGGATCCTACCAAGCTCATGGGCACCAAAGGTAACGGCAATCCAAGAAGCTAAAGACATCAAGAACATGCCGGTTGAAGAGCTCATCGGATCCCTCATGACCTATGAGATTACCATGAGGAGGAAAGCTGAAAAGGAACGCAAACCAATCAAAACTCCAAAGAACATCGCCTTCAAAGTTCAACAAGAAGAAAGCTCCTCCTCCTCATCATCTTCCTCATCAAGCGGTGATTCCGAAATGGAGAACCTTGCCCGCAAGATGCACAAGTTCATGAAGAAGCACAAGAAGAAGAAATCCTGCAAGGCTCGAAAGTAAAAACACGACGAAAAATCCGAGCCTGAGGTAACATGCTACGGGTGTGGCAAGAAAGGCCATTACAAGCCCGATTGTACACTCAACAAGAAAAAGGCCAAGCAAAAGGAAAAGAAGAAGGCATTCAAAGCCACATGGAGTGATAGCTCCACATCATCCTCCTCCTCCTCCTCAAGCGACAACGGTAACAAATGCCTAATGGCATTCCATGAGGTAACATCTTCCGACTCCTCATCCTCTAGTTCTTCAAATTCATTTAATCATTTATCTTATGAGGATCTCCAACATGCAAGAGATCAATTGGAGGAAGGTTTTCACGAACTCTCTTCCAAATTTGTTGCTTTAAAAAAGAATTTCAAAAAACTCTCTTCCGAAAAAGAACAACTTCTCAAAGAGAAGGAAGAGTTGACCCTCAAAATCCAAAACCTTCCCAATGTTGATTCCATGGAATCAACCATCAAAGATTTAAGGGAATCCCTAGCTAAGTTCACCCAAGGGGAACAAAATTTAACCAAACTCCTAGGTTCCCAACGTGTATCTAGAACCACCCAAGGGCTTGGCTATTCCAAGCAAGATTCCTCTTCCCATGCTCCAACTATTTTTGTAAGGGGGAGCTCTCAATATAAATTTTTCAATTATTGTAAAAAACCCGGGCACTTAATTTATGAGTGCAATTGAAAAAATGCCCGGTATGGTAGGCCCAAAACCATTTCTTTTAATGATGAATTTTATAGTAGAAGACCCGCCACTAGACAAGTGTGGATTGAAAAATCCCTTTTAGCGAGTCTCTCCGGGCCAAAATTTGTCTCGGTTTCAAAAACCTCTCCCCGGTGATTTGTTGTTTTTATTTAGGGGGAGTTAGGATTGTTTAAGGCTTTTTGATTTCAATTTCAAAATTTTCAAATTTTCTTTTCAAACTTTCAATTCAAACTGTTATTCAATTTTCATTTCAAAACTTTCAATTCAAACTTTCAATTTCAACACTTGGTATCAAAATTTTCATTTCAAAATATTCAATTCAAATTTTTCATTTCAAAATTTTCTTTTCAAACCTTCAATTCAAACTGTTTTTCATTTCAAACTTTCAATTCAAACTGTTATTCAATTTTTTGATCCAAAACTTTCAATTAAAATTTCAATTGGTTTAAAAACTCTATCTTGTTTTTCAACATTTCCCTTAATCAAGTTTTATGCCCCATGATATTTTGATAATCACAAAGGGGGAGAAATTCTTGGTTGATTGGGGGAAATATTTCTTTGCTTTACTTTTCATTGCCTTTCATTTCAGTCTTTTTACATTACTTGTTTTGGTGATTATGATCATAAAAATAGGGGGAGATTGTTGTACATCTCGAACCCCTCGTGGTTTAATTTTCATGATCACAATCACTCTCTTATTTTTCTAATATTATTTTAAGTGTTTTTGGATAATAGTCATGATTTCAGGTGGCCAAGGAATTGGGTCAAGAAAGCAAGAAGCCAAAGTGGACTGATTTTCAGTCCACCGGCCAACCGATGGAAGACCACCGGCCAGCCGATGGAGGACTGGACAGGAGGCATTCCTCTGTTCAGACCACCGGCCAACCGGTGTCACACCCGCGGCCAGCCGGTGGCACCCAGACAGAAGGCTGAGCCACTGCCTCAGCACCGGCCAACCGGTGGCCTCAGCACCGGCCAGCCGGTGGCACCCAGCCAGCACAGTGTTTGCTACTGCCTCAGCACCGACCAACCGGTGGCCTCCTCACCGGCCAGCCGGTGGAACCTGAGCCCGAAGGCCTCTCCATTTTTCAAGCACCGACCAACCGGTAGCCTAGCACCGGTCAGCCGGTGGACCCAGTCAAACTAGCCGTTGGGCCTTTGACCAGGCTGGTCCACTTGCCTTCCAACGGCTCCGAAGCCTTTTCCAACGGCTCCGAAGACCTCCAAAGGCCATATGAGGGTTCCCCCTCTATAAATAAAGGACCTTGAAGCCCCGGAACAAGGGACACATGTACGGAAGCCTACGGGACATATTTAACATCATTTGGAGAACCTCCGGCGGACTTCCTCCAAGGAACCCCAACTGCTCCAATCCAATTCCACATCCAAGGAGCACCACCATAGAATCTTGGGAGTGCACGTCTTCAACTCCAATCATCCATTGGCACCCAAGGCTTCTCCCCAATTACGGTTTTTCTTGTTTTATTCATTTTGAGCATCAAATTGGGTTTGTGCCTACAAACCCCCATCTCTCTCATTCCTCTCTTCATTTGGGTTTTCACACCACCTTTAAGGTGTGAAGAGGTTAGTCAAGCCTTTCCTTTTAAAAGGCTTGAGTCAAAGGTGAGCTAGCCTTCACCCGTAAAAAGGCTAGTGGGTTTCTTGCTCAAACCATTAAAAAGTAAGCTGTAATAGGTGAGCTAGCCTTCACCTGTAAAAAGGCTAGTGGGTTTCTTGCTACAACCATTAAAAAGCAAGAGGTAGTAAATCTCTCAACGGTTGAGTTGGGAGCGGAGACGTAGGCTTGGGTTTAAGCCGAACTCCGTTATCAAGTTTTGTGTTTTTCCTTCTTTATTTCCGCTGCACTTTCACTTTGATTTTTATTTTGTTAATCAATTTTTAAAAGGCAATTCACCCCCCCCCCCCTCTTGCCATCACTTCCTTTTCTTCTCTGCCCAACACTCATAATCTTCTTTCTTAGATATTACCAAGTGAAAATTTTGTGAGAATGATCCTCATCTTCTTACAAGTACTATCACCTGATAGTATATGTACTATGTGTCTCATCATAATAAATTATCCAACTGAAAAACATTATTTATGAATATCATCATAGCATATCAAGGTTCTCATCATAGTGGGTAACTGTTATGACCTTAACAATGCAATGTATACTCTAGGACATTATTACATTAAATTAATGCAGAAAAATGAACAATATTTAATAAGAAGTTTTATTAATATTCAATACATTGAATATACATGTAATCAAAGTAAAAATAGTTAGTTTTAGGAAACTAACTCGAACATATTAAAACACACTTTAACCTATTCATCAAACACTCCTTTTTTCTTTAAATTTTGAAGGGGTTTGGATCCTTTATCAAGTATCCAAATCCCCTCCTTGTGGTCCCCTCTAACTTAAAATACACTATCTACATTGGGACTTTCATGAAATGATTGTGATCTCCTAATAAAAGGGTCATCCTCAATTGTATTTTCATCTAACTCTATAGTTTTTATAGTCACCAACATAATAATTGACCAATTCAGGTTTGTTGGATTTGGGACATAAAATATTTATATTTTTTGTGATGTCATTATGAATGTTTCATTCATATACCCTTCTATACTGAAATTCACCATCACGAAGACTAATTCACTGACTTTAACTGTACTTATTTTGTCAACCCATTTACAATGGAAAATCATCACTTGAAATGTTGTATAATCCAACTTGTATATTTATTTGATGATATCAAAGTATGAAATATTCACATAAATTGGATTTATATCCTTGGAATTGGATATGTACATCGATTATGTCACAATAATAACTCCAATATTTTATATCATACTATATTTATTTTATTCCTTCCTATAGAATTTATAGCCATTAATTACAAAACCTATGCAAGAGATAACATTTACATTTGATCCTTTGGCTAGCCATTAAAGTTTTTCAACAATTGAATTCATATTTGTTGATAAATCCTTATAAATATAATCTCAAAAAAATCTCATGAGCTATTTATTATGTGTATTTGATATCCATATTTCATCCCTTGATGGATTAAAATTTATAATAATTACTTTTCAGGCTTCAACATATGGAGAAACCTCTACATTATTATTTAAAATGTAAAGTTGGTTCTTCTCCTTCTACATAATAATTATTTTAAAAACATATCTTATATAAATCCCTTCACCTATAAGGTGTACACTATAATGAGATTTTGAGAGAATGATGTTATAAACATCTGATAGGTAATTGATATAGAATTATACACCTTCTTTGACAAAATATCGCTCTAAAATACAACCTTCTAGTTGACTTTTATTCTTGATGTACCCTTTCCAAATATTCATATACTACTCAATGGGGTGAATCCATCTATAATGGATAGGACCACATTGTTTAATCTCTCTAACCAAGTGAACTATCAAGTGGAACATTATATCAATGAACAATGGTGGGAAGAACATTTTTACTTTAAGTAATATGACTGAAATGTCCTTATTCATGATTGAAAACTTCACTGGGTATATAAATTTACTATATATGGATTTGAAAAAGAAGAAAAGTCTAGTTAATGTATTTTGTACATTTTTAGGAAGAATGAAACTCAAGGCTACAAGCATTAAATCTTGCATCAAAACATGACAATCAACTAATTTTAAATCCTATAACTTCAAATTATTCATTGAAAAAATATTCTTGAAATTTTATGAATACCCTTATGGACTTTTACATCATTAAGGAAGTTAAAAAATTGAAAAAAAATTTATATAGATAGATTGTAAGATGCTAGAGGAAGAAAAAATCATCTTTTATTCTTCACTGGTGCCATATCTTCTCTTATCCTTATGTCAATCATGTTTAACCTAGCCTTAATGACATTTTTTGTCTGGTACATTTAGTAACATGATAATAACACTCTCTCATAAATTTTTTATATGTTCAAGACATCAATAAAATTTCTAACTTACAAACAATTCAAATATGGTAATTCATAGAAAATTGATTCCTTTTTCCAACCTGATTTCATAAGGTTTTTTAAAAAAGTTTTACTGAAAATAGTGTCAATATCTTTTAATTTCTTGAATAGTTGATCACCCATAAATGGAGATGGAGATATACCTTGTTCTTTAATTATATTGAATGATGTTTTCCAGGATCATTATTTATGTCATCAGGGTAAAAATTTACAATGTACTAAAAATAAAGTCTTCAATGAATGTTTTAACCTAACTCACTTTGAACATTCTTCACAAATGGGACACCCCAACATTCCTTTAATTCTATTTTCTAACAAATTTCCATAAGCATAAAAGTAATTTATCATTCTATAAAACATGGATCTCAATGTGAACTCTTCACTTCTATGAACATCATACAATGTAACACTTGTATCCCACATCAATTTCAGATCTCTGATCAACGGATACAAATAGACATCAATATCATTACTAGGTTTTTTTGGTTTAGATATAAGTAGAGACAACATAATGTATTTGCCTTTATGCATAACCACATTGGAAAGTAATGATTTAACAATATAACTAGCCATGTACTATGATTCCTAATTTGTAAACCAAAATTATTTATTCCATCTTTAGATAATTCAAGATAGAGGCTTATCAGCTCGTTTCCAAATTCAGGATACTCATAACCAATTTTTATCCACTTAGGAGAGTGTTGGTTGACGTAGTTTCTCATCTTAAATTTTTGTATCAGTATGCCATGTCAATTTTCTAGTGGTTTCCTGACATCCATATAGTCATCTAAACCTTTTAATGATAGAAAAGTACCATAAAACTTTTAAAGGACTTGATTCATCTTTATTGTATCGGTATACATCACACTTTGGAAATTTTTTGAGTGATTCATGGTTCTTGTGAAACAATATAAAATCATTTAGACATGCAAGTATTTTTTCAAATATCATGCCCATTGAAAATATAACTCATTTAGCATCATATGTTTGACAAGGAAGCTCATTTTATTTTAGTATCATATCATTCAGGTGACCAACTAGTTATGAAAATCTCGTGTCGCTCTATTCACTACCATCTTTCAAATTATAACTTCAATATAGCTGAAAATATTGTATATTTAGTACAACTAGTATACAATGGTCTTTTTCATAGATATTTAACTTCTTAAACAACTTTGGACAATCACATAAGTCATCTTCAATTATCATTTTGGTTTCTTATATGAAATCTTCATTATAATTTACACTAGTATTCATATCAAATGATCCATAAATCAAAGAATCATCCTAGTCAGTATGTACATTCAGTCTTCCCCATGTTTAGTATAACATTTATAACTTTGATCTATTCTATAAAAAATAAAATGGTCTCTAACTCTTTTGGATGAATTCTTCATGAATAACAACAACGTAAATATAGACAAAGGATTTGAGAAGGGTCTCATGCATGCACTCTTGCGAACTTGATGAACTCTTTAACTTCATACTCATACTCCTATGTCATATGATTAACATTCACCCATTTTTTATTCATATCCATTGTATTAGGTTCAAAAATATTCATTTTGTGTAAAAAAATAAAAAAATACACATATGGTCTGAATATAATATATATATATATATACATTGATATGTAAACAAAGTATCATAATTTGAGTATGTGCATGCTCTATTTTGGGAATGTTTACATAGATTGAACATGTTTAAGTTCATTAATCTAAATCTAGTTCTTACTTTCCTCAAAAGATTAATTCTTCCCTTTTCACCCCTCTATAACTCTTTCATTTTTTTCATTCTTAAAAACCCAATGTTTCCACATTTACTTTCCAATAAAAATCACCATTCTGAATTACATCATAAATATATTTTTAATAAGTCAAATTCTATTCATTTTGAATCAATTAATCTTTTAATTGATAAATAAATCAATTAAAAACCTCCTGGAGAGACAACTTAGGACAATTATATTTCATTCTTAATTAAAAAAATATTTTGAGTATCCAAACCCTTTGGAAATCATATCAATAATATGAAGAAATCATGTGAAAAAATCACATGTTAATAATGTGTATATAGATATATCTGTGTGTGTATACTAGGTAACATATTAATAATATACTTTTTCACACTCTAACACCACGTGAAAAAATCAAAATTAATGGAAAGTGTAATACACACATAAGAGAAAATTAGACGGAGGGTCGACCAATTGATTTCCATGCACACTCAATTATGAGAATAAAACTGGCCTATATCGATACTTATAGACTCTATATAAACTAGAAATCAGAATGAATTGGTCCAGACCCAAAATACACAACTGTTCCAAACCCTTAGCCACATATATGAAATGTGTGTGTGTGTGTGTGTGTATAAATATATATATATATATATATTTATTTATTTATATATAACAAATTTTATATTTCATATATGCATGTGTGTGCCCATATATCACTACTACAAATATTGGCATTAGTGACCACTAAAAGTGGTTTCTAATGGTCATTAGAGACTGCCTATGGAAGTCGCAGTTAGCCCAATGCTAAAGGCCATTAGCGACCACCATAGGCAGTCTTTATAAGCCCCATCCAAAGTATCAATAGTGATATCTTGTTGGTTGCTGATGATTCAGAAAAATAGACCAGTGAGAGACCGCCAAAAGTGGTCACTAAAAATGGGGAAAAATAGAAACTTCTATAGGTAGCTGCTAATATGGAATTTTTTTTAAATTACAGATTGACTGTCCAAAACCAAAAAATAGATCCAAACAGTGGAAACATCACATCCTCAAAAACAAGAAATGAAAAACATACATCCTCACAAATCCTCCAACAATCCAGACATCTCTAAATCCTCCAATGATCCAAACAACTCCAAATCCATTCCAATATTATGTCTCAATAAACCTACAATAAGATACAAAATAAACAATTAAACAAAGAAAATACAAATTGATCATATTTATTCAGTTAATATATATATATATATATAATAATCAAAAAAAAATTATATATTATTACCAACAAAAATCATCATAGAAACATAAATGAGTCAAATATAATCTGAAATATCTTTTTACAACACTTATTAGTTAAAAAATGACTATTATAAGTAGTAAATCAAGTTTATCGTATACCGATCAATCAGAGAAATTCATATATCTGGTTCACGTAACGATGCTTCCTGAAGATTATAAATTACTTAAATATCATTGTCCTATGATTTCATGTCAATCTAATCTCATTTGGTTGGTTTTAACCCCTACACACATGATTTTCTCATCATTACAAAAATGACAATAGATGTCAAAATGAATTTTTAATTGTACCGATCAATTGGTGTATCAGATTGACGCGCAGTTGATTACAATAGATCACATATGGTTTGATAATTTTTATCCGATCTTTTCATGTAAATTAGAATTATTTTTCACATTTTGACCCCCTAACAAGATATGTGTCATTTTAATAACACTAAACAATGTTACTCATTGTTTTTAATCATATCGGATGACAAGAGCATCTGATAGATACAGCATTGATTCCTACAGATCCAAAATGAATCGATGATTATTCTCCCATTATTTCATGTCAAACCAAGTGAATTAGGTTAGTATTGAAAAATTTTATTTGATCTATCACTTAATTCCAAATTCTAGGCGTAATCACCACTTTTGATCATACCAAGCAAGTTAGGTATCTGGTCCAAGTACCGATGATTCCTGCAGATTATAAATGACTTAAATATAATTTTCCTAATATTTCATGTCAATTAGAGCTCTTTTGTTCCATTTTTACCCCTATACACATGATTTTCTCATTATTACAAAAATGATAATAGATATGAAAATGAACTTTTAATTGTATTGATCAATCTGCACATCGGATTGACGTGCAGTTTATTCAAATAGATCACATATTATTTGAGGAATTTTCTCCTAACTTCTCACATAAATCAGACATGGTTTGCGTGTTTTGACCCCCTCATGAGAGATGTGTCATTTTAATAACACTAAACAATGTTACTCATTGTTTTTAATCATACCGGGCGACATGAGCATCTGATGGATGTAGTGTTGATTCCTAAAAATCCAAAATGTCTCAATTATTTTTATTCCATTATTTTATGTCAACCCAAGTGAATTAGGTTGGTATTGACATCTTTTACATGATTTGTCACTTAAACTCAAAATCTGAGGGGCAATCACCACTTTTGATCATACTGGGAAATTTAGGTATTTTATCCATGTACCGATGCTTCCTATAGATTATAAATAACTTAAATATTATTTCCCTAATATTTCATGTAAATTGGATCTCATTTGGTCAGTTTTGACCCCTACACACATGATTTTTCCATTATTACAAAAATGTTAATGGATGTGAAAATAAACTTTTAATTGTACCGATCAATCTGTGCATTTTATTGACGCGTAGTTGATTCCAATAGATCATATATGATTTTAGGAATATTTTCCTAAATTTTCACATCAATCAGATTTCATTTACAAGTTTTGACCCCCTCATGGGAGATGTTCCATTTTAATAACACTAAACAAAGTTACTCATTGTTTTTAATCATACTGGACGACATGATCATATGATGGATGTGGTGTTGATTATTAAAAATCCAAAATTACAAGATGATTGTTCTCCCATGATTTCATGTCAACCCAAGTGCATTAGGTTGGTATTGACATCTTTTTACCAAGCATTATTTTCAGAATCTAGAATGACATCATCCTACTTCAACCCCATGATTCCCTTGTCGGACACACCTCACCGCCACCCGTGTTGCTAAAGATCATCAGACCACCAAAACAAGTAATTGGAAAATTCCATTTCCACCACCTGGAGGGCTCATGTTCGATCCATCAATCCAACTCAAGGTAGGGAAGCCATGGAATCCACACTGGTTGATCACTACTTGGATCATAGGGAGAATGAATGGTTGAGTCGTTCAAGGTTCTAAATAGCCAAGGCAACTCTAGTGGTTGATGACTCCCTATCTCATAGGGAGAAGAAGAAATTTGAACAATTATAGATTCAGTATGGAAGAGATATTGGATACACATTCAGTTGTGAAAAATAGTTGAAAATATGTTTTGGACTCTTCCCTTGATTGGGGAGCTGAGGTCACTATGTAATGGAAGTTATCTAATTGATATATTTTTGTATGCACTACATGTGACATGCGGTTGAAATTGAAAGCTAAAAAATCACTTACTGATTATTTTCCCCAAGTTTTCTCATCAGTATAAATGTCTTTAAATGGTTTTGAATCCATACTTGGTCAAATTTCATTTTAATGAAAATGTAAATGTGATTTTTGACTTAACTAAAAATACAAAAACAAAATAAGATGTTCAATTTGAATGAGAAACTTGAAAAATAAAACAAACGCACCTATTGATTCTAACGTGTCATCCAGGGCCATGGCTGCTACCTCCATATGATGTGCCAGGGGCCTACAAAAAATAAAATTTATAAAGATATTAATAATTAATGTAATAAAAAATAAATAAATAAACTCAATATAAACATGAATCTTAGGATCCCCTACACTATCTCCCTGATGCACATATTCCCACAGTGCTCTAACCTTATCCATTAGTTGCACATTTACCTCTTCTAAAGCATGCATTTGTGCCTCCAAATCTATCACTTGTTGTGTCATCCTAGAAACAATAGGAGACACAACCTCCGAACGTGAAACTACAGAATGAGGAATCCCTACTCCATAGGTCAAACTATATCCATGTCCATCAAGACCAATGATGCTATGGAATATCTCATCCCTTTGCATGGAAAGCTGTCATTGGTCCTCTGGCAGCTGAGCTAAATCATCTTCAAATTGAGCCTGTAGAATATTTAAATATAAATATATGTTTATATATATGTGCATATAAGTATTTAATAATTAGTGCAAGAACTTACTGTAAGAGTTGCAACCTATGGATCATTTTGATCATGAGTCATCATCCACACCAACATTTTATTATTCGGTGCACCTTGCACCCATAACTGTATACCAATAAGATATAAGTATAGAATAGAAAAAAATATTAAATAATAAATTGAATAATTGAATAATAAATACATCATGTCAAATTTGGTACACGTAATGAGTCCTAAGCCTGTGATGTGGTCCATGCATCACATGATTCTTGGAATGACGTGTTGACACCTCCTGCATTCAATTAATTCAAATTAAAAATATGTAAAATGCTACACATTCTTCAAAATATATAAATCAAAATAAATAGACTAATCGTAGTAGCCTTAGTAGAGCAATATGAAACTAAATCACTCCACTAAGATGGGAGAACACCTCTCGGGACTCTTTCCAGAATATCTAGGGAACCCACATTTGGTACCCAATGGTCTCTCTTGACTCTTCCTTTATGATCTTTCCACATTTCATGACATTTTTCCATACACATTGGAAAAAACTCATTGGGGAACACTTTCATATTATATTATTTAAGAAAAAAAATAATCACACATGTTAGTATTTTTTAAACATATGTAAGAAACTAAAATGGTCTTATTACCTAAAGTTCCCTCCATAGCTGATCTAAAGTATCCTAAGGGAATGAAGGCCATTCATGTGTGGTCAATGAAAATTAGTGTGGATCACATATGATATGAGCTAGATGGAGAATAAATGCAGGGGAAGTCACTCCCATGGAATGGTATCTCTCATCAAATGATACGTCTAGTGTCGTGTTGGAATTCCAAAATGAAATTCAACGACCAGGGCCTCTCCTACGAGAGGAAGAAGAGGTTGAGTATGATCCTTTTGAAAACAATTTCATACATAATTAGATATATGTGAATATATATGTGGTTAAAAATTAATTAAACAAATAAACATAATTACATTCATACATACCTCAACCCTGAGACGTAGATGGCTCTATTGAATGATATAGATCTAGTGCATGTTCCCCTAATATGCCTACAATCATAGAAAGAATTAGTAAGTAAAAGATTCATTTCCTAGTATAGCGCCTATCTGTATAGAACAATATAAACAACTCAAATAAAATATAACCAAAATAATATACCCCAGTCATATCAAAACACACCATTGCATATTCAAATATGGGTAATCCCTTTTGTGAATGGTAGTGACTGATGAAATAGTAAAAAGAAGAATAGAGTGAGATAATATATTTTTTATTTAATAATTTATTAATAGAATATTCTATTGAAAATTATCCAAACAGATTAATTTATTTTATAAATTGACTTAAGACATCAAAATTAAACAATTAAAAAAGTTAAACAGTTCATAAAAAGTTAAACAATTAAAAAAAGGCTTTAAACTGAAGAGTGGGAAAACAATCATACCTTTCATTAAACATGAAAATCGATCGTTTCTCCTTCAATGGTCTCTCTAACCCAATGAATATCTTCTTCACATTGAACTACAGTATGTTGATTGAGATGTTGTACAACAAATGCAACAGTCTCGAGTTCATCTCATTCAATTAAAAACACTCCTCACTAGGAATTTTTCATAGCAACTTGCCAATTCAGATTCGATGGAAAGGTAACGAATAAAAAATTTTCTTCTTGTGATGTCAAAATGAAAGGTTCATTACTGACTCATTAATTTCTATATAACCCTATTGTTAAAATTATCCAATGTAAAACGATATTGATTAAATTTATTTCCACAGATTGGATCAACCCAATTACACTTTAACAATATTTATTTCAACATGTGTGTATATACAACTTTAATGATGTCTGTCAATTGACCATATTAATAATCAGAATCGACAGTTGGACAACTGATGCCATTGTTTTGTGTTTCTCATTTGTCATCAACATCTTTAATGCAAAATCGAAATCCATTGGCATATAAAGCTTTATAATGATGAGTCGTTATAGATGGACCATCAGCTAATTGGTTAAATTCTTCAGTTAGTGTGGGGTCACCTAACTCCCATGGGTTATGAACCTATATAATTCATAAAATTCAATAATAATTTATGAAAAAATAAATTAGTATTATATTTCACTCATAATGAAAATCAATTTATACGTACAAAATCCTTGAACCAATCATGAAATGATGCATAATGATATTGTTGAATTTGATAGTCACTCACATGAGACATATCTTCTTTTATCTCATTAATGTGTTTCTTGAAAATGATAACATGATGTTTAAATGACCAACTTTATATATGCAAACATAACATGTAAAAGTTAAATAATAAAATTTATAATACACTTACTGCATTAATGGTGCAATTGATGGAGTATTGAACAAGATATATCAATGATCTTATACCCACTCGATGTTGTCTATATCAAATATAGTTTCTTATCTAACTGGACCATCATGAATCTGAGAGGGCTTATCTAATTTTTTTCAACATCTGTAAGATATTCTTCACAAAAAGTAGTACACTCATCCATCAAATAGCCATTGGCTATTGATACCTCTGGATGAGCTTCGTTGTATACAAATCATTTCAATGTATTCAAATACCTCTCAATAGGATACATCCACCTAAATTACACTGGACTAGTAGCCAATAGTTCATGGGTTAGGTGCACTTTCAAGTGAACCATAACATCAAAAAATGAAGGGAGAAATAGTTTCTCAAAGTGACAAAGCATAAGTACAATTCTATCCTGTAAAATTTTTAAATCACTCATTCGTTGATTTCTTAAACAAATATGTCTAAAAAATTAATCATCTCAATCAATGTTTGAACAACATTGGGTGATAAATAATCACAAATTGTGATTGGAATCAATTTCTAAAGTAGTATGAAATTTTCATGACTTTTCAACCCTTGAAATGTCTTTATCATCATGTTCACACACTTTTAAATATTATAAGAGTAACCATCAGGTACCTTGAGAATATTCAAAATGGAAATAAATGCCTATTTCTCTTTTTTAGTCATCATATACTGTGCAGAAGACATATATTCCTTGTTTCCCTCATCCAATAGTAAATGAAATTGTTTCCTTAAACTCATTTCTTCCAAATCACATTATGTATTAACATGGTCCTTTGTTTTTCCACTGACACCTAAAATGGTCCACAATATATTATCACAAACATTTTTCTCAATGTGCATCACATCTAGATTATGCCTTACCATGTTAGTTTTCCAATAAGGGAGATTGAAAAAAATACTTTTCTTTTTCCAATTGTGACTATGTTGTCTACCCGCACCTTGAATATTAGGTAATGGATGATCCACCAAATCCTGAAACTCATATACTATGTGGATGTTTTCTTCCTCAATCTAAAATAATATTTATACTCTTTTTATGATCTTTTGTGCTGGGTTGAACTCTCTAGAACCATAAAATGTCACTCTGTCCTTTCTGAACCTGTGCTGAGGGGGGATAAAATGTCTATGACCCATATATGCCCATTTTTTTGCAGTTTTTAAGCCATACAAAATTTTTAATTTTATTACAACAAGGGAAAGAAAATTCCCCTTTCGTACTTCAGCCTAATAAATTTGCATAAGCCAGAAAGCCATTGATTGTCCATAATAAAGCAGCCTACAGTTTGAACATTTCATTCGTTTCACAATCATAAGTCATCACACCATCACCCCAAAATTCATTCAACTCATCAATCAATGGCTGAAGTTAAACATCAATCTTATCCCCCAGACTTCTAGGTCCATTAATAAGAGTGGAAAGTAATATAAATTGTTGTTCCATACAAATATATAGAGGAATATTATATGGAACCAACACTATGGGACATGTGATATGAGTTGCACTAACCATAGACCTGAATGGATTAAAACCATCTGGTGCCAACCCCAATCGGACATTACAACCATCTTTAGCAAAGTCGAGGTGTCTCTGATCGAAATACTTCCATGCACGAGAGTCTACCGAGTGGGATAGCATATCACTTTACTTATTTCTTTCCACATGCCATCTCATTAAATTAGAAACTTTAGATGACATAAAAAATATTTTCAACCTCAACTTTAGGGGAAAGTAGCGTATTTGATTTATGGAAATTGGTTTTCCCTATTTCGTAATCTGACTTTAATGAGACTGATTTCTTCTATTATCTTTCCACCTAAAAGCTCCAAAGACCGTACAATTATCAAAATGGATGATTTCCTTTCTAAACAACATACAGTTGTTTGCACATACATCTATGTTCTCATATGTAAAACCTAAGTTCTATGTCATCTTACAAGAATGGTAATAAAACTCAAGAATCTTAGCGTCACTAGGAAGTATCTTTTTCAATAACACCAATAGCATTTTGCATGATGTGTCTGACCACTGATTCAAAGTCTTCAAATGCAACAACTCTATGATAAATGACAATTTATTGTAAGTAGTACACCCAGAATATAATTCAGTTTTTTCATCATAAAGTATTTCATAAAACCTCAACGAATCACGATCTGCACCAAAGAACAGATTTATCTCATCGGTCTCAAAATTTTGGATGTCAATGCCTTTAAGAGCCAACCCACGTAACATTTCAGTAAGAATTTCATGCATCGTATCATTCATCCTCGCATCAACATCCATCTGAACTATTTCTGTATTTTGAAAATGAATATATTCTTCCCCTGATGAGTCCAACTATTATAATTTTTCAGTAATCCATTCAAGAATAGGTGTTCCCTCATGGTATCTCGTGTGAATTGATATATGTTTGCACATTTTCTACATGGAAAACTAATATAGACACTTTGAAATCCTCCAGTGAAATAAATAAACTCTATAATTCCCTAGAAATATTCTCTAGAAATTTGATTTGGATGATCAATCCAACTCTTATCCATATTCATTTCTATATAACAAGTAGTAACATTTACACAAGACTTCATATTACATGAATTTTTTGAATTTCATATCACAAAATATATTTAAAATAAATATTGACCAATTGCATGTGTACTTTAATTCATACTCATCCAAAACAAGAAAAAAATTCACAAGTGGCATGATCATCACATTTTAATGATATTTAATTATTTATGCCTATTATTTTTTAAAGTATTCTTTTGTACATGATCAAAAAACACATTTTTAAGAAATTTTCAAACACTTATAAATAAAAACAATAATTTGTATATGATGATTCAAGCTAAAAAGAATATGACACGTTAGAAGAACACCAAACAGAAATGAATAGCATCATGAAGATGGAAAAATGAAAGCGGGCACTCTACAATTGCAAGGTTAAAGCATTGTGGGATTCATTGTGGGATAGTTTGCAATCAAAAAACAAACAAGGCTATTGGGTTTAATTTCTGTTCATGAAATCACAAAATATTAAATCTAATAATGCACAAATTCATAAATATGAAGCAAATTCATATAGTGAAATTCCAAAATTTTCAATTAGGGATTACCTAACAAATCTGGAAGAGATGAAGTCTGATGCTGGGTAAGACGCAAAGGAGGGGCGGCCGTGAGGGTAGAAGGGTGGCGTGAAAATCTGAATGCGGGCACGACGACAGTCGAGGCATAGTCATAGGAGCATGGGGTAGAGCTGTGGGGGCGATAGAGTGACGAGGGAGATGCGGTCAGAGCTAGAGGAGGAGGGTGCAGCAAGTGAGACTGAACCCGAGTCGGGGCCGGAGCCAGAGCCGAAGGTGTAATGAGGGAGATGCAGCTGTGGGGGATAGGGTTTTATGAGAGTGGGGGTGGTGTGTGAGAGGGACAGGGAGTCATGGCAAGGGGTATAGAGGGAGAGGAGTAGAGGTAGGCAAGTGCAACGAGGGTCGAAGGCCGGTGCGGTGAGGGAGCAACATGGGGTTAGGGTTTTTGGGTGGGGGTGCGTGAGGGAGACTGAGGGGGTGTGATAAGTCTTTTCTTATAAGGTTGGAGACGGATTTTGGTGGTCATTATTTCTTACTAATAGTGACCACCAATGGCGATTTCCCATTTCAGGGGGCGCAAAAGCCAATATTTATAGTAGTGTATATTTTATACATGCATATAATATCAAAAAAATAAATCAAAATAAAAATGCAATACATATATGTTATTTCATTATGGGAATTTTTTCTTGTTAATTTTCAATAAAAAATTTAACATCATAATTGAATTTTCATTTTCATATAAAGTTTTCCATGGGTAGATATAATCATTCATTGGAAATTATACCAATAATATGTTAAGATCCACTACCAAACTTGAAAATTTAAAAACACCCAAACATTGAGCATCCAAACCCTTTGGAGATAAAAAATAATGGTTGTATGACACACAGGAAAACCACTATAGTATCCCATAGGCCAAGGGGAATGGGTTTTGTATGGTACACAGATAAATAAGAACTAAAAATGGTGAAATAATGAAAAATCAACTAAGAGGGAGTAGAAAGAATCACATACCTTTGTTTTTGAAAGGGTCGATTCATCTGAGAAGTTCGAGGGGGTGGGAAAAAAGGTTGAATTCTATGAGTGCTTGAAAAGCGTGAGTGAGTGGGGTTCTCTATCAGAGTTATATTTAAAAGATCGAAGGGGTTTTATCAACACTTTCCAAAAAGCACTAATAAACATAGGTTTTATCAGTGTTAAACTAAAAAAGTGAGATAAAACCTATCTTTATCAATACTAACTTTTAACACTGATAAAGATATGTTTTATCAGCACTTTTATTTTAGTACTAATAAAACCTATATTCATCGATGCTTATTTTAATCACTAATAAAAACCATTTAAAATAAAATACAAAAATATTAAAAATATGTATTAAAAATGAATAAATTATAAAAAAGTAAAAAATAATTAACATTATTAATGAATAAATAATCTTAAATGCTTGAATACTAAAACCATGTGAAATTGAATAATTAAAAATGAATAAACTTCGAAAATATTAAAAAAATGGATAAGTTTTATCAATTATATAAATTTTTAAAAAATTAAAAAATAAATATATATTAAAGTGAATATTAATACATATTAAATATGTACATTACAACCATATTAAAAACATTAAATTTTAATGAATAAATATATATAAATCAATATTAAAATGAATAAATTATAAAAAAGGTAAAAAAATAATATTATACATGAATAAATAATATTAAATGAATGAATGTTAAAAAAGAGTGAAATTTAATAATTAAAAAAACAATAGAGTGAAAAAATATTAAAAAATTAATAAGTGTTATTAATTATATAGATTATTAAAAATTTAAAAAATAATATATGTTAAAATGAAAATGAATACATATTAATTATATAAATTACATGCACCATATTAAAAACATTAAATAGTAATGAATAAATATGTATAAATAAATATTAAAAATCGATAAAATTAAAAAAAATATTAAACATATAAAATTAAAAATGAATAAATTGTATAAACATTAAAAAAAATTAATATTATTAATGAATAAATAATATTAACAATTAATAAATTAGAAAAACAGTATTAAAAATAAATAAATAGTATATATTAAATAAAAATATAAAGAATGGATAAAATTTACCTATTAAAAACATAATATATTAAATATATTATATTAGTAAATAAAATTTCAAAATGAATATTAAAATTTGTATAAATTACAAAAATATTATGTGTGTGTGTGTGTTTATATAAAATTTCATAAATTATATATATTTTTGAGTTAAATTAGTGTGTGTGTGTGTCCATATGACACAAGTTTGATATATGTTAAATTGAAATGACAAATGAAATTATATAATATGTAACGTCTATTAATTGATACTAATTAGTCAATATTTTTAATTAATATTAATTTTTAATTATAACCCATTTTCACTATTTATATGACTTATTAAATGTAAGTGAATGTTTCAATTTTCTCACCATTGGGAGGTTGGTTCCTATGGTTTCTAAGGCATTGCGTTAAAGTGTTTTTGCATCAGAGGGTTGTTTCATTCCATTTTATTATTTGTTCAATCGGTGTTTATTATGTCCTTCTCTTTAGGGTTTTCATTCTCGATAAGAGTCAATATTTTTTTACAAACCCATTGTTCTTTTCTCCTCCAGCATGGAATAAGATCAACTAAGACACTCGGAAAATTTCTTGATTATCAATAGGGAAAATCCATGTTCAAAGTCTATATTGTTGAGGACATAAATCTAAAAAATCACTTGTCCCTTCTCTTAGTGGGAAAGTTTACATCTAATAGATCCTATAACTTGAATTCCTTGAGAAATATTATTCAATCAATATGGAGATTGGAAAAGGGAGTTTTTATTAGGGAAATCAAATCTAGGATGATTATTTTAGAATTCTCCAGGGAATATGACAAGATTCACATATTGAATGGATGATCATGGTCCTTTTATAATCATCTAATTATGATCAATGATTTTGTGAATGGTTTTAATATCAATGAGATATTTTTTCCCACTCCCCCTTCTAGATCTAAGTGAAAGGCATCCCCTTTACTGGTAGGAATGAGCAAGTCATGCATGGGATTGGGAACACCACCAAGGAGTTTATGGAATGAGATGTTTCATATTCAATTCAGTGGGGTCCTATAATAAGAATTAGTGTTATGGAGGGAACCTCTTAACCTCTTATGTGGGGATAATTTTTAAAATTCTTAGAATCCAAGATTTATGTGTCTTGTGAATTCAAAAAAATCCCATGCTTTTGTTTCTTCTATGACCTCATTGGTTATGGGGTTAAATATTGTGGAATGAAAAATTATGATTCAGAGTGATGACTTACATTGCAATACGGACCATGTCTACTGGCTAGACCATCTGGTCGAATACCCACTTCAAAGGTTGAAAAACAGAATTTGGTGGATATAATTAAAAAACATGTGGACCAAGGCTCCTCAATGGATAAGGATGTGATAATCTATTTGGGTCCACCGTCATTCCCCCTTACCCTAGGAAGCATGTCTATCCCTTGTCCAATGATTTTGTGTCCTTCAAATCTTGTCCATTATTTATAGGGGTTAGTGGATGATGGGCCTCGGGAGGATGGGGATTTTCATTCCAGGAATAGAAATGAGTTGATGGATATCTGACCTTCTCCCATATAGAACATGTATGATGGAGCAGTGGGACAGAATATAGGTCCTCCTCCAATTCACAAGCCCATTTTCCTTTCTTTGTATTCTTAGGAGGTAACACAGGATCTCCCTTCTCAAATTATGTTGTCACCTATGGTGGGGGACTAATTTCAACTATGTCAGGGGATGTGACGTCACCAGATCTCTTCATCCTAGGGAATACTATTCCAGACTAGGAAGGGCCTCCTCCCTACGTGATTCCAATTGATCATCAATATATGATGAAAGAAACGATGAATCATACATCCCAATATATTTCTAGTGCTTCTGTTAATATCCCAACCAGTGAGAATAATTCTCATATAGAGATGATATTTTCACCTACAAGGACTGGATCAGGGGCCAAGGAAATGACCAAACACATCTAAAAGATGAAATAAATATGTTTTGACCCCCCAGACCCAGGTTTTCCCCCTATTACAGATCTTTATTTATATTCATATGAGGAAGGCGATGACATGAATGGATCGATGAGGCCAGACCCTAAAAATAATCATATATGGAAGAGGATATATAGAGGGTTCCATGGCTTTGATACTCCTACTTTAGTTCTTTATGGCTCTAAGAGAATCTCTAAGGCCTTGATATCGGCAGAGCATCTCCCTAAAAGATGGAGAGTGGTAAGCGATGTTTCTCTTCTTGAAGTTTCAGAGGAAGAGGGTGTATTGAACCAGCCCCACCTACCACAATGAAAACCTTATATTGGAACTGTCATGGGCTTGGAAACCCATGATCAGTTCAAATTCTTGATCAATGGAGCTCAATGTGTATCCCTAGCATGGTCTTCTTGTCTGAGACCATAATGGAAAGCAAGGAAATGAGAGGAATTTCTTTGAAGGTTGGGTTTTAGAATTATTTCTCAATCAGATGGTTAAGCCATGTGGGAGGCCTTTGTATCATGTGGAGAGAGGATTCTGATGCTTTGGTGGTTATCATCTCTCAAAACCACATTGCCTTCTCTGTATGTAAACCTCAAGAACCTGAATGTAACTTTATGGGTTTTTACAGTTGGTCGAGTGTTAATGATAAGTAGAGATCATGTGAGTTTATTAAATCCATCAAAAATATTCTTCAAGGTCCTATTACTTTTTTTGGGGACTTCAATAAGATCCTTTACCATTATGATAATCAAGGTGTCACCAGATGGAATGCTTCTTCCATGAATCAATTCCAAGACTATTTACTTCGCTCTGGTCTTTTGGATCATGACTTCTCAGGGAGTCTGTGTACTTGGTTTCAAAAACATAACTATGCATCTAGAATATTGGAAAAGGATTGATAGATTTGTGTCATCTAGTTACTAGATGTTGACGTTCCTAAGGTATATGGTTTTCCACTTCCCTATGGTCTCATCTGATCATTGTTTTATCTTCCTCCAATCATAGGTTGTGCCCTTGGGCTGAAGACCAATGTGGGGATTTCAATTTGAATGTATGTGGATTCATAATAACAAATATAGATAGGTGGTCAAAGTTTCTTGGTATTCCTCCCAATACCAAGTCTGGGATAAGACTAAGTATGTGACTACTCATCTACAATGGTGGAGTCGACATCACTATATGAATTTTGATTAGAGAAATTTCAAGTTTGAGAAAGTTCTTGTGAGATGTTATCAGTATCCTTTTTCTAATATTGCCTTGAAGGAGGTAGTTACCTTATAAAATATGTTGGACAATACCCTGAGAGACAAAAAAAGTTGTTGGTTTTCCAAGTAAATGGAGGATTTCATCAAACAAGGTGACAAAAATACTAGTTACTTTCATTATAAGGCCTCATTCAGAATAAGAATAAACCTCATATCTAAGTAGGAGGATGGGGTCAAAAAGGTTTCTTTTGATGGGGTAGAGATTCATTATCTAATCAGATCCTTTTATAAAGATCTATTTTATTATGAGATTAAAACCTACCTGGGGGACCTTCTAAGTTGTACGGGGCCTAAATTTGCTGAGTTTGTGTCTTTGGATCTTGATTTGAACATCTCTGGGGAGAAAATTGTGTCATCCCTAAAGAACATTCATTATTCAAAGATGTCTAGTCCATATGGGTTCTATACCCTTTTTCTTTAAGGGTTTTTTGCATATTGTGGGTCTTTATATCATCACTTTGATGTAGGAATTATGGGTCAGCTCCATAATTATGGAAAAGGTCAATGAAACTTTCATTGTTTTGATTCCAAAAAATCTATGGCTCAATTAAAATTTCTGATTTTAGGCCCATCAGCTTGTGTAATGTGGTCTACAAGATTTTTTTCAAAATTCCTCTCTCATTGTTATGGTAGGGTCCTTCCATAAATTATATTTTAGAATCAGGGTTATTTTTTACCCAAGAGGATTATTACAAATAACTCTATTATGGATCACAAAATCTTTCATTATATGAAAACTCATTCTACCTCAGAGAGGTGTATTTTGAAAATGAAATTTGATATTTCAAAATCTTATTATAGGGTGGAATGGTATTTCCCAGAAGTGGTTATGAAGAAACTAGGATTTGGTCCTAAATAGATGAGAGCGATTATGATTTATATTAGGACAGTTTCTTTCAGCATCAAGGTTAATAGATTTCTCAAAAAAAACTTTAAATGACCCAAAGGCCTACGGAAGGGTGACCCTATTTCCCCTTACTTATTTCTTCTTATTTCTAATGTTTTATCTCATCTATTATATAAAGAAGATTTTAATAGACTCATTAACGGGGCTAAGGTTTGTTGGAATAGCATCCCCATTACTCAAATTTGTTCATTGATGATTGACTCCTTTTCAAGAGAAACTCCTCAGGAATGCGAAGTGATTCTCAAAATTATTGATGCTTTTTCCAAATCCTCAGGTCAATGTGTCAACTTTTATAAATTAGTGATGTCTTTTAGTTGGTGTTTCCAAGAAGGGATGAGAGACACCACCACTTTTTTTTGTGGTTTCAAGGTTGTGGAGAAACAAAAAAAATATTTGGGCCTCCCAATGGTCTTTGGGTGCTCTGAAAGAGAGGACTTATCTTTAAACCTCGATAAATTTCATAACAAAATTCAGGGATAGTCAGGTAAGAATATCTCTAGGGACAAAAAGGAGTTTCTTATCAAATCAGTGGCCCAAGAAATCCCATATTACATGATGTCTCTCTTTAAGCTCTTGAATTTTTTTATGAACCAACTCCATTCAGATTTTTCTAATTTTTTGCAGGGTCATGCTAATGGGAAAAATAACTTACATTGGATTGCTCAGTAGCATCATTATGTTCCAAAGGCTTTCAACGGTATGGGATTCAGGGACTTGAATGTTTTTAACAACACCCTTCTAGCCAATCAAGGTTGTCACTTATTACAGGATCTAGATAGCTCATGTGTTAAAGTTGTCAAAGCTAAGTATTTTCCCCATGATGATTTTTTTCCTCCAGTTTGGGACCTTATCCAAGTTATTTTTGGAGGAGTGTTTGGGGATACATGTTTTTTTTGAACCACATCCTATATTGGATAATTTACAATAGTCCTATGGTTAATATTTGGAATGATCTTTGGTTTCCTAGTTTGGAAATTATGAAACCCACATCTAATCCAATTTCTATCCATGAGCATTCTTTAGTGAGGGATCTCCAGGTTGATGACCTTATGGGTAGGGATCTTTAGAATCATGATCATTATTTTTTTGAGTTTGATCATATGGCTATTTTATCAGTCCTAGTGGTGCATGATGTAGGACCAGACAAGATGTGATGGTCTTTTGAGACTTCAGGATACTACCTAATATTCTCAGGGTATAGGAAAAGATTCACACGTAAAGATGCTACATGGATCCCATTGTGGAAACATCTTTGGAATTTGAATGCTTCATCAAAGTCCAAACTCTTATATTGGAAAATGTTTAGGGGTATCCTCCCCACTTATGCTCTCCTAACTGATAGACAGCTATCTAAGAATAGTTTGTGCCCACTCTGTGGAATCATGGTAGAAGCTAAGTTTTATGCGATCTTATCTTTTCCCTTCAGTTTTTGAGCTGTTGTCAACACGCACTGCATAGGAATACACTATGTAGATAAATCTTAGGGATGCTATGCTATTTTGGGGGAGTGGTTTAGATCACTACCAATGGAGACTATCGTAGGCTTGTTATTTACACTTAGATCATCTGGTTTCGCCGAAATGCCTTTTTTTAGCGAACTATCAAAGATGACATGATACGGATTTCCAGGATGGATAATTGGGGTTCTCAATGGAATGATGTTGAGGGAGTTCATCCTCCAATTCTTGTTCAGTCCCCCCTTCCCTCAGTCAGATGGATACCTCCCCCTCTGGGTGTTTTCAAATTGAATACTGATGTGGTGATACCTAGTGATGATTCTTTTGGCCTTGAGGCTGTTATTCATGACTATGTGGGCTCTCTAATTATGGATCATCATTCCATGGTTGTTGCATGTTGGGATCCCCCTATGGTCGTGGTCATGGCTATTTGGAATGGTATGCAGTTCACCTATTCTTTTGGATGGAGGAATTTTATGATTGAATCTGATTTTCAAGTTGTTATCAATGCTATGGAGGAGGGTGAAGGTGGCCACCAATCTTTCAGGCCCATTATTGATAACATCAGATCTTTGGTGCCTTTGTTTGTTCTTGTGGTTTTTCCTATTTTGGGAGAGAGGGAAATTGTGTGGAACATTTCATGGCTGCTTCTAGGAGAAGTTGAGGGTCTAGGTGTTGGTTTTTGTCTTTTCCTCTAAAGTTGTGTACTTTGGCTTCGACTAGTATTTAAGTTGAGGATTGTATTTTCAAAAAATAAAAATATAAATACATATTTTTATATAAATCATATTCAAGGAAGCATTATGTGTGCGTGTGTGTCAATACAAATATATTTCTATATTAAAAATATTAAATACATTGATGAATAATTATGTATAAAAAATATAAAAAATGAATAAATTATAAAAATATTAAATGAATAAATATTAAAAAAGAAAAAAAAATATAAAAAATTAAAAGTACTGAACATTATTAATGAATAAATAATATTAAATGAATGAATCTTAAAATGGGTGAAATTTAATTAAAAAATGAATAGATCAAAAAAAATATTAAAAGAATGAATAAGAGTTATTAATTATATAAATTTAAAAAATGTATGCTTGAAATAAAAATTAATATACACATGTTAATTATGAAAATTACAATGGTATTAAAAATATTAAATTTAAATCAATAAATATATATAAATAAATATTAAAAATGAATAAAATTATAAAAATATTAAACAATTAAAAATTAAAATTTATAAATTACAAAAATATTAAAAAAATTATTAATGAAATAAATAATAAAAAATGAATAAATTAAATATATATATATTAAAAATTAATAAATAATATATATATATATTAAAAATATAAAAAATGAATAAAATTTAATAATTAAAAACATAATATATTAAATATTAAATATTAATAAATAAAAATCTAAAGTTATGTTATTAACAATTTATTGTTGTGAATGTTTGTCACTATAAAATTGAATTAATTTTGTATATATAAGGTGAAATTATAGTATGACATATTACATGTAAATACATATTTAGTCAATATATTTAATTAATACTTAAATATTTATTATTTGATATACATGTCAAATTGAAAAATAAAATGACATTGATATAAAAAAATATTATTAAATGTCTATTATTATTAATCAGTCGATATTTTAAATAAATATTAAATTTTAATTAACTTATAAACCATTTTTTTACTAATTATATATATATATCAATATAAATATTTTTCTATATTAAATATTATTTTTAATAATATATCATTTTTTCTAATTATTTTATATGTTGTTTTTTCACTAAATATCATATATATCAAGAGTAAATGTATATTAATATATTAATATTTGATTTTTAATGATATAATTTATTTATATGAAATATAACTTTTGTCAGTGTTGATAAAGGTTGCTCTTTATCAATGCTTTTAGCTAGTGCTGATAAAGGATATTGTTGATTATTATGGGTTTTGTGGTAGTGCGGCGATGGCTAAGTGGCGAGCCAGTACAGTGACAATGATGCAGTGATGGTGGTGAAGCGGTGACGGTGATGGGGCAGTGCGGTGAAGCGGTGATGGTGGTAGGGTAGTGCAGAGCAATGTGGTAAAGCAGCAATGGTGGTTGAGTAGTGCGGTGAAGCGGTGTTGTTGGAAGAGTAGTGCAGCGAAGTGGTGTCACAATGTTTCAACGACAAGGCGAAGAGGTGAAACAGTAGTGGTGGGGTGTGATAGTGGTAGGGGCATGATAACAGGGGATGTAAGTGGTGCATATAGAGGATAAATTTGTCCATTGGGTGATGGAAGTGTGATTCCACCTAATTTAGAGGGAAGAGAGGATTCCGTTGTTTTATGAAACTAGAGCTATTTATGATTCTATTTTACTAAACATATGCTTTTTAGGTTTCCATTTGTTATGGGAGGTAATCTCTATTACACACAAACTCCATTGTAGGAGGCGGTGACACACGACCCATCCACAACAAAAAAATACTATGGGATTTTTTCTAAAATGCTTCGAAAAAGAAAATAAATACACAAGAAACATAATTTTTATATGAGGTTGAGGATGTTAGAACTGAAAAAACAAACAAGAACCAATGCAGAAACATAAAATAAATTCAATAATCAAAACAGTTTGAAAATCAATGGTAAACAAGAAAGAAAAATAAGTCAGAGAAACAAACATACAACAAAAGTGATGAAAAAAAGTAAAGAACACAATGGATTGATGTGATTTGGATCTTGTTGATCCTACATGCATGAAAAAAACACCACCAAAGTCATTTATTATTATGAAAAACAAAGAACAAGTATACAATAGAAAAGATAAAAGGAGATATTAAATGCTTGTTGGCCATAGAAGCTATCCGAGCACAGGGACATCATCACTCTAATAGATAGTGGTGAATCCTAGCCTGAAGATGGTTACTTATGCCCACAAATTGGATGGACTCATGCATGCAACCCCAACATCGACCGAGAAACAAAAAAAAAAGAGGAAAGATACGGTGCAGAACCGAAAAAAGAAAATAAAGAACCCATGCATCTTAAATCCATGATCCAATGACAGAAAACTTCAGAAGGATGATCATCAAAGGAGGAACTATTAGGGATGATATTTCTATGAAGATGTCAAGGTCAGATAGAACTCATGCTCTATAAAATCTTCCATGAAAGGGATCACCAGAATAGGGGAACACCACGGAGCACCAAGGGAGGTAGGAAGGTCCTGAATTCTCTCAATCTTCTTCTCTCTGATCAAGAGCTAAGGAAAACCAAAGAACCACACATAGGAAATGACGATTTTTGGACAATAATAAAGAAATAGAATGGGCGAGGCAATGGGCTGACAGGTGAAACAAGCGAGTTGGATGTGTGGATGGTAAAGATAGCATCGAAGGATTGAGAAGATCTGGTAGGTGTAATTTTTTTTACTAAAATCGGGACACACGACAGGCAGAAATTGGATACCAAAAAGAGGACATGAATCGCTGAGAAATAACAATGTCCAGAAGTAGATCCATTGGATGCATCTTAATCAATAACCAGTAGAAGAACTGAGAAGGATTGGGATTAATCAAGTGGACCAGGCCTCTCCCAAATCCCAACACCCAGCACAGATGGAGGCCCAACAGAACAGATCACCCAAAAGACCCAGCATGAAGGAAGGCCTAATAAAAAGCTCATGCGAAGATTTACAAACAAAAATTCAATATAATTTGAAAAATAATAAAACATTATTTCAAGGAAAATTTTAATTTTAAAACACAATTTTAAAAATCTCCAAATTTTCAAAATAAAACAAGAAAAACAAAACATACAGATGGTGTTCTTCCAACCTAACTATCCTAACCTAACGGTTAGTTAGGGTAGATTTTTAGAACAGAAAACACTATGTCTATATAATATTCACCCATCATGAATACCACTTAGCATGTGCTGGAAGTGGCACATGTTTTGCTCGTACTACCCATTTACTTCTATTATACTAACTAAACATGATTACAAAACTAAGCAACAACATTAAACCAGAACTTACCAACAATAACCAAGATTCCACCAAAATCTTGATATACTCCCGAGAATTCTGAGACCTACAAATACACAACTTTCCTCAGAGGTAAAATATAGTGAACTTGAAAACTCAGAAAAATAAAAGTTCAATATAATACATTGGTAAAAAATAGTATATCACGCAGTAACCAAAATCCGGAATCCAACAGGAGAATGATCTTCACCTAATCTTGAATGACTTAGACCGGCCCAAAGAAAACCCCCTTCCCATCGGTGGCCCCTAAAAACATAGCGGGGCCAGTCCTATGAATGCATAAAGGAGACAAACTAGAATCTATGCCTAATTCTAACTAAGGGCTTCTAAATAGGAACTAAAGAACATCTATAGTGGCAAACTTGGGGCATACCACATGAGACTAGGTCATATTGTCTTAATTTTTAAATTTGATACGATATCTTTTTATATGGACATTATTTCCATATTTAAAACACCGAAAGTTCTTAAACTGGTTCTTATATTTCCTTTCTTTATTATTATTTTTCATTTTAACCCTAATATTCATTAGTTGAGGCTCAGATTTCAATCCACTAAAATCATCCTTCAAACCATGTGTTTGAAGTTCTCAAGACAACACGACATATTTAACTTCTTATAGGGTGATTGATTCTTTACCATAAATCATATAATCTTTTAAAGAATTAAAATAATAGTCAATATAATTCAAAAAAATAATAGATTGATCATCATCGATTATTTTAACATCTATATTAGTTAAGTCAAGCAACACTTTATTAAAATCACTAAGATGAACACGAACAGAATAACCAAGGTTCATTTTAAAAGTATAAAGTCAAATTTTCTTATATAAACATCCAAGAAGAGACTTAGACATCTAAAAATGTTAAATTTTAATTCATATACCCTTAGTAGTAGTCTCATTCATGACTTATCATAAGACCTTATCACTTAAGGTTGATAAAATCATACAGTGGTATTTCTCAAGAATATTATGGTCAATATTAATATAAGTGGTGGACAACTGCCCATAAATAGAGATAATAACTAAAAGTTTCTTAGGGCCTAATATATCATCTGTGAATCCATTGTGGACAAGCATCACCCTCATCTTAACTCTCCATAGGTTAAAATCATTTTCTTTATCGATTTTTTTAACTTTTAGCTTAACATATGTCATGATTAACTCGAAAATAAAATCTTTAATTCCAATTTTTAAAGGAGGGTGAGGGTGTTCAAACTAGAAAAAAACCATGACTAATGTGGAAATAGAAAATAAATTCAAGAATCAAAATAGCCCAAAAAATAGGGGTAAACCAGAAAGAAAAAAATTTCATAGAAACGAACATACTAAAAAAGTGATGTCGAAAAGTAAATAACACAACATATTTATATGATTTAGATCTCTTTGATCCTACGTGCATGGAAATAACACCACTATAGTGGTTTATTATTATGAAAAACAAGGAAAAACCATGCAATAAATAAGATAAAAGGGGATAGGAAACACACACGGGCCATAGAAGCTATCCGAGCATAGGGATCTCATCACTCCATGAGCTAGTGTTGAATCCTATCCTGAAGATGGTAACGTATTCCCTCAAACTGGATGAACTCACACATGAAACCCCAACACCAACTGAGAAATAAAAAAATAAGAAAGATACAGCATAGAACCAAAATAAGAAAATAAAGGACACTAGCAACTTACAACCATGATCCAACACCAGAAAAATTCATAAGGATGCTCATCAAAGGAGGAACTACCAGGGTTGATCTTTATATGAAGGTTTCAAGGTCGGAAAAGGATAGTGCTCTATTAACTCTCCATCAGAAGGGATCACCAGAATAGGAGAACACCACAAAGCATCAAGGAAAGGAGGCCCTAACTTCTCTCGATCTTCTTCTCTCTGATCGGGAGCCAAGGAAAACCAAAGAACCGTGTATAGGAAATGGAGATTTGTGGCCAGTAATAAAGACACAACATATGTAAGGTGACTAGATGAAAGGCACAATAGGTGATTTGGATGCATGGATGGTTGAGGGAACGTTGAAGGATTGAGAAGATCTAGTGGGTGCAAAAAATTGTGATAATACAGGACATGCGACAGCTAACAATTGGATACCAGGAAGAGGACACAAATTATCGAGAAAACACAACACTTAGAAGAAGAGACATTGGATCCAGATTAGACAATATCCATCAAAATAACCGAGAAGGACAGGGATTAAGAAGGCGGAACCAGTCCTCTCTTAATGCCCAATTCCCAACATAGATGGAGGCCCAACAGAGTAGATCACCCAAAAGGACAAACAAAAATCCCATGTGTAGATCCACAAAAAGAAAGGAAATATAATTTGAAAAATAATATAACATTATTTAAAGGTTAATTTGAAAATAAAATTTAACAAATCTACACATTTTTTAAAACAAAAAAAATAGAGATGGTGTTCTTGCAACCTAACTATCCTAACCTATTGGTTAGTTTGGGTAAATTTTCATAATAAAAAACCCTATGTCTAAATAATATTCACCCACCATGAATAACACTTATCATGCATCAAAAGTGGATCATGTTCTACCTGTACTACCCATTATTTTTATTATATTTATTAAACATGCTTACAAAACTAAGTAATAACATTAAACTAGAACTTACCAACAATACCTGAGATTCCACCAAAATCTTGATGTGCTCTCAAGCATTCTAAGACCTGAAAATACATAGCATTCCTTGGAGGTAAAATATATTGAATTTGAAAAGTTATAAAAATAAAAGTTTAATATATTGCATTAGTAAAAAAATATGAGATAATATAACAACCAAAACCAGAAAGCTAACAGGAGAAGGATCTCCACCTAAGCCTGAACAACTTAGACTAGCCCAAAGAAAAACCCCCTTCCCATCGGTGGCCCCTACAAATATAGTAGGTTCAATCCTAGGAATGCATAAAGGAGACAACCTAGAATCTATACCTAATTCTGACTAAGGGCTTTTAAATAAGAACTAAAGAACATCCATAGTGGCGAACCCAGGGCATACCATGTGAGACTCAACCATACTGTCTTTATTTTTAAATTTGGGACAACATCTTTTTATATGGTCAGTCTTGCCACACTCAAAACATAGAATGTTATTAAACTGGTTCTTATCTTTCCTTTATTTATTATTATTTTTCATTTGACCCCTAACATTCATTAGTTGAGGCTTAGATTTTAGTCCACTAAAATCATCCTTCAAACCATGTGTTTGAAGTTCTTGATACAACACAGTTGGTTTAACTTCTTCTAAAGTGATTGATTCTCTACCATACATCATAAAATCTATTAAATAATTAAAAGAATCATCAAGAGAAGTCAACAAAATAATGTCTTGATCTTAACTGATTATTTTAAAATCTATATTAGCTAATTCAAGCCACACTTTATTAAAATCATCAAGATGAACATGAACAGAAGAACCATGGTTCATTTTAAAAGTATAAAGTCACATTTTCTTGTATAAACAACCAAGAAGAGACTTAAACATGTACAAATGTTCAAGTTTAAGCTATATACCCTTAGTAATAGTCTCATGCATGAATTATCATAATACCTTATCACCTAAGGTTAATAAAATCAAACAGTGGGACTTCTCAAGAATATTAGGGTCAATATCAATATAATTGGTGGTTGGATATCCATTAGTGGAGACAATAAAAACAAGTTTCTTGGGGACTAAGAGAGAATCTACGAATCCATTGTGGATGAGAATTGCCCTCATCTTAACTCTCCATCTGTTAAAGTGAGCATGTTTGAACTGAAAAAATAAACTAGAACCAATGTGTAAATAACAAATAAATTAGAGGATCAAAACAGACTGAAAAGTAGAGGTAAACAAGAAATAAAAACAAGTTGTAGAAACAAACATACAATAAAAGTGATACAAAAAAACAAAGAACATAATGGATTTACATGATTCTGATCTCATTGATCCTAAATACATAGAAATAACACCCCCATAGTATTTTATTATTATGAAAAACAAGGAACAAGCATACAATAGAGAAGATAAAATGAGAGAGTAAATGCATGAAGACCACAAATGTTATCTGAGCATAGAGATCTCATCACTTCAGGATCCAATAATGAATCCTGGTCTAAAGATGGTAACATATACCCTCGAACTAGATGGACTCATGCACACAACCCCAACACCGACCGATAAAAAAAAGAGTAAAGATACAACACATGCCTGAAGCAATAAAATAAATAACACAAGCATATTATAGACCTGTTCCAGTGTCGTAAAACATTATAAGGATGCTCGTCAAAGGAGGAACTATCAGGGATGATATTTCTCTAAAGAAGTTGGGGTTAGACAGAGCTCTCACTCTATGAACTCTCTACCAAAAGGAATCATCAGAACAAGGTAACTCCATAGAGCACCAAGGGAGGCAGGGAGGTCCTGACTTCTCTCAATATTCTTCTATCTGATCAAGAGCCAAGGAAAACCAAATAACCACGCACAGGAAATGAAGGGTTGTGGCTAGTAATAAATACACAACATAGGTGAGGAGATGTGATTACAGGTGCAACATGTGAAGTGGGAATGTGGACACTCAAGGGATCATCAAAGGATAGAGAAGATATAGCGAGCACAACAAACTATGTTAAAATTGGGACGCATGGTAGGCGGTAACTGGATACTAGGAAGAGGTCACAGATCACTGAGAAAGAAAAATTCCCTGAAGTAGATCCATCAGATGCGGCTTAATTAACGAATAGTATAAGAACTGAGAATAATGGTGATTAAGCAGGTGGAACTAGACCTCTCCTAAATCCCAATTCCCAGTACATATGGAGGCCCAACAGAGAAAATCACTCAAAAGGCCCAGCACGCATGAGTCCCAACAGAAAGCCCATATAGAGATCTGTAAACATAAAGGAAATATAATTTTGAAAAATAATAAAATATTATTTCAAGAAAAATTTTAATTTGAAAATAGAATTTAAAAATAATCAAGTTGAAGGGCACAATAACATGTAATAATACCACAATGAGAATAATAAAAATGATATGGGAGAGAGAATAAACACTAAATTTATGTGGTTCACACCCCTTTGTTCTACTTGACATGTATCTGTCGTGGGTTGTGGGAAAAAATTATTAATTTAAAATATAATAAATTGGTTAACCTAGATTGTATCTATAATGGAGTGAAAGACAATCAAGCTGTCACCTTTAAATTAGAGGAAAAAGTGGTTATTTTTTAAATTGTTTGATTTTGAAAACAAACTAAAGAAATGGAACAAAATAAAGTAATTAATAAAAATATTGAAAATAAATTGAAAAATAAAGTGTTTGAAAATAGTGACGTGATTTAGGTGATCAGGTCGGGTTCAGTTTTTCTATTGTAATGCTATTCTAGTTCCAATTTATTTAATCCTCTTCTACTAAGTCGATTAAAGTGAGATTCAATGATTGTTTCTTATCACTCCCTTGGTAAAATGGTGATGGTGAGAGTAAACCTTACTAAGATATTAGTTTGTTCTACCCTTCTTCCTTGTATGAGATAGTTACATCGAATATCCTCAATTGACTAAGGCAATATCTGATCAGGTCTTGTTTATCCCAAACAATCAAGAATATCCACTACCCCTCCCACAGATACGGACGATTGTTGAGTACTTCACCACTAAGACCTATTATATTCCATCATATATAAACTAAAACCTAGTATAGTGAGATAATTATTATTTACCAAATCAAAATAAACAACATAATTATAAACTAAATACAATCGTACTTGATAATAAAAACCGCTATTAGAAATTGAAAGCAACTTCATAGAAGATAGAAAGATATTGTATTCAATAAATCATAAGAAATCAAACATTACAAAAGATGAAACCTCCCATTCCCCAATCACTCATAAGTTTACCCCTCCATGTGAATGGTAACCAAGAAGAAGGGGGAATAAGAATTCATTACAAAGCTAAGAAAAATAAAATAGGGAAAAGGAAGAATAGAAAATTTCTCCTCTAGAATATATCCTATAGAATTTGTCTCCTTTTCTACTCACATATGGATAAAAAATGTTAAGGGTTCTTCTTATAAGTTATTCAAATCTTATTTTTTTATCAAATCTAGAAATTTCAAAGTATTTGTACAAGTATAAAATAAGTTATGAAATAATTAACGAGTCAAAATTTTTATGGCCTAAGATTCCTTAAACCTTCCTCCAATTTGGAGCATTCAATGGCCACATTAATGAGAGAACATCTCCATGAAATTTAATGGGTACATTAGGATTAAAGTACTATTTTAAATAAAGCTATAATCACATCATTTTGAGGTCTTTATCATGATTTATGTTTCATTGATGTGGGGTCCATTTTGTGAGCCAGAAATATTTTTCAAATTGATTGATTTTTTGGGCCCATGAAGATTTTAATTGGAACTAGGTATAGAAGAATAAATTTAAACCCATTAATAAAGGAATCCTATAAAAAATCACTACAATTAGATAAAAATTATAAAATTTATACTCAAAATACCGAAGTGATAAAAATATTTTAAAATTATTGAATTAAGAAATTTTCACATTTTATCCCAAAACACACCAAAAATCCACAAATGATCCAAATAAGCTCAAATTGTTAAATTAGTAGGGATTAAATCATTATAATATATATAAAAAATGATTAAAATATTATCTCTATCAATTCATCCACACTTATCACTTGGACTCCTAGATAACTAAGCATCAAAATCAAATCAAACAAAATTCAAAACACATACTCTTGAGATCCACCAATTTTTTAAAATATATCATGCCTCCTCAAAATCAATTATTTCAAGTTCTCCATTCATATCATTCAATATAATTCCACTTTATTTCTCCTTCCATGCACATAAGACACCTACCTCACATGAGTTTTCTCTCATTTCAAAAAAATCAATTTTCAACAAGGATTTTCTCATCCAAACCCATGCAAGAGTCACCATAGGCTTGATAAATTCTAACATCTCCACCTGATGTGTGTCAAGAACGTGTGTTTATAATGGGGACTTTGTAGGGTTGTTTTATGGCTTTTGGTTGGTAGTATTTAAATGTAAAAAATATGAGGTCGGATAAGGAGGGTTTGGATCTTTTTAAAGAAAAATTTTCTGATTCTAATTTTCACTCAAGTATGGTCTCATCCTCACTCACCTTAGTAGCAAATCAGATCTAATCATATTTGAAAATACCATGGAAATCTCACACTGTCAACATTTTAGCAGAAAAAAATAACATTTTTCTTCACCTTTTTTTCTTGAAATCTTCAGATAGGAACAACTTTATTTCTCCTTTGGAAACTCTAGAAAGGCATAACTTCTTTTATCATCAAAGCTCTTGAAAGGCACAAATTTTGATGGAATTTTTTTTTCAGCAGAAAAATCATCTCTTAAGTATTTTATTTTCTATCCAAAGTATCTCCAAATGAGGTATCACAACACAATACAACTTCCCCCATACTTAAGTTCAACTAGATCATACAATTTCACTTCAAGAGAAGGTTAGATAGGGAAATTTGTCTTTTAATGTGGCTAACATAGAAGGATATTCATGGATTTTAAGGTATTCAAGGATTAAATGAATAAGTAAGGCTATAATAAAAATAAAATCACTTGAAAAGGGGATTTAAAACCAAATAAATACCTTAATCATTTAAAACAAAGGTACCTCAAACCCTTAAGTTTTGACAGGAATAAATCAAATTCTGGTTAAAGCAAGCATGGTTTGGTTATCTCAAGAATTGAGTTGAATGTAAATAATATGACAAAAGGGGTTCAGATTCCTCATGTGAAATTGATTTCAAAGATAAATATAGTGAGATGTAGCATGAGATTCAAAAATTAGAGTACTTTTCATGAAATTCCCAAATATGTGGACTTGAAACAAAGTCATTTTCAGTATTCATTTAAGATCAATTCCATGAGATAATTTTTTTACTCATTGAAATGGGTTTCAAAAATGGTAAATATAATCATTTGATCTCACATGTTTTAAAAAAACACAAAAATGAAAAAATAAACATGGAAAAATTGAAAATCTTAAACTACAAGGGTTCCCTCACACAAAATTAAATTATTCAATGTACTCAATGCATTCAAGTGGATTTAATATGTAAGAAGATTTTTAATTGAATCATAATAAGAAATAAAGTGTAAAGGAGAGGTACAACCTGAATTATTGGTAGTGTGATATTGAGTTAATCTCCTAAGTGATTTTCATTGAAAACCTACAAGAAAAAGTAGAAAATATAACATAAGAGATTTATTAAAATAAAATAAAAGAGAAATATAATGAGGAAGAAAAATAAGAAAAAGGATATATCTTAGATTAATCTCCTAAGTTGTCCCTATGTTTTGACTGCCTCCAAATGGGTAATTCCAGTGGGTTATCCTCAATATGATGGTGGGGGTGTTTCTTTGAGATGAGCCACCCAGATGTCTTCTTTCCAGCATGTACTTTTTCCATTTTGTTGAGGAATCCATGGATATAGTACAAAAAATCCACCCTCATGACAATGAGATACAACTTGCATGGTGAGGTAAAAAAAGAATGAGTTCTCCTCTTTCTTAGTACCCACTTTCACAACCACTTCTTCATTCTTCAGTGCCTTCTCAAGGTATGTCACATCAATGGAATAATCAAAGGAAAATATAGAGTGTAATTCTATTTTTTTTAAAGGTTGGGGCTGAATCCTCATTTATTATTAAAGCAAAGTAAAGACCTCTTTAACTGGGTAGAGGGAGACCCATTACATAGCCTGAAGGCCCAGTGGGCATTTAGCCCATTACATGGCCTGTAGGCCCAAATTTTTGTCCCAAGACCCATTCTATGAATATTACTACTAAAGTACTCGCCTGCTATAGTACCACACAGTACCTGCCGCTACTACAGTGCCATGTCGCCGCTACAGTGACCTACTACTGCTATAGTGCACGTCGTTTCTATAATGCTGCCACTGCTACAGTGCGCTACAGTACTACTACAGTACCCTGTCGTAGCTAGAGTGTGATTCTATTTGAACAAACTTAAAACATGAATAATCAATATTAAATTATTCCCCTTAAAATTAAGTAGCTTATGTCTCTATTTTATCCAGAAAATCCACTTTGGTATCCTCTTAAACTCCCTCCAATAAATGTTCAACATGTTCAAAGGCTCTAGGTGTTCCTCTTCAGGTGCATCGTCTTTTTTGTCCTCATCCACCAAGAAAATACAAGTGTTTTTTGAATCTAAAAATTTAAAATAATTATAGGTGATGCTCAATCTAATTTCAATAAAATTATAAGATAATGAGTTCAAGAAAATATCATCTCTCTGAGATTATTAGGCTTTAATTTCTTATTTAGTGGAAAGTGTCACTTAGAGTAGAAATTCACTAGATATGGGTAAGTAGTCAGGTTCCTCCATCTTCTCTTCAAATTCAAACACTTGGGTGGTTTTATCTTCTTCCAGTGCTATGGAGAGATACAAATGCATAGGATCTTCTACTTTTTCAAGAATGGGGAGTTTATGTTGAACCTCATATTCATTCTATAAGTCATCCAAATATTGTTGATATCTCGTATGTACTTCAGCAGGAAAATATTATCCATCGATCTCTTCAAGAATTTATTGAAATAGGCCAAATGGATCTTATTTTAATTCTATCAAGGTCTCCCTAGGTTTTTCAATATCAAAGATTAGCGAGGAATCCACTTCTACCACTGGATCAGGTTTAGGTTCAATTTGCTCTTGGGACGTGTGGAAATATTCAATTAGACTTTCCATTTTTCTCTCTAGGTCCTATATTTCTTCTCGAAGTCTTTATAACTGATCTTTTTTACTGTTTTAATCCAATAGTACTTGATGGTTCACCTTGATTATTTCTTGATAAAATTCTGAGAAGTACTCCTAGATTTAAATTAATTCTCTAGATAATCCCTACAACATTGGGTATTTGAGGTTCACTTTAAGGTCCCAGATGATCTCCTTGAATTCCTCCCCCTTAGTGATTTGTATTCAAGCTTCACTAATATTTTTATAAAATAAAGAAACATTATCCTCCATAAATAAAGTTGAGTTAAACATTTTTTTTATTTAAATTTGAAAATAGTCAAATATTTATAATTAGATTGTTGGAACTACCTCCCCAAAAATAGCACCAAGTTTTGAGATGTTCCTATCACGAGGTGTGGAAAAACATTTTTTTTCCTAAGTTAAAATATAGTAAATTGGTTGAACTAGGTTGTATCCAGAGAGAAGTGTACAACAATCAAGATATCACCTTTAAATTAAAGGAAAACATGGCTGTTTTTAAATTGTTTGATTTTGAAAACAAACTAAAGCGATGAAAAAAAAGAAAAAAATTAAGTAAAAAATTGAAAATAAATTGAAAAATCAAGTGTTTGAAAATATTGATGTGAGTTGGTTAATCAGTTCGGGTTTATTTTTCTAATTTTAATTTTATTCTAGTTCCAATTTATCCAATCCTCTTCTACTAATCTGATTAAAGTGAGATTCTGCAATCGCTTCCTCTCACTCCCTTGGTCAAATGGTGTTGGTGAGAGTAAATCCTTTCAAGATTTCATTTTGGTTTACTATCCTTCCTTGTGTGAGAGAGTTACAACGAATATCCACTATTGACTTAGGTAATACCCAATGAGGTCTTGTTTATCCCAAATAATCGACAATATCCACTACCCCTCTCACATATACTGATGATCGTTGAGTACTTCACCACTAAGATTTGGTTTATTCTATTTTATATAAACCAGAATGTATTAGAGGGAGATAATGATCATTGAATAAAGAAAAATCAAAAATAGAATCAAAAACAAAATACGATCGTACTTGATAATAGAAATCACTATTAGAATTTGAAAGCAATTTCACAGAAGAGAGAAAGAAATTTTATTCATTAAAGTGTAAGAACTCAAGAATTAAAAAAGAGAAAACCTATCATTAACCAATCACTCATAATTTTACCCCTCCATGTGAAAGGAAACTGAGAATAAGGAGGGAGGATAAGGCATTAATAACTAAGAAAAAGAAAAGAGGGAAAAGGAAGAATAGAAAATTTCTCCTCCAGAATTTGTCCCCCAGAAGTTGTCACGTGTTATCCTCATAGATGGATGAAACACCCTAAGGTTCCTTCTTATAAGTTGTTTGAAATTGATTTTTATAGTGACCCTTTATAATTCAAAGTTGTTGGATATGTATACAAGAAATTACGATATAATTAATGAGTTTCACTTTTTATGACTGAAGATTCCCTAAAAATTCGTCCAATCTGAATCATTCAATGGTCGCATTAATGAAATAATATCTCCATAAATTTTAATGGGAACATGAGTATTAGAGTTATATTTTAAATACAACTATAATCTCGTCATTTGGAGGTCTTTAGCCCGATTTATGCCTCATTTACTGATTTGGGGTCCATTATATTGGTCATAAATATTTTTCAAATTGATTGATTTTTTTGGGCCGATGAAGATTTGAATTATCTCTGGGTCTAGAAGAAGAAATTGAATCCCACAAAAAAATTAATCCTATAAAAATTAATCACTCCAATTGGATAAATATTGTAAAACTTATACTTGAAAAAATAAAGTGATAAAAAACTGCTAAAATTCTAGAATTAAGTAATTTTCACATTTTAGCCCAAAACACATCAAAAATCCAAAAATGGTCTAAATCAAATCAAATTATTAAATTAGTAAGGGTTAAATAATTTAAATACATTTGAAAAATGATTAAAATATTATCTCTATCACTACTTCATGGAATTAACACCACCCACACCCCCTTTTTCTTATTATTAAGAAAAGAAACTAATGACATATTACAACAGAGAAATAAAGAAGAAGAAAACACAACAAACATACTACTCTAGATGATTTAACAAACACTTACATGCAATATGAATAATAAATAGAAATAAAATAGCTGAGAAATTTCAATATGAACAAGAATAAACTAGGATAAAAACCTCTTACTAGGGTTCGGTCTCACCTGTTGAAGCCCTCTAAGAACCGTTGCAGTCGTAGTCACCCTTTTTAGAACTTGAAATACTCAATCTCTCTCAACTAGAACAACAATACTAGAACCATCTGCACAAGGCATTTCCAACCAAATCAACTAATGATCTCTCTACCTCTGGATCGTCTCCTTCCCCTTTTCTCAATCTCTCTCTCTAGGCTCCACCTTCTTTGGGATTCAATTTTGTCAATCTTGTGTTGGCGGGAGGAGGAGGCTCGAGCAATTAAAACCCATTCAAACAAACTCTAAAATAACCTTGGGACACATGGTCAGATCAGAAGATTTGGGAAGAATTTGTTGCTACAAAATCCCAAACAGCCTACTCCGCATAAGGGTCTTCAATAACCGCCCCACATAAGGGTCACCCTAGCACGCTACATAAGGGTCTTCTCTCATGGTGTAAAGGTAAACTGACAATATGTAAGGGTCAAAAGACCACTACGTAAGGGTCCCTCGATCAAAATCATAGTCACGTAAGGGTATCACAATCTTCGTGCAAAGGTAACACCAATACTTAGTCTTGTGTAAGGGTTATCCTTCTGATGCATAAAGATAAGTTACTTTAGTGCACTACTCGCATAAGGGTAACCCACTCCCACGTAAAGGTAACATGGACACTACCCTCTTCATGTAAGGATAATATAATTTCTATGTAAGGGTATCCCAACCCCCCGCGTAAAGATATCCTGCATAAAATCAAATCTACATAAGGTTACAACCACCTGTATATAAAGGTAACCCTACAAACTCAGAGTACACATAAGGGTAATAAAATATTTACATAAGGGTAACCTCTCCTCGTGTAAGGGTAACCAAATGGTAAAACCACCTCATATGAGGATAACCAAAATCTTATGTAATGGTAACCAAAAATAATTCAGAACACTATAAAATGAATTCTAAGATTAATAACAAAAGAAAAAACATGCAACAATAGATTTTTCATGACATCAAAAAATAAAAAATGAAATATTTTAATTTATAACATAAAATCATGCTAAATTTAATATTTATTTTGTTTTCATTACATTTAGTCATACAAAACATTTCCTAAATAGATTTACATAACCCAAAACGCATGAATTAAGATCATCATCCTCTCTATTTTCCACCTAAAATAGAGCATTAATCTTACCTTGGATTAAGCACGTGTGTAACAGGGACACATGGAGACATATCTGCTACCCACACTACTCGGTTGGATGGAGAACACATTTTATTAAAAATAAGTATTATATTAACATGCCTAAATTTCCCTCACACCCTAGGTTCCACCCGCACTACCCAATGTACATTCTCTCTCCTTCATATGCAAACTTTTTTTCATTAATAAAATTTAATTTAATATATCATTTTCAAATGATATCAAAAATTTCACTCTGATGGTACCATTGTGATCATTATGTCAATACAAATAATTCCAGACCCATATATAATACATTATTTTGAACTTTAAATTTTGTTATATACAAGTATAGATTTACACTGAAAATTTACATTGTATTTTTTGAAAACTCTTAATACATATTTTTTTATAAAAACAACATATACTAAATAAATAACATATAAATAAAATTTTAAAAAATTATACATATATGTGTGTGTATGAATGTATAAAAGTACATACATAAATACACATATACTAATATAATTACATAAATAAATATTACTATGCAACTATATGAATGTATTGTCGTGACCCGACCCAACAGGGCCCAGGCCGCAACTCCCCAAGCCTGCCTCCAATAGGCTAGGGGATGGAGACTAGTGCCAAGTATGATATCATGCACACTGGAGGCCTTATCCTAAGGTACCTATATGCACGCACCCACATCACTTCCATGCAATAGTGCAGAGATATATAAAACTGAAAATAAATGCATGCATACAGCTATCCCAAACTAGACACTACTATAAATCCTACCTATACCAACACATCTATACCAACAGTTTGTAAAAACCATTGTTATAGGTCCCCTTTCCCAATGGTTTTCCAAAACCATTGGGAAAAGTGTATGGATTTCCCAACGGTTTCCCAAAACCTTTGAGATAGACCACTTTGAGACCACTTTTCCCAACGGTTTTGGAAAACCTTTGGGAAAGGGTATGGCTATCCCAACGGTTTTCCAAAACCGTTGGGATAGCCCACTTTGAGACCACTTTTCCCAACAGTTTTGGAAAACCATTGGGAAAGTGTTGGTACCTATCCCAATGGTTCTCAAAACTGTTGGGATAGGTACCCTTGTTTTTTATGAATTATTTTGTCAAAAGGCATGAGGTCTGTACAAAACATAAGACATGGGTGGGAAAAGCCCGTGAAAGGGTGAGTATAAAAATGCTCAGTGTGTGCCCCAAAAACCCAAACCAAAAAGGGAGTAACTGATAAGAACTAGTTAGTTTGACCCAGCCAGAGGGAACCCAAACGAGAGAGAAAATCTATCTTGATACCATCCTTGGCTATACATGAATATTCGTCTCAAACCATAGGGTGTGTGATCCAAGAAAATACAACACCACAAGGAAACCCAGAAATCACACCAGATATACTTGTCTCAAGCACCGAACCTCAAGATGTTCCGACCTCACAGCTAGTGATAAGATACTACATGAGGCTCTAGAGGAACATTCCCTATGAGATCAGTCTATAAAATCATAAACCACATCTCCTTGGATAGGGGATCACTCCTAGGATCCTCTAGGGGATACCATGACCCTAACTGATAACTCATGATCTCTTAGAGAGAGTATCACACCCAGGATCCACTGGGGGTACCTCAACCCAATCTGACAACTCGGAGATCATATCACTTAGATAGAGTATCATTTTCTTTGTAATGTTGGTCATGTCGATACCATGAAACCCATCTAGTATAACTCACGCAGTAGGGGATCATGCACCCAACGATACTGCAACCCTACTGAAACTGCCCGTTGTGTAGGGGGTTGTATACCCAATGATTCCACAAACCCTACAGGGATATCCTAATAAATAAGGGATCACCGTCCACATAGTGTTGGTCATAAAAATTCTCAAAACCCGGTATAGGGTAATAAAATGCTAGAGTATCCTACCTCGGCCACTCCGGAGGGATACCACAACTTTATCCATCTCATCCTATCGAGGGGATTACAATCCTATACCGAGGATGTAATACTACACAAACCCATAAAGGCATGGACCAAGGGAGATATCTCGACCATTGTTGGTCCAAAGGTAGCTAAACCAAGTGACCCACAACATCACCGCACACCGTGCCTCCTAGGCCCAAACTGTGGCCATCATCGCGTTCTACACGGAAAAACATGCAGGATATGCTATTTACTCATCCAAAACGGTCAATCGGTGAAAATGACACTTTTCACCACTTCTTCCATGTTAAAAGAGATCATGAATAAGGCTCTGCACATCCAAATGAATCACATTGTTTTGATCCTTTCGGGAAAACATGCAAGATCAACTATTCATTCGCCTTGATCAGTCATCCGATGAAAAAATCATATTTCATCGCAAATGACCAATTCATGACTCATGGAGACCACACCTCAATTTAAGTTTAAGCACACGAAATCAATCTTGAAAAATATGCATTAAATTTAGGGTCTCAACGTCACTGACAGCACGTCAATCAGACATCGGATGCAGGAGATACGTCTGATCTAAGAATTTCTGAATAATAATAATTACATTATTATTATTATTATTAAAATTGGGTGTTTCAAGCCACTGATACTTGGTACTAATAAATAAAACTCTAAAAACCATATCAAAAGTTTCGTCTCGATCCAAGGGTCATGTCACCACAGACAGCTTGTGAATCAAATGCCTGGTTTAGAAGTTATGGGTGTTTGACTCTACACCCGGCCCAAAGGCCCACCCTGGCTGGACTGGCCCGATCTTGTTCATCATCCCGTGGCCCAGCTACGCGGGCGGTCACCGCCCTACGTCAACGCGGTAGCCTCCGTGTTTTTTGGCAGTGTCTCCACCTCTGTCGCACCCTACGACCCCACCTGGTCGATCTCCCAGCTTCATCGTCCCACGTGCCGGCTCATCGTCTGCCCTCGCACACCCCACGCTCCGCCTTCATCGACCCGCACAGCTGGCTTCGCCTAGCTGGCCTCCCCGCGATCCACCACTATCACATGACACCATCTATCATCATCCCACCGGTGGTCCCTTCCACAGACCACCATAACCCCTCCAGATGCCCGATCACAAATTCAAAACCTGTTTCAGACTCCTCGAGATGCAAACTTCACAAACTCGGACTTCGCTCAATGATCTGATGGAAATTTGACGAAAACAAAACAATTTGTGGGGAAAGGTGCTTAAAAATCAAAATATATTACCTCATGGCGTATCTCCAAAGCTTCAAGGCTAGATCAGTGCTTTGGTGCTGCTTCTGCTTGATCTAAGAGCGATCGTCGTCAAGATCGGAGATCGACGCCATTCCGTTTGAGTCATTCTTCGGTCAAAGAGGAAGAGGGGAGGGGGCTTTACCCCTCCTGCATTGTGTAGACTAGGGAGAGGATAGGGGTGAGGATTTAATTTTTAATTAAATCCCTCACCCACCATTTAACACCCCGGCCTTGATTTGCCTCCGACCAGACTCCCGACGGATATAAAAATTATATCACACCTATGGTAAAATCGGTGTTTTGAACTCAATTGTGGTCTCAGAAATATGATTCGAGAGTCCAATCATGAGTTATTCGATCCAGCGTCTGAAATAAATTAATGAAATTTATTTATGAAAATATCCTCGATAACTTTTTCCACAGAAAGTTCACGCCCGCAAAACTTATACCCCGCCTAGGGTAAACGGCATGCTTCGAACTCAATTGTGCCCTCGGATTTTAGATTTGAGATGTCGTTTAAGAGATAACTCATTTCTTCCATGTGCATAGTATAAAAATACTTAATATTTTTATAAAATTTATTTCGGTCACACTGGGCCACGAAATCGCACGTCGTATCAGCGCCTAACTCTCGAAATATATGTAGAAATATTCCAAAATCTAACAAGGTCAAACCTAAGTCTCTACATGTACATTCATGGGTCTATACATGTATACACATGTATATAAGTATTTAAAAATATAATTATTTATAAGTATATATTAATAGAACTATATACAGAATTACATATATACATCAAGCATGTGTGTGTCTGTAAACATATATATAATTATACATACAACATAAATTTACAATGTATTTTTTTAAAACATTGTATATAATAATTAATTTATTCATAACTATATATAGATAAATATATTTTAATTGTTTTCATCAGATGCATATATGTAAAAATCAGTAAATATATATATATATATATAATATGTATTTTTATATAAGCACATTAACACAATGTAAATTGGATACCCAAAAATACACTACAAATATTGTAGGGGAAATTTATAGTATATTTTTTGTATCAATTTAACTACATACTACATATATGTACACATAAAAATATAAAAAATAATGAGTGTTTACATTTGTGTATACTTATAAATACTTACATACACAATATTTATGAATATTTTATTAATTGTAACTTTTATATATATTGTATTGATTGTATATCAATATAACTACATATTATAGATATGTATATATAAAATTATAAAAATGAATGAGTGTCTACATTTGTGTATACTTATAAATACTCATAGTTATATTTTATGTATATTTTATTAATTATAAATTCTCTATATATGGTATTAATTATACTTCAATATAACTACATACAATATATATATATATATATACGCGTATGTGTGTGTATGGAATTATGAAAACGAAGGAGTGTTTACATACATACATATATGTATGTGATGTATATACCTACATATATGTACATGCATGTATACACACACATATATATATTTATATATATATGTCAAGTATATACACACATGCTTTCATCCAAATATTTTATACATATATGCTTTCATACATATATTTTAATATAATTACCTACATACATACATATATAAATCTATATTAATACAAGTACATAAATACATATTAATACAATTATATAAAAATATGCATACATAACATTGTGTACAATTATAATTATACACATGCACACATACATACATACACATTAGTATACATGCACATATATACATACAAAGTAAATCTCTCATCGTACGTATAGATGTATGTATGTGTTTATATATAAATATGTTAATATGTATGTATGTATGTATGTATGTATGTATGTGCGCGCACACACACACATATATTCACCGGTTTTTATATATGTGCGTGAACAATAATTTTTAAAGGTATATCCAAATATAAGTATGTATAACAATATTTTAATACATTTACATGCATGCATCTAAATATTATTGTGTGTACATACATAGAAATAAATATAAACATGTAAACATATAAATATTTTAGTATAATTATTTACAATTATACATCTATATAAGTATATACAAATATAAATATTCATAAGTGTATTTTAAAGGGTATTTATACAAACATATATAAATATATATTAATATAAGTGAAAAAATATATATTATTGTAATTATATATAAATATAATTAATGTAATTACTTGTAAATATAAGTGCATGCATTCACACACACACACACATATAGGTCTATACAACAACAAATATTTGTAGGTATATTTTAATACATGTGCACACATGCATCTAAATAACATCATACATACATACATATACATATAATCATACATGCATATAAATATCATCATATACATTCATGCATGAATGCATGTATATTAATGTAATTATTTACAAATATATATATATAATTATATGCATAATCTTATATACATTCATTCATACATATATATAAGTGCATACAAACACATACATAAAAACATACATACATATAAATATAAGTACCCACAGCCATGCATGCATGCATATATATTAATGAAATTATTTACAAATTTAATATATAAATATAATAATGTACAAATATCCCAGTAGAGATTTATCAGTGTTGATTGAAATTGAGAATCTCCCATGGGAGATTTTCCAGTACATATTGGCACTGTGAATCTCCTAGTGAAGATTTCCCAGTGCATATTGGCCCTGAGAATCTCCCATGAGAGATTTCTCAATGCGGTATGAATCTCTCATGGGAGATTTCCCAATGGAGATTTATAGTATGAATCTCCCATGGGAGATTACCTATTAGAGATTTTCATATAGTTATATATGTGTGTGTGTGTGTGTGTGTGAATGCATTCACATACTTGTTTTTATATGAAAATATATAGAAGAATAATTGTAAATAATTGCATTAATAAATTTGTATGCATGTAAATAATTGCATTAGTATTTTTGTATATACCTCTTTATATGTATGTATGTATGCATGTTTATACTAATTGTTGCATGTACTTATATTTAATTGTGCATAAATTTATATATGTATATTTGTATATAACTTTTTTACTATATATTCATGTACTTATATAAATATATATTAATATATGTATTTGTAGGTACTTATATTTGAATATGTGCATGGAAGCATGTATGTATTAATACACACACATGTATATGTATATTAATATATATAGGTATGTATGTAGGCGTATACTTAACATATTCATATGTTTAAGTATGTAAACTCTATTTTTTATTTATATATATATATATGAATATATATAGTTTTTAAAATGTCTAATGTGTTTATAAAAGTACATTATGTATATACACACACATTTACACACACACGCACACACATACATGAATACTTTATCTATATGTGTGTGTGACCAAATTTCTATTTATCACCCAAAAAATGACTTTAATTTTACAACAACATATATATATATATACATATATATAAAGGTCCATACACATAAGTGTAGTAATACATATGCGAGTATAAATAAAAAAATAAGTGTTAATAAACAAATATATAAGTGTTAGTCTATAATCGTTAATATATACAAATTGTAAAAGATATTGATATATAATTTTTTTTAAATTACAAAATATATTTATAAATGTTATTATATTAAAACATACAACATAATTACTGCATAAAGTGTATATAGAAAAAATGCATTCTAAATTTTATACAACAAAATTTATATTGTATGTATAATTATATATATGTTTATGAATATATACATATGTTTATGTAATATATGTATATAAGTGAATATATATTTCTATTTATATATACTTGTAAATAATTATATTTGTATATAGTTTTATATCTACAAGAATTCATGCATGTACATACATATATTTTCATGTTTATATTTATGTATAAGTATTTACATAGAATAATATTTAGATGCATGTATGTACATGTATTAAAATATAATCATAAATAATTATATTTTATATACCCATAAAAACTTATATTTGTATTATCAATGTCCTATGTAATATGAAAAAATTAAAATTCAAAATAATGTATCATATATGGGTCTAGAATTATTTGTATCGATGTAACGAACACATTGATGATGACAGATTGGAATTCTAATTCCATTTGAAAATAATATATTAGATTAAAGATTATCGGTGGAAAAAAACTAATTAATGAAAGAGAATATGAAATTGGTTTAGCGTTGGGCATAAGGGAAATTGTGTAATTATAATTGTTACTATTTAAAAAAATGATGGAATATAGAAGATATTGTCACCTGTATCTCCTCCACACATCACAATCCCAGTCTACAAAACTAATCCACATATTCAGGTGAAAAATGGAGATGATAAATTCCACATGAATTTCCACCCTAAGAATTTGTACTGGCTCAATCGATATATGCTCATACTTTAAACGTTCACTTTTTTTAAAATCATCTAGCTCTGTACCTGTTTTATATCCAGCAATCCCACTGGTCGTGGAACTCGTTTTACATCACTTCAATCGGCCCATCTCGCTCACCCACGCCCAAAACGTGATCGAGTCTAGAAGTCAACCCCCCCCCCCCCCAACACCCCCACCCCTAGGTTTTCATTTAATTTGAGTTGCTTTTCCGGAGCAGTAGGCACCAACCTAGAAATAATATATTTGGTGGTGAAAGATTGAAATTATAATACCATTTAGAAATAATATATTAGATTAAATATTATCAGTGAAAAAAAAAGAATTGATAAAAGAGAATATAAAATGGTATTAGCGTTGGGTGTAAGGGCATTCGTGTAATTAGAATTATTACTATTTAAAAATGGTGGAATAGAGGAGATATTGCCACCTGCATCTCCTCCACACGTTGTGATCCTAATCTACAAATTAAGCCACATGTTTAGGTGGGAAATAGAGACGATGAATTCCCCATGAATTGTCACCCTCAGGATATGTTTAGACTCAATCTATATATGCTCGTACTTTAAATATTCAATTTTTTTAAACCTGTCTCACTCTGTATTTGTTTCATATCCAACAGGCACACTGGTCGTGGACCTCATTTTACGTCACTTCAACTGGCCCATATCGCTCACCCATGCCCAAAACGTGATCGAGTCTAGACGTTGACGCCAACCCCCCCCCCCCAACACCCCTTGGGTTTTTATTTCATTGTGTTGCTTTGCCGCAACAGCAAGCACCCACCTAGAAATAATATATTTGGTGGTGACATATTGAAATAATGATACCATTTAGAAATAATATATTAGATTAAAGATTATCGGTGGGAAAAAAATTAATTGATGAAAGATAATATGAAATGGGTTTAGTGTTGGGCGTAAGGGAATTCATGTAATTATAATTATTACTATTAAAATAAAGAAATGGTGGAATATAGGAGATATTGCAACCTGCATCTCCTCCACGCATCGCAATCTCAATCTACAAATTAAGACACTAACTCAAGTGGGAAATGGGGACAATGAATCCCCCATGAATTTCCACCTTCAGGATCATTACTATATTAATCTATATATGCTCATACTTTAAACATTAGCTTTTTTAAAACTTTCCTCGCTCTATATTTGTTTCATATCCAATAAGCTCACTGGTCGTGGACTTTATTTTACATCACTTCAACTGGACCATCTCGCTCACCCACACCCAAAACACGATTGATTATAGACACCAATCCTACCCCCCCCCCAATACCCCCACCACCGAGTTTTTCATTTCGTTTGTGTTGCTTGTCACAGCAGTAGGCACCCACCTGGAAATAATATATTTGGTGGTGATGGATTGAAATTACGATACCATATGGAAATAATATATTTTATTAAATATTATCGATGGAAAAAAATGAATTGATGAAGGAGAATATGAAATGGGTTTAACACTGGGTGTAAAGACATTCATGTAATTAGAATTATTACTATTAAAAAAAGAAACAATGGAATAGAGGAGATACTACCACTTGCATATCCTCCACGTATCACAATCCCAGTCTATAAATTAAGCCACTTTTTCATGTGGTAAATGGAGACAATAAATTCCCCATGAATTTCTACCCTCGTGATCCATATTGGATTAATCTTTATAGGACATTACTTTAAACGTTCACATTTTTTAAACCTGTCTCACTCTGTATCTGTTTCATATCCAGCAAGACCACTTGATGTGGACCTCATTTTACGTCACTTCAACCGGCCCATCTCGCTCACCCATGCCCAAAATGTGATCAAGTCTAGACGCCAACCCCAAACCCCCCAACACCACCACCCCCTCGGGTTTTCATTTCATTTGCATTGCTTTGCCGCAGCAGCAAGCACCCACCTGGAAATAATATATTTGGTGGTGAAAATTTGAAATTTTAATACCATTTGGAAATAATATATTACATTAAAGATTATCAGTGAAAAAAATGAATTGGTTAAAGAGAATATGAAATGGGTTTAGTACTGTGTGTAAGGGAATTCGTATAATTAGAATTATTATTATTAAAAAAATGGTGGAATAGAGGAGATATCACCACCTACATCTCCTCTACGCATCGCAATCCCAATCTACAAATTAAGCCACATGTTTAGGTGGGAAATAGAGACGATGAATTCCCCATGAATTTCTACCCTCAGGACTCATATTGGCTCAATATATATATGACCTTACTTTAAACATTTACTTTTTTAAAACCTATCTCGCTCCATATTTATTTCATATCCAGCAATACCACTAGTCATGGACCTCATTTTATGTCACTTCAACCAGCCCATCTCGCTCACACATGCCCAAAACATTACTGAGTCTAGACGCTGACCCCCCCCCCCCCCCCCCGAGTTTTCATTTTGTCTATGTTGTTTTACCGCAACAGCAGACACCCACCTTGAAATAATAAATTTAGTGGTGACAATTAAAATTATAATACCATTTGGAAATAATATATTAGATTAAATTTTATCGGTAGAAAAAAATGAATTGATGAAAGAGAATATGAAATGGGTTTAGTGTTGGGAATAAGGGAATTCATGTAATTATAATCATTACTATTGAAAAAATGGTGGAATAGAGGAGATACTTCCACCTGTATCTCCTCCACATGTTACAATCCGAGTCTATAAATTAAGCCATCTGATCAGATGGGAAATGGAGACGATGAATTCCCCATGAATTTCCACCCTCAGGATCCGTACTGGCTCAATTTATATATTCCCGTACTTTAAATGTTCACTTTTTTTAAACCCATCTCGCTCTGTATCTGTTTCATATCCAGTAAACCCACTGGTCATGGACCTCATTTTATGTCACTTCAATCGGCCCATCTCGCTCACCCATTCCCAAAACGCGATCGAATCTAGATGTTGACCCCCCCTGCACACACACACACAACACCCCTCGAGTTTTCATTTCATTTGTGTTTCTTTGCTGCAGAAGCAAACACCCACCTGAAAATAATATATTTGGTGGTGATATATTGAAATCATGGTACCATTTGGAAATATTAGATTAGATTAAAGATTATTGGTGAAAAAATGAATTGATGAAAGAGAATATGAAATGGGTTTAGCACTATGAATAAGGGCATTCATGTAATTATAATTATTACTATTTAAAAAAAGAAGAAATGGTGGAATATAGGAGATAATGCCACATACATCTCCTCTACGCATCATAATACAAGTCTAAAAATTACACCACCTTTTTAGGTGGGAAATGGAGATGATAAATTCCCCATGATTTTTCATCCTTGGGATTTGTAATGCCTTAATCTATATATTCCCATACTTTAAACGTTCGCTTTTTTTTTGAACTCGTCTCCCTCTATATCTATTTCAAATCCAGCAAGCCCACTAATCGTGGACCTTGTTTTATGTCACTTCAAATGGCCCATCTCACTCACCCACACCCAAAACGCGATTGAGTCTAGATGTTGACCCCAACCCTCCCCCCAACACCCCCCGAGTTTCATTTTTTTTGTGTTGCTTTGTCGTAGCAGCATGCACCCACCTAGAAATAATATATTTGGTGATAATGGATTTAAATTCTGATAACATTTGGAAATAATATATTAGATTAAAAATTATCAGTGGAAAAAAATTTATGAAAGAGGATATGAGATGGGTTTAGTGTTGGGAGTAAGGGCATTCATGTAATTAGAATTAGTACTATTAAAAAAAGAAAAAGTGGAATAGAGGAGAGAATTCCACCTATATCTCATCCACATGTCTCAGTACCAGACTATAAATTAAGCCACCTGTTCAGGTGGGGAAATAAAGATGATGAATTCCCCATGAATTTTCACCCTTAGGATCTGTACTAGCTCAATCTATATATTCTCGTACTTTAAACGTTCACTTTTTTTAAACTCGTCTCGCTTCATATCCATTTCATATTTAGTAATCCCATTATTCATGGACCTAATTTTACATCTCACTAGACCATCTCACTCACCCACTCCCAAAATGTGATCGAAATGTCGACTCCCCCCCCCCCGAGTTTTCATTTTTTTATGTTGCTTTGCCATAGTAGCAGACACCCATCTGCACATGTGAGATGACACCACCGTCCAATGAACAAATAAGTAAGGACACGATAATCAACACCACCCTCCACCCTAGGTCAGGTGACTCTTCTCTACTCTTCTAATTTTATTCCCAGTCAATTATCAACTGTTATATTTTTATTCACAAAATAGATAAATTAAAAGTGGTTTTAATGGGAATCACTTAGTTAGAAATTTGGATTGATGGGGGGGAATCTTTGGGAATCCCACTTTGGAAATGTGGGTAGAATTTTGAAATCTACCCCCTTGTAAAAGGGGTTTTGGGAATTGAGTTTTTTCATTAAAAAACATATATGTAAAAATAATTTTAAAGTTTTTTAAAAATATATATTTTAGTAAAAAAATTATATTATATATATATATATTACAAAACAAAAACAAAACAAAATATTTTATAAAATGACTAATAATTTGATCAGTCATAACAGTTGGATTTTAGTTTTTCAAAATTTGATCTGCTCTAAGAGTTGTCTCATTTCGGTCAAATCAAGGTGTTCTTTGACCAAAATAGTGAGCTAATCGGTTTGAATAACACCGATTTTGATCTATAAATAAAGGATGTCAAGTTCAGCCATAATTAATTCTTATTTAATCCAAAAAAATCCCCTGATAATTTTCCCAACATCGGTGGTGCGGGGGTGTCAAAAATTGATGTTCGACTTTCCCTAAATCTTGGTGAAATCTTCGAGGGAAACTTTCACTGAGAACCCTATACCAATAAGTGGGGGTGGATCAAACCCTTTTGGATAGTGAATTAAACTCATTCATCGAGATTAGATATATCTTCTCCATCTATCTACTTATTTTCCAACAATCAAATGGGTTTGAACAATGGAAGAGCCTATACTATGGATTCTGAATCCCTTAAAGTGATGAACCAAGACATGGTCAAACTTGACTATTTCGATGACAACGACTTCTTCCGATGGAAGGATAAGATAAAGTTTCTTCTTACAGTGTTGAATATTTTTTACAACCTAGAACCAAACCTTCCTCCCATTCCCGATGAGCCAACTCCAAATCCCGACGGCACACCTATTGACGTGACTCAAGTCGAGCACATTTAAAAAATGTAGAAGAAACATGAAGTCAATCAAGTTTTGTGTCAAGGACACATTCTCAACATCATCAAATCATCTTTATGACTATTTTCACCAAAAGAAATTCGCTTGATAGATATGGGATGCACTTGAGTTCAATTACAAATATGAGTAAGAAGGTACTGATAAATTTCTTATTGTAAAGTATCTTAACTTCAAAATGGTTGATAACAACCCAGTGTTGGAGCAAGTTCAGAAGCTCTAAGTTATCGCAAATAAAATTATTTCCCTTAAGATTAATAAACCATAAACTTTCCAAGTTGGTGCACTTATTGTTAAATTTCCACCTATGTGGAAAGACTTTGGTAAATCACTCATTAAAAAGAGTGAAGATATTTCTTTGGAATAATTGCATAATTTTCTTTGCATTGAGAAAGAATCCATGTTGAGATATGTGGATATAGATTTTCAATTTGATGTCAATATTAATATTGTTGAGGGAAAGACATAATCTAACTATTTCTTATATGTCAATAAGAAAAGTAAACAATTAAAGAAGAAAGAAAATACTTTCAAGAATAAAGGAGAACACTTTTTCTATGGAAAACCAGGATATTTTGTAAGGGAATGTCGATATCGAATGAAAGTTGATAAATCTGCTACAAATATGATGACTGAAGAGAATCTAGTTGAAATAATATCCAAATTCAATTTGAATTCAAAGAAGATGAGATAGTGGAATGATTCTGGAGAAATGGTGTATGTGTGCATGGATCGTTCGATGTTCAAAACATTTGAAGATTGTACTATCACGAAAGAAGTGCACCTTAGAAATAATGCATTCATCAATGTCAGTGGACAATGAAGCATGAAAATAGTCTTTACTTCTGGGATGAAGTTGACTATTCTTAGTGTGTTGTGTGTACCTGAAATTTGAAAGAATTTAGTGCCTTTTGATCTTCTATGTAAGAAGGTATTTTGGGTATCATTCGAATCTGACAAGGTTATCTTGTCAAAGGGAGACATTTTTGTGGGGAAGGGGTACTCAAATGATGACACATATCAACTGTCCATTAATAATATGATTGAATCTTTTTCTTACTTGATTGAGTCCTCTAATTTATGGCATGATCATTTAGCACATATCAATTATAATTCATTAAAAGTAATGAAGAAGTTAAACTTAATTAACTTTGGAAATGAATTTAATAAATGTGAAACATGTGTAGAATCTAAAATAGTTAAGAAACCTTTTCAAAGTGTTGAAAGAAATTCTGATATATTAGAATTAGTACATTCTGATATTTTTTAATTAAATGGTTTATTAACTTGTGGCGGAAAAAAATATTTTATTACTTTTATTGATGACTGCAGTAGATATTTACATATATATCTTCTTAGAACAAAGGATGAAACCTTTAATACGTTTAATAAGTATAAAGATGAATTTAAAAACCAATTAAACAAAAGGATTAAAGTATTATGCTCAGATAGAGGTGGTGAATACTTTATGAATGAGTTTAATGAGTTCTATGAAGAAAATGTTATAATTCATCAAAGTACTACTCCTTACACACCTTGGAAAAATGACTTATATAAAAGGAAAAAATTGTACTTTAGTAAAAATAGTAAATTGAATGATTAATAAATCTAAGTTACCATTAAATTTATGGGGTGAAACTTTATTAGCTACATGTTATATTCATGATAGGATTGCCTCTAGGAAAACTAAGATATCCCTTTATGAAATTTAGAAATGTAGAAGACATAATTTTTCATCTTTTAAAGTGTGGAGGTGTTTAGCTTACTATAGAGTTCCTGATCCTAAAAGAACTAAAATTGGTCTTGAAGAAATTAAATGTGTTTTTGTTGGATATGAAGAAAATAGAAAAACATATAAAATTATGGATTTAGGAGTTAATGTAATTATTTAATCAAGGGATGTAGAGTTTTTTTAAAATAAATTTTATAAAGATTGTGTGGATGAGGTTATTTCTCATACCCCTATCTTTTGTACTCTATATATTTTAAATACAATAGTAGAAAATAATGATGATTCTCGAGTTGAACCTAAACAAAGTATAAGACTTAGGAAGGAGAAACATCTACATCCAGATTTTTTCTCTTGATTCCATAGTTTTTCTTGTTGAGAGAGATCAAAATAATCATCTTCTGAATAAGAATCCTATGATATTGACTATAGAAGATGATCCAAATACATATAAAGAAGTTTTGACTTATAGATATGTTGCGTTCTGGAATGAATCAAGTAATTATGGAATGAATTCCATTACGATGAATCATACTTGGGTCATTAAAGATTTACCAAGAGGTTCAAAACCTATTAAATGTAAATGAGTTTTAAGAAAGAAGTGTGATTATAATGGTAACATTCAAGCTTTTAAAGCTCGATTGGTTTCCAAAGGTTTCAAACAAAAAGAAGGGGTTGGTTATTTTGATATTTATGCTCGTATAGATTGAATTAGTTCAATAAGAATTTTATTTTATTTATCTTCAATTAATTATTTATATATCCATAAAATGGATGTTAAAACTGTCTTTTTAAATGGAGACTTAAATGAAAATATTTACATGGAACAACCAGAAGGGTTTGCTTTACAAGGTAATGAAAAGAAAGTATGTAAACTAGTTAAATCTCTTTGTGGCCATAAACAATCTCTAAAGCAATTCCATGATAATTTTTATTATATTATTTTATTTAATGTATTTATTCATAATAATATTAATAACACTACTACAAATACTGGCATTAACGACCACCAAAGCGGCCGCTAATGGTCATTAGAGACCGCCTTCCGACCGCCTATGGTGGTCGTAGTTGGACTAATGCTAAAGGCCATTAGCAACTACCATAGGTAGTCTCTATAAGCCCCATATAGAGTATCAACAGTGACTGCTTGACGGTCGCCGATAATCCAGCAAAATAGACTAGGAAGCGCCAGCTAAAAGGGGTCACTGGAAATGAAAAAAAAATTACAGATTGACTGCCCAAAACCAAGAAAAACCAAAAAACAGCTCTAAACAACACAAACAACACATCCTAAAAAACATACATCCTCACAAATCCTCCAACGATCCAAACAGCTCCAAATCCACCAATGATCCAAATAGCTCCAAATCCATTCCAATATTTTGTCTCAATAAGCCTACATTAAGATGCAAAAGAAACAACTAAACAAAGCGAATACAAGTTGATCATATTTATTCAGTTAATATATATATATATAGAATAATAAAAATAGTTTATATATTATTACCAACATAAATCATCATAGGTACATAAATGAGTCAAATCTAATCTAAAATATCTTTTTACAGCACTTATTAGTTAAACAATGACTATTATAAGTAGTAAATCAAGTTTACCATATACCGATAAATCATAGAAATTCAGATATCTAATCCACGTACCGATTCTTCTTATAGATTATAAATGACTTAAATATCATTATCCTAAGATTTTATGTTAATCGGAGCTCGTTTGGTCAGTTTTGACCCCTACACACATGATTTTCTCATTATTACAAAAATGACAATAGATGTTAAAATGAACTTTTAATTGTACTGATCAATCCATGCATCATATTTACACATGGTTTATTCCAATATATCACATGTGATTTGAGAATTGTTCTCCTAACTTTGCACATCAGTCAGAAGTTGTTTGCGCATTTTGACCCCCTCACAGGAGATGTGTCATTTTCATAACACTAAACAACGTTACTCATTGATTTTAATCATATAGGGTGACACGAGTATCTGATAGATGGAAAATTGATTCCTATAGATCCAAAATTCCTTGATGATTGTTCTCCCATGATTTCATGTCAAATAAAGTGCATTAGGTTGGTATTGACATCTTTTATGTGATTTATCACTTAACTCCAAATCTGAGGGGAAATCGCCACTTTTGATCGTACCAAGAAATTTAGGTATCTAATCCACATATAGATGCTTCCTTTAGATTATAAATGACTTAAATATCATTTTCCTAATATTTCATGTCAATTAGATCTTGTTTGATCAGTTTTGACCCATGCACACATGATTTTCCCATTATTACAAAAATGATAATATATGTGAAAATGAACTTTTAATTGTACTGATCAATCCACACATCATATTGATGCACAATTGATTCCAATATATCACATATTATTTGAGGAATGTTCTTCTAACCTTTAACGTCAATCAAAAATTGTTTGCGCGTTTTGACCCCCTCACGGGAGATATGTCATTTTAATAACACTTAAAAACGTTACTCATTATTTTTAATCATATCGGGAAACATGAGCATCTGATGGATGAGAAATTTATTCCTATAAATACAAAACTCCTAGATGATTGATCTTCCATGATTTCATGTCAACCCAAGTGCATTAGGTTGGTATTGATATCTTTTACGTGATTTTTCACTTAAACTCCAAATCTGAGCGACAATCACCACTTTTGATCATACCGAGCAATTCAGGTATCTGATCCATGCACCGATACTTCTTGAAGATTATAAATGACTTAAATATCATTTACCTAAGATTCCATGTCAAACGGAGCTCTTTTGTTCAGTTTTGAACCCTACACACATGATTTTCCCATTATTACAAAAATGATAATAGATGTGAAAATGAAATTTTAATTGTACTGATAAATCCGCGCATTGGATTGACATGAGTTTTATTCCAATAGATCACATATGATTTTAGGAATGTTCTTCTAAATTTTCATGTCAATCAGAAATCATTTTCTCATTTTGATCCCCTCGTAAGAGATGTGTCATTTTAATAACACTAAACAAAATTACTCATTGTTTTTAATCATATTGGGCGACATGAGCATCTGATGGATGTGGTGTTGATTCCTATAAATCCAAAATGCCTCAATGATTGTTATCCCATGATTTCATGTCAACCCAAGTGCATTAGGTTGGTATTGACGTCTTTTTACCAGGCACTGTTTGCAGAATCCAGAATGGCATCATCCTGCTTCAGCCCCATGCTTCCCTTGTCAGACACACCTTGCCACCACCCGTGTTTCTAAAGCTCATCAAAAAACCACAACAAGTAATTGTAAAATTTCATTTCCACCACCTAGAGGTCTCATGTTCGATCCATCAAGCCAACTCAAGGTGGGGAAACCATAGAATCCACACTGGTTGATAACTCCCAGGCTCATAGGGAGAATGAATGGTCGAGTCATTCAAGGTTCTAAATATCCAAGACAACACCAATGGTTAATGACTCCCTGTATCATAGGGAGAATAAAAAATTTGAACAACTATAAATTCAACATAGAAGATATAGTGGCTGCACATTCAGTTGTACAAAATGGTTGAAAATATGTTTTGGACTCTTGTCTTGATTGTGGAGATGAGGTCACTGTGTAATGGAAGTTATCTAATTACTAACTTTTTGTATGCACCACATGTGACATGCGGTTGAAATTAAAAGCTAAAAATTCACTTACTGATTATTTTCCCAAGTTTTCTCATCGATCTAAATGTCTTTAGCTGGTTTTGAATCCCTACTTGGTCAAATTTAATTTTAATGAAAATGTAAATGTGATTTGTGACTTAACTAAAAATACAAAGACAAAATAAGACAATCAATTTGAATGAGAAACTAGAAAAATAAAACAAACACACCTCTTGATTCTGATGCATCATGCAGGTCCATGGCTTCCACCTCCATTCGATGCGGTATGGGCCTACAACAAATAAAAAATATGAAGATATTAATAATGAATGTAATAAAAAATAAACAAATAAACTTAGTATAAACATGAGTTGTAGAATCCCATGCACCATAATCCCGACACACATATTCCCGTAATGCTCTAACCTCAACCATCAGCTGTGTATTTACCTCCTTAGAAGCATGCATTTGTGCCTCCAAATCTATCACTTATTGTGTCATCCCAACAATAACAGGAGCCACAACCTCATCATGTGAAACTTTAGAATGAGGAATCCCTATTCTATAGGTCAAATTATATCCATGTCCATTACGACTAATAATGTGATGGAATATCTCATCCATTCACATGGAAAGTTGTCATTGGTCCTCTGGCAGCTGCGCTAACTCAGCTTCAAATTGAGCTTGTATAATATTTAAATATAAATATATGTTTATATACAGATGCATGTAAGTATTGATAATTAGTACAAGAACTTACTATAAGAGCTGCAACCTCTGGATCATTTCGATCACGAGTCATCATCCACATCGACATTTTATCAGTCGGTGCACCTTGCTCATGTAAGTATATACCAATAAGATATAAATATTGAATAGAAAACCATATTAAATAATAAATTAAAAAATTGAATAATAAATACATCATGTCGAATCTAGGACATGTGATGAGTCCCAAGTCTGTGAGGTGGTCCCTACATCGCACGATTCTCAGAATGACGTGTTGACACCTCCTACATTCAATTAATTCAAATTACAAATATTTAAAATGATGCACATTCTTTGAAATATATAAATAAAAATAAATATACTAACCTCATCAGCCTCAGTAGACCAATATATAACTAACTCACACCATTGAGATGAAAGAACACCTCTCGGGACTCTTTCCAAAATGTCTGGGGCTCCCACATTTGGTACCCAATGATCTATCTTGACTCTTCCTTTATGATCTTTCCACATTTTACAACATTTGGCCATACACACTAGCTGAAACTCATTGTGGCACACTTTCAGATTATTTTATTTAAGAAAAAAATAATCACACATGTTAGTATTTTTTAAACATGGGTAAGAAACTAAAATGGTCCTCTTACCTGAACTTCTCTCCATAGTCGGTCTAATGTATCCTAAGGGAATGAAGCCCAGTCATGTGTGGCCAATGAAAATTGGTGTGGGTCATGTATGATATGACCTAACTGACAAATAAATTTAAGGGCAGTCACTCCCACATGATGGTATCTCTTTTCAAATGATACGTCTAGTGTCGTGTCATAATTTCAAGATGAAATTCCATGACCAGGGCCTCTCTTACGAGAGGAAGAAGCAGTCGAGTCTGATCTTGTTGAAAACAATTTCATACATAATTAGACAGATATGCATATATATTTTTAACGATTAATTAAACAAATAAACATAGTTACGTTCATACATACCTCAACCCTGAGACATAGATGGCTCTGCTGAATGATGTGGATATGGTGTTTGTTCCCCTAACATTCTTGCATTCATAGAAAGCGTTAGTAAGGAAAAGATTCATTACATGTTATAGTGTCTATCTATATAGACCAATATAAACAACTCAAATAAAATATAGCCAAAATAATCTTCCCCAAGAATATCAAAGCACACCATTTCATATTCAAATATGGGCAATCCCTTTTGTAAATGGTAGTGACTGATGAAACAGTAAAAAGAATAATATAGTGAGATAATATATTTTTTGTTTTTTTATTTAATAATTTATTAATAGAATATTCTGTTGAAAATTATCCAAATGGATTAATTGATTTTGTAAATTGACTGAATTCATCAAAGTTAAACAATTAAAAAAAGTTAAATAGTTCATAAAAAATTAAATAATTTAAAAAGATGAATTTAAACTGAAGAGCGAGAAAACAATCATATCTTTCATTAAACGTGAAAATTGATTGTTTCTCCTTCAACGGTCTCTCTAACCCAATGAATATCTTCTTTACGTTGAACTATGGTATGTTGATCAAGCTACTATGCAATAAAGGCAATAGTCTCGGGTTCATCTCGTTCAATTAAAAACACTCCTCATCGGGACATTTTCACAACAACTTGCCAATTCAGATCTGATGGCAAGGTAACGAAGAAAACTTGTTTCGCTTGTGATGTCAAAATGAAAGGTTCATCACTAACTCGTTCATTTCTATATAGTATATTGTTAAAATTCACCAATGTAAATCGATATTGATCGACTTTAGTTCCACGAACTAGATCAACCCAATCACACTTTAGCAATATGTATTTCAACCTGTGTGCATATACAAATTCAATGATGTCTGTCAATTGACCATAATAATAACCAGAATTAGCGGTTGGACAACTGATGCCACAGTTTTGTGTTGCTTATTTTCATAAACATCTTTAATGCAAAATTGAAATCCATTAGCATTTATAGCTTTACAATGAAGAGTCGTTATAGATGGACCCTCAGCTAGTTGGTTAAATTCTTCAGTTAGTGTGGGGTCACCTAACTCCGACAGGTTATGAACCTATATAATTCACAGAATTCAATAATAATTTATACAAAAAGAAATTATTATTATAATTCACTCATAATGAAAATCAATTTATATGTACAAAATCATTGAAACAATCATAAAATGATGCATAATGAGATTGTTGAATTTGATAGTCACTCGCATGAGACATCTCTTCTTTTAGATCATTAATGTGTTTCCTACAAATGATAACGTGATGTTTAAATGATCAACTTTATATATGCAAACATAACATGTAAAGGTTAAACAATAAAAGTGATAAGACACTTACTACATTAATGGTGCAACTGATGGAGTATTGAACAAGATATACCAATGAGATTGTACCCACTTGATGTTGTCTATATCAAATATAGTTCCTTCTTCAACTAGACCATCATGAATCCAAGAGGGATTATCTAATTTTGTTTCAACATTCATAAGATATTCTGCATAAAAAATTAGTACACTCATCCATAAAATAACCATTGATTGTTGATGCCCTCGGACGAACTCTATTGCATACAAATCGTTTCAATGTATTTAGATGTCTCTCAATATGATACATCGACCTGAATTGCACTGGACTAACATCCATTACTTCATCGATTAGGTGCACTATCAAGTGAACCATAACATTGAAAAATAAAGGGGGAAATAGTTTCTCAAAGTGAAAGGGCGTAAGTACAATTATGTCCTACAAAATTTTTAAATCACTCATTTGTTGATTTCTTAAACAAATTTGTCTAAAAAAATTACTCATCTCAATCAGCAGTTGAATAAAATTGGGCAATAAACAATCAAAAATTACGATTGGAATCAACTGTTGAAGTAGCATGTGATTATCATGACTTTTCAACCCTTGCAACATCCTTCTCGTCATGTTCACACACTTTAAAATATTAGAAGAGTAACCATCAGGTACCTTGAGCATCTTCAAAATGGAAAGAAATGTGTCTTTCTCTTTTTTAGTCATTGTATACTGTGCAGCAGACATATATGCCATGTTTCCCTTAGCCAACTGTAAATGCAACTGTTTCCTTAAACCCATTTCTTCCCAATCACACCGTGCATTAACACGGTCCTTTGATTTTCCACTGACACCTAAAATGGTCCACAATATATTATCACAAACATTTTTATCAATGTGCATGACATCCATATTATGCCTTAGCATGTTAGTTTTCCAATAAGGAATATAGAAAAAAATACTTTTATTTTTCCAATTGTGATTGTTTTGTCTACCCACACCTCGAATATTAGGTAATGGATGAGCCACCAAATCCTAAAACTCATATACCGTGTAAAAAGTTTTCTTCCTCAATCTGCCATAATATTTCTACTTCTATCATGATCTTTGGAGTTGGGTTGAACTCTCTAGAACCATAAAATTCCACTCTATCCTTTTTTAACCTTTGTTGAGGGGGGATGTTTGTGACCCATGTATGCCTATTTTTTTGCAATGTTTAATCCATACAAAATTTTTACTTTTATTAGAACAAGGGAAAGCAAATTCCCATTTTTTACTCCAGCCTGATAATTTTGCATAAGTCGGGAAGTCATTGATTTTCTCCAATAAAGCAGCCTGTAGTTTGAACATTTCATTCATTTCATAGTCATAATTCATCACACCATCACCCCAAAATTCATTCGACTCATTAATCAATGGCTGAAGGTAAACATCAATCTTATCCTCCAGACTTTTAGGTCCATCAATAAGAGTGGAGAAGTAATATAAATTGTTGTTTCATATAAATCCATGGAGAAAGATTATGTGAAACCAACACCAAGGGCCATGTGCTGTGAGTTGCTCCAACCATAGAACTGAATGGATTGAAATTGTCTGATGTCAACCCCAATCGGACATTATGACCATCTTTAGCAAAGTCAGGGTGTCTTTGATCGAAATCATTCCATGCACGAGAGTCTGTCGGGTGGGGTAGCAAATCACTTTCCTTATTTCTTTCCACATGTCATCTCATTAAATTAGAAACTTTAGATGACATAAACAATCTTTTCAACCTCGTCTTTTGGGGAAAGTAACGCATTTTATGTACAGCAATCGGTTTTCCTTGTTTCCCATTCTGACTTTGATGAGTCTAATTTCCCCCGTTATATTTCCACCTAGAAGTGCCACAGACTGTACAATTATTCAAATGGATAGTTTCCTTTCTAAACATCATACAGTTGTTTGCACATGTATCTATGGTCTCACATGTAAAACCTAAGTTCTTTGTCAGCTTACGAGCATGATAATACAACTCAGGAATCTTAGCATCGCCAGGAAGTACCTTTTTCAATAACACCAATAGCATGTCGAACAATGCGTCTGACCATTGATTCAAAGTATTCAAATGCAACAACTCTACGATAAACGACAATTTACAGTAAGCAGTACACCCAGAATATAATTCAGTTTTTGCATCATCAAGTATTTCATAAAATCTCAACGAATCACGATATGCACCAGAACGCAGATTTATCTCACCAGTCTCAACATTCTGGATGTCAATGCCTTCAGGAGCCAACCCACGTACCATTTTAGTAAGCATTTTAGGCATCAGATCATTCTTCCTCGCATCAACATCCATCTGAACTGTTTCTGTATTTTGACGACGAATATATCCTTCCCCGTGACGAGTCCAACTCTTATAATTTTTCAGAAATTCATTCAATAATAGGTGTTCCCTCACAATATCTCGTGTGAATTGATATATGTTTGCACATTTTCTACATAGACAACTAATATAGTCACTTTGAAATCCTTCAGTGAAATCAATAAACTGCATAATTCCCTCAAAATATTCTCTAGACGTTCAATTTAGAAGATCAATCCAACTCTTATTCATATTAATATTTGTATAATAAGTAGTAACATTTACACAAGACTCCATATTATAGGCATTTTTTGAATTTCATAGTACAAAATATATTTAAAATAAAGACTAACCAATTGCATGTGTACTTCAATTCATACTCATCCAAAACAAAAAAAACAATTCACAAGCGACATAATCATCACATTTTAAGGATATTTAATTATTTATACCTATTATTTTTTAAAGTCTTCTTTTGTACACGATAAAAAAAACATTTTTAAGAAATTTTCAAACACTTATAAATAGAAACAATAATCTATACATGATGATTCAAGCTAAAAAGAACACGAAACATTATAAGAACATGAAATAGAAATGAATAGCATCATGAAGATGGGAAAATGAAAGAGAGCGCTCAATAATTGCAAGGTCAGAGTGTTGTGGGCTTCATCATGGGACAGTTTGCAATCAACAACCAAACAAGGATATTGGGTTTAATTTCTGAATCTCAAAATATTAAATCTAATAATGCACAAACTCATAAATATGAAGCATATTCATATAGCAGAATTCCAATATTTGCAATTAGGGATTACCTGACAAATCCAGAAGAGATGGAGTATGAGGTTGGGTGAGACGCGAAGGAGGGGCGGCTGTGAGGGCAGAAGGGTGGCATGAAACTCCGGATGCGGGCACAGTGACAGTCGAGGCGCGATCAGAGGAGCATGGGCAAAGCCGTCGAAGTGAGAGTACGATGAGGGAGATGCGGCCAGAGCTGGAGGAGGAGGGTGCGGTGAGTGAGACTGAACCTGAGCCGGAGTCGGAGCCAGAGGTGTGACGAGGGATATGTCGACGGCGAGAATAGGGTGTGCCGCGAGTGGGGGTGGTGCGCGAGAGGGAGAGGGATCCACAGCGAGGGGCGGAGAGGGAGAGGAGCGATGGTCGGCGAGTGCAATGAGGGCTGGAGGCCGATGCGAGGAGGGAGCGCTGGGGGTTAGGGTTTGCAAGTGGGGGTGCGCGAGGGAGACGGGGGGAGGGGGGTGCGATAAGTCTTCTTTTTATAAGGTTGGTGGCCGCTTTTGGCGGCTCCCGTTTCAGGGGGCGCAAAAGCTAATATTTTTAGTAGTGAAATGTGTTTGTTCAAAGTTTATAAAAGAATATGGAGTTATTTTGAGTTTATATGCAGATGATATGTTATTTTTCAGAACCAATATGATTGGTGTAAATGAGACAAATAATTATTTATCTTCCATGTTTAAAATGAATGATCTTGAAATAGTTGATATTATTATAGGTATTAAAATTAGGAAACATAGTGAGGGTTATTCTTTAAGTCAGTATCATTACATAGGAAAAAATGTTAAATAAATTTGATCATCTTGGTTTCAAGGATTACAATACTCCATTTGATTCTAGTGTTAAACTGTTTATGAATAAGGGCATAATTGTAGCACAACTTGAGTATTCTAGTGTAATTGGTTCTTTAATGTATGCAATGCATTGCAGTAGGCCTGATATTGTTTTTGCGGTATGTAAAGTGAGTAGATATACTAGTAATCATGGTGTGGGTCATTGGAGATTTTTAACGAGAATCTTTGGATACTTAAGAAAGACCAAAGATTTAAGTCTATACTACAATGATTGTCTGATTGTATTAGAAGGATACATCGATGCGAGTTGGGTTACCAATATTGGTGATAACCAATCCACATCCGGATGGTTGTTTACTCTTGGAAGTTGTGTTGTTTCTTGGGTGAACAAGAAACAAACATGTATTTCACATTCATCCATGGAGTCAAAGTTTATCGCCTTAGCGACATGTGAAAAGGAAGCTGAAAGGATTAAGAATCTATTATTGGATATTAGATTGTGGCATAATTCATTGTTTCTTATCTCTATCATTTGTGAAAATGAAATAGCTTTATCAATGACATATAAGTTCATGTACAATGGAAAGTCTAGACATGTAAGTTTGAGACACGATTATGTGAGACAATTGTTATAAGATGGTACCGTAACAATTGTTTGTGTGAGATCGTGTAAAAAACTTACGGATCCGTTTATAAAATCTCCACCGAGAGAGATCATTCGTGAAACTAATAAATAGATGGGGTTAAAACCCATAAAATAAATCATTTGTATAATGGAAACCCAACACTTTCTTTAGACAGATCTTAATCAAAGTGTTTAATAGGTAAAAATAAGTTATGAAGATGATTGTTGATATTAACATTTATAACCCCAACTACATAGTGTCAATATCGTCCGTTATGACTAGAGGTTGAGTAATAAACTCTTAACAAGATATCAAGACTCGATGAGTTATGCGTTCTAATAACGGAATCACATTGTAATATCTTTTCTATGCAAACTTAGAAGTGGTGTTGATTCTTACAGGAGTTAATGAGTTTACTCAGAGAGTTCATGAAAAATATACAAGCATGAGATCATAAAAGCACTACAAAATGAGATGTTTGATGGAAAGATCATTGTATGTATGATATAACAAGTTTAATGTTTTGATAACTTGTAAATATGATAATACCTTGAGATATTGATAGTAATTAAATGTTTAAGAATTCACTTGTGACGGAGAATCAATATTTTTACGAATAAAAGTGAGAGATTATTATATTTTTATTCTTAAAATAGATAAATTAAAAATAGTTTTAATGGGATCCACTTAGTTGGAAGTTTGGATTGATGAGGTGGACAAATCTATGAGAATCTCATATTGAAAATATGGATAGAATACCAAAGTCCCTCCTTTATTTTCCAACACAAACCCTATGAGACATTACTACACCTCGCACCAACTGTATTTTTTCGCTATTTTGTTTCGATTGAACGGTGAGTTGCATCAAGCTTTCCGCAGTCACAAAGTCAAGACCGAAGGCTAAATCCATTTTCCAATTATCCTATTTGTATTTTCAAATATGTTAGTTTATTCCTCTGCATTCCCTGCTTCCTCTTGAACGTGGCATTGAATTTGCAGCTCGTCTTTTCCGTTCCCCAGCCTTCATTTCCCTCGTGCTAGGGTCGTCCAAGAGGCAAGCCCAACGAGCCCTTGGGCTTGGGCAACACGACGGCTGGGCAACACATCTCCCACCCCACGCTCAACCCTACGGTACTGTCACACCCCGACCCCGTACGCTTCTTTTAATTTTATTTTATTATTTTCTCAGTCCTGCATCAGTTGGATGAATTTTAGTTTGAGTTCCAGTTTGATTTTTTTTTTTTTGAAGCTTAATTTTATTTTGTTGGGTTCTGGTCCGGTGCGCGGGCACCGCACCGTTAGCGGTGACTGTGCATTTGACCCAGGTTACCGTGTCTTTGCCTGACGCTTAAAATATATATATATGTGTGTGTGTGTGTGTGTGTGTGTGTGTTTTGATAATATTATAATTGTTGGCATTATTTTGTTATGATAATAATAATTAATACTTTTATTTTCATTTTTTTTATCTTATAATATTTTTGATTTTATTTTTCTATTTCTTCGTTTTCTTTTTTTTATTTATTTTATTTTATTTTCTTTGTACCCCTCTTTTCCTAACCCTAGCCGCCGCCCCCATATTTCCCCTCTCTTCTCTCCCGTACGCCCCGCCTCCACCTTTTACCTCCCCGCCTCCTGGCCGCGCCGGCCTCCGCTTCCCACTGCAGCTCGCCGCCCCGCGCACCCCCTGTCAGCCTCCCGTCGTCGCCCCGCGCACCCCCTGCCGGTCTCCCGTTGCCACCCAACGCACCCCCTGCCGGCCTCCCGTCGCCGCCCCGCACACCCCCCCTTCTGGCCTCCCGCCGCCCGTGCCAGCCACCTCCGACAGCGCACCCGGCCTCCGCGTCCTGCCTCCTTCCACTCGCCAGCCACGCGGGTGTCCCCGCCTGACCTCGCACCTCCACGCGCCCCGCCTGACCCTGCGCCTCTGCGTGCCACGCCTACCGCCACGCCTCTGCGCGCCCCGGCCTCGCCCTCGCCGGATCCGGCCGCCCCCCCTTCGGCCTCACCTTCCTCCCTCTGGCGCCCTCTGCCAGCGCGACTCCCTCCTCCGGCCTCCTTCCCGACACAGCCAGCAGCCCCTCGCAGGACCTCGGCCTCGCATGGCTTCAGCCTAACCCTCTCCCAGTTGTGCACCATCCACACATCTCGCCTGCAAGTTTTTTTTTCCGGTAGTTCTTTCATTGTGTTGTTTTCTCAAATTAACTAATCTTTGACACCTTGTTTTGTATTTCATGTTTTTTTTATCATTGAGTAGAGTGTGTGGTTAATCTGCGGGGTTTCGTTTGCTTGAGTTGTGCCTTTGTAAGTTAATTGGTCAATATGCCTTGATGATATCAAGTTTGTTTAAATCTACAATTGTGTTCTTTGTTTTTATCTTATGGTGCGTTAGACGTTTTGAAGTTGGTTGGGTTACTCTTTGGAAAAATCGTTTTATGAATTTTAAAGTGTTTTCAGAAATAATGTAAATGGTGTTTTTTTCATTTTGGTTGTGTTTTGGTTATTTTATAGAAGTGTTAATCAATTTTTTTTTATTGGGTGTGAACTATATTTTTTTTAGGTGGGGAACATGTTTAAGTGTTGGGAACATTTTTTTTAATGTAAAGCGGTGATGTTTTGTGTGTGCAAACGGGTGCGTTATTTTATAAAATTGTTTTATGGGTCGGTTGTTAGGTGCGAGTCATGTTTTGGTGTGACGATGTTGTGTGTTTTATTTTAAAATGTTTTCTTATGTGAAACTGAGTATGTTTATATGTGAACCTTGGTTTCACCTTTTGCAGATGTTTTATAAATTATTTAAATGGTTTATTACATTAATCATGTGGTGCGTATGATGTTTGTAAAGTAGTCGGTGTGTCTAAAGGTCATGGTTAGATTCAAATATAGAGTTTGGTTGTGTTTTGATATTTGTTTTGGATGTGGTATTTTTTTCAAAATGTGTCGAACTAGTTATTTTGCATTGTTTGTTCGTATGGATTGTTTTATGTCTGTGTTTATGTATTTTATTTTTGCGGTTGCACCATGTTGGCGGGGTATCCTCGCGTTACCGCGATCATCGGTTTGTTCGAGCTTGTGCGCCTGCGCGAGGCATGTCGCGCCCTTGTGTTTGGACAGCGAGCCGAGGTAGGTCCCCCGTTGCACTCACTTTTAAATTTAGAATTTATTAATTGCTTGATGTTTTGTTAATTTTAATGAATGATAAATAATATTAGATAATAAAATTTTAAATGATTATTTAGTGTGAAAAGAGTCGTTTATTTTATACTGAACACTTGGAACATTTTCTTGACGGGCGGACACCCAGTTTTGAAAGAATGCTTGTTTGGCCTTTAAACATAATTCACGGAATTTCAAACGTACTTCTAATTTTAAAGATAAATGATTTCTTCTGAACAAGTGTTTTGAGCTTTTTGAGAAATGAGGTTTTACTTTAAAATTGGTGAAGGCCCGTTTGGCACTTTAATAAAATAGATTATTTTGGAAAACCCACTCAGGGGGTGATCTTTGGTGTGTGTTGATTGCGTGAACTGTATGTGATGTTTGTGCATCGTGACTGATTGATTTACATTGTGGACGCACCCCCTTTTTATTGCTTGTGTTGACATGGGAACTGGGCATATTGAGTGAATTTTCTGAGAACAATTGCTGCACTAGTTTAGACCACGCACTGGCTAGTGGCCCCATAGCAGGGGAATACTGAGTTATTGCTGCTATGAGGATTGGGCCCCTCGGTTAGGCCATGCAGGGCTATACCGGGTAGTAGTATGGGCGTTATGACGTCATCGAGTTAGGGCATGCCTTCAGGATGAGTCAGATGTATAGTATGTTCTGGATTGTTCACGATCTCCTAGGTTCGACCCATGTTTCTTTTAGTGTTTGTGTGTGGCGGACGATTGAAAGGTCGAGTTCGGTTGCTGACTCATGTGTGCCACTTTTACCATTGCCCTTAGTATGTGTTGTGTGTGATTTTCCTTTTGACTAACAACTAAAGTTTGGAATTCTAAATTGTTCGTAAAATGTTTTAAAAATGCAATGCACCTGCTTCTTTCAACATTAAACTTGTTCTAAATTAAAAAGGGCAATGAACCGATACTTGTTTTAGAAAATGGAAGTGTGTGTAAAAACCCATATTTTATATAATTTAGTTCAAACCTGGAATTGGTAAATTCTTTATTTAAATGTAGTGCTTTGGGAATAGATTTACCGGGCTAGCCTACTGAGTTTTAATACTCACGCCTATAGTGTTTTCTTGTTTTTAGTTCTGCTGTAGGTTCCAGTTTCAGTTGTTACCTTGAGCGACGTTGGTCGTGGTATTGGAGAGTGACCCACAGGGTCACATGAAGTTTTGGCTGTGGTCAGGTTAGTAGCGTTGTTGGTTGTTCTTTGTTTTTTTCGCTTTTGTTCTATTTATTTTCCGCTGCTTAGTTTTTTTTCCTTTGGGCCAAATCGTTCTCACCTGTTTAATTTTGATGCCCGACACTAGTTGTCAGCCCGTGGGGATCGGGAACGCCCCTCGGGACTTGTCGCGGATCGGCTCGAGTGACCGGTTCAGGGTCGACCCGGGCTGGTTCGTGACAGGTACCCTCCGCTCCACACCGCCGTAGCAGACACTCCTCCCCCCTCCGCCGCGCGACGCGTCTGCAAGCATTGCCACCTCTACGATTCTTTTTACTGTTCGGTCCTTCTGCCCTCCACTCCCCTCCCCCACTCATCGGCCTCTCCTCGCATCGCATCGCATCGCCGATCCCAGTGGCCGGAGGAGGCCTTCCGTCGCGCCTCGCCTCTGTTGCCGAGACACCCCCCCCACTCTCCTGCCCTCCACTCCCCTCCCCCCCCCCCCGCTCATCGACCTCGCCTCGTCTCGCTTCGCCGATCCCAGTGGGCAGAGGAGGCCTTCCGTCGCGGTTCGCCTCTCTGTTGCCGAGATCCTCCCTGCCGGTTCGTGCCCCCCACCTTCCCTGCTCCTGCTGTCATTTTTTTTTTAATTTTCATTTTTTAAATTTTATTAATATCATTGTTAATTTTCAGAAATTATCTAAATTGCTCAATTATCTAAATTGCTCAATTATCTTTGCATTGTTGCGTGTGATATGAGATTTGTAAATATGATAATACCTTGAGATATTGATAGTAATTAAATGTTTAAATAGAAATACAATTCACTTGTGATGGAGAATTAATATTTTTACGAATAAAGGAGAGAGATTATTATATTTTTATTCTTAAAATAGATAAATTCAAAAATAGTTTTAATGGGATCCACTTAGTTGGAAGTTTGGATTGATGGGGTGGACAAATCTATGAGAATCTCATATTGAATATATGGATAGAATACCAAAGTCCCTCCTTTATTTTCCAACACAAACCCTACGAGACATTACTACACCTCGCACCAACTGTATTTTTTCGCTATTTTGTTTCGATTGAACGGTGAGTTGCATCAAGCTTTCCACAGTCACAAAGTCAAGACCGAAGGCTAAATCCATTTTCCAATTATCCTATTTGTATTTTCAAATATGCTAGTTTATTCCTCTGCATTCCCTGCTTCCTCTTGAACGTGGCATTGAATTTGCAGCTCGTCTTTTCCGTTCCCTAGCCTTCATTTCCCTCGTGCTAGGGCCGGCCCAGAGGCAAGCCCAACGAGCCCCTGGGCTTGGGCAACGCGACGGCTGGGCAACACATCTCCCACCCCACGCTCAACCCTACGGTACCCTCCGCTCCACACCGCCGTAGCAGACATTCCTCTCCCCTCCGCCGCGCGACGCGTCTGCAGGCATCGCCACCTCTGCGATTCTTTTTATTGTTCGGTCCTTCTGCCCTCCACTCCCCTCCCCCGCTCATCGGCCTCTCCTCGCATCGCATCGCATCGCCGATCCCAGTGGCCGGAGGAGGCCTTCCGTCGCGCCTCGCCTCTGTTGCCGAGACACCCCCCCACTCTCCTGCCCTCCACTCCCCTCCTCCCCCGCTCATCGACCTCGCCTCGTCTCGCTTCGCCGATCCCAGTGGGCAGAGGAGGCCTTCCGTCGCGGTTCACCTCTCTGTTGCCGAGACCCTCCCTGTCGGTTCGTGCCCCCCCACCTTCCCTGCTCCTGCTGTCATTTTTTTTTTTAATTTTCATTTTTTAAATTTTATTAATATCATTGTTAATTTTCAGAAATTATCTAAATTGCTCAATTATCTCTGCATTGTTGCATGTGATATGAGATTTGTAAATATGATAATACCTTGAGATATTGATAGTAATTAAATGTTTAAATAGAAATACAATTCACTTGTGACGGAGAATCAATATTTTTACGAATAAAAGTGAGAGATTATTATATTTTTATTCTTAAAATAGATAAATTAAAAATAGTTTTAATGGGATCCACTTAGTTGGAAGTTTGGATTGATGAGGTGGACAAATCTATGAGAATCTCATATTGAAAATATGGATAGAATACCAAAGTCCCTCCTTTATTTTCCAACACAAACCCTACGAGACATTACTACACCTCGCGCCAACTGTATTTTTTTGCTATTTTGTTTCGATTGAACGGTGAGTTGCATCAAGCTTTCCGCAGTCACAAAGTCAAGACCGAAGGCTAAATCCATTTTCTAATTATCCTATTTGTATTTTCAAATATGCTAGTTTATTCCTCTGCATTCCCTGCTTCCTCTTGAACGTGACATTGAATTTGCAGCTCGTCTTTTCCGTTCCCCAGCCTTCATTTCCCCCGTGCTAGGGCCGGCCCAGAGGCAAGCCCAACGAGCCCCTGGGCTTGGGCAACACGACGGCTGTGCAACACATCTCCCACCCCACGCTCAACCCTACGGTACTGTCACACCCCGACCCCGTACGCTTCTTTTTATTTTATTTTATTCTTTTCTCAGTCCTGCATCGGTTGGACGAATTTTAGTTTGAGTTCCAGTTTGATTTTTTTTTTTTTGAAGCTTAATTTTTTTCTGTTGGGTTCTGGTCCGGTGCGCGGGCACCGCACCGTTAGCGGTGACCGTGCATTTGACCCAGGTTACCGTGTCTTTGCTTGACGCTTAAAAAAAATATATATATATACGTGTGTGTTTTGATAATATTATAATTGTTGGCATTATTTTGTTATGATAATAATAATTAATACTTTTATTTTCATTTTTTTTATCTTATAATATTTTTGATTTTATTTTTCTATTTCTTCGTTTTCTTTTTATTTATTTATTTATTTATTTTTACTCTGTACCCCTCTTTTTCTAACCCTAGCCGCCGCCCCAATATTTCCCCTCTTCTCTCCCGTACGCCCCGCCTCCACCTTCTGCCTCCCCTCCTCCCGGCCGCGCCGGCCTCCGCTTCCCACTGCAGCTCGCCGCCCCGCGCACCCCCTGTCGGCCCCCCGTCGCCGCCCCGCGCACCCCCTGCCGGTCTCCCGTCGCCACCCAACGCACCCCCTGCCGGCCTCCCGTCGCCGCCCCGCACACCCCCCTTCCGGCCTCCCGCCGCCCGTGCCAGCCACCTCTGACAGCGCACCCGGCCTCCGCGTCCTGCCTCCTTCCGCTCGCCAGCCACGCGGGCGTCCCCGCCTGACCTCGCACCTCCGCGCGCCCCGCCTGACCCTGCGCCTCTGCACGCCACGCCTACCGCCGCGCCTCTGCGCGCCCCGGCCTCGCCCTCGCCGGATCCGGCCGCCCCCCCTTCGGCCTCACCTTCCTCCCTCTGGCGCCCTCCGCCAGCGCGACTCCCTCCTCCCTCCTCCGGCCTCCTTCCCGACACAGCCAGCAGCCCCTCGCAGGACCTCGGCCTCGCATGGCTTCAGCCTAACCCTCTCCCAGTTGTGCACCATCCACACATCTCGCCTGCAAGTTTTTTTTTTCCGGTAGTTCTTTCATTGTGTTGTTTTCTCAAATTAACTAATCTTTGACACCTTGTTTTGTATTTCACGTTTTTTTTTTTCGTTGAGTGGAGTGTGCGGTTAATCTGCGGGGTTTCATTTGCTTGAGTTGTGCCTTTGCAAGTTAATTGGTCAATATGCCTTGATGATATCAAGTTTGTTTAAATCTACAATTGTGTTCTTTGTTTTTATCTTGTGGTGCGTTAGACGTTTTGAAGGATCATTCACGCCGGTGGATGCCAGGAAATTCTCTGTTCTTCGGCCCCGCCCCAAGAAGATGCAAGTGAAGATAATTTCAGAACTTGGGGACACTTTACAATCTGGAGACACAGTTCTTGGGTCTGGGGTTATACAATTATAAGTGATCTAGGGTAAAATTTCTATGGACAATATAGACAAATGCAAAGAAAATGCCCGAAGAGCTAATGGTTCTTCTTCAGAGGGACCGGTTGATTCTTCTATATATGGAATCCCTGGACAGGGAGGGTGCTCTGTTGTCAATGACCACGCCTCAAATAGACTAATTCGATCTCCACTAGAATCCCTCAATCTGAATGATTCCAACTTTGGTCCCTTATACGATGCTAAAAAAGATACCATGCAATATCATAATGTTGTTAAAGAAGGATTTTGGAGGGAGTAGTTGACAACTTTTGAGACGAATATGGTTAAGGTATTATCAGCTCCTCTTGTATGAAGGTACGATGGAGATATAAGCAAGATTCTTTTTTGAATGATAAAGGTTGACTTGGTGTCAGTTTTTCCAGATCTGTTGTTTGTGGTGGTTTGTTTTGCTACTGTTGAACCATTCCCGCTGATTGTTTTGGGTGTCGGTGCTACTGGAACTGGTACTTTCTCAGTAAGCTGCAGTTATTGGTGTGGTTGTGCTTACTGGAGGATGGATGAAGGTGCTGATTTGACTAAGCTTCAAATGGTTGATTGTGGTTTCATAATTTGTTTTAGTTGAATGTGTGATGGTGTTCTTTTTAAAGCCTTAAAAATGCTGAAAGTGTTACTCAGGATCCGAGTTGTGGCTTGTGCATGTCCCAATTTGAATGTCAATGAGGACTTGGTACAAGTTTTTTTGGGATGTTTTGTTCTGTTTGGTGACCAGTTTTCAGGGGGGGTTTCTTGTAATGATTCCCACTTTACCATAAAGTGGATATTTTGAAAATTCAATTTTTTTTGACTATTTCATTGTTGGTTATGATAGGCATGCTCCACTACTATGAACACCAGGATTGAAATATTCAGAGATATTTAAGGCTTTTAAATATGTTTAATGAGAATATATTTTTCTCATCCTTCTATGATCATTGCTAATCCGGTTTTGTTCTCCTTTGATGTACGCTTTACTTTTCTTCTATAGGTTGACACAATGTGCCAACATTCAGCACCCTTATGCCCAAACCTGTTACATCAGGAACAAAAACCCACAAATCGTATATTTTTTATTTTGATATGTAGTTTGTATAGATCTTGTTATAGGCTATTTTTTGTACCATTTTGATCACTAAATGGTCTCCTTTTGTGGGACAAAAAATTCTACTCATACTTCATACCACCCTAGATATAGTAGTGAGATCCTCACCATTTTTCTTCATCCATTTTTTTACTAGTTTTGAGTTTAATCCCGAGCTTTTGAGGAAAAAGATAGCACAAATATTGTTTTTAGAGATGGGTGGAAACAAATAAGTAGTTTGTGTGGCAAAAAATTTCCTTTCAACTTGTTTTTATGACATGGATTGTGTTGTTTTTTTATTTTTTAATTTAACTTCTTGCACCAGGAATCTCATATTGATAATTTATTTTTCATTATCCTTTGTCTTCATTCTATATTCACATTTATTCCTCATCTATTTAGCTTGATATTCATGCATTTTCCTCTCTTCTTCTAGAAGATGGTAAAGAAACATAATCATATTGGTTTTAATCTCTAGTTGAGAATTTATGACAACAATTACTTCTTTAATGCATGGTTCTTTTCTCTAAGCCCTTTCTTGGATTCTTGTTTCTCATGAATTGTAGAGATCAATTAATTTTAAAAACTGGCACATATTTCTTTGATCTCTTCATTTATGGAATTTAAGGCTCCTACTTGTTTGGTGATAATTATAAAGAACAAAATTTTTTGTTCCAAAGATTTCTTCAAACTTCCTGAATCTTCCTCAAGCTGGGTGATCACCTCATTCCCGATTTTGACAGTGCCACAAATAAAAGTGACTACATATCTTGGAACATTTTGTATGGTCTTCGTTAGATAGGAACACGAGTCATTATATGCAGCATCACAAGATTATTCAATGATATAATCCTCACCATTTGTTCTTTTCTCTTCAATAGGATAATATTGATAAGAAATTTTTGTTGTCTTATTTATACAGAGATAATGAACTACATGGGCCGGAGCAATTTTCTATTTCTTTGGTAGTTAATTTCACCACCAGGTCATCTTCTTCCATGCTTGATTCCTTTTGATCAAGATTGATGCATGGGGAAACCGATACTTCTTCCTCTTTACTTAAGAGGTATGACTTCTCATCAATGGTCTCCTTAAGAGACAAATTGTCAATAGAAATACCAAGATGCACTCTACATTGATTACCTTCAAATAGCAGAGTCTATATTCTATTCGATAAAATTATTTTATTTCATTTTTAGCTTACTTTCTCCTTTTTATATATATTTTTAGTATCATTTTGATGCATACATATGATGATGATGATGCTATCTGTGATTAATGTTGAATATGAGTCCTCTCTTCCTCCCTGCTCAATAAGAACCATCCAGATGTCTGCCACATTTATCCTGGGCCAATATCTGCTTGAGGTTGTTATGATCTGCAGACAGTAGAGCTGTCTGGCATTTAACTACTTGTATTATATATTTATATTTTTCCTTTTTAGTTCATTAGTCTATAATTATTACACTATATTAAGTTTTTATATTATTTTGATACATACATATAAATGCTGCTGCTGCTGTATCCATGATGAATGTTGAGTAACTGTGCCACACATCTCTCCCCCCCTCCCTCTCATCATGGAGTACTAAATATGATTTGTTGGTAGATTGATGATTGCATTCTGGATCAAATTGTGCACCCTTATCACAATCTTGCAAGAGTTCAAGTGATGCTGGTGTAGCTGATGTAACTTGGCTACTACATAAATATTGTTTTAGGAGCAATGCCTTTTTATACACAAGTTTTACCTACTAGTTTGTCTTGCTTGATCTCACTGATTAGCAACTCCCTAATTCATTGGTGTGTTTCTAATTTGACTTCTCGGAAGACAGGGCCATGCCTATAGCTTTTGCTTATTGAGATTAGGGAAATCAAATATAAAATCAATGCAGAAAGATCATAATGCCGCACCATCTACACCTACTGGTCGAATTCGCCACCGTCGTCGTTCGAATGAGGTTTGTGTTAAATAAATATTGCTTTCTCACTTCCTCTTTCCCTTTCAATATATTTCTGCTACTTGGAAGGAAGGCACACTAGCATGAACAGGCTCCCATGTTTTTGTTGGGTGAGCCCCTTTCTCCCTTTTTTAAGGTGAATAATAATTAGTCATCCTGATGTCATTTAATTTTGGTAGTGGTTTGATGGTTGAGCTGTTTTTCGGATCTCAGTCAAGAGGCCCATAATGCTACCTTTTCTTCTTTAGGCAGAGCCTTGAATTATTGTCATTTTTCTCTTGCTTGATCGTTGAAAGAGTAATTCAGCAATTGTAAGGCTGTTTATTTTTTTCCATTATGTTTCATGGGGTTTGATACTTTCTCTCTGTTGCTAGGTTCCTGATGTAAGTGGAACAAATGGGACCTCCTTGCTTGTTAATGATCGAAACAAATATAGATCAATGCGGATTCGTGCTTATTCATCAATCTGTATGATTGGGTTTTTTGCACTAATCATCTACTCAGGCCATCTCTATATATGGGCCATGGTTGTTATCATCCAAATAGTGATGGCAAGTGAGCTGTTCAGTCTTTTGAGAAGAGCTCATGAAGATAGACGTCTTCCTGGATTTCGGCTCTTGAATTGGTATGAATCCAAACTCAATACTTTTTTAATACAAGCTTTCATTCACCGTTGTGTGGTGTAGTGGAAGTTTGATTGATCACACAACTACAAATGAACAATCGAGAGAAACTAGTTATCATAACAATTGAGTTATTGAATGAATTAAAAGTTTATAATTATCAAATCAATGAGTCATAAAGACAGTAATCTCTACCTTGGAAAATTAGTTGTCTTGTTGTGCTTCTAACTTCATCATACCACATCACCGACTCATGAAAATGCTCTACCTGCTCCAGGCTAGACTCCATCTGCTTCCAAACAGTCTCCGCCTGTTTGGACATATCTACAATTTTTTATGATCGGGCAAAGTGAATTTTAGTTAAAGTTCACTGATTGCTTTTTTTTAGAAAACCTGTTCAAAATATTTTCAATTCTTTGCACATTATGAAGCCTTAAATTCCGACCATCTTACTTTCAACTTCAATCTAGTAACCACAAACTTTCCCAAATGAAGATAGCAGGGAGGAATCACTACTGTACTTCTTTATCGTTCTCCTTGTAAGCCAACTCCTAAATCGCCGTAAAAAACCTAGGGCTCTAATGCGAGCTGTTGTGTGGTGCAATGGAAGTTTAATCGATCACACAGCTATGGATGCTAACCATTAACAAGAAATAAATACCACAAAGATAAACTTGAGGAGAAAACGCATCATAGATAATGTTAGGGAGTGGGGGGGTGTTGTTCGTGAGGGGGGAGTGGGAGTTAGCTGCCAGCCAGGGGCAGTTTTGTACGTTGCTTCTTCAGTTGTTGGGGGCAGGTATGAGTTGTTAGTGATTAGTTGGGGCTAATAAATAGGGAGTTGCTGGAAGGGGAGGGACAGGATTCATTCGGGATTTCAACAGGGCTGTTAGGAGGTTTGAATCCTGGGAGGTTCAGCCTAGGCTCTGAGGAGTGGTTTTCTGCGGAGAGTCTTCTTCCTCTATCTCTTTCTATTTCTTCTTCCTATTGTAACAAAAATTGTTCTGCTGCTGGTGGAATAATAGGTGCTGTTATGCTGTTCGTTCTATACCTTCTATCCTTGTTAGGTTGGTTAACTTAACAATCGGTGTTTTCATTGAAAGGTGCAGATCTTTGCTAACTCCTGTTGGGGGAACGCTGCATCTGTGAGGACGATCGATGAGTGGAGATCGAGTTTGAGGTGGTTGGTTGAGGGACGTTTTCTATGAGAGCCGCGTCCGCTGCTGGAGACGCGTTCGGTGCTTGTGTCACGATCGCTGTTGGAGGGGGAAAAATGCAGCGCAGAATATTCTCTCTTCTCCACCTAATTTTTGTTGTGCAACGCTAGTGAGACGTGATTGCCGCTGGGGAGCAAACGTTGTTAGTGGACAATGTTCGCTGCGGAGATTCAATCGCAGTACTGAGAGGTAGGCAAGATGTGGCTGCTGTTGAAGACGGACGTTACTTCTGACAGATGCACTGAGAGGCTGATGTGAGGTGAGGAACAACCAGCTGTTGGAGTTATTTTGATAGCAATGAGAGGAGCATCAGATCGTGCCGTCTCTGGTTAACAGAATATGGAGCTATATGAAGAGAGTAGAGCTGCTGATGTTTACCAGAGACGTTCCATTTGGCCGGATCACCAAAGCAGAGGAGTATTTCCAGTTTTAGAATATCAGAAAACATGAAGTTGCCTTATTCGCATTTGAGCATGGAGTGCACAATTAAGTGCTGGTTTTGGACATGGCAGTGTGTAAATCCTGGTGCGACTTGGGAGCTGCTGAAGCTGGTGCTGATGGAGAAGTCTGGGAATAGTGAGCAGCAGCTGGTTCCCGGTTTGTGTTCGAAACCACTGATTGCGGAAGAAGCGAGTTTGTGTGTGCTGCCAGTGGCACAGGAAGCTTGTCCACCTGTAGTATGTGATGAGGCGTTACGACAAGCATCATTTACAGATGTCTCTGTTGGAAGACAGGTGCGAGACCAGTCGGTGTCGGATGTACAGTTTGACATGGGAAAACTGGACTGTGGAATGGTTATGCTAGTTCAGCCGTGACAGTTTGAGGAAATAGTTTCACTCAGGATATGCGATGTGGAGGATTAGAGAACTTGAGTTGCAAGCATAGCACAATTCTGAAACTGGTAGACACGGTGAGGCTGCTGCGGATTATCCTGACAGTACAGCGTTGGAGGAACAATTTGGATCTAGTCCAAAACGTCCTAAAGAGGTAATTGCACTTTTGAGTTCAAGCGTGGTTGAGTCGGAAAGGTATCCCGAGGAGGAACAGCTTGTTGTCGTTCCACATTTGAAACCTCTGGATGCTTGGTTCCCAGGAGATTGTAGCGAGGCGGGTGTTGGGAGTGACTTCCATAGTGCTAGTTTAAAAGACAAGTCTTGCAGTGACGCTGAATGTGTTTTGGAGTTAGGTGAGGAGGCAGTGCAGCATAGTCTTGCTCGAGCGTCCCAATGGCTTTTGCCATTGGACATGCGTATGCAGCTTATGCTAGAGGGGTTCGGTCCGTTCGTTTTGTGCAATGAGGACAGGTTTGAAGCTGGTTTGGGGTCTAACAAATGGTTTGAAGAGGAGGTAGATTCTGTTGTGAAGGCAGAACAAGCAGCATGCTTGTGGGGATTCCAGGCTGGGGCTGTTCTGTGGCAGCAGTTTGATTTGCAACTTCCATCTGCGGTTTTGTTTGCAGCTGCTGGGGTCTGTAGAGAACCACTGCACTGAAAGGAGCTTCATCGTGTTCCGAATATTGTTATTACAGAGGAAGTAAAGGCGGCTGCAGTTAGTGAGGCAACTCCTAGTGGGGGCTGCTGCAGATACAGTTTTGGCCAGCACTTTGGCATTTTCTGGATGTATTCATTCTACCCCATTGCTTGTTGGTTATTGGTTGGAAGGGCCTGACTTCTGAAACTTCTTGCCATACAGAAATCTATTTGAGCATTACACGGCTCATGGTCTGTGCTTGGACCTTTGTCAGCTAGTCATGGATTCTTTCTTTTGGGCAGTGGCTCTACGATTGAAGTTCTTAAAACTGCTCCTTTTATATGATACTCAAAACATTAATTCCCATGCATTCTTTGGGAGCGGGGTTCAAAGGTTCAGAAGCAAGATTACAGGTTGGAATATCCTTGTGGCAGAGTTGTTTTTGGCAGATCTATTGGAGGAAACTTGTTGTACCATCAAATTAGAGGCCGGATCAAGTGGGCAACACACTGCATCAGAGATGGAATGTTTTGCTGAAGCTGTGGCAGCGGAGCCACATGTAATTGATAGTTGTGCCCTGGTATCTCTTGGGAGTAGTGCTGCTAAGCAGATGGTTGGAAATTCAGGCGCCAAATTAGAGTTGTTAACAGGGATGTAATCTATTGATTCAAAACTGGTTGTCCCGTCGACAGCAGAGATTTTTCAGACACTTTGTACTGGATTTGTCGCTCAGGGTGGGGATTTTTCTAAGGTGGCACCGGTGCCATTAGCATTTATGGAGGAAAGTTTTCAGTTGAGCCTCACATTGGAATATTGTGCACTTGTTTCACTTTCCTATGGCAAATGGTGGTTCAGAAACAATATTCAAGGGATGGACTTTGTTTAGGAATTGAAGAGGCAGGGTCACAAGGTGGCAAACCTAACAGTTTTATTAAAAGTGATTACGATGAAGCTTCCAAGGATCTGTCTAGGAGCAGTACGCCAGCCATAGCCCGACAGAGAGGGCAGCTGGATAACATGGCGTTGGCTGTCCTACAATGACTATTTTTGGCGTGGCAATCAGTTTCAGTTTTGAAGATGGAAAAATGGTGATCATTTGTCTATGCCCACTTTCAGATATTCATCCAGTTCTTCACCTTGAGGACAAGGGCTGAGCCGTTGTTTTGGAGGTCCATCTTGGGGACAAGGTGGCTTTTCAAGAGGGCGGTAATGTTGGGGAGTGGGGGTGTGTGGTTTTTGTGAGGGGGGAGTGGGAGTTAGCTGCCAGCTAGGGGCATCTTTAGTTGTTGGGGCGAGTAGGAGTTGTTAGTGTTTGGTTGGGGCTAATAAATAGGGAGTTGATGGAAGGGGAGGAACAAGTCTTTGTCGGCAAGAACTCCATAGTTCCTTTCTCCATGGTGGGCAGCCAACTGAAGACTTGCGTGGCGATGGAGGTCTTCTCAAGGGTAATGAGCTACCCACCAACTACCGAAGAAAGATGGTTTTGCTCCATCTTTAAAACTGGATTAGGACCCCATGAATTTGTAACAAAAGAAAAAATCCGTTGTAACACCTTGAGTGATCCTCCAACGTTATTATCCAGAGAGAAATAGAAACGACCCCCTTCTCCCGTGGACGTAGACATCACTGTCGAATCACGTAAATCTCGCTGTTGATTCCTTTTTCTTCTCATTTGTGTTGTTTTTCATCGCCACGAAGCTCTGTTGCCCCAACAAAGTGGTATCAAAGGGTTCAGGTTCGAAACGGCAAAGCGGCAGTGAAGATTCCGGTGATCGGAAAATTTAAGTTTGGAAAAAAATTTCGAGCCCAGATCTGTGAAGAGCACGGCGAGACGATTCCAACGGCGCAAGCGGCGTGAAAAACAGAGCTAAAATGAAGGAGATAGGCTCGGTCAAAGTTTGGTCAAACCACAGGTGCTACAGTACCCCGTGCCGGAGAAGACGACACTGTTCACACTGGCGGCGACATTCCGGCGATTTTCCGGCAACTATTCCGGCAAGCTAAGTCATCGCCACGTCAGCGGTCAATCCAGACCGTTGAAACTGTTTTGGCCATATCTCAGCCAATTGGAGTTCGTTTTCAGCGATCCAGGAGTCGATTCCAAATATTTTGACCATTCCGGACACATATGTACGGTTAGTTTATCGAAATTCGCACTCCGTCAATGGACGAAAATACCGGTAACATGATTAAACTCACTGCGTTTAATTATGTCATCTTGAAACTGAAAATGGAGGATCTTTGTATATTAAAGATTTGTGGAAGCCTATAGTGGAAACCACTAAGCCCGTTGCAGCGCAAGTGGAGAAAACATCAACAAGCGGTAAACCCGATGAGAAGACGTCACCCAATACCCCGCCAGTGGATGCGGAGTGGGTCATACTCAACAGGAAGTGCGCTGCCCAAATCAGACAATAGATCGACAAAAGCATCTTTCAAAATTTTGCCAATGAACTTGACGCCTCCGTTCTTTGGTGAAAATTGGAAAAAGATGTATGCGAGGACAATCGTGCAGAACAAAGCAAACATGATACGTCGTCTTGTCAACTTGAAATACAAAGACGGGACCAACGTATCAGAGCACATGAGTGAGTTCCAAGGTACTACTGATCAATTGAATTCCGTAAAAATGATGATTGATGATGAGTTGCGGGCACTGTTGATGTTGAGCTCTTTATCGAAGACGTGGGACACATTAGTTGTGTCAGTCAGTAATTCAACTCCAGATGGAACTCTCACCGTGGAGATGGTGAAATACAGAATGCTGAATGAAGAGTTCAGAAGAAAAGACGAGGGTCATGCACCTGAATCAGAGGCTCTTGTTACTGAAAGACAAGAGAAACATAAATGGTAGGGAAGAAGCAGAGGAAGAGAACCCCGTAACCAAAGTCTTCAAAGGAGGAATCGATTGAAATCTTGATCAAGATATGACATGAAGTGCCCACCACTGTGGCAAGCTCGGACACTTCATCCGAGAGTGTAGAAAGTTGAAGGCAGAGTAGAAGAATCGGGACGGTAAGACCCAAAATAATGATGTTGCAGTTGTTAACGAAGAGATTGTTATTGTTCAGGAAGACAATCAGGTTAGTTTTGCTAGCCATGGCTCGATATGGGTGATCGATTTCGGCACCTCCTGCCATGTCAGAAGAGATTTCTTCTCATCTTACTGTTCAGGGAGTTTTAGATATGTGAAGATGGGAAACGATGGCACATCCAAAATTACTGGTATTGGTAATATTTTTTTGGAAACTAACATTGAATGCAGGTTATGGTTGAAGGGTGTGAGGCATGCTCCTGATATTCGCCTCAATTTGATATCCACTGGAATGCTTAACGATGAGGGATATGTCAGTTTATTCGGTGTGGCAGAGAAGTCAATGCAGCCAGAAAAGATGTTCCTGCAGAAGTTTGGCACAGGCGGTTGGGTCACATGAGCGAGAGAGGAATCAAAATGCTCTCCAGGAAAGATCTCTTGCCAGGAATAAAAGGTACACATCTGGATACTTGTGTTGATTGCATCATGGGAAAACAACACAAAGTATCGTTTTGTGATTATATATTGTTCAGAAAAGAAAATGTTTTAGATTTAATTCACACCAATGTCTGCATGATGAGCACCAAGACGATGGGATGTGCTATTTATTTTGTTACCTTCATAGATGATCATTCTAGAAAAGTCTAGGCTTTTGCTTTAAAAATTAAAGATCAAGTGCAAGTGTTTTCAAGCAGTTTCATGTGAAGGTGGAAAGAGAAACAGATAGGTGGTTAAAGTGTGTGCGAGCAGACAATGGATGAGAGTACCGTGGTCCGTTTGGGGAGTATTGCAGGAGTTTTGGCATCAGGCTGGAAAAATCAGTACCGAAGACGCCTTAGCATAACGGTCTTGCCGAGAGGATGAATAGAACAATCTGTGAGAGAATCAAATGTAGGCTCTCAAATGCAAAGCTGCCAAACACCTTTTGGGAGGAGGCAATGATGACCGCAGTTGATCTTATCAACATTTCTCCATCAGTTCCACTGAACTACGATGTTCCAGAAAGCGTCTGGACAGGTAATAATGTTTCTTACAAACACTTGAGAGTATTTGGGTGCAAGACATTTGTTCACATCCCGAAAGATGAGCGGACAAAGCTGGATGGAAAAGGAAAGCAGTGTATCTTTTTGGGACACACTCATGAGGAGTTTGGATACCGACTCTGTGATCCTATCTGCAGGAGGATCGTCAAAAGCAAAGATGTGGTGTTCTCTTGAGGATCAGACGATTGATGATTTTGAGAAGTCAGAAAATGAAAAGTTGCAGTTTGAGGAAATTCCAGTCAGTCTGGACCAGTCCCACCACCATCAATACCAACTAGCACGAGAGAAATATGCGACACTGATGATACATCATTACCAGGTAATATGTCTTCGTCTACTGATATGTCTTCATCATATGATATTTCAGAACATATTCCCCCGAAGCACAGTTGAAGAGATCCACCAGAGAACGACAACCGAGTCATAGATACTCACCACATGAGTATGTGATGCTCATTGATGAGGGAGAGCCAGACATTCATGATGATGCGATCAGGAGTGAGAAGAAGATGGAATGGAAGAAGGCCATGCAAGAGGAGATGAGATTATTGCACAAGAATCGTGCATTTGATTTGATAGAATTACCACATGGAAAGAAGACACTCAAGAACAAGTGGGTGTACAAAATTAAAGGAGAAGATGACAACTCACAGCCGCGCTACGGAGCCAGAATGGTTGTGAAGGGATTTTGTCAGAAGAAAGGTATTGACTTTGATGAATTTTTTTTCCTGTGGTTCTAATGTCTTCTGTCATAGTTCTTGGATTCGTGGCTAGTTTGAACCTGGAGGTTCAACAACTGGATGTAAAAACAATATTCGTACATGGTGATCTTGATGAGGAGATACATGGAGTAGCCAGAGGGAGGTGAAAGGAAAAGAAAACCTGGTATGCAAGTTCAAGAAAAGTTTATATGGTTTGAAACAGGCATTGAGACAATGGTACGAAAAATTTGACTCATTCATAGAGAAAAATGAGTACAAGAGGACAACTGCTGATCACTGTGTTTTCATCGAGCAGTTTTCTGATGGTGATTTCATTATCTTATTGCTTTATGTTGATGATATGCTAATTATTGGCAGAGATACCACCAAGATTGACAGGTTGAAGGAGGAGTTGAACAAGTCTTTTGAATTGAAGGACTTGGGTGACGCTACTCAGATTCTTGGTATGACAATTACTCATGACAGGAGGAATCACAAGATTTGGCTATCTCAAGAGCGGTACATTGAGAAGGTTCTTTTAAGATTCAACATGAGCAAGGCGAAACCAGTTAGCACTCCACTTGCGAGTCATTTCAGACTCACGACAGGTTAGATTCCATTAACTGAGGAGGAGAAAACAGATATGGAAAAAGTTTTTTATCGGTCAGCAATTGACAGTTTTATGTATGTCATGGTTTGCACCAGACCAGATATTGCTCACGTTGTTGGCATTGTGAGCAGGTTCTTATTAAATCCAGGAAAGGAGAATTGGACAACGGTCAAATGGATATTGAGGTATCTCTAAGGTACATCCAGTCATTGTTTATGTTTTGGAAATGGTAAACCTGTTTTAGAAGGATACACAGATGCAAATATGACTGGAGATGTAGACACGAGGAAATCTATATCCGGATACCTGATATCATTTGCAGGGGGCAGTCTCATGGCGATCACGACTTCAGAAGTGTGTTGCTTTATTCACCACAAAAACAGAGTATATCGCGGTCACTGAAGGCCGCAAAGAGATTCTGTTGATGAAGAAATTTTTACAGGAGCTGAGACAGAGTTAGGAGAATTATATTCTCTATTGTGATAGTCAGAGTGTTATTAATCTCAGCAAGAACCTGACATTTTATTCCAAGTCCAAACACATTGATGTGCGATATCATTAGATCCGAAATGTGATGGAAGAAAAATTGTTGAATGTTGAAAAAATTCACACCAATGATAATCAGAGTGTTATTTATCTCAGCAAGAATCTGACATTTTATTCCATGTCCAAACACATTGATGTGCGATATCATTAGATCCGAAATGTGCTGGAAGAAAAATTGTTGAATGTTGAAAAAATCCACACCAATGATAATGGGGCAAACATGATGACGAAGGTTCTACCGAAAAAGAAGCTAGATGCCTGCAAGGAGAAGGCGGGTAAATTGGTCGTGAGGGGGAGATTTGTGGGGGCCGCTCCCAATCAAGGGAGATTTCAGCAGGAAGAACAAGTCTCTATTGGCAACAACTCCACAACTCCTTTCTCCATGGTGGGCAGCCAACTGAGGACTTGCAGCAGGCGGCGGTGGAGGTCTTCTCAAGGGTAGATGAGCTACCCACCAACTACCGAAGAAAGATGGTTATGCTCCATCATTAAAACAGGATTAGGATCCCATGAATTTGTAACAAAAGAAAAAATCCGCTGTAACACCTTGAGCGATCCTCATCCTCCGACATTATCCGGAGAGAAATAGAAATGGCCCCCTTCTCTCGTGGACATAGGTATCACCGCCGAACCACGTAAATCTCGCTGTTGATCCGTTTTTCTTTTCGTTTTGTGTTGTTTTTCATCGCCACGAAGCTCCGCTGCCCCAACAGGATCTTGGGAGATTCAGCCTAGGCCCCCCCCCCCCCCCCCCCCCCCCCCCCGCTGCCGTTATGTTGTTCGTTCTATACCTTCTACCCTGAATTCTACCAAGCAACCCTTGTTAGGTTGGTTACCTAACAGATAATGTGGTTTAGCCAAATATGAAATTTTTAGACACCATAAAATTCATGCTTAATTTTGCTAAAGTATACCCAACCTAATAGACCGAGGCGTCTGTTTATATCCCCCCATCACCTACCCCCCATCCAAAATTCAATGTGGTCCAGTTAATTTCTTCACCATAATTCTTACAATGACTGGGATAAATAATTCTCATGATGATTTGGTTATTGAATTATCAATGGTGATAATTATAAAACTAACAAGTCAGAAATTCAGTACTGACAATTGGTGGAGGGAAAGTGTGACGAAAGATTCCGGTGTCATGGAGGTGCATTCCAACAATTCATGATGGCAGTGACTGGTGGATGGTGCCTGGATCTGTTAATCCAAATGTGTTCCTTTGGGATTTTGATAGTTGAACTGTGATGGGAGACTGACAAGGAAAAATTCCTCTTAAATTTTTGGAATGGACATTTTTCTGGTATCAATTTAAATTTCTCAATTATTTTGACATCCACAATATTTTCTTTGTTTTTTTTTCTTGTGAAATTGAAATGTAGCGTCAAATGCGTTTCTTATTTAACTTCTTTGAGATTTTAAAACGGTAACATGGAACAGTAAATGGTAATAAATCTGAATGTGTCTAAACCTATTATAATCTTACGCTATTTCTCTCTTTTTTTTTGTAGGCATTTTTTCTTCACAGCAATGCTCTTTGTATATGGTCGTATAATCAGTCAACAACTTGTGAATACTGTAACTTCGGATAAGTTCTTCTACAAGCTTGTTAGCGGCCTTATCAAGTATCAGATGGTCATATGTTATTTCTTATATATTGCCGGTTTGTTTTCACTGCCCCTTTTCACTGAAATTTTATGCAAAGTTTCTCACTCTTGCCTTTTTCATAATCTGTCAAAGGCAACTTTCAAATTATGTCTATTTTTAGAGTGTTTTCTTGCTTAGCTGGATGAATAACTTATGATTCCTGATATATTGACTTGAAATTTGTGTCTTGCTCAGGTTTTGTGTGGTTCATTCTTACATTAAAGAAGAAAATGTACAAATATCAATTTGGCCAGTATGCATGGACACACATGATTCTCATTGTGGTGTTTACCCAGTCCTCTTTCACTGTAGCCAATATCTTTGAAGGAATATTCTGGTAACGCTTTATTTAAAGCAATTCTGGAGTTCACGCGTGACATTTATGATTAAAGTTCCAAGACTGCAAATTAATTTTAAATTTCAAATTACTTTATCAACAAATAAAGTAACTTTAGAATTTTTTTACTCATAGCCCTTGATCTCACTTTTGCTCCCCAAATCATCCCTTGCTTTGCATTCCCTTCCAAAGTGCCGTTCAAAAGGAGTTTTTTTTTCTTCATGTGTCCTGTTAAACTGTGTTTGGATGTGGCATTATAATCCTTTCTCTTATAGTGCGTAACATGATGGTATCCAGCCGTAGTTTTTATATTTGATGGCTAAATATTGGTGCAGGTTTCTTCTTCCAGCTTCCCTTATTGTTATCAATGACATTGCTGCCTATTCCTTCGGTTTCTTTTTTGGGAAGACGCCCCTGATCAAGCTGTCACCAAAGAAAACATGGGAAGGTTTTATCGGCGCATCAGTGACAACAATGATCTCTGGGTTTGCGGTGAGTGTAAACGGCACACACACACACATTGACAAACATGTGCACATGCATGCATGGGTGTATATATATGATACTGTTGCAAGAATACATTAAAATGCCATATTCAAAATTTGTGACATGCAAGCATGCATGTGTTCATTCAGTGTGTTGAGTTGAAGCAAAATGTTCATCACAAGGTAGTTGTGTACTAATTCAGGCAACCCAGGGAGGGATTCTTAGCCGTTATGTTCTAGTGTGATCAGTGCTCTTCAATCTGGATGTTCTGATAGGATTTTGCAATGGTTTGTTCACACTACAGAAAAGGATAAATTCCTGCTACTGTTTTGCTCAAATGAGAGCCATTTTTGTGTGTGCTATTTTATTTTTCATTGACATTCAAGTTGATTAGTCTTTATAAAGACAGATGGCCTTGGGGAACTAAAGGACTGTGGATCAGCCCTTCAAACATACAGCTGTGCGTACAAATTGTATATGAGTAGCAGATAGAAGATTAAGAAAGTTCTTTTCTGCCAATTCTTTGAGCATTAAGTGCCTTCGAAAGGGGCGTAAGGCTGTTTCAATGATACAATAATCAATGAAAGCATCCTAAAATCTTTCTCTATTTTGAATTATTTCATTTATTGATGTTGAGTTAATAAATTTTCTTACCGGAGGGAGATAGTTCTGAACCAGTTCTCCTTTTGATGATGTTATGGTTTTTTTTTAATAATAATTTGAGGTATACACTTCACCTGCATGATATATTTGTGTTTGATTATACAGCTTGCAGATTTCATGGGCCGTTTCCAGTGGCTGACATGTCCAAGGAAGGCATGTTTCTTTTGCTTATTCTGCTACCACTGAATTTTTTATGAGTTTACATCCATTTTTTGTTGTTTGGAGGAATGCTCATTCAAGGAAAATCACTGCAGGATTTATCAACTGCTTGGCTTCATTGTGATCCTGGCCCACTTTATAGGCTGGAGGTTTATTATTTACCAGGATGGTTCCCTCAATGGGTAGGTGATTAAATCATTTATATTGTTTATATGTTTTCTCATAATTGTGCATGGACATGTGAACATGATATAAAATGTTTCATGAGAATACATTATATATATGAACATGTTGATGAATTCGGGTCTATTTCAGTTTCCCTTGAAAGAGGTGTCAATTATGCCGGTGCAGTGGCATGCGTTATGGTTGGCTTTATTTGCATCTATTATTGCACCTTTTGGTGGATTTTTTGCCAGTGGTTTCAAGAGGGCCTTTAAAATCAAGGTGGTTCCTTTCTCACTTGTTTAGCTAATCGGTGAGGCGGATCAATTGAATGTTTGTGTTAATTCCTCATCTATTGATTTTTTCAGGATTTTGGTGATAGTATACCCGGACACGGTGGCATTACTGATAGAATGGATTGTCAGGTAAGTTACCAATTTCCATGATATTCTTTCTGCAGTCCCTCGGTTTTATTTTGTATATCCATCCCATTATTTGTGCAGATGGTGATGGCGGTGTTTGCGTACATATATCACCAGTCATTCGTCCTTCCTCAGACCCATCCGGTGGAGATGATTATTGACCAGGTCAGTCGTCTTGCTGAAAAGGGATTATTTCGATTGTGATTTATGGGTCCGAACTTGTTGCAGATATTGAGGAACCTGAGCTTTGAGGAGCAGCAGCAGCTGCACTTGAAGCTGGGGCAGATACTGTTGGAGAGGCATTTTGGTTGATGCCACCATGTTCATGCTCTGTTTTTGTGTTGGCAGTGTAGGTTGCTGAGTTTATATATGTCCTAGCTGTATATGATGCTAGTCAGCTGTGTATTTGATTGGGTGGGCGATGTAGATGATTTCATTTGATTTGATCTGGGTTTTTGCTTATTTGTTTGCATTAATGGGTCTTTTTTTAAACGAGCAAAAACCCTCTCCCAGATGGTTGTTACAAATCATACAATCCTTTATATCATTTAATATCTCCCAATTTCTCAAGCCTCGGGCACTGTTTTCTCCGTAAAAACTCACCTGGTTACTTCCGAACTCTCCCATTGAATCAAAAAAGGGTAAAGGACATACAACTTGTGATAAGGAGGGGGAAGCGGTCCCCACAGAGGGTTAAGGGATCTTTTTAGGCGGTTGGGTGGTTGGGCCTACTTTTTCTGTTTTGAGGTAGTGGTGGTCCCCACAAGTTGTTGGCCAGCTATGCCTTTACCCCAGAATATTCTTTATATAGTACTATGGTGGCAGTGTTCAGGAGGGAGAAAAATTGGGTATTACAGCCTTGTGGCTTGGATCAGGAAAAATTGGGTATTACAGCCTTGTGGCTTGGATCAGGAGGGGTCTTGGGTCTCCTGGAAAAAATCTGCTGTAAGTGTCAGTTTATTTTCCTGTACTCTCCTATTCCTGCTGCTTAAAATTACTTGTTGCACTGCTCCTAACCTCTGTTTCTACCAACTTGCTTTCCGGAAGTCGCTATCTGAGCTGTGATTCAAATCTTTACATCAAACTCTTACCGCTTGTTATGCCAGGAGCAGCAATTTAGAATCACCAACCTCTAACAGGAAGTTACCTTTCGGACCACGAAGATTTTCATGACTCCAAGATTTGGGAAATACAAGTGGAAAAGACTTATTTCCAGCTCGTTCGATACCGATTATGGAATCAAGAAAACCAGGAATGAGTTTATCATCCTCTTCTGTGTCCAAATGAAACCCTGCAATGAAATTTATGGGGCTATCAATACATGTTTGTAATGCAATTCAAAACAAAAACAGAATAATCATGGAAGCTAGAGTGCAATTGTTGGAGGAAAACCTTTACTCTCCGCAGTTGGAATTTTTTCCACGCTTGATTCATCTTGATCAATTGTCATCGCTGATATGTCAAGAACACCAACATCACCAGTCTGAAAAATTAAAGTTCCTATGTGTTTCAAGCCATAAATAATTTCATAAAATAATGTTTATCATTGTCATTTTTAGCGGATCCTCAATGCAAAGAACATGTGCTTCATCCATACAATGCAAAAATGCGAAATAATCCCGACTCACAATGAAAAATAAGGCTGTGTTTGATTTTGAAAAATATTTCATGTTTTCATTTTCCAATTATGCAATACAAAATTTTTTCAAAAGTATTTTGGAAAGTGGTGAGAAATGAGAAAGTGTAGTAGTTCCCTATCCAATCATTTTCATTTTATGGAAAATCTGAAACAGTTTTTTTCTTGTGTTTCCCAAAAATCTATAATTTTTATTTAATGTTTCCCATTTACACAATGCAAAAAAAATTCTAATGCGTTTTTGGAAAATGAAAAGAAAAAAATATTTTCCAAAACCAAAAGCAACTGAAGTTTCTAAGCATCCATTTTAGGTAAACTTACTCAACTGCTCATTGAGTTGAAACCTAGCAAAGCATTCACCCCCCACCCCCCCAAAAAAAAACAGAGCAGCGTGGGGGGCGGGGGGGGGGGGGGGGGCGGGGTCAATAAAAGCAAGAATAAATTTCACCGAACACGTTTGACAACACTTGCTGCAAACTCTGTATAGCTAGTTACTTTTATTTATCTGATTTGAGCAACTTATCTTCTACCTGTAATCCCCTGTTGGTAACAATTCTTAGTGAACCTAGTGACTTCTGACGGCGTTTTAATTCTTGTTTGGAAGCCCTTTCAGCATCAATGTTGCTGTCAATTTCAACATTTATCTTCAAGTTCCTGTATCCATTCTCAGGAACCCATTTGATTTCTGGTGCCACATCAACAATAACATCATATCTCAGCCTCAAATTGAATATCTAAGACACAACTGAAGATCAAAAGAAGAAAATACACCACCCTATCAATTTTCTTTTATGTTTTGGGAACTGGGCCATATGACGCTTAGCTATAATTGATGCCTCAAAAAAAATTGACACACCTTAAATTGTTAGAAGAAATATAGGTCTCCTCCATATCGGAAAATTTGGTTATGATTCGAATAGAATCTTTTAAAGCCCTTCCAGTGACCTGAACAAAACAATGTGCAATAGATGAGACAGCATCTCATGCAATTGGTAGCTGCTGTGAAGAGAGGATCTGACCTGAACAACAACCAACTCTTACAAAATGAAGAATAAAATTAAGAATAGAGGAGTATTGATAGAGACAGTAAATAATCCTAAAAGGATGGTCAAACATCGGCTTTACCCCGTATGCCATCCCATGTCACCCAAATTAAAACTCCCAAACATAGGCTTATGTTTTGAGTTGGCTCGGCTCCTGCTTCTAAATAATATATAAATCAAACAAAATGAATGTATGATTAAAACTTGCCAAAGTAAATAAACAATAACAGAATCTTACCAAAGACATGGCGCATGGAAGTGTTCTCTTTAAAATAGATTCAACTGTAGCCTTCTGAACATTTTTCTTCCCAACATGCCCTATGAGGATACTCTCGGGTACTTTCTTCCCTGGGCGAGAAAGCCAGGAATCTAGACATCAAAAACGTTCTTACAAGGCTAAAATATGCAAAATGTAGAAGAAGGCATCTCAGAACACTCTATTCTGATAATATAATCAAATAAAATTGATTGACTGAATATAATTACACGGAAGGTGAAGCATGCATGAACGATAGTATCATATTGTCAAGCTTATGAAAGGGTCGAGTTCAGGGCCCAGGGTACATGGTTCAAACTCAAGCCATGAAATTGATTTATTTCAGATAAAAAATATAAACATTCATCTTCATCCACTGCAGTACCAGTTGACTTAAGACAAAAATTAGGGTGACAGTGCCCGTTATCAACAAAAATCCAGTAGAGCAGACAAATTCATCAACTCAGTTGCAGTATGCTATTAATACACAACCTATAGTAAAAAAATATGGAAACAAAGCATCAATTTGAGAGGACCTTTGCCATCTTCATGAACTCGCTGACAGCCCTTTGGTAGCAGTCATCACATACAACTGGTGGAACATACACACTGAGCCCAGTCGGTGAACAGAAAAAAGTCAACACAAAATGAATACAATTAAAATAGCGGAACACCTACGGGGCGAACAGAAGTATTTCGGTGATTCAACAAAATCAAGTCGGATCTGTGTTCGAGGGAAAATTGGAGTGGATCCGATTGACAAGGAGATGACTGAGACTAAATTAATATGGTTTGGGCATGTTAGAAGAAGACCCAAGGATGGTCCTCTTAATAGGGTATGATTAATGAAAAATTCACTTATTAAAGTAAGTAGAGGTAGACCTACAAGGACACTTAAACAAACCATTCGACAATATCTTGTTCTAAATGGTTTCAATGAAAATATGGTATTCAATATATCTAATTGGTGGCCGTTGAGAACATGAATCACGTGTACTTAGTGGTTTAATTTTTCGGACAACTAGAATCCAGGAGAAGATAATCAAAACATCGCATTAACAGAAACGTGCACTGCATCGTTTCGTATGGGAGATTATACGCAAATATTGTGCAGGGTGATTTCAGCGCACACAGTGATGCAAAGAAAATCTGGAAATAGCAAACGATAGCAGAATGCATGAAATCATAAAAAGAAGAGGATTGTAATAACCAAAAACAAACCTAATTGGCTGTTAAACAAAGATGATTGGAAATGACATCGATACACGTTTTTCCATGATACAATACCGGGCACTTACTCTTGAATTGGGTTCATCGATTTCGGAGACCTGGAACTCATCAAGCAATCGGTCCTTTTCGGGGTCGACGGCCACCGAAGAAGCGGCGGCGGCGAGAAAACGCCATTTTCCGGGAGATGGGCGTTGCGGGCGAGTGAGTCGTAGGGAAGAAGAAGATGATATGTGAGAACCAAAAAGTCTTGTGCTGGATTGAAAAAATGAAGGAGGGGCAGCGATAGAGAGAAGGGGAAGGCGAAGAAACGGGGCTGGGCTGCATCGGGGAACCGCAGCAGAGCCGCAGCAGAGCTCCATTTCTGGTGCGAGCTTAAGGATAGAGGGGTGGAAGATTCAAAAAAACGGAAAACTAAAAACGAAAAAACACAAAAACAAATTTAAATAATAATAATAATTATTACAAATGATCGGTCCATTTTTTAGGCATTTAACATAGATTTATTTTGTGTTGATATAAAATTATTTTGATACAAATTTGTTCTTAAAAATTTGCGGCGCTGTTTGATATGATTTATTACAACTCAATTTTGAGTTTGGAGTGGCTTTACTCAGATTTTTAATGAATTTTCAAAATTGTTTTGTGATTTATGGGGTTGTCAGGTCAAATCGACACGTTGATCTTTATTATTTTATATATTTATTATTTTCATTATTTTTATCAAGTTATTTCAAAATTGTTTTGTAATCAATATAACATTCTAGCTTTGGGTCCCATAGGTGACTTCTTAGCAAAATTTTAGATATGTACTCCTCAACATTCACATGTCTTTGAATCTATCAAAGATTGAACAAATGATAATGTTGAGAATAATATGGACAAGAAGGTGCATGCACGCATGGTATGATCTAAGCCTGAAAAATCGTATCATTACAACAAAGCAGTATTTTCGAAGGTTTAAACCACCATTAAAAGTTTTGCGGCAGTTTCTAAAAATCATTGCGAATTGTAGTGTCGAGAATCATTTCACAACGGTTGTATAAAGACTTTTTTTATCCTACTAGAGTTTGCTTAGTGACAATTTTTTATTTAAATATATTTTTTTTTACTTTTTAAAATTTATTTATCGCAATCATTCAAAATTAATTATAAATCATTTTAATATTTATTTATTTATTATTTATTATTTTAAACTTGTTTTAATATTTTTTATACAATACATTCTAGGGAGAATCTCGATTCTGGGTAGAAAATTAATTGCAAAATATTTGTGAAAAACCTAACGAAATATGAAAGCGATATAAATGCCCCACGGGGCGCAGCCTAGTGGTTGTGTCCCTGTGGTGGTATTCGGGAGTTCTTGGTTTTGAGTCTTCCCTTGGGGATTTAGTGTAGATTTTGGTTGCCCCCCGCACCGATAAAAGCGATATAAAGCAAAATAAATAAATCAGCACACATGATTTTAAACGTTGAAAAATCCTCTGATGTGGAGGATTAAAAAACTACGGGACAACTTCGAAAATTCTATTAATAAATCAGAGTGTACAAACATGAAGTAAATGTCTAAAGTTGAATGTCAAAGATAGCATAGAAAAAACCTATGTGAAAATAACACCATGATACACCTCCATCTTCTCTTTGAAAATCATCATGGTGACAAACGCCACCCTCTTGCGACAAACGCCGCTGCCTCGAAGATCTACTGTGACAAAACGTCACCCTTCTGCGACAAACGTCACTACCTTAGAGATCCAGTGTGACAAAACGTCACCCTTCTGTGACAAATGTCATTACCTCGAAGATCCACTGTGACAAAACGTCACCCTTCGCTCCATTGATTAATTTTTCTATTTCCAATAAATGGGTTGAATCCCAACAATCACCCCCTTCAGCACATCAAAGAATGGAAAACATCTAACAAACTCACTTAGAAAGAAAATTGGTTGACATCACACTAACCATCATCATCTGCATTATGACAACCCTGCTTTTATTACAAACTTAAACTTGATTTATTTCATAAACTATTCACTTGATACAATATGGAAGATCGGGAGGTCTAGTGTCTTTGGAGTTTAGGATCATTGCATAACAACTTAAAACATGAAATACAACATCTTTATTGAAAACTTCCTTTACATGATCACTACATTCCCTCGTACTTAGCATTGCATGAGATAACCTGAGGACATGCATAAGAAAAGAGGTGACCTATAAAGCCCAGTAAGGGAATAAACATGAAATACACGAGGAGTACAATACATGTTAGACAATAGACATATCAATAGAGCACAAGAGAAATATGGACATAAAGACATGATAAAGCATGATAATCATAACATGGAAATGTGGCAACAACACTTAACATGGAATTAGCATGAGCCAAGACCCATTGCACATGAAACATGAGTAAATCCTCATTGCACATGAAGCACGAGTAAACCCTCATTGCACTTGAATTAGCACGAGTCAACACTCATTGCACATGATGTATCATGATACTATACTTTACCCAATGCATTGAAGCGCTATAAGGGTGCACCCTTCTTAAACATTTCATTTCATGCATAAGTGTGCCACATGGATCATAAAACATGGATTCATTAAACATAATCATTTATTCCACGATAAAAGAATGCGAAATTCATACATGAAACTTTATAATCAATAAGTAAATTTGCATAAAGGTGAATACCCTTGATGGAGAAATGAGCATGGTATTCACTACACAAAGGCATTGACTTAAAAAATCGGTGCAATTTCGGCAGTGTAACGGCGTGACATAAGAATTCATAAAAAATGGTTGATGAGAGAGAAAGAGGTGTCTCATCATATTTACATGAAATGGACAGTAAGGGGGTCATATAGATATATGTCCAAACAATTGTAATGGAATTTAGATTCATGATACAAAAGTATTGCTTGAATGTAAATGAAGAGAGAGAAGTTCCTTTCGGAATTTCGGCATAGTAACAGGTGTACATGGGAGACATTTAATGAGAGAGAAATGAGTCTCCCATCATTCAAACAATAAGAGGGAAGTATGGAGGAGGTGCGAAACCGTACCCTAGCATTTACAATTGAAATTAAAAGGGCATAACAATATTAAGAAAATTGGACAAAAAAAAGTGAAAGGAAGAAAAAACCCTTACTTGGAAGTGTGCTTCCAAGGCTTGAGAGAGACTTGAGAGAGACTTCTTAGGAGCTTGGGGCACCTTGGGAGGATTCTAGAGAGAGTAGGGCAGAGGTTGGACGAACTCCAAAGGCTTTGAGTGAGGAGGAAGTGGGAGCTTGGGTGAGTTTATATAGGAAAGGTGAGTGAATTCTTTATTATTTAGGTTTGGGACCCCTTACATTAAGCTAATCCAAACCACAAATCAGATCATGGTTTTTGCCCATGGTTTTTGGCAAAGGGAATAGGAAAACAATATTTTATAAGGCCAAAGTCTGGACTTCTTAAAATAATGAGGTTGCTTATGTGGAGGTGAGTCACACTCCCATGGAAAATAATTTAAAAAGACAAGATGTTTAATAAGTCTTGAGGGGTCCATTAATGCTTTGAAAAGTAAGTCAAACAAACCCAAAATCACATTATTTTAATGGTAAAACATATATTGGCCGAACATAAAGCTTATAGTATTTTATTACATCACTATTGGGTCATTATGATGTCATAAAACACATTATATATTTAAACGATATTTAATTTTTACCCAATAATTTGACTGTCTCAGAAAATTATGAAAAATTCATCGTTGGATAATTTCAACGTCCTGATTCCAGAAATAACATCTATTTTATCTAAATAATTTTCTAAATATGTTAATTTTCGCTTTTAAAATAAAACCTGACATTTATCGAAAATTCACGGGTTTTGACAAAAATGGCTTTCAAACCTTAATAAAAATTACAATTGCATTCATAAAATTATAAGATCATTTATATTTAATAAAAATTAATTTAATAATAATAATAATATTTTATTAAAATAATATTTAATTCAAAAATCCCTTAATTTAATAAAATAGAATTCTTAATTAAATAATAACTAAAAACACTATTTGTACTTTAAAAACTATTTACAATGTATCAATACTGACAAGAAAGCATATTCATTATTATATAAAAAAATAATGTACATGAACATAGTACTAGTGATTTGTTACATAACCCCTTAAAATAGCCGCATAAGACCTAAGGGTAAGGTGTGCGATAATGACAGACTCTTGGGGTGACTCAGATAACATCACTCGAGTGGTAATCTCTATCAACTTCCACTTTTCCCGTAGACGGTCCCGTTCGATCTTGACATGATGAAGCTCAGCTTGGGCTTGGTCAAGAGTGAAACCCAAGGACGCCACCTCTTTTCCGAGCTCTGACAAATGGGCTTCGTATAGAGCAATTCTACTGGATGAGACCATCGCTTCTTTTGTCTGAGTAAATTGGATTTGTTAAAGCCCTATATTTATACTAATCATGTGATCACTGTTCAACGACTATATTAGCAACGGTCAAAATTCTTAACATAAAACCAAAGAAGTTGACATTTTATATAAACATTTTACATAAAGAGAAATTTAATTAGATCAAGTGGGATTTCCATTAATGAAACTTTGGGTCGTTACATGCATAAAATATGACGCCGCTCTTTTTCAACTCTGATAGAAAACTAACAATTATCCCTATAAAAGAAATACAAACACCAAAGTATTCGTCATATTTGTATTTGCACTATCCTGTTAAACAAGACTAAAACCAGAAACATCTGGCTCTCTTATGATAGTGATCACCACATTATTTGGAGCACATGCAAAAATTAACCACCCCTACCCAATATCCCCTAAGTAGACATGCGTATCATCTTGATCTTTAGTTTTTAATTCTTTCTTCATTAGCAAAATTATTTGAAGAATGAGAATTAGGTGTAAGACCTGAAACACTTCTCTTAACTTGTTTCACCTTCCAAACCTTATTATGCATCATGCATGCGTCATCGATCCCCTCGAAAATCACTTCCATAATTCCCGTGAAAAATTGCATGCACAAACCACCACCTTTGATATCGTTGTTGGGAAGAATCCCAATTTTGGGTACACTACTAGAAATATGGGCAAAAAACCCCCCTGACACGGGCGACCGTCTTTGGCGGTCGCTAATGATGGGCAATAGCGACCGCCATAGGCGGTCACTAGACTTAAAAAAAACCAAACAAACCCACCTATCTATCGCGCCCCCCTCCCCCACCCGCCCCGTCGTCGCTCGCGCACACCCCCGCAAACCCTACCTTCCTCCGCTGCCGGCCCGCACAAGCCTTAACCTCCCTCCGCCACTGGCCGCCTCCGCTTCCAGCTCCACAAACTCGCCCGTTGTTGCACAAGCCCTCTCCCTAGTGCCTCGCCCGTCACCGCAAACTCCCTCCGCCGCCGCCGACCCGCACAAGCCGGTGCTCGTCGCCACAAACTCCCTCGCCCGTCTCCGCAAACTCCCTCCGCCACCGCCGGCCTGCACAAGCCCTCTCCCTGGTGCCTCACCCGTCGCCGCTGTCGCACTAGGAGTCCCTGTCGGCGCCCATCCGACCGCCGCTCCTCACGCCTCGCCCTGCCTCTGCCTCTGCACCCACCTAGGTTGGTTCGTTTCAATCATTTTTTCTATTGATTGCTTCACCGCCAGTCATTCCTTTACTGCTTCTTCTTACTCATTGTATTTTTGTTATCTCCCATGTGTTATTTTCATGTAGTAAATATTACTCTTTTGTTATCTCCCATCTTTTGTTATTAGGAATCCATATTGGCATCTTAAAGTATACAATGTTCCTTGTTCAATTCATGTTTTTATTCAATCAAGATTAAACAGAACTTTGTTCTTAAACCTTGAAGAGTTGTATGCATCAACTTAGAGCCTCCAAGTTCTTAGTTTTAGGCATGTTCGATAGCTTGGTTTCAAACTATTTTTTGAAAACAGTGTTTTGCATATGATATAGGAGCTTGTTTCTCCCTCATATTCCTCCATTCTCTATAAATGGTGTATGATTGATCAATCCCTTAATGTTATGATATCTAGGAATCTATATCATATTTTACCCCCTATTTTTTGTGTAGCATTTTTTGGAACTTATTTTCTTGGTAGTGGATTCAATTTCTCTATTTATCATTATGTATAAATACACTTCAAATATACAAGATTTTTTGTTTTAGGAAATAAACTGATGCCTTCCATCTGGATTCATCAATGAATGGGATAGTGGCGAGTCCCCCAATCATTCATGTGAAAAAGTTTTATCTTTGGGTTCTAGGGTGTTCTTTCACTCATATTGAATGAAACCTTCCATTTTCCCTAAATATGAAACTATAAAATCTTACAAAGTATGTATGATCTAGCTTCAACATTCTCTTTGATGTTAGGATTTTCATGTTCTTCTCATTGAGATGCATAATTAAACAATTCCATAACTATAAACTTTTAATTTTTTTTGTTCTAATAGTTATCACTCCATATGATCATCTAGTCAGATATAGGGTTCTGATTATTATCCCTCTAGCCATAACCATGGATCCCTGATTGGGCTTATACACTCTTTTGGTGATGGTTGTTCCAAAACCTGCTTCATCTAGCTTTCTTATGAAAATTAATATTTTCACTAAACTTGGTACGTTTTGGACTAAGTTGAACTACTTTGAGATAAAGGTAACTTCCATTCATTGTCTATACCTTAACATCACCCTTTACCATGATTTCAAGAGCTTCATAATCAACTATATATGCCTTTACAAACCTCTGAGACACATAATTTTCCATGAATCTGTTATCTTTCATGGAGTGGAATGATGATCCAAAATCATTGAGTCCACCAGAACATTCCCACTCAATTAAAAATTAGTTATACCTTTAGATGTCATAGAATTAATTGAACTAGTACTTCTAAACACTGCCCAATATAATTTTACCCATCATTTGTTGAATACTTTATTTATATGGCCTCTCATAACGCATTGCCAATATGATGGGTTGGGACTGACCAATTTACCTTAGATTCATTCACATGATTTATCATCTGATTTCCTACGACTTATTTAATGAGAAGGTTATACACATCCGTCTGATCTGAGTGTTCTTCCTAAAAGTGGTTGAACTTACTTTCTTCTGAGTTCTTAAATCAGGATAATCCTCTAAACATCATTGAGCACAAAATCAGATTTCCCACAAAAATTTTTCATTACTATAGTCTTGTTACTATCAGTAAAGGATGATAACTATAATAGTACCCACACATGTTCCACAAAGTGTACACATATATTATTTATAACTTCAAAACATGTAAAAATATTTCACTTATTCAACCAATAATCTATCTTTTAAAAATCTAATGTTGAAAAATCTCTATATCATGAAAACCTTGTTCATCCCTGTTGGCTTATCATACATATCCCCCAGAAACATCCTCGGCTTTACCATGGTCTTCACCTCCTAAATTTTAATGGAAACATTCTAGGATAATTAAATCCACATGAGATTTAGTGGTTTTTTATCAAGCCTCTCCCATTATACATTTACGAGCTTCTCTGGCATGACCCCAATTCACAAAACTTCTTGGTTCTTTTGAATACGGTAATATTCCATCCTCATTTTCTAGAATCCAAATTCATTCCCATAAAATTTTTCAATATAAAACAAAACTTCCTCTAAATCAATTTTTCTGATTCCCTATAAACTAATACTAAATCAAAAAACTCTATGGTAATAGAATGTTACCATAATCTTTTACCGAGTGTGTGCTATAGAGATCTGAATCAATCACTGATACCACTTTTATTTAGAATCATGAGCAATATTCAATCACTAAATTTTATATTATTGAAACTTAGAAAAAGTGAAACCAAACAATAGGATAGATCCACTCTTGTTATCAGTGTCCCACATGATAGAATGTCTTTTCAACTTACTCATCACACAAAGTAAATTAACTTGTACATAGACACCTAATGATAAAATGAATACAAAACATCAAGGAAAAATAAAAAATCAAAGAAAAAAGAACAGTTTTATTTTAAGTGGTTTGAAAAATTAAGACCTATATGCATGAGCAAACAATGCTTCAATTTTCATTAATATTGGAAAATGGAAATCTTAAAAGCATAGTCAATATTGAAAATAGGGTCACTCTAGGGTGTCTTGATTGTTTTTTGGTTTTTTCTTATGATAGATAATTTTACATTCATGACTCTATTAAATATCGCCTGATTTTATTCTTTACTCTGTTTTCTGATGCTATCATTCTATAATCCATTTTAGTCTAACATGGAGGTGTGGTGATAGATTGTCCAATAATAGATTTGGAAAGTGTGTGTGGTTGGTTTTGGTATGTTCATGGGTTTTCACTTCCATTCCATTATCTATTCTCCTATTTATTATTCAGAGATATAAATTGTTTATTTTATCAATGGTATGTCCACATGTAATTGGTCAGTCTTTATTTTAAATATATTTTGTGATATGAAAAATGCTTGTAATATGAAGTCTTGTGTAAATGTTACTACTTGTTATACATATATTAATATGGATAAGAGTTGGATTGATCTTCCAAATCATACGTCTAAAGAATATTTTGAGGGCATTATGCAATTTATTGAGTTCACTGGAGGATTTCAAAGTGACTATATTAGTTGTCCATGTAGAAAATGTGCAAACAGATATCAATTCACACAAGATACCGCGAGGGATCACCAATTCTTGAATGGATTTCTGAAAAATTATAAGAGTTGGACTCGTCATGGGGAAGAATATATTCATTTTTAAAATACAGATGCAGTTCAAATGGATGTTAATGCGAGGATGAATGATACAATGCATGAAATGCTTACTGAAATGGTACATGGGTTGGCTCCTGAAGGCATTGACATTCAGAATGTTGAGACCTGTGATATAAATCTGTTCTCTGGTGCAGATCATGATTCGAGGAGGTTTTATGAAATACTAGATGATGCAAAAACCAAATTATATTCTGGATTCACTGCTTTCAATAAATTGTCATTTATCATGGAGTTTTTTCACTTGAAGACTTTGAATCAGTGGTCAGACACATCGTTCGATATACTGTTGGTGTTATTGAAAAAAGGTACTTCCTATCAACGCTAAGATTCCTGAGTCGTATTACCATGATCGTAAGTTGATAGAGAACTTAGGTTTTATATATGAGACCATAGATGCATGTTCAAACAACTGTATGTTGTTAAGAAATGAAACTGTCCATTTGGACATTTGTACGGTTTGTGGCGCTTCCAGGTGGAAAGATAACAGGAGAAATCAGACTCATTAAAGTTAGACTGCGAACCAGGGAAAACCAATTTTCGTAAATCAAATGCGTTACTTTCCCCTGAAGCCAAGGTTGAAAAGATTTTTTATGTCATCTAAAGTTTCTAATTTAATGAGATGACATGTGGAAAGAAATCAGGAAAGTGATATGCTAACCCACCCGGAAGACTCTCATGCATGGAAGGATTTCGATCAGAGACACCCCGATTTTTCCAAAGATGGTCGTAATGTTCGATTGGGGTTGGCAGCAGATGGTTTCAATCCATTCAAGTCTATATTTGGTGCAACTCATAGCACATGGCCCGTGGTGTTGGTTCCGTATAATCTTCCTCCGTGGATTTTTATGAAACAACAGTTTATATTACTTTCCACTCTTATTGATGGACCTAGAAGTCTGGGGGATAAGATTGATGTTTACCTTCAGCCATTGATCGATGAGTTGAATGAATTTTGGGGCGAGGGTGTGATGACTTATGACTGTGAAATGAATGAAATGTTCAAACTGCAGGCTGCTTTATTGTGGACAATCAATGACATCCCTACTTATGCAAATTTATCAGGTTGGAGTACAAAAGTGGAATTTTCTTGCCTTTGTTGCAATAAAAGTAAAAATTCCGTATGGATTAAACATTCCAAAAAATGGGCATACATGGGTCGCAAATGTTTTCTCCCCCCTCAGCACAGGTTCAGAAAGGACAAAGTGACATTTGATGGTTCTAGAGAGTTCAACCCAACACCAAAGATCATGACAGGAGTAGAAATATTATCGCAAATTGAGGAAGAAAACATCTGCATAGTATATGAATTTCAGGATTTGTTGGATAATCCATTCCCTAATATTCGTGGTGTGGGTAGACAACACAATCAAAATTGGAAAAAAAGTATTTTTTACAATCTCCCCTATTGGAAAACTAACATGCTAAGACATAATTTGGATGTCATGCACATTGAAAAAAATGTTTGTGATAATATATTATGGATCATTTTAGGTGTCAGTGGAAAATAAAAGGACCATGTTAATGCACGTTGTGATTTGGAAGAAATGGGTTTAAGGAAATAGTTGCATTTACATTTGGCTGAGGGAAACAAGGCATATATGCCTACTGCACAGTATACAATGACTAAAAAGGAGAAAGAGACATTTATTTCCATTTTGAAGATGCTCAAGGTGCCTGATGGTTACTCTTATAATATTTTAAAGTGTGTGAATCTGACGAGCAGAACATTGCAAGGGTTGAAAAGTCATGACAATCACATATTACTTCAGCAGTTGATTCCAATCGCAATTTGTGATTGTTTATCCCCCAATGTTGTTCAACTGTTGATTGAGATGAGTAATTTTTTTAGACAACTTTGTTTAAGAAATCAACAAATGAGTGATTTAAAAAGTTTGCAAGACCGAATCGTACTTACACTTTGTCACTTTGAGAAACTATTTCCTCCTTTATTTTTCAATGTTATGGTTCACTTGATAGTGCACCTAACTGATGAAGTAATGGCTGTTGGTCCAGTGCAATTCAGGTGGATGTATCATATTGAGCGGTATCTGAATACATTGAAATGGTTTGTATGCAACAAAGCTCGTCCAGAGGCATCAATAGCCAATGGTTATCTGATGGATGAGTGTACTACTTTTTGTGCAGAGTATCTTATGGATGTTGAAACAAAATTAGATAAGCCCTCTCAGATTCATTATGGTTCAGTTAGAGAAGGAACCATATTTGATATGGACAACATCGAGTGGATACAAGTGCATCGATATATTTTGTTCAATACCCCATCAGTTGCACCGTTAATGCATTAAGTGTCTTATCACTTTTATTATTTAACTTTTACATGTTTTTTTGCATAATTTTACCATTTAAACATCACGTTATCATTTGCAGGAAACACATTAATGAGCTAAAAGAAGTGATGTCTCGTGCGACCGAGTCTCAAATTCAAAAATCTCATTATGTTTCATTTCATGATTGGTTCAAGGATTTTGTATATATAAATTGATTTTCATTATGAGTGAAGTATAATACTAATTTATTTCTGTAGATATCATTATTGAATTCTGTGAATAATGTAGGTTCATAACCTGAGGGAGTTAGGTGACCCCATGCTAACTGAAGAATTTAACCAACTAGTTAAGGGTCCATCTATAACAGCTCATCGTTATAAAGCTATATATGCTAACGTCTTTCGATTTCTCATTAAAGATGTTGATGACAAACGATCAACACAAAAAAAGTGGCATCAGTTGTCCATTCGTCGATTCTGGTTATTATTATGGTCAATTTACTGACATCATTGAAGTTGTATACACACATGGGTTAAAATACATATTGTTAAAGTGTAATTGGGTTGATCCAGTGTGTGGGTGTAAATTCGATCAATATTAGTTTACATTGGTGAATTTTAACTATATGTTATACAAAAATGAACGAGTTGGAAATGAACCTTTCATTTTGACATCACAAGTAGAACAAGTATTCTTTGTTACTTTGCCTTCGAATCATAGTTGGCAAGTTATTGTGAAAATGTCCCGGCGAGGAGTGTTTTTATTTGAACAAGATGAACCCAAGACTATTGCCTTTGTTGGCCAACAACTTGATCAACATACCGTAGTTCAATGTGAATAAGATATTTATTGGGTTAGAGTGGCCGTTGAAGGAGAAACGGTAGATTTTCATATTTAATGAAAGGTATAATTGTTTTCCTGCTCTTCATTTTAAAATATTTTTTTGAAATTGTTTAACCTTTTATGAGCTATTTAACCTTTTTTTATTTTTTTAACTTCGATGCATTCAATCAATATTACAAAATAAATCAAGTTGTTTGGATAATTTTCAATTAAACAACCCAACACTAATTTGGTTCATTAGCTAAAAAGTTAGGATGTAAACTCAGAGTTACATATATTTTCTTGCTGTTTATGTATGTGTCACATAAGACATAGAAAAATTATGAGATTCATGTATTTACATACATTCTAGTTTATGTTTCATTTATTTACATACACTCTAGTTGATTCGATTAAATAACTCTTATGTTTTGTATATAGTTTGGTGGTGTGTGTTCATGACAGTAAATTAGTTTAAGGTCTCAAATTTCTGTGACATTGTTACTCGTTTCAGCTTTCATTACCATGGAATATTGGATATGGGAATGCGGTGTCACTCTCAAATTACTACTATAACATGTGTGGCCCTAGTGGTATATTTCATTATAGTGTTGTATGGCACATTTCTTGTATGATATCCTCTGAAGATTTCCATTTATGGAAAATGAGATTACACCCTCAAAAAAGTGTCCATTCTTTCTATAGATACAGAGACATCCCTGTGTTGATTTACTGATGTTTGCTACGACTGTAGGCATGTATGGGGAACAAGCAGTAGATCCACATCATCCACCAAAGTTATCTACATCTCAGGGTCAAGGTATGTTTGAATGTAACTCAGTAGGATGGTTCATGCGTATTTTATGATGGAAAGGAAATGAAAAAAATAGACAGTTGAGTAGGGGCCCCAAATATTAAAAAAAAATTCAAATATATGGTAGTTCAAAGACCCCATTGGAACAACAATGGTGATCCAAGGATGAGAAGCCTTAGTTGTTAGTAAATTGACAAGACCAACCCGCCTTAGTCTCCACTTCATCAACAAAAAACCATGTTTAGACTCTGAATTCCAAAAATTCTTTCATTGTACAACTCCAAATACTAAGACCAGACACACTGACCCTGCATCAGAAGTAGTGGAAGAGGTAACTTCCCTTAACTCATCACTAAAATGAAAACAAGAATCTCCACTGCTAGCCTCCTTATGAGAACTGTTTTGAAACAATTTTCAATTACAGAGCTTCTTGTAGTTTCCAACGAAGTGGACAACAATTTTGAATCTTTAAAATTGATGATCTCATGTCCATAAGCAGCACACAAGGACCCTACTTCATTAATACCAACAAAATCCTACATAGTAATGGGATCAGTGTCCTCACTTTTGGCCTTACCATTACCACCAACATGAAACTTTACAAAAGAATATGTCTCTGATTTTTCATCACATGAGGACTCTACTTTAGCAAGACTAACAAAATTCTGTGTAGGAAAATCAATCCTAGTAGCATTAATAGGATCAAAATCACTAGAGTCGATGACATTTTTAAAGGGAGAAAAAAATTCACCCCCTACCCAGGTTTCTCATCCCAACCAATTTTCTTTATTACCTACACAATAATAGGAGTAGTATCATCATTGTTGGCTTTACAATTGATATAAATAGGAAACTTTAAAACAGAAGCATCACCCAACCAGCAGTAAGAAACGAGCAACCATCGACCAACCAACATCCCTGTAAACCAAAGCATCACCCAACCAGCATCTCAACACTGCACAACCAAACCCCCACCATAGCACCCATCCTGCCACACCCCTCCTGCATAACCTGCTAGTAGCCATCGGCCAACCAACATCCCTGTAAAGCACTCCCAAAACCAACAGTAGGACAACATAACCAAACCCCCACCGCAACACCCATCCTGCCACACCATGCCTGCACAACCTGCTGACAGCCCGAACTCCAACAAGAATCCAGAACCATCCAAGTTCCCAACCCGGCCAAAACAACCAGCAACAACCCCAAACAACAGTAAGAAATGATCCCAATCTGCAATATACCAGCAACCTGCAACCAAGCCACCCCATTCGCAGCCTCCAGCATACAGTGCCCATCCTAACCATCATGATCCACCCGACCACCAGGACCCCTCCCAACCACATCCTGCTCCAACCCATCTTGAATTAAAGGACCTCATGAAATTCCATATCCTAACCATCTTATGATTATCCATAATGTTAGGGAACTTCTTGCAAGAAAGGAGTCTATCCCATTATTTTTCAAAAAACCCTTTACCACCAACATTTCTTTGTATCTCCTACTTCCATCAGTTTCCAATTTCAAATGAAAAAACCATTTTTATATATCTCTTTTACCTTATAGTACTTCTTCCATTTACAATTTATTATTGAGATTTAAGGAATTCATTTACTATTCCATGTCGACTCCAACTAATATGTATCTATAGGAGGATCTGCCTATTCATGACATTATTCTTCCCCTATATTTATTAGAAGTAGAAAGATCATATAATCTTAATACTAGATGACTTATTTCTTACTATTATCCTATATTGATATCCAAAGATATCATAACCATATTTGATGAGGAATAAATCCTTGGATTTATCCTATAACTTATCTCTATATTTACCATTGATATGAACTTTTTTGATACTTCCAAATACTTTAATACGGTTCACCACTAGTCTCTTATAGGACCAAAGTTCATCTGAATGTTCTTTTCCCATATATATATATATATATTCAAATCTGTCTAATTATGTATAAAATTGTTTTCAACAGGATTAGACTCAGCCGCTTCTTCCTCTCGCAAGGGAGGCACTGGTCGTGGCATTTCATCATGGAATTATGACACAACCATAGATGTTTCATTTGATGAGAGATTTCATCCTGTGGGATTGACTGCCCCTATATTTATTCTCTAGCTGGGTCATATAATACGTGACCCACATCGATTTCCATTGACCATACGTTACTGAGCTTCTTTCCCTCAGGATAAATTAGACCAACTTTGGAGGGAAGTTCAGGTAAGAAGACCATTTTTTTCTTCCCTATGTTTAAAAAATACTAACATGTGTGATTTTTTTTCTTAAATAGAATAACCTAAAAGTGTGACCTGATGATTTTTGGCTAGTTTTTATGGAAAAATGTCACAATCTATGGAAATATCATAAAGGAAAAGTCAAGAGGGAGCACTGGGTGCCAAATGTGGGTGCCCGAGACATTCTGGAAAAAGTCCCGAGAGGTGTTCTCCCGTCTCAGTGGCGTGACTTAGCTGCATATTGGTCTACTGAGGCCATTGTAGTTAGTATATTCATTATGGTATATATATTTTCAAGAATGTGTGACATTTTATTTGTTTTAAATTTGAATTACTTGAATGTAGGAGGTGTCAGTACGCCATTCCGAGAATTGAGCGTTGCAGGGACCACCTCACAGGCTTGGGACTTGTCACGTGTCTCAGATCCGACATGATGTATTTATTATTCAATTTTTAATTTATTATTTAATATGATTTTGTGTTACATTTTTATATTTTATTGGTATATAGTTACGAGATAAAGGTACACCGACTGATAAAATGTCGGTGTGGATGAGGACTCATGATCGAAATGATCCAGAGGCTGTAGCTCTTATAGTAAGTTATTGTACTCATTACCAATACTTGCATGTCCCTAGTAAAATATTCATCTATAAAACCTTTCACATGATCATTATACCCAAAATTTAAAGTTTTATCCCCCAACCCCTTTATGTATTATAAGATCCATTTCACATCTTCCCAATGTTTTCATTTAGGATTTGACGTGAAACTGCTAAATATTACATAGGCTCAATTTGAAGCTGAGTTAGAACAGCTACCAGAGGACCAGCGACAGCTTCCCATGCGAAGGGATGAGATATTCCATCGTATTATTGGTCGTGATGGGCATGGATATAGTCTGACCTATGGAACAGGGATTCCTCGTTCTATAGTATCATGTGCTGAGGTTGTCGGTCCTGTTATTGCTGGGCATACACAACAACTGTTAGATTTAGAGGCACAGTTGCGTTCTTCCGAGGAGGTAAATGCGCAACTGATCGCTGAGGTTAGAACACTGCGAGAATATGTGCGTCTGGGTGATGGTGCAGAGGATCATACAATGCAGCTTTATACTGAATTTATTTATTTACATTCTATTATTTTTGTTATTAAAATATTTATAATTTTTATTTGTTGTAGGCCCCTGGCACACCGGATGGAAGTAGTATCCATGGCCACGCATGACGCATCATATTCACAAGGTGTGTTTCTTTTATATTTATTATTGAATTAATGTTATATATTGATTTAGAGTTTAAATGTATAATTGTTTGAAGGTGATACTAGGATATAATCTGCAATGATGTGGTGCTTTCTTTATTTATTTTCTAGTGTATTTTTTATACATGGGAGCATAGGTGAGAGGGGGGGGGGGGTGGTGGTGTTGCACAAGCTGTATCTGGGTGCTGTGGGGAAAAAATGTGGCAGAGAGGAAAAAACACGAGTAGGGAAGGGTTGAGTTACACCTCCTCTAATACCATGAAGAACCGTACTCCCTACCTCATTGAGAGGAAGAGCCCTTTATTTATAGATAGAGGAAAAGGAATACAAGATAGAGCAAACCAATGTGAGATTCCAAAATACAAATATCTGGATCCAAAAAAATCCATGAAAGAAAATGTGGCATGTACGCTAACTTCCCATACTTGTTAAAGTTATTGCATGACTTTCTATTACTTTTTAAAAACAATCTTAACATCTTATGAGAATTGGTCCCTTGGTTGTAGTTGGTTTCAACTGTTATGTTTGATTATAGTGTAGTCATGGTTGTCTCTCAAGTCCATGGTTGGCTCTCAAGGCCATGGTTAGCTCTCAAGGTCATGGTTGCACACTCACTGTTTCACTTTCTCTTTCATTTTAGGCATTCAAATAGGAAGAGTGAAACATTTTTCTCATCAAAATTTGTTAATTCTTATCTGAGATTGATTTTTGGTTTTTCTTTTCTTGGTTTCCCAGCCACCTTCACTAGTCTGGTTTTATGTGAAAGAATTCGAAAAAGGACCAAAAACTGATTCCAACTTTTTTTATTCACTTGCTAGCATCAACCAATGTTCCCTTTTTTGGAGTGTCATTAGTAATGTCATTCCTCACTATTGATGTATTTTTTACATGTTTCCATACTAATGTAATTTTCGACACACAACTTATCTGCGTTTCTTATGATTTAAGAAACTTCTTTACACATGATTGTGAATAATTCACTATTTTAATTACAAACAAGGAAACTGTAGTTCCCTAGAATTCTAAATATTGATCTTTTTATTAGATGATTTAGGAGATGTTTTACTTATAAGTACATAAGAATCATGGTTATTGAAATGTTTAAAATTTTGCTGGGGTATGTGAGGTTAACATTCATTGTTTTTGTTTTGTAAAGTTTCTTGTCTTCTACTTAGAATATATTTTTCATTACAGGCTGAGAACCCTTTGCGGTAAATAATCTACACACATGATGAATCAATATCTTTACTATTTTACATCCTCATTTGCTGGTCATCAGTTTCTCATACTTTTACGCTTCCTGAAATGGAATATATTGTTACCACACAACTTCATTTCCTTGATGATAGGTGGTTGGATGCCTATGACCGCAGTCCAACAAGTAGAGTTGGAAAATTTGATATTGTTTAGGTGAAATGGTTCCAGAATGTGTTTTTGTTCTATAGATTTCATTCCAGTGTTAATAATATATAATGATAATCTATGATAGTTGATGATCACATCTCTGAATGACCCATTAAAACTATTTTTCTCCATTTCTTGATCCTTTGGTGGTAAATTAAAACATGGGTAGGGGGATTACAACCACTACACCAAGTAATATCCACATGATAATAAGTGTGAGTAATCATTTTAAATACATTTGTGCATGTCTGTGTTATTTCTTTATCTATCATTCATTATCATCTTATCACCATCATGACCCAATCACACTAACCAATTTGAATTTGATTTGTTTATATTTTGTATCTTCTTGTAGGTTTTTTGAAACAGAAGATTGGAATGGATTAGAGCTGTTTGTATCGCTGGACATGTGAGAAATGCATATTTTTTCTACTGTTTTGGAGTTGTTTGGTGTTTTTTTCTATTTTTGGTGAGGCCTCTCTAGATTTTTGGTGCTGTTTGTTTATCTTGTCCTGCTGTTCTGGAGCTGTTTGTTATTTTCTATTTGGTGTTGTTCTGGAGCTGTTTGGAGCTATTTGTTTTTTCCTACTGTTTGTTATTTGCTATTTGGTTTTTTGGAGATGTGCAGTTCTGGAAGCAGAACAACATATTTTTAAATTTTTTTTTTCCAGGTTAGTGACCGCTGTAGGCAGTCGCTAATACCTGCCTCAAATGTTCCAATTCCCGCTAGAGCATTCCTGCATAAATCAAAAAAAAAAAAAAATAGTGTAGCGACCGCCTCTGGCAGTCGCTAATGTGGCGTGGTAAATTACCTATAGCGACTGCCATTGGCGGTCGCTAAATCTCTTCACCGATGGGCCAACAACGACTGCCATTAGCGGTCTCAAAGAAGTCTGTAAAGACCTTTAGCGACCGTAGATGGTGGTCGCTAAAGGCCCTATTTCTAGTAGTGGTATAAAATTACTTGCAAAATACTCGTGAGAAACCAGATGAAATGTGGAAGTGATATAAATCATAATACATAAATTAACATGGAGAATTCTAAACGTTAAAAAACCCTCCGATGCGGAGGATTAAAAAACCATGGTGCAACTCCAAAAATTCCACTAATAAATTATAAAGTACAAAATCCAAGTAAATGCCCAAACTTGAATGTCAATGACAGCATAGAAAAAACATGTGTGAAAACCAAACCTTAATACGTCTTCATCTTCACCGCAAATCATCCTGGAGGAAAACGCCACCCACCTATGACAAATGTCACTACCTCGATGACCCTCTATGACAAAACGTCACCCTTTTGTGACAAACATCACTCCCTTAGAGATCCACTGTGACAAAATGATACCGTTCTGTGACAAACGTCACTACCTTAGAGATCCACTGTGAAAAAACGTCATCATTTCAGGACAAAACATCACTACCTCAGAGATCTATTGTCAACACTTTTCTCACCATCGTTGACGCTTCACACATGATACCACAAACACAATATCCCCCTTCCTTCTCTCGGTGGACTACATCTTGAACAACTTGTCATGCACCACTCTATGAGTAGAAGCTAATGTCGTTGTCATCCCAAAATATGCTACTACATCCTCTTATATTGATACCCAGTCCATATCTCTAATAAATGCAGTCAAAATTCATTTTTCCATCTTTTAATATTGATAATAACTCTCCATATTATTGAGATAAATTCCTCCATTAACTTTGAGAAAAAACTCTTCATTAACTAATTTATTTTCCTTCAATAAATGGGATGAATCCCAACACGACACAACAACTTCTAAAGATGTCACACATCCTTACACTACTTCCATCCAATCTCACTTAACTCTTCTTCCAACTCTTCTACTAACCACTCAACCAAATGATTTTACATGTAATAATAGACCAATAAATGATATCTAACTTATTTGGTAAAGAGAATACATCATATAAATAACGAATGAATAAAATTACAAATTCCTAATGAATTATTAATTATTAAGACGTATTAATTAATAATATTTACTAATTAAAAATTAATTAATCAATCAATTAATAATGATGGTAATAAATTCATTAATAAATAGTAACTATTAATTAAAAAATCATTAATAAACAATAAATAATGAATAATAAATAATAAATAATAACTAATAATTAAAAAGTAACTATAATTTTAAATAAAAAATAATTAATAATTAATTTAGTTTTTAAATAATAAATATTAATGATTAACAGTTAACAATTAATTAAAATTTTAAATAATAAATAATAAATATTAATAAATAGTAAAAAATTAAAAATTGATAATTGATAACTCATAATTAATAATAAATTAGATTTCTAAATAATAAATAATGACTAACACTAAATAAATAAATAATTTAATACATCTTGCGTTGATTTTTTAAAAACTATCATTGAAAATAAATAAAAACTAAATTTTAGTATTTAGCAATGATTTAAATTGCCGCTAAAAACCCATTCCGAACCAACGATGGTTTTTGAAAACCATTGCTAAAAATATTAAGCTAAAATATTTAGTGGTGGTTTTAAAAACTATTACTCAATTACCTTTTTCTTGTTGTATATGTTTGAAATACAAGTGATAATGAGATGTTCCAAATCAATACATTGATACTTTGAGATACGAGGATGAAACTCTCTCAATAGATTACTTAGATGCATTTAGAAGTGTAATTAATTAACTAGTTGAAATGAGTACCAAGTTTGAATATGAATTACATGGTTTATGTTTACTTGATAATTTTTCGGAATCCTTTAAGATACTTAGAATGACATTGTTGAATTCAACCCTCAATGTTTCCATTACCATGAAATTGAGCCAGTGAGTTATTTTAAATTAAAATATTAGGAGAATATCATGATTTTATAATTTGTAGTAAAAGATTCTCATTACAAAACAGAAAGAAAGAAGAAAAATTAGAAGTTCAAAAGTGAATGCTAATCACAAAGGTCAATCAAAGGAAAGCATAAAAACATGTGCTTATACCATAACTAAGAAGGCCAAGAAAATAAATTCTTTAAATCTTTTAAAAAATAAGCTTAAGAAAGAAAAAGCATCACATCTATTATCATGATACCACTATCAATGTTATTAAGGGAAATGACAGTTTACTTTTTTAATTACCGATGACGATTGTCACATTTTATATTTTTATGAGTGAGTAAATGTTTAGAAAATTCAGACTATATAATACTAAAGAATTATTTGTTCACTTCATATAAAGAATGTGATTTTGTGTAACACCCCGACTCAAACCACTGAGTCCGGGATGGAAATACCACACAATCTCATGCGCACCTCTCTATACGCAAGTGGTTGCCGACTAGTAGCGAGGGCTTATGGAACGGTGTTGGGAGACTATGCCCTTAGTACTAGGTAACATCAAAATATTTAAATAGAGTAATAACAATAATCAATAAATAAACAATAAAACAATAACCATCATAGTAGCACCATATACAAATATAACCCATTCAGTAGTTGTATGGCATGCCAAATACAAAACCCAAAACTAACAAAAAAGATCCAAAGTATGGTAAGCCATAAAAATAAAAGCAGTTGTTGCACGCATTCGGTGGAAACTTCATCCAGCACCATCTGCATCCTCTCACCTACCTACCCAACCATACACTGCAGGACCCTTTCCCTTTACCGGATCCTTGAGCATAAAATCTACACTACCATATATCGACGCAAGGGCAACACTGACTTTTATCAGTGCTAAGAAAAGCACGTTGATAAAAGAGGGGGGGGGGGGTTATCGGTGCTATCTAAAAGCACTGATAAAAGTTTTTAATAAAAAATATTATTAATTTATATAAAATTATTATATTTATATTCAAAAATAATGTTTATTTATATTTATTAAATAAAAAAACACATGTTTATAATTAATATATATTTTTTAATAATTAAAATATATATATAATCTTTTTAAAAACTTATTTATAAGATTATAATTAAATAAATATATATTTAAATAATTATAAGTCTATAATTTTTTTTATTAAATAATAAATATATTTATTACATTTATAATTATATATTTATAATTATATATTTATAATTATATATTTATAATTATATTGTTGGAATTGAAAAACACATCCATAAGATTCAAAGAGTGTTTCCATACATGATCTCATGACATAGCTCATTTCACAGGCTTTGATTTGACTGGTTGTAGCGCCCGAATAGAGTTACGAATTAGAAGTTATGGCCGTTCGAAGTTAGACTGGAAAATTGGTTCACAAAACCCATTCATGGAGCTCCTCTACGACCGTGAAGTGGTGAAAAAAGGATTTATGAGTCTGACGAGCTTTGCGAATGCCATAGAGAAAAGATACAGATGCCTCTGCGAACCGACATATACGTTTGTAACACCACTAAGGAGTAATGATAGAAGGCTTTGCAAGTCCGATTAGCTTCGCGAACACCGCAGAGAAAAGAGACGGATGCCTCTGCAATCCGACAGATGCCTTTACGATGCCGTTGCAGAGTAATGACAGAAGGCTTTCAGAGTCTGATGAGCTTCGAGAATGTTGTAGAGAATAGAGATGGATGCTTTTGTGATCCAATGAATATGTTTGCGTCGCCGCCGCGGAGTAATGACAGAAGGCTTTCCAAGTCCGACGGAGCCACCTTCGATCACAAAGCACCATCCTCTTCGCAGTGTCCTTTTGTTCTCCACAGAGAGCCCCACCGGCCTCCGTTTCCTATAAATAGCCATATCAACCCCCTTCATAAGCATGGTTACACCTCTCTTTCGTCGGTCGATCTCCCATTTCGTGGTGCTCTCGACCACCGTGAAGTGTTGCCCTTCACGAAGGCCTATGCCCTTTGCGAAGGAGGGAGCACCTTTCAGGTTTATCGGGGCTCTGGGAAGCATTAAGCCTTCACGGAGCACTCTCCAAATATTTTTCTCTTTGCTAAGGTGAATCCCTGCTCCACTGAAGTCCTTCCTTTATGAAACACCCTTTCTTCACGAAGCTCCTTCGTGAGACTGTGAGATCCGCGAAGCCCCATCCTTCATGAGACTCTATGCTTCATGAACCAATTTACTTCATGAATCTCCTACCTTTTCACCCATCGGTCTATACCGTGGGGGATGTGCCCCCGCACCCTCACTTAGGATCAGTGCCGGGCTATGGTCTCAGCCCTCTGGGCTAGTCCTTTCACTACTGTCATTGACCCCTCATGAAAAACAGAGAGTCCACCATGCACTTTTCAGGACCGGTCAGTGACATTTTACTTTGTACACCCCACTTCCACCTATGAAATAACATGGTTTCAGATACCCCTTCAAACTCCTTGAAACACCTTGGGTCTACATATTCCCCTTCATCCCTTTCTCATGTCATGAGTTGAGATTATCATCATAAATTCCCCGAGTGCCTTAAGTTGAACCATTCCTCAAGTAACTCCTCCAAACCCCCTCACCTAACTCCTATACTGGGTTAAACTAGAAAGGGATGCTCTTTCTTAAGTCCCAACACCATCCATTACTAGGCTCCTTATGCCTAATAGTCCTCTCTACATGACTATAAACTGTACTACACCCTATGTGACAAATATAGGATGCCTCTTGTTTTGAATAAGAGACACCTTATGCGCTAAGATTAAGATTCCAATAATCCTCACTACATGACTTTAAACTGTAGCATATCCTATCATTCAATAATAGAATGCCTCTTATTCTAAATAATAGATGCCTTATGTTCCAATCATAAGATGCCAATAGTCCTCACTACATGACTTTAAACTATAGCATGCCCTATCATTCAATAATAGGACACCTCTTGTTCCAAACAAGAGATTCCTTATGTGACAAGCATAAGACACCTCATGCCATGATTAAAGTGGCATAATATCCAGAGTGTTGGAATCCGTTCATGCATTCTGTCACTCTACCTCATGCTTCATGCATCCTTTATTTGGATATTCATCCTCTTCCATGTCTGAAGGGACCCCCTAATGACCTGGTCCCATGCTTCTTCGGATCACCTACTGTTCTGGGCCAACATCCTGGAATACTTTGGATGAAACTTTGAGTTTGGACCCGTGCTTTGAATACAGTCAGCGGTTGGCCCTCACTTGTTTGTTTCCATCTCAATCTAACACAATGTGGATGTTGTGTTTCAAATATAGTCAGCAGTTATCTCCCTTTGTCATGCCACCCTCATTGTGTTCTGAATGTTGGGCATATGATTCACACTTTTCATCTCCCTCTATTCAGACTGATTCTAACACCCTTGGCGTTATCCCGCTTGTGCACTAGTGTATAGGTGTAGGCCCCAATTATATTCCTTAACCCACCAGCGAGTTGGGGTGACCTCATGTCCATACATGAGGAAGACATTACGGGATGCTTCCATGCATAAGCCCCATGCACCATTGTTGCTCTATAGCGGCACCCAGACTGCTTCCATGCATAATCCCCATCCACCATTGTCGCTCCTTAGCGGCACCCGGGTAACTTCCATGCGTAAGCCCCATCCACCATTGCTGCTCCTTAGCAGCACCCATACAACTTCTGTGCGTAAGACCCATTCACCATTTTCACTCCTTAGCGACACCCGGTAAACTTCTATGTGTAAGTCCCATCCACCATTGCGGCTCCTTAGCAGCACCCAGGCAGCTTCCATGCGTAATCCCCATCCACCATTATCATTCCATAGTGACACCCAGGCAGCTTCCATGCGTAAGCCCCATCCACCATTGCCGCTCCCTAGTGGCACCCAGGCAACTTCCATGCGTAATCCCCATTCACCATTGTCTCTCCATAGTGTCACCCCAAAAAATTTTACGCATAAGCCCCATCCACCATTACCGCTCCTTAGCGGCACCCGAACAACTTTCATGTGTAATCACCATTCACCATTGTCGCTCCATAGTGGCACCAATGTAACTTCTATGCGTAATCCCCACCCACCATTGTTGTTCCTTAGCAGCACCCGTGCATCTTCCATGCGTAATCCCCATTCACCATTGCCTCTCCATATAGGCACCTAGGAAGCTTCCATACATATGATCCATTCACTATTTTCACTCCATAGCAGTACCCGAGCTACTTCCATGCGTAAGCCCCATCCACCGTTGTCGTTCCTTAGCAGCACCTAAACAACTTCCATGAGTAATCCCCATTCACCATTATAGATCATTAACGGCACCTGAGAATCTTCCATGCATAATCCCCATACATCATTTTCACTCCTTAGTGGAACCTGGGATGCTTCCATGCGTAATCCCCATTCACCACCCTTCATGGTCTCACCTTTGTTCCATGATCGTCAGGTCAGTTGTTGCCTCTTGTTTCTCACACCGAGCATGAATCATGTGAGCTTAGAGTAAACTGTGACCATAACATCCTCTTTGGGCTACCTTAGCATGTAATCCCCACCCCCTCTCTACCGAACTATGTGGAATTTGATTCCCTACCACATGGATACATAGGAAGGCTCCCCAAGGTTCAAGCCCATCACCCATCGATCCTGACCACTTCATGTTAGTTCACCAACATCCTACATGATGTTAAACTGTATCCCCCTTTCGCCTTGTATGATGTTAAACTATATGCTTCCGAACTATGCGGTTTTTGATCATTGTCTCTTAGACAAGGTACATAGGAAGACTCTCTGAGTTTAAACCTCAAACAATGGTAAAATTCAGCGTCCCCTTTTTTGGGACCTACTTCCTTGGTCCTCCTCTTAGTGGTGTCAGATCAATTCTCAAGCAGCTAACCATGAATAGGCCCCGCCCTCAATCCATACTACTCTAAACAAGAGTGTCCCTATTACGATGGGATGATAACCATTTGTAATCCCTAACTTTTCTTGATTCTCGCTCAAATTTACCTAAGAGATGAAGGTAGAACGGTCCTTGTAGTCTAGCTTGGGTTATCGAATCCACAGAGACCTAAGAAGTAACATATAGACACACACATTCTAAGAATTGTTTTTGGCTATGAAGTGGACAACTTTGGGTTGATTTTATATGGGTTTAAGTGAAATCTAAGAGACTTAAGTGAATTCAAATTAAAAGAATGAGTTGATCCTAGGTTATCGCTCAGGGTGGATTGGACGTATTTCCTTTTTAATGATTTCAATTTCTTATATTTGAGATGGGTTCATTTAAGGAGATAAAACAAAATCATCACTTACTGGTTTAATGCCTACACCATTTAATACTAATCACTTATACACTTGAAGGATCAAAGTTTTGAGCACTTCAAGGTAAAGGTTCGTATTAGCACTTGAAGTGTGTGGCCTTAAATTCAACAAGGACGATGGAGTTTAAAAATCATCAAATAAAAATCTCAATTAAAGAAGTGATTATACATTAATGAGGTGATAAATAACATCCAATACAGCCCCTTTCTACTCCCTTAGATCAACCCATAAGTGTGTTATCCCTCCATTGATTCTATGGTTTCAATGGAAGCGGAAAGTAGACTCATGAGGGAGGAAATGGAGAAGTAAAAAAAAACGCAATAAAATAACAATCACTCCACCGTTGTGTGATAATATCACAAGGTTTGGTATGAAAAAGTTCATACCTTGAACCAGAGGTATCAAAGTGATAAGGATAAGAACAGAATAATAATAGAAGAAGAACTTTTATTAAGAAACAATGATGATTTAAAACAACTTACACGTGGAAGATAAATTTGAGACAACAAAACCGCAACATAACATTACAATGAAAGGAAGCTCAAAGATTCCTAAATACTCCAACAAAACTGCCTTAAATAGGAATTTATTGAGCCCTTGGGTTGATCCTCCAACAGTACAAAGCATCCCACTTGATTATGGTAGGCCTAGGGTGGTGGAAAGTTTGTGGAAAGAAGACTTTTCCACCTTTGACCCGAAAAGGCATCCAGCTTTCATGCACCGAACATACGCACTTGAAACACCTTCAAGATGGCCGAATTTGGGTAGGAAATAGAAGAATTAAATTAAGCTCCGGATGTCCCCTAACATCCTGAAAAACCTCATCCCAAAAGGAGTTATGGTTTTCGAGATATGGTTTAATTGGTGGGCTGTTTTTCTGGGCCGCAGAATCTGGACCAGAATTTTATCTCTAACTTGGGCCGCCTTAATGACCACCATGGATGCCGAATTAGCATTGGATCCTGAAGAGTTATTTGTTACTATACATGTATTCTATCATCCCACGAAATTTGGGGTTAATTGGGCCTGTATTTATGGCCCCACAGTCTCATCAGTGAGCTGGTGTCCAATCTGCCTTTTCCAGAATTGCTTCCTTTCATTGCCAAATATCTCCATCATCCTCCATGAATTCTCCATTGATCCCTGAATAAAACATGTTCATATTGGAGTTTAGATAAATTTAAAAAAATATCAAATTAAAATATGTATAATTAGATTCCTTAAAAGCAGATGAATCATTGGGTACTTTAAATGATGTTAAAAAATGTACCACATAATAGTGCATTTTAAGAAGGTATTACAATCATAATGTGAAATGATGTTCAAAGTGTAAAATGCAATAAAATGGTGTTTATGAATAATAAATCACATGAATATTATATATATTAACAATGAATATTATCCTTATTTAGTGGCTAATCACACCCCCAACTTGAGTTTTGCTAGTCCCGAGCAAAATATATCTCAACAATATGAAATTCGAATTCCCTTTTCCAAAAACATTTTAATACACAATGATCACAAAAAAACCTTATAGAAAACAATAATGAAACCCATAAAAATATTTTAATACAAGATAGTTTCATAAGCAGATCCCAATCCCAAGCCCATTCCTTTGTTCAAATTCATTGCCATATTTCATCCAATATCAATTAAGTATGAGGATGTGTTGTGTATCACAATAGACATGGGGGTTCATCTTTATTCAATGGGGAAATTACGAAAGCTCTAGGTGGAATCACATTTCAATATTAAGATGAGTATTCATTTTTTTTGTATAATATTTTTTTTTGTTTTTTTTTGTTTTTGTTTTTTTGCAATTTTGCCATGGTAATTGAAATTGCACTCAAAAGAGTCAACCCCTGTAGAGAGACTTTGCCGATGACTCCCAGGCTCAAAGACCTTAGGGAACCAAGTGAAGCCCACATACTCGGGAATCATCTCGAGTTAACTCAGTCAAAAACAAATTCAAATTACCAAAAATAGAGATAAAATTACTAACTCTGGGCCAGACAACTATGGATTCACGATCCCCAAGTGCCGAAAGCCACACATTAGGTCATTTCATTGCTCTACGCGCATTTTTTTTTAATTTTTTTTTGAATACTCATATTAAACTAAAATGATCACCAAACCTATGCTATTTATTTAGGGGACCCCATGAACTCAAACTAATACCCCACTATCCAAAGGACGTGCATTGTGATCTTTTTTATTTGGATGAAAATATAAACGATGAAATATCACATTGGACAGCCACACTTTCCAAAATCTATGCTCATGAAATTATACAAGGATTAAAATCAGAATCAAGGTATACTAAATTATTTGATATTCAGTTTCAAAGTGTGTAATGTGTATTACCATGTTCAAAGTTAAAGGAATTTTTCCTTCCATTTACACATCTTTTTTTTTTCAAATCATTCATTTTTTTTGACACAAAAGCATTTTTTTTATTTTATCTCTCCCCCAACTTAAAACAACACTGTCCCCAGTGTTTGAAGAAATGAAAATTTAGAAGGAGTAGAGGCAGATAATGGAAGTTCAAAAAGGAAATTGAAACTGAGGATCATGGAATGAAATCACCTAGTGGTTGAAGTTGAAGTTCTTGCTGCTCCAAATTAGTCCTTTGATCTCTTGGGGGATGTAGGAACCTCCTTGATTGAACATGTATCACCCAAAATAGTACCTAAACAAAAAGAAGAACAAACCAGACAAAACAAACAACACAACGACTTATTTAATTCCAAGTATCATCATTTTTATGGTTTTTCCTGTTTTTTTATTTTTTTTATTTTTTAAATCAAACTAATGATACATTGTGTTATTTTAATTTTCTGGGTAAGGTATTACTCAAGGATCACACCACGTGACATAGATGAATATGGTGCTCCCCTTTCGTACCCATCCATACTCATAATAGAAGAACAGGTCAAAAGTTTATTTATTATTATTATTTTTTATTTTTTTTAAATATCAAAATGATTAATTAATCTTATTTGAAAAATAAATATGATTCAGAAAGATTAGAAACATGAAAACCACGGGTTGCCTCCCATGTAGCGCTTTGTTTAACGTCATTAGCTCGACTTGAACCCCACGACTTACCCGGTACCAACTTTCAAAATTTTAAGGACCACATGTTTCACCAATTCTACTAGGTTGAGATTGATTCTATGTTTAGAATTTGTTTCATTCACAAACCTATGTTCTAAAATGAGTGGTAAAATCAAAGGAATATCAAAAATGGTTGATCCAGTTTTCTCTGTAGTCTTTCCTAAGACATTAATGATCATTCCAACTTTTTTGGTTTCAAGAGAAGAATGAATTCCAATTGAAAGGTCATGATTATACCTTATGAATGGATTCTTTAGAGGGGAGGTAAGGACAATAATTTTGAGCTCAGGTTGGATAGGACATTTAGACACAAGTTGATATTTTGAATCCAACTCAATTTCATTTTCCAAATTTCTCAACAAAATTGGTTCCTTTTGAATAGAATATTTAGCCACCAAATTAGAAATATCAATTTCAGGAATGGGTATAAACTCAACGTTTATTATTTCTCTAAATGGTTCAAAGGTTGGTGTTTTTGAAAATTCATCAATGGAGTTATACTTAGGAGACTCAATCCATGATGTCAAATTCTCCTCTTTTGAATCCAAAAAGTTAATTTCTTCCTGATTTAAAGACCCATCAAAAATTCCTTGATCCTCTTCATCTATCCCAAATCCAAAGGTTGGTTCTTCAATAAATTCATGTGGGGTTTTTGTGAAACTAGATACTTCACATAAGGTTATGGAAGGGACAGTTTGTGTAGGGATGGGTTCCTCACAAGTTTTAATGCTTTGTAGTTCTAACCTCAATGATGAAACCTCAAAATTCATTATCTCCATTTGTTGACATAGTTTTTCAAGTAATGGTTGTGGATCATGATGGTCAAGGGGTTGAGACAGATGGTCTATTCCAGGAGGATAACTATGTTGTTGGAATTCCATAGGAGGATGTTCAGATTGGCCTTGTTGGGATTGGAACTCATAATATGTTGGAATGTATTGTGGATCATATGAATAAAAACATTGTGGTTCAGTAGGTTGTTGATAACCCCACAAGTAGAAATTAGGATGGTCATTGTACATCACACATGGGGTTGGGTGGTCAAAGTGGGGATAGGTTTCCCATGTTTGGATTTGTTCAAAAGGGTTTTCCATAGGAATGAAATTGTGGATGAGATAAGAGAAGTGGGATGAAAAAAAGGATGATAGTGTCTAAGATAACTTACTTAGGTCCCCGACAACGGCGCCAAAATTTGATTCTTGCTCAAATTTACCCAAGAGATGAAGGTAGAACGGTCCTTGTAGTCTAGCCTGGGTTATCGAATCCACAGAGACCTAAGAAGTAACATATAGACACGCACATTCTAAGGATTGTTTTTGGCTATGAAGTGGCCAACTTTGGGTTTATTTTAGATGGGTTTAAGTTAACTCTAAGAGACTTAAGTGAATTCAAATTAAAAGAATGAGTTGATCCTAGGTTATCGCTCGGGGTGGATTGGACGTATTTCCTTTTTAATGATTTCAATTTCTTATATTTGAGATGAGTTAATTTAAGGAGATAAAACAACATCATCACTTACTGGTTTAATTCCTACACCCTTTAATACTAATCACCTATACACTTGAAGGATCAAAGTTTTGATCACTTCAAGGTAAAGGTTCGTATTAGCACTTGAAGTGTGTGGCCTTAAATTCAACAAGGACGATGGAGTTTAAAAATCATCAAATAAAAATCTCAATTAAAGAAGTGATTATACATTAATGAGGTGATAAATAACATCCAATCCAGCCCCTTGATACTCCCTTGGATCAACCCATAATTTGTTTATCCCTCCATTGATTCTATGGTTTCAATGGAAGCGGAAAGTAGACTCATGAGGGAGGAAATGGAGAAGTAAAAAAAAACGCAATAAAATAAAAATCACTCCACCGTTGTGTGATAATATCACAAGGTTTGGTATGAACAAGTTCACACCTTGAACCAGCGGTATCAAAGTGATAAGGAGAAGAACATAATAATAATATAAGAAGAACTTTTATTAAGAAACAATGATGATTTAAAACAACTTACACGTGGAAGATAAATTTGAGACAACAAAACCGCAGCATAACATTACAATGAAAGGAAGCTCAAAGATTCCTAAATCCTCCAACAAAACTGCCTTAAATAGGTATTTCTTGAGCCCTTGGGTCGATCCTCCAACAGTACAAAGCATCCCACTTGATTATGGTAGGCCTAGGGTGGTGGAAAGTTTGTGGAAATAAGACTTTTCCACCCTTGACCCGAAAAGGCATCCAACTTTCATGCACCAAACAGACGCGCTTGAAACACCTTCTATATGGCCGAATTTGGGTGGACCATAGAAGACTTAAATTAAGATCCGGATGTCCCCTAACATCCTGAAAAACCTAAGCCCAAAAGGAGTTATGGTTTTCGAGATATGGTTTAATTTGTGGGATGTTTTTCTGGGCCGAAGAATCTGGCCCAGAATTTTATCTCTAACTTGGGCCGCCTTAATGACCACCATGTAGGAAGAATTAGCATTGGATCCTGAAGAGTGATTTGTTAATATACATGTCTTCTAGCATAACACTAAATTTGGGGTTAATTGGGCCTGTATTTCTGTCCCCACAGTCTCATCAGTGGGATGGTGTCCAATCTACCTTTTCCAGAATTGCTTCCTTTCATTGCCAAATATCTCCATCATCCTCCATGAATTCTCCATTGATACCTGAATAAAACATGTTCATATTGGAGTGTAGATCAATTTAAAAAAATATCAAATTAAAATATGTATAATTAGATTCCTTAAAAGCAGATGAATCATTGGGTATTTTAAATGATGTTAAAAAATGTACCACATAATAGTGCATTTTAAGAAGGTATTACAATCATAATGTGAAATGATGTTCAAAGTGTAAAATGAAATAAAATGGTGTTTATGAATAATAAATAACATGAATATTATATATATTAACAATGAATATTAGCCTTATTTAGTGGCTAATCATGTCTCTAGGTCACTGTCCTTTGTGTACACCCTGATTATATGCTCCATCCTAAACTATGTGGACTTTGATCCCTGCCTCCTAGGCAGGGTACGTAGGAATCCTCCCTGAGGTTCAAGCCCAAAAACACTATCGTCACATTCATGATGGTTCCATCTCATTCACCATCTACTTTATTAATTCATCCACTATTCATCCTAATTCTTACCTGGGTCACCACATCCTGGTGAGATCATTCCATTCATCCATATGATTATTGCTCCTAGCCGCACCTGGGTTGTCTCAGTGCATAAGCTCCTAACCACCCATTTGAACTATGTGGATTTTGATCCCTATCTCCTAGATAGAGTATATAGGAAGCCTCTCTGGGGTTCAATCCCAGCCAATGGTAAACCTTGGTGTCCCCCTCTTTGGGGTCAACCACCCTAATCCACCCTTAGTGGTGTTCAGATCAGCCTTCATGGTGTGACGTCTTCTCTTTTTGGGACACACCATCTTGGGTGAGCTCTCATTGGGTGTTATGATCCATCTATCTAGTGTCCCCCTTTCTGGGGTGCACTCTCCCTGATCCACCCTTAGTGGTGTCCCGCTCAGCCTTTGTCACAAACCAACCCAGGTTGACCCTGAACCGGTCACCCGAGCTGGTCCGCGGCATGACCTGAGGGGCGTTCCCGATCCCCACGGGCTGACAACTAGTGCCAGGCATCAAAATAAATATATTGGGAACGATTTGGCCCATAAAAGATAACTAAATAAACAAGAATAAATAGAAAAATTAAACTAAACTCTAGCATCAGAAAAAGAATTAAACTGAATAGCTCAACGTACCTCCATGTGACCTTCTAGGTCACCACCCAACTTAGAACCAAGTTCGCTCTGAGAGAGATCCAACACTAATAAAACCTGAAATTGAAAAGATAATGTAGGGGTGAGAAATGAAACAATCAGTAGGAAAACACCATAGAATCCATACCTTTCCTTCCACGAAACAGTCCATTAATTCTAGTTTGAAATAAAAATATAAAAAATAGGTTTTTTCACATTTTAATAAAACAAAAGTCATTTCTACACTTTAAATTCCACATAAGGATAAATAATTTTCCAAAAATAACTTCCATTTGAAAATGAAAACCAAAATAGGTGATACCAAAGCTGCGCTAAGATAAAACAAGTAAATAGTGCAAACTTAAAATAAACCAGTGCAATAGAAAGTAAACAAGAAAATTAAATAATTAAGTAAACATGGGTGATCCTAAACATCCCTAGAAGATCCCTAAATGTACTCGGTTTCAGAACCACCTGCCGGTGTATGGTGAAGCTCCTAAGTCTATAACCAACTAGCCGCCCTAAACTGACCAATCTAGTGGCAAAGTCCGCCCAGCCTAACAACAAATCCAGGGGTACCAACCCATATAATCAGGGTTGATCAGCAACCATCACTCGATCATCTAAAAGATTCCTAGGAACCCATGTCAGTTATAATAATACTGTGTAAGTAGGAGGCCCTCGCACGCGTGGCTCATCTCACCGCACTTGCCTACCCCAAACACGGACGCTTCCTATGCATTCACCCATAAAGGGTTACCCTAGATAGGAGTTCCCCATATATACATTCAATCATTTCACACTAAAAAAAGTGCCAACCGGGCCTTCAAAACATCTAAACATTTAAGACATTTTACAAAACAATAAGGTTGTCCAGAAGGCACACAATTTTTAAACACAATCTTTTCTAAAAGTTCATACAAACATCATCATTGAATTGCAAGTTCCAAATGAGCCTTAGATCCAAAACCAACACATTTTCATAAAACCATTTCCAAATTTTGGAAAAAATATACAATCTTACAAACATGCCAAACGACCCCTTAAGCCCAATGTTTGTCCAAACATACTCTAAGTGCCAAACGAGCATACCTATTTAAGATTTCATTCAATCCAATTTTAGAAGTCACACAAGGGAACCAAATTTACTTAAATACAAACAAGTCATTTAAAATAAACAAGGTTTAGGGAGGAACACCATTTTCAAGTTCCACCTTCATTTGAGGGCACATCTGTGTGTGAACCTCGTGCACCCATGAATGTGACAACATCTAATGGCATATTAAGAGTAACCAAGAAAACATTTAAACACCCTTTCAAGAACATCACCCACCATCAAACCAAAACAATAACCTGCACAAAACCAAAGCCATCAACCATTGTTTAAAAAAAACAAATGAACCTTTTTAAAACATTTTTACCAGAATCCTCAAGATAAAAGATCACTAAATCATACATACAATGAAAAAACCACAATTCAACAATTTTACCATAACAAAAAAAAGGTTAAACATTTCTTACATACTCAATTTTACTTTAAGGAAATATGTGGAATTTCAACCAACATCAAAGGTGCACTTTAACCTATACATATTTCAAGAATTACTTAGAAAACCTATTTTTAACAATTTAAATCAATTTCAAAACACTATACTAAGCTAAACAAAGGAACCTTATTGGTGAAAATCATGGTAATAAATTTATTGAAAGTGTCATGAATTTAAATCCATTTAAAAGAAATCATTCTCATTTAAAAAACCCTTTTTTTTTCATTTTCAAAAGCACACTTACACCAACCAGAACCAAGACGACACTTAACTTGCATCAAACTACCAGAGTGAGGGACTAGTAGTCATGGTTAACCTGGAGAAATGGTAGTGGGCCATGCCCAAAGTAAGAATCAACAACTAGGAGGAACTTAAACTGTGTAATCGTACTACACATGGGTCACTACTCCATGTGAAATCATGATGTAATATCAGCTTGCCTCCATTGTCATCCCTCAATCTAAAATAAACCAGAACGAGACGAGGAATCAATTTTCAAACTACCCCTAGAGACTCGAGATTCGAAATGAGCGAGGGTTCATGACATCCTTCCCATACCTACTTCTCGATTCCTAACATTCATAATCTCCATCTACCAAACACCCCAAATAACAAAGGCCTGTTCTGATACCATTTTGTCATGAACCAACCCGGTTCGACCCTGAAACGGTCACCCGATCCGGTCTGCAACATGGCCCAAGGGGTGTTCCCAATCCCCACAGGCTAACAACTAGTGCTAGAAATCAAAATAAATATATTAGGAATGATTTTAACCAAAAAATATAACTAAATAAATAAGAAGAAATAGAAAAATTAAATCTAAACTCTAGAGACAGAAAAATAATTAAACTGAACAGCTCAATGTACCTCCATGTGACCTTCTAGGTCACCACCCAACTCAGAACCAAGTTCACTCCGAGAGCGATCCAACACTAATGAAACCTGAAACTGAAAAGATAATTTAGGGGTGAACACCGAAATGACCATTAGGAAAACACTACAGAATCCACACCTTTCCTTCCACGAAATAGTCCATTATTAATAATTTAAAATACAGATATAAACAATAGGGTTTTCCATGTTTTAATAAAACAAAATTCATTTATCCAATTTAAAGTCCGCATAAGGATAAATCATTTCCAAAACCAAATTCAATTTGAAAATGAAAACCAAAATAGGTGATACCAAATATGTGATAAGATAAAACAAGTAAATAGTGAAAACTGAAAATAAACCAGTGAAACAGAAAGTATACAAGAAAATTAAATAATTAAGTAACCATGGGTGATCCTAAACATCCCTAGAAGACCCTTGAATATACTCGGTTTCAGAACCACCTATCGGCATATGGTGAATCTCCTAAGTCTATAACCAACTGACCTCCTTAAACTGACCAATCCAGTGGAAAAGCCCACCTAGCCTAAAAAAAAATCCAAGGGGTACCAACCTGTCTAACCGGGATTGATCAGAAACCGTCACCTGATCATCTAAAATATGCATAGAAACCCATTGTGGTTATAACAATACTGTGTAGATAGGAGGCCCTTGCACGCGTGACTCATCTCACCACACTTTCCTAACCCAAAAACGGACTCTTCCTATGCATTCACCCATAAAGGGTTACCATAGATAAGAGATACCTATATATACATTCAATCATTTCACACTAAAAAAAGTGTCAACCAGGCCTTCACAACATCTAAACATTTAAGGCATTTCACAAAACAATAAGGTTGCCCAGTAGGCATAAAATTTTTAAACACAATCTTTTATAAAAGTTCATACAAACATCACCATTGAATTAAAAGTGCCAAACAAGCCTTTGAGATCCAAAACCAACACATTTTCATAAATCCATTTCCAAATTTTGTAAAAAATACACAATCTTATAAACATTCCAAAGGGACCCTTAAGCCCAATGTTTTTCCAAACATACTCCAAGTTCCAAACAGGCATACCTATCTAATATTTCATTCAATCCAACTTTAGAAGTCACACAAGGGAACCAAATTTAATTAAATACAAAAAAGTAATTTAAAATAAATAAGGTTTAGGGAGGAACACCATTTTCAAGTGACACCTTCATTTAAGGGAACATCCGTGTGTGCACCTCATGCACCCATGGATGTGCCAACATCCAATGGAATACGAAGAGTAACCAAGAAAACATTTAAATACCCTTTCAAGAACATCACCCACCATCAAAACAAAACAATAACCCGCACAATACCAAATCCATTAACCATTGTTTAAAAAAAAATAAAAGAACCTTTTTAAAACATTTTTATCATAATCCTCAAGCCAAAAGATCACCAAATCATACATACAATGAAAAACTCACAATTCAACAATTTTACCATAACACAAATAAGGTTAAAAATTTCTTACATACCCAATTTCACTTTAAGGAAATACATGACTTTTAAACTAACATCAAAGGTTAACTTTAACCTAGACATATTTCAAGAATTGCTTTGAAAACCTATTTTTAACAATTTAAATCAATTTCAAAACACTATACTACGCTAAAAAAGGAACCTTAGTGGTACGAATCATGGTAATAAATTTATTGAAAGTGTCAAGCATAAAAGGAAGTGAATTGTAAAGGATATGTATGGAGACACCTATCTCAAAGGCATGAAAACATGACGCCGCTTCCATGGAAGGTAGAACCGATCCTCATGGACCCCTCACACACCTTAAAACAATGAAAAAAATGAACGAAACTCAACCCGAATACTAGGGTTTTATTAATTTGAAGAAAAAAACAACCCAAATGAAGAACAGACTGGAAGGGAGAAGTCTGCGCGCTGGAGGGGAGGCAGAGGCGCTATGAAGGGGGGTTCAGGTTTGTGCTGAAATACCACCAGACTAGGAGGGTTTGGGTTTGTCGGAAAGGTGGAAAACATCACTACTACAAGCCACCAGAGATAAGGGACAGCGAGGGGATCGAGTGGGTCACTGGATGGAGGGCGAGAGCGAAAGTCAGGAGCTGAGGAAGGCCAAAGTAGGGTGGAGCGGTGAGGGAAGGTCTGGCCGCTGGGACACTGGTGATGGGAGGCCGCGCTGTTGAGGGTGCGCTGCTGGCCGATCACACAGAGGGGCAAGGGAGGAGAGACAATGGATTTTCGGGATGCGAGAGAGCTTCTACGAGGGAGGGAGGCGGCGAGGGCAGGTTGGAGGTGGCCTCGGCCTGGTCTATTCCTTGGCGGCTTGAAGAAGGGGGGGGGGACGCCCCCTAGGGTTTTCCTAACTTTTTTTTCTTCAGTTTCTAATAATAATAATAATAATAATAGTAATAGACATAATAATAATAATAATAATAATAATTACAACAACACCATAAAAATGATTATAATAAAAATAACAACAACAACAACAACAATAATAATAATAAAAATAATAACCATAAAATTTATAATAATACAAATAATAATAATAATAATAATAATAATAATAACAATAATAACAATAAAACCTTATTAATAATAATATTATTAATTACATAATAACATTATCATCATTAAAATTTAAAAATCTAACTCGCTTTATTTGCATAAAGATTTATTTATTTTAATCGTTAGACATTTACGCGGGCACTCGGGCCAACGATGCGGCTACCGCCCATTGTGCGGTGACCGCCCATGGGTCCGAAACCCACTAAAAATGTTAAACGATTTTTTTTAAAACCAATACCCAGCCTAGACCTTGGCGTGAGGACCCAAAGACAAGAAATAATAAAATAAAAATAAATCAAAAAGTCAGGGTGTGACAAATGGTGTGACATCTTTCCTTTATGGGATACACCACCTTGGGTTTGCTCTCATTGAGCGTTCAAATCCATCCATATCGTGTCCTACTTTATAGGATGCACTTTCCCTAATCTACACTCAGTGGTGTCCAGATCAACCTTCATGGTGTGATATCATCCCTTTATGGGACACACCACCCTGGGTCTACTCTTATTGGGCGTTCTGATCCATTCATCTGGTAAATCTTCCTGGTACTCCCTCTAATAGATGTACCAATCTGATCTGCCTCCATGGGGAATTCTGATAACTCTCATTTTTTCTCCATAAGAAATTAAACTCGTTTTCTACCTCATGTTAAACATGAGATACCTAAAGAAAACCTCGTAAGACATGCCTTTGGCGTAACCGTCTCCATAAGATGTTAAAATCATGACCTACCCCGTGTTGAACATGAGATGTATGAGGAAAACCTTGGAAACTACACCTTCAGTGTAACCGTCTCCGCAAGATGTTAAACTCATGACATACCCTGTGTTAAACATGGGAAGATGAGGAAAACCTCAAAGACATGCCTCTGACATATGATACCCCACGATTGATGTGGGATACCTTGGGTTCTGCGCCCTTGAGATGCCCTCTTATGAGGAGGAATACAGTTGACCAATGTCCACGCATCCAGAGATTCCCCCGACCTGCCTAATGATACCATCTACACCGACCGAAGGATTCTGCCTTGTCGGGACCCCTTAGAATGTCTAGAAAAAAGCAACTTAATTAACCGGTGTCCACAAAGATATGACACCGGGAATGAGATTCACGAACAACGAGTCAAATCTACAAGGGAGAACCATACTAGGCTATGAATTATGGGGACGAATCCATGAAAGGAGAGACCAACATCCCATCATCTCATTTTGATCAAAGAGAAAACATCGCTGAAGAAGTGATGGATGTCGCCCGCCTTTGGAAAGCAGGAATGCGAGGCAATAATCAGCGCGTCGCGGCATGACGGTGCGCACCCTGGCAAAAAGTGTCAGAAACATATATATTTATAATTATATATAAATACCTTTTAAATATATATATATATTTACAATTATAATTATAAATAAATAAATATATATTTCCAATGAATTTGGTTAATAAATATATTGATGCGTGAGTATAATTGATGTTCATATGTCATGTATTCATCATGAATGTTCATTTATACATTACACCCTTATTATTATTCATGTTGTCCATATATGTGATGACTCGTTTTTTATGATCTATACTTTACTATGTATATGATTCAATCATGTTACCCATGAATCTATTATGTTGTCATAAATACTTATAAAATTACAATAAAAATATTTATTATATTTATAATTTTAAAATTTTAATTATATATAAATATTTTTAAATATATTTATTTATAATTATAATTATAACTATATATATCTATAATTATATACAAATATTTATAAATATATTTATTTATACTTATAATTATAAATAAATATATACATGTAAATAATTATAAAATTATAAAAAATATATTTATTATACTTATAAAGTTATAAATATATATAATTAAATAAATATATTTATAAATATATACAGATATTTATAAATAAATAAAAATATTTATAATTATAATTCTAAAATGAGCCCATAAGGGGTGCATCAGCTTAGGGTTCTTCTTCCTCGTTTTCGCCTTTCTCCCTTGCTTTGTTCGGACTGCAGTTCCTCCTTGGTGTTTCCGATGTGTTCGTGGTGCGGTGGATTCTTCCATGGTGAAGGTGTTGGGTCGGAAGAAACGGGTAGGATGGCAAGAGGGGGGTGAATTTCCTTTTAAAAAAACTTGATTAACAAATTAAAAATCAAAGTAAAGTGCAGCGGAAATAAAGAGGCAAGACACACGAAATTGATAACGGAGTTCGGCCAAAACCCGGCCTACGTCTCCGCTCCCAACTCAACCGTTGAGAGATTCCTACCGCTTGCTTTTCAATGGTTTTAGCAAGAAACCCACTAGGCTTTGAGGTAGCACTAGGACCTATTACAGCTTGCTTTTTGTGGTTTAGCAAGAACCCACTTGCTTTTGATGGTTTAGCAAGAACCCACTAGCCTTTTTAACGGGTGAAGGCTAGCTCACCGAAAACTCAAGCCTTTTAAAAGGAAAGGCTTGACTAACCTCTTCACACCTTAATGGTGGTGTGAGAACCCAAAAGAAATGGGGATGAGAAAGAGTTTGGGGTTTGTAGGCACAAACCCAAATTTAAAGCTAAATAAAAAATAAAACAATAAAACCCGTAATTGAGGAGAAGCCTTGGGCGCCTTTGATGATTGGAGAAGTTGAAGGCTGCTTCCAAGCTTCTTTGAAGGAGCTCCTTGGATGTGGAAGTTGTTGGAGCACTTGGGGTTCCCTTGGAGGAAGTCGCCGGAGGTTGGCCAAAATGATCAACAATGTGTCCGGTGGCTTGGGTTAAGTTCCGGGGCTTCCTAGGCCTTTATTTATAGGCTAGGAACCTTCAAGTATCCGTTGGAGGGCTTTGGAGCCGTTGGAGAGGCTTAAAGAGCCGTTGGGAGCCAAGTGGGCCAGCCTGGCCAAACTGCAACGGCTAGTTTGACTGGCTCCACCGGCTGGCAGGTACAGGTCCACCGGCTGGCCGGTGTGTGCAAAAAGGCATAGGATTCTTGTCCAGGGGCCACCGGCTGACCGGTGCCAGAGCCACCGGCTGGCCGGTGGCAAGACAGTAGCTTGCCACTCTGTGCAGGTGCCACCGGTCGACCGGTGGAGGAGCCACCGGCTGACCGGTGGCAAGACAGTAGCAAACACTATTTGAGATGGATGCCACAGGTCGACCGGTGACAGAGCCACCGGTCGACCGGTGGAACCTGGCAGTGGGCAATGCCTCTGCCAGTTCCACCGGCTGGCCGGTGCTATCACACCGGTTGGCCGGTGGACTGAATTTCAGTCCACTTGATGTGCTTCATGGCCCATTTCCTTGGAAATCTTTTGCCTATAAAACAAAAACACTTAAAACAATGTTAGATAAACATGAAAGTGATTGTGATCATGAAAATTAAACCACGAGGGGATACGAGAGGTACAACAATCTCCCCCTATTTTGATGATCACAATCACCAAAACAATTAATGTAAAATACTGAAATTGAAAGGAAATGCTAAGCACGATGAAAAGGATTCTCCCCCAATCAATCAAGAAATTTCTCCCCCTTTGTGATTATCAAAATAGAATGGGGCATAAAATTTGATTGAGGGAAAAGATTTGAAAAAAAGATTGAGATTTGAAAATCAATTGAGATTTTTGAAATTGAAATGAAAATTTGAATAACAGTTTGAATTGAAAGTTTTGAATCAAAAACCAATTGAAATTTGAAATTTGAAACCAAGAGTTGAAATTGAAAGTTGGAATCGAAAATTTTGAAATTGAAATCAAAAGGGCTTAATTTGAAATTGAAAGTTTGAATTGAAACAAAAAGCTTAAACAAACCTAACTCCCCCTAAATAAAAACAAAAAGTCACCGGGGAGAGGGATTTTGAAAAGAGACAATTTTAGGCCCGGAGAGACTCGCTAAGAGGGATTTTTCAATCCACACTTGCCTTGTAGCGGGTCTTCTCCTATAAAACTCGTCGGAAAAGAAAAAAGACTTGGGTTGGCCGTACAGGGCGTTTTTGCAATTACATTCATAAATAAGGTGCCCGGATTTTTTGCAATAGTTACAAAATTTAAAACAAGAGCTCCCCCTTACAAAAACAGTTGGAGCATGGGAGGAGGAGGCTTGGTTGGTATAGCCAAGTCCATGTGTGGTTCTAGAAACACGTTGAGAACCAAGGAGATTGGACAAATTTTGTTCACCTTGGGTGAACTTGGCTAGGGTCTCTCTTAGATCTTTGATGGTTGATTCCATAGAATCAACATTTGGAAAATTTTGGATTTTGAGGGAGAGTTCCTCCTTCTCTTTGAGAATTTGGTCTTTTTCAAAGGAAAGCTTTTTGAAATTCTTTTTTAAAGCAACAAATTTTGAAGAGAGTTCATGAAAACCATTTTCAAGTTGGTCTCTAGCATGTGAGAGTTCTTCATAAGAAAGATGATTTAAAGAATTTGAATTTGAAGAGCAAGAGGATGAGGAGTCGGAAGATGTTACCTCATGGAATGCCATTAGGCATTTTGTACCTTGGTCGCTCGAGGAGGAGGAGGAGGAGGATGATGAGGAGGTGTCACTCCATGTCGCCTTGAGGACCTTTTTCTTTCCTTTTTCCTTGGCCCGTATTTTGTTGAGTGGGCAATCGGGCTTGTAATGGCCCTTTTCGCCGCACCCGTAGCATTTTACCTTGGGCTCGGATCTTGCGGTGGGTTCTTGCTTTCGCGCCTTGCGAGATTTCTTTTTCTTCTTGTGCTTCTTCATAAACTTGTGCATTTGGCGGGCGAGATTCTCCATTTCCGAGTCGCCGCTTGATGATGAGGAAGATGAGGAAGGAGATGAGGAAGAGGATGAGGAGGAGCTTACTTCCTTTTGTACCTTGAGGGCGATGTTCTTTGGAGTTTTGATTGGTGTGCCCTCCTTTTGAGCTTGCCTCCTCATCGTGATCTCATAAGTCATGAGAGATCCGATGAGCTCCTCTACCGGCATATTTTTGACGTCCTTAGCTTCTTGGATCGCCGTCACTTTAGGTGCCCATGAGCTCGGTAGGATCCATAGGATCTTCTTGACCATCGTCTCAGCTGAAACATCATCACCAAGGGACTTTCTCCCATTGCACACGTCAGTAAATCTAGTAAACATTTCAGAAATAGATTCATTTGGATGCATAGAAAAAGACTCAAAATCCTGCCTATACATATCTAGTCTAGTATCTTTGACTTTATTAGTGCCTTCATGGGTCACTTCTAAAAGCTTCCAAATTTCATGTGAAGTGGTGCAAGTGGATACACGATTAAATTCATTTCTATCTAAGCCGCAATGGAGAGCGTTCATGGCTTTGCCATCAAGCTCAAAATTTCTAATATCAGCGGGGGTCCATTTGGATTCGTCGGGGGTAGACAAAGTGTAACCTTGCATGAAAATTTTGTAAATGGGATAACCTATGCTTCGTAAAAAGGTGGTCATGCGGGTTTTCCAATAATTATAGTCGGACCCATCAAAAAATGGAGCCCGACCCAATGAGTAGCCCTCGGGGGCGAAAGAGGTAGATGCCATCAAAAAGGATCTTTAAATTTGAAACCTTTTAAGGTATTACTCAATTTACCCCTCTGATACCAATTGTTGGATCGGAAGAAACGGGTAGGATGGCAAGAGGGGGGTGAATTGCCTTTTAAAAAAACTTGATTAACAAATTAAAAATCAAAGTAAAGTGCAGCGGAAATAAAGAGGCAAGACACACGAAATTGATAACGGAGTTCGGCCAAAACCCGGCCTACGTCTCCGCTCCCAACTCAACCGTTGAGAGATTCCTACCGCTTGCTTTTCAATGGTTTTAGCAAGAAACCCACTAGGCTTTGAGGTAGCACTAGGACCTATTACAGCTTGCTTTTTGTGGTTTAGTAAGAACCCACTTGCTTTTGATGGTTTAGCAAGAACCCACTAGCCTTTTTAACGGGTGAAGGCTAGCTCACCGAAAACTCAAGCCTTTTAAAAGGAAAGGCTTGACTAACCTCTTCACACCTTAATGGTGGTGTGAGAACCCAAAAGAAATGGGGATGAGAAAGAGTTTGGGGTTTGTAGGCACAAACCCAAATTTAAAGCTAAATAAAAAATAAAACAATAAAACCCGTAATTGAGGAGAAGACTTGGGCGCCTTTGATGATTGGAGAAGTTGAAGGCTGCTTCCAAGCTTCTTTGAAGGAGCTCCTTGGATGTGGAAGTTGTTGGAGCACTTGGGGTTCCCTTGGAGGAAGTCGCCGGAGGTTGGCCAAAATGATCAACAATGTGTCCGGTGGCTTGGGTTAAGTTCCGGGGCTTCCTAGGCCTTTATTTATAGGCTAGGAACCTTCAAGTATCCGTTGGAGGGCTTTGGAGCCGTTGGAGAGGCTTAAAGAGCCGTTGGGAGCCAAGTGGGCCAGCCTGGTCAAACTGCAACGGCTAGTTTGACTGGCTCCACCGGCTGGCCGGTGTGTGCAAAAAGGCATAGGATTCTTGTCCAGGGGCCACCGGCTGACCGGTGCCAGAGCCACCGGCTGGCCGGTGGCAAGACAGTAGCTTGCCACTCTGTGCAGGTGCCACCGGTCGACCGGTGGAGGAGCCACCGGCTGGCCGGTGGCAAGACAGTAGCAAACACTATTTGAGCTGGATGCCACAGGTCGACCGGTGACAGAGCCACCGGTCGCCCGGTGGAACCTGGCAGTGGGCAATGCCTCTGCCAGTTCCACCGGCTGGCCGGTGCTATCACACCGGTTGGCCGGTGGACTGAATTTCAGTCCACTTGATGTGCTTCATGGCCCATTTCCTTGGAAATCTTTTGCCTATAAAACAAAAACACTTAAAACAATGTTAGATAAACATGAAAGTGATTGTGATCATGAAAATTAAACCACGAGGGGATACGAGAGGTACAACAATCTCCCCCTATTTTGATGATCACAATCACCAAAACAATTAATGTAAAATACTGAAATTGAAAGGAAATGCTAAGCACGATGAAAAGGATTCTCCCCCAATCAATCAAGAAATTTCTCCCCCTTTGTGATTATCAAAATAGAATGGGGCATAAAATTTGATTGAGGGAAAAGATTTGAAAAAAAGATTGAGATTTGAAAATCAATTGAGATTTTTGAAATTGAAATGAAAATTTGAATAACAGTTTGAATTGAAAGTTTTGAATCAAAAACCAATTGAAATTTGAAATTTGAAACCAAGAGTTGAAATTGAAAGTTGGAATCGAAAATTTTGAAATTGAAATCAAAAGGGCTTAATTTGAAATTGAAAGTTTGAATTGAAACAAAAAGCTTAAACAAACCTAACTCCCCCTAAATAAAAACAAAAAGTCACCGGGGAGAGGGATTTTGAAAAGAGACAATTTTAGGCCCGGAGAGACTCGCTAAGAGGGATTTTTCAATCCACACTTGCCTTGTAGCGGGTCTTCTCCTATAAAACTCGTCGGAAAAGAAAAAAGACTTGGGTTGGCCGTACCGGGCGTTTTTGCAATTACATTCATAAATAAGGTGCCCGGATTTTTTGCAATAGTTACAAAATTTAAAACAAGAGCTCCCCCTTACAAAAACAGTTGGAGCATGGGAGGAGGAGGCTTGGTTGGTATAGCCAAGTCCATGTGTGGTTCTAGAAACACGTTGAGAACCAAGGAGATTGGACAAATTTTGTTCACCTTGGGTGAACTTGGCTAGGGTCTCTCTTAGATCTTTGATGGTTGATTCCATAGAATCAACATTTGGAAAATTTTGGATTTTGAGGGAGAGTTCCTCCTTCTCTTTGAGAAGTTGGTCTTTTTCGGAGGAAAGCTTTTTGAAATTCTTTTTTAAAGCAACAAATTTTGAAGAGAGTTCATGAAAACCATTTTCAAGTTGGTCTCTAGCATGTGAGAGTTCTTCATAAGAAAGATGATTTAAAGAATTTGAATTTGAAGAGCAAGAGGATGAGGAGTCGGAAGATGTTACCTCATGGAATGCCGTTAGGCATTTTGTACCTTGGTCGCTCGAGGAGGAGGAGGAGGAGGATGATGAGGAGGTGTCACTCCATGTCGCCTTGAGGACCTTTTTCTTTCCTTTTTCCTTGGCCCGTATTTTGTTGAGTGGGCAATCGGGCTTGTAATGGCCCTTTTCGCCGCACCCGTAGCATTTTACCTTGGGCTCGGATCTTGCGGTGGGTTCTTGCTTTCGCACCTTGCGAGATTTCTTTTTCTTCTTGTGCTTCTTCATAAACTTGTGCATTTGGCGGGCGAGATTCTCCATTTCCGAGTCGCCGCTTGATGATGAGGAAGATGAGGAAGGAGATGAGGAAGAGGATGAGGAGGAGCTTACTTCCTTTTGTACCTTGAGGGCGATGTTCTTTGGAGTTTTGATTGGTGTTCCCTCCTTTTGAGCTTGCCTCCTCATCGTGATCTCATAAGTCATGAGAGATCCGATGAGCTCCTCTACCGGCATATTTTTGACGTCCTTAGCTTCTTGGATCGCCGTCACTTTAGGTGCCCATGAGCTCGGTAGGATCCATAGGATCTTCTTGACCATCGTCTCAGCTGAAACATCATCACCAAGGGACTTTCTCCCATTGCACACGTCAGTAAATCTAGTAAACATTTCAGAAATAGATTCATTTGGATGCATAGAAAAAGACTCAAAATCCTGCCTATACATATCTAGTCTAGTATCTTTGACTTTATTAGTGCCTTCATGGGTCACTTCTAAAAGCTTCCAAATTTCATGTGAAGTGGTGCAAGTGGATACATGATTAAATTCATTTCTATCTAAGCCGCAATGGAGAGCGTTCATGGCTTTGCCATCAAGCTCAAAATTTCTAATATCAGCGGGGGTCCATTTGGATTCGTCGGGGGTAGACAAAGTGTAACCTTGCATGACAATTTTGTAAATGGGATAACCTATGCTTCGTAAAAAGGTGGTCATGCGGGTTTTCCAATAATTATAGTCGGACCCATCAAAAAATGGAGCCCGACCCAATGAGTAGCCCTCGGGGGCGAAAGAGGTAGATGCCATCAAAAAGGATCTTTAAATTTGAAACCTTTTAAGGTATTACTCAATTTACCCCTCTGATACCAATTGTTGGATCGGAAGAAACAGGTAGGATGGAAAGAGGGGGGTGAATTGCCTTTTAAAAAAACTTGATTAACAAATTAAAAATCAAAGTAAAGTGCAGCGGAAATAAAGAGGCAAGACACACGAAATTGATAACGGAGTTCGGCCAAAACCCGGCCTACGTCTCCGCTCCCAACTCAACCGTTGAGAGATTCCTACCGCTTGCTTTTCAATGGTTTTAGCAAGAAACCCACTAGGCTTTGAGGTAGCACTAGGACCTATTACAGCTTGCTTTTTGTGGTTTAGCAAGAACCCACTTGCTTTTGATGGTTTAGCAAGAACCCACTAGCCTTTTTAACGGGTGAAGGCTAGCTCACCGAAAACTCAAGCCTTTTAAAAGGAAAGGCTTGACTAACCTCTTCACACCTTAATGGTGGTGTGAGAACCCAAAAGAAATGGGGATGAGAAAGAGTTTGGGGTTTGTAGGCACAAACCCAAATTTAAAGCTCAATAAAAAATAAAACAATAAAACCCGTAATTGAGGAGAAGCCTTGGGCGCCTTTGATGATTGGAGAAGTTGAAGGCTGCTTCCAAGCTTCTTTGAAGGAGCTCCTTGGATGTGGAAGTTGTTGGAGCACTTGGGGTTCCCTTGGAGGAAGTCGCCGGAGGTTGGCCAAAATGATCAACAATGTGTCCGGTGGCTTGGGTTAAGTTCCGGGGCTTCCTAGGCCTTTATTTATAGGCTAGGAACCTTCAAGTATCCGTTGGAGGGCTTTGGAGCCGTTGGAGAGGCTTAAAGAGCCGTTGGGAGCCAAGTGGGCCAGCCTGGTCAAACTGCAACGGCTAGTTTGACTGGCTCCACCGGCTGGCCGGTACAGGTCCACCGGCTGGCCGGTGTGTGCAAAAAGGCATAGGATTCTTGTCCAGGGGCCACCGGCTGACCGGTGCCAGAGCCACCGGCTGGCCGGTGGCAAGACAGTAGCTTGCCACTCTGTGCAGGTGCCACCGGTCGACCGGTGGAGGAGCCACCGGCTGGCCGGTGGAAAGACAGTAGCAAACACTATTTGAGCTGGATGCCACAGGTCGACCGGTGACAGAGCCACCGGTCGACCGGTGGAACCTGGCAGTGGGCAATGCCTCTGCCAGTTCCACCGGCTGGCCGGTGCTATCACACCGGTTGGCCGGTGGACTGAATTTCAGTCCACTTGATGTGCTTCATGGCCCATTTCCTTGGAAATCTTTTGCCTATAAAACAAAAACACTTAAAACAATGTTAGATAAACATGAAAGTGATTGTGATCATGAAAATTAAACCACGAGGGGATACGAGAGGTACAACAATCTCCCCCTATTTTGATGATCACAATCACCAAAACAATTAATGTAAAATACTGAAATTGAAAGGAAATGCTAAGCACGATGAAAAGGATTCTCCCCCAATCAATCAAGAAATTTCTCCCCCTTTGTGATTATCAAAATAGAATGGGGCATAAAATTTGATTGAGGGAAAAGATTTGAAAAAAAGATTGAGATTTGAAAATCAATTGAGATTTTTGAAATTGAAATGAAAATTTGAATAACAGTTTGAATTGAAAGTTTTGAATCAAAAACCAATTGAAATTTGAAATTTGAAACCAAGAGTTGAAATTGAAAGTTGGAATCGAAAATTTTGAAATTGAAATCAAAAGGGCTTAATTTGAAATTGAAAGTTTGAATTGAAACAAAAAGCTTAAACAAACCTAACTCCCCCTAAATAAAAACAAAAAGTCACCGGGGAGAGGGATTTTGAAAAGAGACAATTTTAGGCCCGGAGAGACTCGCTAAGAGGGATTTTTCAATCCACACTTGCCTTGTAGCGGGTCTTCTCCTATAAAACTCGTCGGAAAAGAAAAAAGACTTGGGTTGGCCGTACCGGGCGTTTTTGCAATTACATTCATAAATAAGGTGCCCGGATTTTTTGCAATAGTTACAAAATTTAAAACAAGAGCTCCCCCTTACAAAAACAGTTGGAGCATGGGAGGAGGAGGCTTGGTTGGTATAGCCAAGTCCATGTGTGGTTCTAGAAACACGTTGAGAACCAAGGAGATTGGACAAATTTTGTTCACCTTGGGTGAACTTGGCTAGGGTCTCTCTTAGATCTTTGATGGTTGATTCCATAGAATCAACATTTGGAAAATTTTGGATTTTGAGGGAGAGTTCCTCCTTCTCTTTGAGAAGTTGGTCTTTTTCGGAGGAAAGCTTTTTGAAATTCTTTTTTAAAGCAACAAATTTTGAAGAGAGTTCATGAAAACCATTTTCAAGTTGGTCTCTAGCATGTGAGAGTTCTTCATAAGAAAGATGATTTAAAGAATTTGAATTTGAAGAGCAAGAGGATGAGGAGTCGGAAGATGTTACCTCATGGAATTCCATTAGGCATTTTGTACCTTGGTCGCTCGAGGAGGAGGAGGAGGAGGATGATGAGGAAGTGTCACTCCATGTCGCCTTGAGGACCTTTTTCTTTCCTTTTTCCTTGGCCCGTATTTTGTTGAGTGGGCAATCGGGCTTGTAATGGCCCTTTTCGCCGCACCCGTAGCATTTTACCTTGGGCTCGGATCTTGCGGTGGGTTCTTGCTTTCGCGCCTTGCGAGATTTCTTTTTCTTCTTGTGCTTCTTCATAAACTTGTGCATTTGGCGGGCGAGATTCTCCATTTCCGAGTCGCCGTTGATGATGAGGAAGATGAGGAAGGAGATGAGGAAGAGGATGAGGAGGAGCTTACTTCCTTTTGTACCTTGAGGGCGATGTTCTTTGGAGTTTTGATTGGTGTGCCCTCCTTTTGAGCTTGCCTCCTCATCGTGATCTCATAAGTCATGAGAGATCCGATGAGCTCCTCTACCGGCATATTTTTGAGGTCCTTAGCTTCTTGGATCGCCGTCACTTTAGGTGCCCATGAGCTCGGTAGGATCCATAGGATCTTCTTGACCATCGTCTCAGCTGAAACATCATCACCAAGGGACTTTCTCCCATTGCACACGTCAGTAAATCTAGTAAACATTTCAGAAATAGATTCATTTGGATGCATAGAAAAAGACTCAAAATCCTGCCTATACATATCTAGTCTAGTATCTTTGACTTTATTAGTGCCTTCATGGGTCACTTCTAAAAGCTTCCAAATTTCATGTGAAGTGGTGCAAGTGGATACACGATTAAATTCATTTCTATCTAAGCCGCAATGGAGAGCGTTCATGGCTTTGCCATCAAGCTCAAAATTTCTAATATCAGCGGGGGTCCATTTGGATTCGTCGGGGGTAGACAAAGTGTAACCTTGCATGACAATTTTGTAAATGGGATAACCTATGCTTCGTAAAAAGGTGGTCATGCGGGTTTTCCAATAATTATAGTCGGACCCATCAAAAAATGGAGCCCGACCCAATGAGTAGCCCTCGGGGGCGAAAGAGGTAGATGCCATCAAAAAGGATCTTTAAATTTGAAACCTTTTAAGGTATTACTCAATTTACCCCTCTGATACCAATTGTTGGATCGGAAGAAACGGGTAGGATGGCAAGAGGGGGGTGAATTGCCTTTTAAAAAAACTTGATTAACAAATTAAAAATCAAAGTAAAGTGCAGCGGAAATAAAGAGGCAAGACACACGAAATTGATAACGGAGTTCGGCCAAAACCCGGCCTACGTCTCCGCTCCCAACTCAACCGTTGAGAGATTCCTACCGCTTGCTTTTCAATGGTTTTAGCAAGAAACCCACTAGGCTTTGAGGTAGCACTAGGACCTATTACAGCTTGCTTTTTGTGGTTTAGCAAGAACCCACTTGCTTTTGATGGTTTAGCAAGAACCCACTAGCCTTTTTAACGGGTGAAGGCTAGCTCACCGAAAACTCAAGCCTTTTAAAAGGAAAGGCTTGACTAACCTCTTCACACCTTAATGGTGGTGTGATAACCCAAGAGAAATGGGGATGAGAAAGAGTTTGGGGTTTGTAGGCACAAACCCAAATTTAAAGCTCAATAAAAAATAAAACAATAAAACCCGTAATTGAGGAGAAGCCTTGGGCGCCTTTGATGATTGGAGAAGTTGAAGGCTGCTTCCAAGCTTCTTTGAAGGAGCTCCTTGGATGTGGAAGTTGTTGGAGCACTTGGGGTTCCCTTGGAGGAAGTCGCCGGAGGTTGGCCAAAATGATCAACAATGTGTCCGGTGGCTTGGGTTAAGTTCCGGGGCTTCCTAGGCCTTTATTTATAGGCTAGGAACCTTCAAGTATCCGTTAGAGGGCTTTGGAGCCGTTGGAGAGGCTTAAAGAGCCGTTGGGAGCCAAGTGGGCCAGCCTGGTCAAACTGCAACGGCTAGTTTGACTGGCTCCACCGGCTGGCCGGTACAGGTCCACCGGCTGGCCGGTGTGTGCAAAAAGGCATAGGATTCTTGTCCAGGGGACACCGGCTGACCGGTGCCAGAGCCACCGGCTGGCCGGTGGCAAGACAGTAGCTTGCCACTCTGTGCAGGTGCCACCGGTCGACCGGTGGAGGAGCCACCGGCTGGCCGGTGGCAAGACAGTAGCAAACACTATTTGAGCTGGATGCCACAGGTCGACCGGTGACAGAGCCACCGGTCGACCGGTGGAACCTGGCAGTGGGCAATGCCTCTGCCAGTTCCACCGGCTGGCCGGTGCTATCACACCGGTTGGCCGGTGGACTGAATTTCAGTCCACTTGATGTGCTTCATGGCCCATTTCCTTGGAAATCTTTTGCCTATAAAACAAAAACACTTAAAACAATGTTAGATAAACATGAAAGTGATTGTGATCATGAAAATTAAACCACGAGGGGATACGAGAGGTACAACAATCTCCCCCTATTTTGATGATCACAATCACCAAAACAATTAATGTAAAATACTGAAATTGAAAGGAAATGCTAAGCACGATGAAAAGGATTCTCCCCCAATCAATCAAGAAATTTCTCCCCCTTTGTGATTATCAAAATAGAATGGGGCATAAAATTTGATTGAGGGAAAAGATTTGAAAAAAAGATTGAGATTTGAAAATCAATTGAGATTTTTGAAATTGAAATGAAAATTTGAATAACAGTTTGAATTGAAAGTTTTGAATCAAAAACCAATTGAAATTTGAAATTTGAAACCAAGAGTTGAAATTGAAAGTTGGAATCGAAAATTTTGAAATTGAAATCAAAAGGGCTTAATTTGAAATTGAAAGTTTGAATTGAAACAAAAAGCTTAAACAAACCTAACTCCCCCTAAATAAAAACAAAAAGTCACCGGGGAGAGGGATTTTGAAAAGAGACAATTTTAGGCCCGGAGAGACTCGCTAAGAGGGATTTTTCAATCCACACTTGCCTTGTAGCGGGTCTTCTCCTATAAAACTCGTCGGAAAAGAAAAAAGACTTGGGTTGGCCGTACCGGGCGTTTTTGCAATTACATTCATAAATAAGGTGCCCGGATTTTTTGCAATAGTTACAAAATTTAAAACAAGAGCTCCCCCTTACAAAAACAGTTGGAGCATGGGAGGAGGAGGCTTGGTTGGTATAGCCAAGTCCATGTGTGGTTCTAGAAACACGTTGAGAACCAAGGAGATTGGAAAAATTTTGTTCACCTTGGGTGAACTTGGCTAGGGTCTCTCTTAGATCTTTGATGGTTGATTCCATAGAATCAACATTTGGAAAATTTTGGATTTTGAGGGAGAGTTCCTCCTTCTCTTTGAGAAGTTGGTCTTTTTCAGAGGAAAGCTTTTTGAAATTCTTTTTTAAAGCAACAAATTTTGAAGAGAGTTCATGAAAACCATTTTCAAGTTGGTCTCTAGCATGTGAGAGTTCTTCATAAGAAAGATGATTTAAAGAATTTGAATTTGAAGAGCAAGAGGATGAGGAGTCGGAAGATGTTACCTCATGGAATGCCATTAGGCATTTTGTACCTTGGTCGCTCGAGGAGGAGGAGGAGGAGGATGATGAGGAGGTGTCACTCCATGTCGCCTTGAGGACCTTTTTCTTTCCTTTTTCCTTGGCCCGTATTTTGTTGAGTGGGCAATCGGGCTTGTAATGGCCCTTTTCGCCGCACCCGTAGCATTTTACCTTGGGCTCGGATCTTGCGGTGGGTTCTTGCTTTCGCGCCTTGCGAGATTTCTTTTTCTTCTTGTGCTTCTTCATAAACTTGTGCATTTGGCGGGCGAGATTCTCCATTTCCGAGTCGCCGCTTGATGATGAGGAAGATGAGGAAGGAGATGAGGAAGAGGATGAGGAGGAGCTTACTTCCTTTTGTACCTTGAGGGTGATGTTCTTTGGAGTTTTGATTGGTGTGCCCTCCTTTTGAGCTTGCCTCCTCATCGTGATCTCATAAGTCATGAGAGATCCGATGAGCTCCTCTACCGGCATATTTTTGACGTCCTTAGCTTCTTGGATCGCCGTCACTTTAGGTGCCCATGAGCTCAGTAGGATCCATAGGATCTTCTTGACCATCGTCTCAGCTGAAACATCATCACCAAGGGACTTTCTCCCATTGCACACGTCAGTAAATCTAGTAAACATTTCAGAAATAGATTCATTTGGATGCATAGAAAAAGACTCAAAATCCTGCCTATACATATCTAGTCTAGTATCTTTGACTTTATTAGTGCCTTCATGGGTCACTTCTAAAAGCTTCCAAATTTCATGTGAAGTGGTGCAAGTGGATACACGATTAAATTCATTTCTATCTAAGCCGCAATGGAGAGCGTTCATGGCTTTGCCATCAAGGTCAAAATTTCTAATATCAGCGGGGGTCCATTTGGATTCGTCGGGGGTAGACAAAGTGTAACCTTGCATGACAATTTTGTAAATGGGATAACCTATGCTTCGTAAAAAGGTGGTCATGCGGGTTTTCCAATAATTATAGTCGGACCCATCAAAAAATGGAGCCCGACCCAATGAGTAGCCCTCGGGGGCGAAAGAGGTAGATGCCATCAAAAAGGATCTTTAAATTTGAAACCTTTTAAGGTATTACTCAATTTACCCCTCTGATACCAATTGTTGGATCAGAAGAAATGGGTAGGATGGCAAGAGGGGGGTGAATTGCCTTTTAAAAAAACTTGATTAACAAATTAAAAATCAAAGTAAAGTGCAGCGGAAATAAAGAGGCAAGACACACGAAATTGATAACGGAGTTCGGCCAAAACCCGGCCTACGTCTCCGCTCCCAACTCAACCGTTGAGAGATTCCTACCGCTTGCTTTTCAATGGTTTTAGCAAGAAACCCACTAGGCTTTGAGGTAGCACTAGGACCTATTACAGCTTGCTTTTTGTGGTTTAGCAAGAACCCACTTGCTTTTGATGGTTTAGCAAGAACCCACTAGCCTTTTTAACGGGTGAAGGCTAGCTCACCGAAAACTCAAGCCTTTTAAAAGGAAAGGCTTGACTAACCTCTTCACACCTTAATGGTGGTGTGAGAACCCAAAAGAAATGGGGATGAGAAAGAGTTTGGGGTTTGTAGGCACAAACCCAAATTTAAAGCTCAATAAAAAATAAAACAATAAAACCCGTAATTGAGGAGAAGCCTTGGGCGCCTTTGATGATTGGAGAAGTTGAAGGCTGCTTCCAAGCTTCTTTGAAGGAGCTCCTTGGATGTGGAAGTTGTTGGAGCACTTGGGGTTCCCTTGGAGGAAGTCGCCGGAGGTTGGCCAAAATGATCAACAATGTGTCCGGTGGATTGGGTTAAGTTCCGGGGCTTCCTAGGCCTTTATTTATAGGCTAGGAACCTTCAAGTATCCGTTGGAGGGATTTGGAGCCATTGGAGAGGCTTAAAGAGCCGTTGGGAGCCAAGTGGGCCAGCCTGGTCAAACTGCAACGGCTAGTTTGACTGGCTCCACCGGCTGGCCGGTACAGGTCCACCGGCTGGCCGGTGTGTGCAAAAAGGCATAGGATTCTTGTCCAGGGGCCACCGGCTGACCGGTGCCAGAGCCACCGGCTGGCCGGTGGCAAGACAGTAGCTTGCCACTCTGTGCAGGTGCCACCGGTCGACCGATGGAGGAGCCACCGGCTGGCCGGTGGCAAGACAGTAGCAAACACTATTTGAGCTGGATGCCACAGGTCGACCGGTGACAGAGCCACCGGTCGACCGGTGGAACCTGGCAGTGGGCAATGCCTCTGCCAGTTCCACCGGCTGGCCGGTGCTATCACACCGGTTGGCTGGTGGACTGAATTTCAGTCCACTTGATGTGCTTCATGGCCCATTTCCTTGGAAATCTTTTGCCTATAAAACAAAAACACTTAAAACAATGTTAGATAAACATGAAAGTGATTGTGATCATGAAAATTAAACCACGAGGGGATACGAGAGGTACAACAATCTCCCCCTATTTTGATGATCACAATCACCAAAACAATTAATGTAAAATACTGAAATTGAAAGGAAATGCTAAGCACGATGAAAAGGATTCTCCCCCAATCAATCAAGAAATTTCTCCCCCTTTGTGATTATCAAAATAGAATGGGGCATAAAATTTGATTGAGGGAAAAGATTTGAAAAAAAGATTGAGATTTGAAAATCAATTGAGATTTTTGAAATTGAAATGAAAATTTGAATAACAGTTTGAATTGAAAGTTTTGAATCAAAAACCAATTGAAATTTGAAATTTGAAACCAAGAGTTGAAATTGAACGTTGGAATCGAAAATTTTGAAATTGAAATCAAAAGGGCTTAATTTGAAATTGAAAGTTTGAATTGAAACAAAAAGCTTAAACAAACCTAACTCCCCCTAAATAAAAACAAAAAGTCACCGGGGAGAGGGATTTTGAAAAGAGACAATTTTAGGCCCGGAGAGACTCGCTAAGAGGGATTTTTCAATCCACACTTGCCTTGTAGCGGGTCTTCTCCTATAAAACTCGTCGGAAAAGAAAAAAGACTTGGGTTGGCCGTACCGGGCGTTTTTGCAATTACATTCATAAATAAGGTGCCCTGATTTTTTGCAATAGTTACAAAATTTAAAACAAGAGCTCCCCCTTACAAAAACAGTTGGAGCATGGGAGGAGGAGGCTTGGTTGGTATAGCCAAGTCCATGTGTGGTTCTAGAAACACGTTGAGAACCAAGGAGATTGGACAAATTTTGTTCACCTTGGGTGAACTTGGCTAGGGTCTCTCTTAGATCTTTGATGGTTGATTCCATAGAATCAACATTTGGAAAATTTTGGATTTTGAGGGAGAGTTCCTCCTTCTCTTTGAGAAGTTGGTCTTTTTCGGAGGAAAGCTTTTTGAAATTCTTTTTTAAAGCAACAAATTTTGAAGAGAGTTCATGAAAACCATTTTCAAGTTGGTCTCTAGCATGTGAGAGTTCTTCATAAGAAAGATGATTTAAAGAATTTGAATTTGAAGAGCAAGAGGATGAGGAGTCGGAAGATGTTACCTCATGGAATGCCATTAGGCATTTTGTACCTTGGTCGCTCGAGGAGGAGGAGGAGGAGGATGATGAGGAGGTGTCACTCCATGTCGCCTTGAGGACCTTTTTCTTTCCTTTTTCCTTGGCCCGTATTTTGTTGAGTGGGCAATCGGGCTTGTAATGGCCCTTTTCGCCGCACCCGTAGCATTTTACCTTAGGCTCGGATCTTGCGGTGGGTTCTTGCTTTCGCGCCTTGCGAGATTTATTTTTCTTCTTGTGCTTCTTCATAAACTTGTGCATTTGGCGGGCGAGATTCTCCATTTCCGAGTCGCCGCTTGATGATGAGGAAGATGAGGAAGGAGATGAGGAAGAGGATGAGGAGGAGCTTACTTCCTTTTGTACCTTGAGGGCGATGTTCTTTGGAGTTTTGATTGGTGTGCCCTCCTTTTGAGCTTGCCTCCTCATCGTGATCTCATAAGTCATGAGAGATCCGATGAGCTCCTCTACCGGCATATTTTTGACGTCCTTAGCTTCTTGGATCGCCGTCACTTTAGGTGCCCATGAGCTCGGTAGGATCCATAGGATCTTCTTGACCATCGTCTCAGCTGAAACATCATCACCAAGGGACTTTCTCCCATTGCACACGTCAGTAAATCTAGTAAACATTTCAGAAATAGATTCATTTGGATGCATAGAAAAAGACTCAAAATCCTGCCTATACATATCTAGTCTAGTATCTTTGACTTTATTAGTGCCTTCATGGGTCACTTCTAAAAGCTTCCAAATTTCATGTGAAGTGGTGCAAGTGGATACACGATTAAATTCATTTCTATCTAAGCCGCAATGGAGAGCGTTCATGGATTTGCCATCAAGCTCAAAATTTCTAATATCAGCGGGGGTCCATTTGGATTCGTCGGGGGTAGACAAAGTGTAACCTTGCATGACAATTTTGTAAATGGGATAACCTATGCTTCGTAAAAAGGTGGTCATGCGGGTTTTCCAATAATTATAGTCGGACCCATCAAAAAATGGAGCCCGACCCAATGAGTAGCCCTCGGGGGCGAAAGAGGTAGATGCCATCAAAAAGGATCTTTAAATTTGAAACCTTTTAAGGTATTACTCAATTTACCCCTCTGATACCAATTGTTGGATCGGAAGAAACGGGTAGGATGGCAAGAGGGGGGTGAATTGCCTTTTAAAAAAACTTGATTAACAAATTAAAAATCAAAGTAAAGTGCAGCGGAAATAAAGAGGCAAGACACACGAAATTGATAACGGAGTTCGGCCAAAACCCGGCCTACGTCTCCGCTCCCAACTCAACCGTTGAGAGATTCCTACCGCTTGCTTTTCAATGGTTTTAGCAAGAAACCCACTAGGCTTTGAGGTAGCACTAGGACCTATTACAGCTTGCTTTTTGTGGTTTAGCAAGAACCCACTTGCTTTTGATGGTTTAGCAAGAACCCACTAGCCTTTTTAACGGGTGAAGGCTAGCTCACCGAAAACTCAAGCCTTTTAAAAGGAAAGGCTTGACTAACCTCTTCACACCTTAATGGTGGTGTGAGAACCCAAAAGAAATGGGGATGAGAAAGAGTTTGGGGTTTGTAGGCACAAACCCAAATTTAAAGCTCAATAAAAAATAAAACAATAAAACCCGTAATTGAGGAGAAGCCTTGGGCGCCTTTGATGATTGGAGAAGTTGAAGGCTGCTTCCAAGCTTCTTTGAAGGAGCTCCTTGGATGTGGAAGTTGTTGGAGCACTTGGGGTTCCCTTGGAGGAAGTCGCCGGAGGTTGGCCAAAATGAGCAACAATGTGTCCGGTGGCTTGGGTTAAGTTCCGGGGCTTCCTAGGCCTTTATTTATAGGCTAGGAACCTTCAAGTATCCGTTGGAGGGCTTTGGAGCCGTTGGAGAGGCTTAAAGAGCCGTTGGGAGCCAAGTGGGCCAGCCTGGTCAAACTGCAACGGCTAGTTTGACTGGCTCCACCGGCTGGCCGGTACAGGTCCACCGGCTGGCCGGTGTGTGCAAAAAGGCATAGGATTCTTGTCCAGGGGCCACCGGCTGACCGGTGCCAGAGCCACCGGCTGGCTGGTGGCAAGACAGTAGCTTGCCACTCTGTGCAGGTGCCACCGGTCGACCGGTGGAGGAGCCACCGGCTGGCCGGTGGCAAGACAGTAGCAAACACTATTTGAGCTGGATGCCACAGGTCGACCGGTGACAGAGCCACCGGTCGACCGGTGGAACCTGGCAGTGGGCAATGCCTCTGCCAGTTCCACCGGCTGGCCGGTGCTATCACACCGGTTGGCCGGTGGACTGAATTGCAGTCCACTTGATGTGCTTCATGGCCCATTTCCTTGGAAATCTTTTGCCTATAAAACAAAAACACTTAAAACAATGTTAGATAAACATGAAAGTGATTGTGATCATGAAAATTAAACCACGAGGGGATACGAGAGGTACAACAATCTCCCCCTATTTTGATGATCACAATCACCAAAACAATTAATGTAAAATACTGAAATTGAAAGGAAATGCTAAGCACGATGAAAAGGATTCTCCCCCAATCAATCAAGAAATTTCTCCCCCTTTGTGATTATCAAAATAGAATGGGGCATAAAATTTGATTGAGGGAAAAGATTTGAAAAAAAGATTGAGATTTGAAAATCAATTGAGATTTTTGAAATTGAAATGAAAATTTGAATAACAGTTTGAATTGAAAGTTTTGAATCAAAAACCAATTGAAATTTGAAATTTGAAACCAAGAGTTGAAATTGAAAGTTGGAATCGAAAATTTTGAAATTGAAATCAAAAGGGCTTAATTTGAAATTGAAAGTTTGAATTGAAACAAAAAGCTTAAACAAACCTAACTCCCCCTAAATAAAAACAAAAAGTCACCGGGGAGAGGGATTTTGAAAAGAGACAATTTTAGGCCCGGAGAGACTCGCTAAGAGGGATTTTTCAATCCACACTTGCCTTGTAGCGGGTCTTCTCCTATAAAACTCGTCGGAAAAGAAAAAAGACTTGGGTTGGCCGTACCGGGCGTTTTTGCAATTACATTCATAAATAAGGTGCCCAGATTTTTTGCAATAGTTACAAAATTTAAAACAAGAGCTCCCCCTTACAAAAACAGTTGGAGCATGGGAGGAGGAGGCTTGGTTGGTATAGCCAAGTCCATGTGTGGTTCTAGAAACACGTTGAGAACCAAGGAGATTGGACAAATTTTGTTCACCTTGGGTGAACTTGGCTAGGGTCTCTCTTAGATCTTTGATGGTTGATTCCATAGAATCAACATTTGGAAAATTTTGGATTTTGAGGGAGAGTTCCTCCTTCTCTTTGAGAAGTTGGTCTTTTTCGGAGGAAAGCTTTTTGAAATTCTTTTTTAAAGCAACAAATTTTGAAGAGAGTTCATGAAAACCATTTTCAAGTTGGTCTCTAGCATGTGAGAGTTCTTCATAAGAAAGATGATTTAAAGAATTTGAATTTGAAGAGCAAGAGGATGAGGAGTCGGAAGATGTTACCTCATGGAATGCCATTAGGCATTTTGTACCTTGGTCACTCGAGGAGGAGGAGGAGGAGGATGATGAGGAGTTGTCACTCCATGTCGCCTTGAGGACCTTTTTCTTTCCTTTTTCCTTGGCCCGTATTTTGTTGAGTGGGAAATCGGGCTTGTAATGGCCCTTTTCGCCGCACCCGTAGCATTTTACCTTGGGCTCGGATCTTGCGGTGGGTTCTTGCTTTCGCGCCTTGCGAGATTTCTTTTTCTTCTTGTGCTTCTTCATAAACTTGTGCATTTGGCGGGCGAGATTCTCCATTTCCGAGTCGCCGCTTGATGATGAGGAAGATGAGGAAGGAGATGAGGAAGAGGATGAGGAGGAGCTTACTTCCTTTTGTACCTTGAGGGCGATGTTCTTTGGAGTTTTGATTGGTGTGCCCTCCTTTTGAGCTTTCCTCCTCATCGTGATCTCATAAGTCATGAGAGATCCGATGAGCTCCTCTACCGGCATATTTTTGACGTCCTTAGCTTCTTGGATCGCCGTCACTTTAGGTGCCCATGAGCTCGGTAGGATCCATAGGATCTTCTTGACCATCGTCTCAGCTGAAACATCATCACCAAGGGACTTTCTCCCATTGCACACGTCAGTAAATCTAGTAAACATTTCAGAAATAGATTCATTTGGATGCATAGAAAAAGACTCAAAATCCTGCCTATACATATCTAGTCTAGTATCTTTGACTTTATTAGTGCCTTCATGGGTCACTTCTAAAAGCTTCCAAATTTCATGTGAAGTGGTGCAAGTGGATACACGATTAAATTCATTTCTATCTAAGCCGCAATGGAGAGCGTTCATGGCTTTGCCATCAAGCTCAAAATTTCTAATATCAGCGGGGGTCCATTTGGATTCGTCGGGGGTAGACAAAGTGTAACCTTGCATGACAATTTTGTAAATGGGATAACCTATGCTTCGTAAAAAGGTGGTCATGCGGGTTTTCCAATAATTATAGTCAGACCCATCAAAAAATGGAGCCCGACCCAATGAGTAGCCCTCGGGGGCGAAAGAGGTAGATGCCATCAAAAAGGATCTTTAAATTTGAAACCTTTTAAGGTATTACTCAATTTACCCCTCTGATACCAATTGTTGGATCGGAAGAAACGGGTAGGATGGCAAGAGGGGGGTGAATTGCCTTTTAAAAAAACTTGATTAACAAATTAAAAATCAAAGTAAAGTGCAGCGGAAATAAAGAGGCAAGACACACGAAAATGATAACGGAGTTCGGCCAAAACACGACCTACGTCTCCGCTCCCAACTCAACCGTTGAGAGATTCCTACCGCTTGCTTTTCAATGGTTTTAGCAAGAAACCCACTAGGCTTTGAGGTAGCACTAGGACCTATTACAGCTTGCTTTTTGTGGTTTAGCAAGAACCCACTTGCTTTTGATGGTTTATCAAGAACCCACTAGCCTTTTTAACGGGTGAAGGCTAGCTCACCGAAAACTCAAGCCTTTTAAAAGGAAAGGCTTGACTAACCTCTTCACACCTTAATGGTGGTGTGAGAACCCAAAAGAAATGGGGATGAGAAAGAGTTTGGGGTTTGTAGGCACAAACCCAAATTTAAAGCTCAATAAAAAATAAAACAATAAAACCCGTAATTGAGGAGAAGCCTTGGGCGCCTTTGATGATTGGAGAAGTTGAAGGCTGCTTCCAAGCTTCTTTGAAGGAGCTCCTTGGATGTGGAAGTTGTTGGAGCACTTGGGGTTCCCTTGGAGGAAGTCGCCGGAGGTTGGCCAAAATGATCAACAATGTGTCCGGTGGCTTGGGTTAAGTTCCAGGGCTTCCTAGGCCTTTATTTATAGGCTAGGAACCTTCAAGTATCCGTTGGAGGGCTTTGGAGCCGTTGGAGAGGCTTAAAGAGCCGTTGGGAGCCAAGTGGGCCAGCCTGGTCAAACTGCAACGGCTAGTTTGACTGGCTCCACCGGCTGGCCGGTACAGGTCCACCGGCTGGCCGGTGTGTGCAAAAAGGCATAGGATTCTTGTCCAGGGGCCACCGGCTGACCGGTGCCAGAGCCACCGGCTGGCCGGTGGCAAGATAGTAGCTTGCCACTCTGTGCAGGTGCCACCGGTCGACCGGTGGAGGAGCCACCGGCTGGCCGGTGGCAAGACAGTAGCAAACACTATTTGAGCTGGATGCCACAGGTCGACCGGTGACAGAGCCACCAGTCGACCGGTGGAACCTGGCAGTGGGCAATGCCCCTGCCAGTTCCACCGGCTGGCCGGTGCTATCACACCGGTTGGCCGGTGGACTGAATTTCAGTCCACTTGATGTGCTTCATGGCCCATTTCCTTGGAAATCTTTTGCCTATAAAACAAAAACACTTAAAACAATGTTAGATAAACATGAAAGTGATTGTGATCATGAAAATTAAACCACGAGGGGATACGAGAGGTACAACAATCTACCCCTATTTTGATGATCACAATCACCAAAACAATTAATGTAAAATACTGAAATTGAAAGGAAATGCTAAGCACGATGAAAAGGATTCTCCCCCAATCAATCAAGAAATTTCTCCCCCTTTGTGATTATCAAAATAGAATGGGGCATAAAATTTGATTGAGGGAAAAGATTTGAAAAAAAGATTGAGATTTAAAAATCAATAGAGATTTTTGAAATTGAAATGAAAATTTGAATAACTGTTTGAATTGAAAGTTTTGAATCAAAAACCAATTGAAATTTGAAATTTGAAACCAAGAGTTGAAATTGAAAGTTGGAATCGAAAATTTTGAAATTGAAATCAAAAGGGCTTAATTTGAAATTGAAAGTTTGAATTGAAACAAAAAGCTTAAACAAACCTAACTCCCCCTAAATAAAAACAAAAAGTCACCGGGGAGAGGGATTTTGAAAAGAGACAATTTTAGGCCCGGAGAGACTCGCTAAGAGGGATTTTTCAATCCACACTTGCCTTGTAGCGGGTCTTCTCCTATAAAACTCGTCGGAAAAGAAAAAAGACTTGGGTTGGCCGTACCGGGCGTTTTTGCAATTACATTCATAAATAAGGTGCCCGGATTTTTTGCAATAGTTACAAAATTTAAAACAAGAGCTCCCCCTTACAAAAACAGTTGGAGCATGGGAGGAGGAGGCTTGGTTGGTATAGCCAAATCCATGTGTGGTTCTAGAAACACGTTGAGAACCAAGGAGATTGGACAAATTTTGTTCACCTTGGGTGAACTTGGCTAGGGTCTCTCTTAGATCTTTGATGGTTGATTCCATAGAATCAACATTTGGAAAATTTTGGATTTTGAGGGAGAGTTCCTCCTTCTCTTTGAGAAGTTGGTCTTTTTCGGAGGAAAGCTTTTTGAAATTCTTTTTTAAAGCAACAAATTTTGAAGAGAGTTCATGAAAACCATTTTCAAGTTGGTCTCTAGCATGTGAGAGTTCTTCATAAGAAAGATGATTTAAAGAATTTGAATTTGAAGAGCAAGAGGATGAGGAGTCGGAAGATGTTACCTCATGGAATGCCATTAGGCATTTTGTACCTTGGTCGCTCGAGGAGGAGGAGGAGGAGGATGATGAAGAGGTGTCACTCCATGTCGCCTTGAGGACCTTTTTTTTCCTTTTTCCTTGGCCCGTATTTTGTTGAGTGGGCAATCGGGCTTGTAATGGCCCTTTTCGCCGCACCCGTAGCATTTTACCTTGGGCTCGGATCTTGCGGTGGGTTCTTGCTTTCGCGCCTTGCGAGATTTCTTTTTCTTCTTGTGCTTCTTCATAAACTTGTGCATTTGGCGGGCGAGATTCTCCATTTCCGAGTCGCCGCTTGATGATGAGGAAGATGAGGAAGGAGATGAGGAAGAGGATGAGGAGGAGCTTACTTCCTTTTGTACCTTGAGGGCGATGTTCTTTGGAGTTTTGATTGGTGTGCCCTCCTTTTGAGCTTGCCTCCTCATCGTGATCTCATAAGTCATGAGAGATCCGATGAGCTCCTCTACCGACATATTTTTGACGTCCTTAGCTTCTTGGATCGCCGTCACTTTAGGTGCCCATGAGCTCGGTAGGATCCATAGGATCTTCTTGACCATCGTCTCAGCTGAAACATCATCACCAAGGGACTTTCTCCCATTGCACACGTCAGTAAATCTAGTAAACATTTCAGAAATAGATTCATTTGGATGCATAGAAAAAGACTCAAAATCCTGCCTATACATATCTAGTCTAGTATCTTTGACTTTATTAGTGCCTTCATGGGTCACTTCTAAAAGCTTCCAAATTTCATGTGAAGTGGTGCAAGTGGATACACGATTAAATTCATTTCTATCTAAGCCGCAATGGAGAGCGTTCATGGCTTTGCCATCAAGCTCAAAATTTCTAATATCAGCGGGGGTCCATTTGGATTCGTCGGGGGTAGACAAAGTGTAACCTTGCATGACAATTTTGTAAATGGGATAACCTATGCTTCGTAAAAAGGTGGTCATGCGGGTTTTCCAATAATTATAGTCGGACCCATCAAAAAATGGAGCCCGACCCAATGAGTAGCCCTCGGGGGCGAAAGAGGTAGATTCCATCAAAAAGGATCTTTAAATTTGAAACCTTTTAAGGTATTACTCAATTTACCCCTCTGATACCAATTGTTGGATCGGAAGAAACAGGTAGGATGGCAAGAGGGGGGTGAATTGCCTTTTAAAAAAACTTGATTAACAAATTAAAAATCAAAGTAAAGTGCAGCGGAAATAAAGAGGCAAAACACACGAAATTGATAACGGAGTTCGGCCAAAACCCGGCCTACGTCTCCGCTCCCAACTCAACCGTTGAGAGATTCCTACCGCTTGCTTTTCAATGGTTTTAGCAAGAAACCCACTAGGCTTTGAGGTAGCACTAGGACCTATTACAGCTTGCTTTTTGTGGTTTAGCAAGAACCCACTTGCTTTTGATGGTTTAGCAAGAACCCACTAGCCTTTTTAACGGGTGAAGGCTAGCTCACCGAAAACTCAAGCCTTTTAAAAGGAAAGGCTTGACTAACCTCTTCACACCTTAATGGTGGTGTGAGAACCCAAAAGAAATGGGGATGAGAAAGAGTTTGGGGTTTGTAGGCACAAACCCAAATTTAAAGCTCAATAAAAAATAAAACAATAAAACCCGTAATTGAGGAGAAGCCTTGGGCGCCTTTGATGATTGGAGAAGTTGAAGGCTGCTTCCAAGCTTCTTTGAAGGAGCTCCTTGGATGTGGAAGTTGTTGGAGCACTTGGGGTTCCCTTGGAGGAAGTCACCGGAGGTTGGCCAAAATGATCAACAATGTGTCCGGTGGCTTGGGTTAAGTTCCGGGGCTTCCTAGGCCTTTATTTATAGGCTAGGAACCTTCAAGTATCCGTTGGAGGGCTTTGGAGCCGTTGGAGAGGCTTAAAGAGCCGTTGGGAGCCAAGTGGGCCAGCCTGGTCAAACTGCAACGGCTAGTTTGACTGGCTCCACCGGCTGGCCGGTACAGGTCCACCGGCTGGCCGGTGTGTGCAAAAAGGCATAGGATTCTTGTCCAGGGGCCACCGGCTGACCGGTGCCAGAGCCACCGGCTGGCCGGTGGCAAGACAGTAGCTTGCCACTCTGTGCAGGTGCCACCGGTCGACCGGTGGAGGAGCCACCGGCTGGCCGGTGGCAAGACAGTAGCAAACACTATTTGAGCTGGATGCCACAGGTCGACCGGTGACAGAGCCACCGGTCGACCGGTGGAACCTGGCAGTGGGCAATGCCTCTGCCAGTTCCACCGGCTGGCCGGTGCTATCACACCGGTTGGCCGGTGGACTGAATTTCAGTCCACTTGATGTGCTTCATGGCCCATTTCCTTGGAAATCTTTTGCCTATAAAACAAAAACACTTAAAACAATGTTAGATAAACATGAAAGTGATTGTGATCATGAAAATTAAACCACGAGGGGATACGAGAGGTACAACAATCTACCCCTATTTTGATGATCACAATCACCAAAACAATTAATGTAAAATACTGAAATTGAAAGGAAATTCTAAGCACGATGAAAAGGATTCTCCCCCAATCAATCAAGAAATTTCTCCCCCTTTGTGATTATCAAAATAGAATGGGGCATAAAATTTGATTGAGGGAAAAGATTTGAAAAAAAGATTGAGATTTGAAAATCAATTGAGATTTTTGAAATTGAAATGAAAATTTGAATAACTGTTTGAATTGAAAGTTTTGAATCAAAAACCAATTGAAATTTGAAATTTGAAACCAAGAGTTGAAATTGAAAGTTGGAATCGAAAATTTTGAAATTGAAATCAAAAGGGCTTAATTTGAAATTGAAAGTTTGAATTGAAACAAAAAGCTTAAACAAACCTAACTCCCCCTAAATAAAAACAAAAAGTCACCGGGGAGAGGGATTTTGAAAAGAGACAATTTTAGGCCCGGAGAGACTCGCTAAGAGGGATTTTTCAATCCACACTTGCCTTGTAGCGGGTCTTCTCCTATAAAACTCGTCGGAAAAGAAAAAAGACTTGGGTTGGCCGTACCGGGCGTTTTTGCAATTACATTCATAAATAAGGTGCCCGGATTTTTTGCAATAGTTACAAAATTTAAAACAAGAGCTCCCCCTTACAAAAACAGTTGGAGCATGGGAGGAGGAGGCTTGGTTGGTATAGCCAAGTCCATGTGTGGTTCTAGAAACACGTTGAGAACCAAGGAGATTGGACAAATTTTGTTCACCTTGGGTGAACTTGGCTAGGGTCTCTCTTAGATCTTTGATGGTTGATTCCATAGAATCAACATTTGGAAAATTTTGGATTTTGAGGGAGAGTTCCTCCTTCTCTTTGAGAAGTTGGTCTTTCTCGGAGGAAAGCTTTTTGAAATTCTTTTTTAAAGCAACAAATTTTGAAGAGAGTTCATGAAAACCATTTTCAAGTTGGTCTCTAGCATGTGAGAGTTCTTCATAAGAAAGATGATTTAAAGAATTTGAATTTGAAGAGCAAGAGGATGAGGAGTCGGAAGATGTTACCTCATGGAATGCCATTAGGCATTTTGTACCTTGGTCGCTCGAGGAGGAGGAGGAGGAGGATGATGAGGAGGTGTCACTCCATGTCGCCTTGAGGACCTTTTTCTTTCCTTTTTCCTTGGCCCGTATTTTGTTGAGTGGGCAATCGGGCTTGTAATGGCCCTTTTCGCCGCACCCGTAGCATTTTACCTTGGGCTCGGATCTTGCGGTGGGTTCTTGCTTTCGCGCCTTGCGAGATTTCTTTTTCTTCTTGTGCTTCTTCATAAACTTGTGCATTTGGCGGGCGAGATTCTCCATTTCCGAGTCGCCGCTTGATGATGAGGAAGATGAGGAAGGAGATGAGGAAGAGGATGAGGAGGAGCTTACTTCCTTTTGTACCTTGAGGGCGATGTTCTTTGGAGTTTTGATTGGTGTGCCCTCCTTTTGAGCTTGCCTCCTCATCGTGATCTCATAAGTCATGAGAGATCCGATGAGCTCCTCTACCGGCATATTTTTGACGTCCTTAGCTTCTTGGATCGCCGTCACTTTAGGTGCCCATGAGCTCGGTAGGATCCATAGGATCTTCTTGACCATCGTCTCAGCTGAAACATCATCACCAAGGGACTTTCTCCCATTGCACACGTCAGTAAATCTAGTAAACATTTCAGAAATAGATTCATTTGGATGCATAGAAAAAGACTCAAAATCCTGCCTATACATATCTAGTCTAGTATCTTTGACTTTATTAGTGCCTTCATGGGTCACTTCTAAAAGCTTCCAAATTTCATGTGAAGTGGTGCAAGTGGATACACGATTAAATTCATTTCTATCTAAGCCGCAATGGAGAGCGTTCATGGCTTTGCCATCAAGCTCAAAATTTCTAATATCAGCGGGGGTCCATTTGGATTCGTCGGGGGTAGACAAAGTGTAACCTTGCATGGCAATTTTGTAAATGGGATAACCTATGCTTCGTAAAAAGGTGGTCATGCGGGTTTTCCAATAATTATAGTCGGACCCATCAAAAAATGGAGCCCGACCCAATGAGTAGCCCTCGGGGGCGAAAGAGGTAGATGCCATCAAAAAGGATCTTTAAATTTGAAACCTTTTAAGGTATTACTCAATTTACCCCTCTGATACCAATTGTTGGATCGGAAGAAACAGGTAGGATGGCAAGAGGGGGGTGAATTGCCTTTTAAAAAAACTTGATTAACAAATTAAAAATCAAAGTAAAGTGCAGCGGAAATAAAGAGGCAAGACACACGAAATTGATAACGGAGTTCGGCCAAAACCCGGCCTACGTCTCCGCTCCCAACTCAACCGTTGAGAGATTCCTACCGCTTGCTTTTCAATGGTTTTAGCAAGAAACCCACTAGGCTTTGAGGTAGCACTAGGACCTATTACAGCTTGCTTTTTGTGGTTTAGCAAGAACCCACTTGCTTTTGATGGTTTAGCAAGAACCCACTAGCCTTTTTAACGGGTGAAGGCTAGCTCACCGAAAACTCAAGCCTTTTAAAAGGAAAGGCTTGACTAACCTCTTCACACCTTAATGGTGGTGTGAGAACCCAAAAGAAATGGGGATGAGAAAGAGTTTGGGGTTTGTAGGCACAAACCCAAATTTAAAGCTCAATAAAAAATAAAACAATAAAACCCGTAATTGAGGAGAAGCCTTGGGCGCCTTTGATGATTGGAGAAGTTGAAGGCTGCTTCCAAGCTTCTTTGAAGGAGCTCCTTGGATGTGGAAGTTGTTGGAGCACTTGGGGTTCCCTTGGAGGAAGTCGCCGGAGGTTGGCCAAAATGACCAACAATGTGTCCGGTGGCTTGGGTTAAGTTCCGGGGCTTCCTAGGCCTTTATTTATAGGCTAGGAACCTTCAAGTATCCGTTGGAGGGCTTTGGAGCCGTTGGAGAGGCTTAAAGAGCCGTTGGGAGCCAAGTGGGCCAGCCTGGTCAAACTGCAACGGCTAGTTTGACTGGCTCCACCGGCTGGCCGGTACAGGTCCACCGGCTGGCCGGTGTGTGCAAAAAGGCATAGGATTCTTGTCCAGGGGCCACCGGCTGACCGGTGCCAGAGCCACCGGCTGGCCGGTGGCAAGACAGTAGCTTGCCACTCTGTGCAGGTGCCACCGGTCGACCGGTGGAGGAGCCACCGGCTGGCCGGTGGCAAGACAGTAGCAAACACTATTTGAGCTGGATGCCACAGGTCGACCGGTGACAGAGCCACCGGTCGACCGGTGGAACCTGGCAGTGGGCAATGCCTCTGCCAGTTCCACCGGCTGGCCGGTGCTATCACACCGGTTGGCCGGTGGACTGAATTTCAGTCCACTTGATGTGCTTCATGGCCCATTTCCTTGGAAATCTTTTGCCTATAAAACAAAAACACTTAAAACAATGTTAGATAAACATGAAAGTGATTGTGATCATGAAAATTAAACCACGAGGGGATACGAGAGGTACAACAGAAGGGTGGCCTCATTCTAGAGGCTTGGGGTTTGTTCTGCCATGGTGAGGGGGGTTAGGTCTTCTGTGGGTTCAGGGTCATGTTCTAGATCTTCTACGGCATGGGGTCTAGATCCGGTGCAGTGTCAGGGTTGCAGTCCTTCTCAGCGGTTAAGGGGTCTCCGATCTAGTGCATCAGGGTCGTGGTCATGTTCTCTACGACGAAGGGGTCTCGATCTAGTGTGTCAGGGTTGAAGTTCTTTTCTCTATGACGAAGGGGTTTTGATCTAGTGCATTGGGGTTGAGATCTGTTTGTTCTGCGACATTGGGGGTGAGCTCTGGTGCAACCTTGGGGTCGCAATTAAGCGTGGTGTGGGGTTAAGATCTGGTGCGGTGTTGTGGTCAAGATCTATCCTTCTCAGATGTTGGGGTCGTGCTTTGGTCTTCCTTGTGGGGGCCGTCCTCTTCTTCTGCGACTTTGGAGTCCAATCAGGTGGGTTGCGATCTGGTCTTCTTTAGCGTCGGGGTTGTTTCTGTTCCACAACCAAGGGGTCGTGATCTATCAGCTGCATCGTGCTCTGATTGGGGTACCTTGGTTGGATTGTTGTGGTCTATGCGAGCGGGCTTGTTGGCGGTGATAGGGTGTTTTTGTGATGGCTGCATGGTAGAGAAGCAAGTTGCTTGCTGTGAAGGTTTTGTAGTGTTGAATCTCATGGATTGAGTTGGTTGATTTTGAATGGTGGAAGTTGTTTGTTTGGTTGGTTTGTTTTTGAAGGTGGGAGTCTGTGAAATAAGATTTGACTTCATGAAACAAGCTCTAGATAAGGATTCAGAGCTGGCGATTTATCTTTGCACAATTTTTTGGATTTGGTTATTTGAGAGGGTATGGCGTCGGCCATCAGATCAGGCCCACGCTTTGACACAGAACACTTGCTTGCTGGATCGCTATGCAATAGTGGAGAGCTTCATCACATTCAAATGCTGTGGAGGGACAATTTCATGTTATCAATTTGGTCTTATTCTTCTTGACCTTCGGTTAGTGATTTTTCCTAAGTCATGAAGTCTATTTGGGTTCCCCCCTTCTTCCCTTAAAAGAGGGTCTTATCATAATAATTTTTTTAAAGGCCTTCAGGCCATTGAATGGATAATTATAATTCTAAACAAATATAGATATATTTAAATAATTATAAAATTATAATAAATATATTAATTATATATATTTATAAAATTATAAATATAATAAATATAATAAATATATTTGTTCTAATTTTATAATTATTTAAATAATATATACATATATTTATAATTATAACTATAAATAAATATATATTTATTATATTTTTTTAATTATAAATAAATAAATATTTTTTTTATACTTATAATTATTTAAATAAATATATATATATTTAAATGATTATAAAATTAAAATAAATATATTTATTATACTTATAATTTTATAAATATATATAATTAATTAAATATATTTATAAATATATTTATAAATATATACAAATATTTATATATAAATACAAATACTTATAATTATAATTATAAATAAATATAGATATATTTAAATAATTATAAAATTATAATAAATATATTAATTATATATATTTATAAAATTATAATAAATATATTAATTATATATATTTATAAAATTATAAGCATAATAAATACAGTTATTATAATTTTTAAACTATTTGAATAAATAAATAAATAAAAATGTATAGTTATAAATATAAATAAATAAAAATTTATAGTTATAAATATAATAAATATATTTATTATAATTTTATAATTATAAATAAATATACATTTATTTATAATGTTTATAATTTTATAAATATATATAATTATATATATATATATTGTATATATAAATATAAATAAATAAATATTTATTTATTTATAGTTATAAATATAAATAAATAAATATATATTTATTATATATATAATTTTATAAATATATATAATAATATAAATAAATTATTAACATTATATCTATATCAGCGCTTTTTTAGTGCTGATAAAGACTTATTTTTATTAACACTAAAAAAGAATTGATAAAGTTAGATTTTATCAGTGCTTTCTATTTTAACACTGATAAAACATACCTTTATCAGTGGTTTTTTAGTAACACTGATAAAAGTGTTACCTGATTTTATAAATAATCCATAATAATCAGATTCTTCTCTTGCACACCTTCAAGCTCTTGCAGAATCCAACTTCCGCTACGCCACTGCTCTTACTGAACCCCACTGCCACCGCTCCTCCGCTCTTACCCAGCCGCACTACCTCCACGCCGTCGCTCTACCTCATTACCGCCCTGCTGCCATGCCGCCTCAAAGAACCCCATTGCCACCATATTTTTAACGAATCAAGACCCTCAAAACTAAAGGTTTGATATTCAAATCTTTTTTATGTATTTCCATATGATTTTTCCTCCTTGGAAGTATTTTATAAATACAGATAAATTTAGGGCTATGTTATTTATTGTTTTCATTTCCTTTGAAGGGTATACAAATTAGGTAAATTGGAAAGACAACATAGGAGATATATATTCATTCAATCATCTGTTAGGACTATCCTTCCTTATGTCTGTAGATTGCATCGTTAACAATTGATGATAGCTATTCTTACAAGTTGTCTCTTTTAAATCAATCCCTTATCAAGTTCTTATTATTCTATTTTGATTATTTAATCCCTTATGATGTGAATTTTAATTGGTTATAGGGGACATTGGTGCACGTTCATGGTATACGAGAAAATTTATTTGAATTTGGAATCATACTATTTAAGTAGGAAGTACTTACTATTTGAGGGACTTTATATAAATTTATAAGTCTTTATGTGATTTACATGTTTGTACATGCATATTATATAAGAAAATTGCATGACATTATCCAAATGTGGGTTCATGTATAGCTATGAGACATTTTTTGATACAATTCACTTGTTGGTGTTTGTGTGTCCATGAGACCATTGCATGAGAATACATACCTATTACTTGCTATCTTATGGAATGTCTTTGGATGAATGTATGGTTTCACTATGTATTGTTTCAAAAAACTAATTTGGTAACTTGGACAGATACACCGACCAATACAAATTACACTCTAGAAAGGGATAGTAGTCTGGTTAGACTGAGTGTGTTAAAAGGATTGATTAATACCCTAATGATACAAATGAGCTCCCTAATATGGAATACTTAGTTAATATATTCTTTATAGTTTTCCTAGTGACAGTCTTAGTATCCTCAGACTTAGAGGTTTTATCATATGATGCATGATTAATGACTACCTGTGATGTGATATCTTTATTTCCCTCTTTATTATTGAATATTTATATGTCTAATGTCATCTAACCTTGGCTTTAATTTATTTAACCATTTTCATGTTTTCTATTATGGAAATATTATTTTAACGAATCAATGATTTTTATGTCATTTTTTCAAACTAGAACTAATGGTTTCCATGGAGAAAAACATTATTTAGATTCAATGTGTTATTCTATTAGGCTTTGATTCACACCCTACATATTACAAAGGGGTGTATATAGACTTGGTTTTATAGTATAAATGAAAAATAAAGGGTTCCATTACATTTGGTGATCTTATTGAACTGTTTGGTTTATCGGATAAGACAATTATGACAAAATTTTAATCAATCAAGTGATTTTATAAAGGTGAACTAATTTATAAATTGGATTAAAGGGTGGTTTAAGTGTAATGTTTTAAGAAATTTCTTATAAATGATTTCAAATTATTATATAGAGAATTGGATACTTGGTGTGTTTTCTAAGTGGTTTTATCCCTTATTATGGAATGATATTTGATGAAAAGTGTTTGGGAAAATTCCTAAATGGATTTTTAAAGAATTATTTTGATTTTAAAATCAGTGGTAATCACTGAATTGATGTTTTAAAAATTATTCTTGTATTAATTGGATTTCAAACCAAGAGTTGGGTGATTTTAAAGTGTTAAGAATGATGGAAAATGTTTTTTTTAAAAGTGGTGAGTTAACCTATGTGAGCTATATTTTATACCACTTTTTTAGCTTTAGTTAATTTTTATATCAAAATTTTGGGGTGCTTAAAGCTTTTAAGATTTCCAAACGAGATGGATTATTTCAAAAGGGTGTGTTTTCCCATGTGAATTGGATTTTGAAACTTATTATGTCTTTGGATGTTCTTCAATGGCCGTTTAAAGGGTAGCGTGAATTCCCATTTGAGTTTCAAAGGTGTTTTGATAAAATTGGTCCAAATAGTAGATTGGGATGAATTTTATAAAAGATAAAATGGCTTGGCATTCTAAGCATGTTTTGAAAAGAGAAGGCCCATTTGAAATTTAATAAAAAATGAGTTTTCATAAAATGTGTGATACCATCTTAATCCCCTTTGAAAAGTGTTCTCAAATGAGAAAAGTTATAATAGTTTGTATTTGAAACATCAATAATGTGTGATTTTTTAAAATAGGGTTTTAGGCTACCATGCCTAGTTTTATGGAAATGGTTGGTTTTTAAACTTGTTTTAGAAAACTGTATGATAGTTGGAAACCTCTTTGATTTTTGAAATGTGTATATAAAAAATGGGTGTTTATGAAATAGTTTAAAGTCAAAATTTAAAAAGGTTATTTGAAAAAGAGGTATTGGTCGGGAATTTTTTTTCCAAGTGATTGTTTTCATTTAATAGAAATCTTAGAAAAAAAGTTTTAACACAATTTTATGTGTTACTACTTATTTGGTAAAACTTTATAGAAAATGTTTATTTTTATAATTTATTTCAAACTATATTTTTTAGGATGTAATATAAAAGTGATATCTTAGATTTGATAGGTTGTGGTGACCTACTGGACTTTTAGATCACACCTATATTTTATAGGTTCAGGTTTTTTATAGCTTGTTTCTCTTCCTTTAGATATTATGAGAGGGATATATAGTTATATGGTGACACTAGTTGAATATATTTTGTGTATTTATTTTTTTAAATATTAATATTACCGAATCAAATAGGATGGATATGAATAAATAATGGATGGATTCCAATCATCTGACAAAAGAGTATGAAGATGGAGTGAAAGAGTTCATTAAGTTTTCAAAACATCATGTATATGAACCTTCATATTTATTTTTAATTTACTTATTTTTAATATTACTCACATAAGAATTGTTTTCTTATATAGGTGGGTTACTTTTTTTGGGTTGGGGTGGTTTGTTTGAAGCTACTCATGCTCGTGAGAGATTGAGATTTGAGGCTGCAACTGAGATAATGACAACAAAGAAATGGGTCAAAAATATATACAACCATCATGAGAAGGTGAATTACTAATAATTATTTAATTAATTCTGTTATAATTTTATCTACTATTTGTAAGTTAATTTTCTTATCATTTTTATCTAAAACTTATTTAGTTTTTTCATAGATCTTTACACTTTCCATTGCTTCTCTTTCTCGAGCTACCAAAACTGCATAAAGTCGATGTTATTTAGCTAAAAAACATTTCTTACTCAAAACCAGAAGAGTGGAGGGAGATCATGTGCTCATTTTGGTGACTTCTTGTGATATAATGGGTATATGAGCTTCCTCCACTCTCTTATATTTCAATAATGAGAAAGTTTTTTCACCTAAGAACATCAAGTCAATATGCAATATTGATAGTTTGAAAAATAAAGGCAATGTAAATTGTGATAAAATTGATAGTTAAGGTTTGTTTTGAGACTTTGGGATGTTTAAGAATCAACTGCACCTCAATCCGACACACGATGTGACATGTATGACTCCAAGTGATTCTTTCTATTTAAAATTAACATTAATTTTAGTAAAAAAGACAACCAATATAATCAAAACTGAGAAAACCTATTCAAATTGTTTTGATACTGTAAGAAAATGGTCCATAAGTCATTTTTGAAATGTAGGAATCAACCAAACCTCAATCTGATACACGATGTTCCCAGTATGACTCAAAGTATCAATTTTTATTTAAAATTGACATTAATTTTAGTAAAAAGAACAAGTGACATACTGGAACCCAAGAAAATAAATTTGGATTGTTTTTATACTTTAGTAAAATTATCCGTAAGTCATTTGTGATTTGTAGGAGTCAACCACACCTCAATATGATGCACAGTGTGACCGGTATGACTAAAAGTGTGTCTATTTATTTAAAACTAACATTATTTTTAGTAAAAAGAACAAGTGATATAATGAAAACAAAGAAAACACATTCAGATTATTTTGATACTTTATAAAAATGATCTATAATTCATTTTTTATGTGTAGGAATCAACCTCACCTCAATCGAATGCATGGTGTGACCGTTATAACTCTAAGTGTCTCTGTTTATTTAAAATTGACATTAATTTTAGTAAAAAGAACCAGTGACATACTAAAAACCGATCAAACACATTTAAATTGTTTTGATAATTTATGAAAATGATTAAAAATTCATTTGTGATGTGTAATAATAAACCAAACCTCAATATTATGCATGGTGTGACTAGTATAATTCCAAGTGTGTCTATTTATTTAAAATTGACATTAATTTTAGTAAACAGAACAAGTGACATACTGAAAAATAAGAAAACACATTTGGACTATTTTGATACTTTAGGGAACCAATAAATAAGTCATTTTTGATATATAAGAATCAAACTAACCTCAATCCGAAACATGGTGTGACTGCTATAACTCTAAGTGTTTATTTTTATTTAAAATTGACATTAATTTTGGTAAAAAGAACAAGTAACATACTTAAAATTAAGAAAAAACATTCATATTGTTTTGATACTTTTGGAAATGATCCATAAGTCATATTTGACATGTAGGAATCAACCTAACCTCAATATGATTTATGGTGTGACTGATATAATTACAAGTGTATTTATTTATTTAAAATTGCATTAATTTTAGAAAAAAGAATAAGTGACATACTGAAAACTGAGAAAACACATTCAGATTGTTTTGATACTTTATAAAAACAACCCATAAGTAATTTTTGACATGTAGGAATCAGACTCACCTCAATCTGATGCATGGTGTGACCGATATAACTCTATGTGTGTCTTTTTTATTTAAAATTAGCATTAATTTTAGTAAAAAGAACAAGTAACATACTGAAAACTGAGCAAACACATTTAGATTATTTTGATACTTTAAGAAAATTATATATAAGTCATTTTTGACGTTTATAAATCAACTGAACCTTGATATGATGCATGGTGTGATCGGTATCACTCAAAGTGTCTCTTTTTATTTAAAAATAACATTAATTTTAGTAAAAAGAACAAGTGACATACTGAAAACTGAGAAAACACATTTAGATTGTTTTGATAATTTAGGAAAATGATACATGAGTCATTTTTGACGTGTAAGAGTCATTAGAACCTCAATATGACACACAGTGTGACCACTATGACTCCAAGTGTGTATTTTTATTTAAAATTGACATTAATTTAAGTAAAAAGAAAAAGTAACATATTGAAAACTGAGAAAAAGAATTTAGATTGTTTTTATACTTTAGGAAAATGATCCATGAGTCATTTTTTATGTGTATGAATCAACCAAATCTCAATATGACACATGGTGTGACCAGTATGACTAAAAGTGTCCGTTATTAGTTTAAAATTGACATTTTAGTTCAAAACATTTCACTCACTGAAAACCAATAAAACACGATCTGATTGTCTTGATAATTTAGGATAATGATTCATAAGTCATTTGTGATGTGTATGAAGTAGTCTCATATCAAACCAATGCATGATATGACTGATATGACTCAAAATACGTGTTTCCAATTTGAAATGACATTTTAGTAAAAAAACACAACTGGCATACTAAAAACCAAGACAACACATTTAGATTGTTTTTATACTTTATAAAAATGATCTATAATTCATTTTTTACATTTAGGAATCAACTTCACCTCAATATGATGCACAATGTGTCTGATATAACTCAAAGTGTCTCTTTTTCTTTAAAATTGACATTAATTTTAGTAAAAAGAAAAAGTGATATACTGAAAACCAAGAAAATTCATTAGAATTATTTTTATAATTTAGAAAAATTATCCACGAGTCATTTATAATATGTAGGAGTCAAACACACCTCAATACGATACACAATGTGACTGCTATGACTCAAAGTGTGTCTTTTTTATTTAAAGTTGACAATAATTTAAGTAAAAAAGAAAAAGTGACATACTAAAAACCGAGAAAACACATTCAAATTAATTTGATAATTTAAGAAAATGATCTATGAGTCATTTTTTATCTATAGGAATTAAACACATATCAATCCAATGCACGATGTGACCAGTATGACTAAAAGTGGTCGTTATCAGTTTAAAATTGACATTTTAGTTCAAAATGTGTCACTCAATGAAAAATAAAAAAACATGTTCTGATTGTCTTGATAATTTATAAAAGTGATTCATAACACATTTTTTATGTGTATGAATCAGTCTCACATAAAACCGATGCACGATGTGACCAATATGACTCAAAATGCATGCTTCCAGTTTGAAATAACATTTTAGTAAAAAAACTAGCATACTGAAAATTGAGCAAATGCATTCAGATTATTTTGATGATTTAAGAAAATGATCCATTAGTAATTTGTGATAGGTAGGAATCAAATAAACCTAAATTCGATGCATGATGTGACTGGTATAACTCCAAATGTGTCATTATTTAAAATTGTCATTAATTTTAGTAAAAGAACAAGTGACATACTCAAAACCGAGCGAACACATTCAGATTATTTTGATATTTTAGGATAATTATCCATAACTCATTTATGAAATGTAAGAATCAACCCCACATCAATAAAATGTATAGTGTTACTGGTATAACTCCAAATGTGTTTTTTTATTAAAAATTGACATTTTATTAATGTATTCTTTCATATTAATGTTTAATTTATTTCTTTATAGTATTATTAACATAATATTTGTTTTCTTATATAGAAATAATATTTTTCTTGGGTTGAGATGATTTTTTTAGAAACTTATACCATGGGTGGATATTTTTGAGATGGGATCATGAGCATCAAAAGACGAAACATTAATGTTTTTAAATTTTTGTTGGATAATTGTAAATGTAATTATATAAAACATTGTTTGAAATGTATATAGAAGTGTTTTTTGTATATACCATGTGATGAATTTTTTGTATTCATGATGTAAATTAAATGTATATAGCATTGTTTGAAATTAAATGTTTTTTATGGGTGTGTTGTTATATTAACAACACACTGTAGTAAGCTAGGATTTTATTAGTGCTAAAATAGCATTGATAAAGGGGGGCCTTTATCAGTGTTTTTTAGCATGGATAAAGGACCCCCTTTATTAGAATTACTATTAACAATGCTTTTTTAGCATGGTTAAAATCCTTTTTATGCATTATTAAAGGGAATATATGTAGTAGTGCTAAAAGCGCACTGAAATGCTCAAGTAAGGTGTGAGTATAAGACTCAGTAGAACACCACCAAAGAACCTTAACAAAAATTCATAAAATATACAAGTGATTTCCATGATAGTAAATAGGGTAAAAATATCATAATAATATATCACACAAGTCCAAAACATATGATGGGTTCTCAGAGATTGGATCCATCTACTTAAGCACTATGTTGGAAGGAAAAATGACCAACCACCTAACACATCCCCCTCAATGGGATAGTCCAAAAACATGAATGACATATCCATCTTGAAGGGATAACCTAAAGCATGCCGACCAGGCATCAGACACATCCCCCTTGAGGGAATAGTCCATGGGGATCAACCTGTATTCTCAACTACAAGACAAAAGAACTACACAATACGATACAAGATACAAATGATTGATCAAACATCACATCAAATAAACAAGCATCATAACTAGAACAATCTACATGAAAAAAACACAAGCATAGGTCTCCCAGGACTATGCACACACACTACATGTGACCAGGCATTAAACATAGGTCTCTAGGGATATACATTTATGAAAAAATCATGTCAATAACCCATATAAAACACGCACTCAATTTAAGGGATTCATACCTTAGGCGTGACAACAACGATCAAGGAAAGGGTCACTGTCCAAGTCCAGACACACCAACAGATTCTAGAACCATTCCTAGTTTGAATCATTTAGAACTATAGTATTGAGGTAGAAGAGGAACCACACCCCAAAAGGTTAGGACATGATAAAATCACCAAGAAAGATCCGCTACCGATAATAGTCTTGGTTCAATCATTGCGTAAAATCCAAATCCTTGAATCTAGATGCTTATTTTATCATCATTTATCAAAACCCTCATTAGACCATGCCAAAACCCTTGTATAAGATGAAGACATCAAATATCTAATTTATTTTGATCAAGGATAAGAGGAGATAATTGATTATGATTGAAGAATAACTTACCCGATTGGATGCGGAGGATCGAATGAGTATTCAAGAATTGAAGAGAGGAGTTAGAATGGGAGAGGAGAGTCCAAAATCACTTGGAGAGAGCCTAGGGTTTACAGTAGAAAGAAAGTAGGTGAATGAGAAAAAAAGAGTCTTGGTTCATTTAATCTAATTGAATCGGCTAAATTCAAGGTGTGAATTATGGATTCATGTTGTGAACCTTCGGGAAATCCTATATGCTAAAAATCACATTGCCTCAGATTAAAATCCCCAAAAACCCATTCAACTCATGAATTTCCATTTGAATCATGAATGACTTTCACGCCCTAAAACCAGGTTCATAGTTATTACCTAGAATCCATTCATGTTGTGAATTCCCATTCATGACTTGAATTACTCATGTAGCCAATTTATATCCTTGAGCTATTTCCTTCTCTAAACACTCCCAACATAACTTAGATCATTTAATTAAACCCTTAAATACATGACAAAACTTAAAATGAGGCATACCTTTAGGATGTTCCAAATATCCCCCTCTAATGACTTATCATCCTCGATAAGTGTCTACAGAGGTCTACTTGAACAACCCATACCACTGCACCTGAATGTCCATCTCCCTCTCCCATGTCTCTTCTTAAAAATTCCCATGGTTCCATTAAACCTGGACAAAAGGAATAGTATTTCCATGCAAAATATTGTCACTTTGGTACACTATCTGAATAGGTCACTACATAAAAGATATATCCATATCTATCTAAAAACCCTTACATTCGAGAACATGGGGGTAGGATCGAGCTCGTACTTCTAAATCCAAGACACATGGGATACATTATGCATAACTTGATATAGTGGAGAAAGGTTTAACTGATAGGTCATTGTCCCTATGGACTTGATGATCTCAAATGAACTAATGTACTGTGATGCCAACTTGCCTTACCTCCTCAAATGCCTATTCCCCAACTGAGGGGACACCTATAAGAAAGCTTTGTCACCCACCATGAATTCCAAGGGTTATCTTATTTAGCTGACATAAGACCACTATCTATTATGATCCATAACATACCATTTCTGAATCAACTACACTCACTCTGAGGCCTCCTATACTATACTCTCCCAACAACTGAAGACTCACCTACCTCATTCCAGCAAAGAGCTGAACGATGAGACCACCTATATAGAGACTCAAATGGATCCATCCAAATCAAAGACCAAAATCTATTATTGCAGGTGAACTCTAACAAATCCAAGTGATCATCTTAATATCATTTGAAATCCAGAATACACACTCGAAGCATATCCTCTAAGGTATGGATTTTTCTTTCTGACTACCTATCAGTTTGAGGATGAAAGGATGACTCAACTTCAAATGGGTACCCATCACCTTCTATAAAACTTTCCAAAATCATGAGGTGAACTTGAAATCTCTATCAGATACTATGCTTGAAGGCACTCCATTAAGCTGCATAATATCTCGAACATATAGCTTGTCATGCTTATCCATTGAGTTTATCTCCCAGATTGGTATAATGTGAGCTACCTTATTCAACCAATTCACAACTACCAAAATGGTGTCTTGAATTATCAGGGTCTTGGGAAACCTTACCATGAAGTGTGTCATTATCTCATCTCACTTTCATATAGGCAATGGAAGTGGTTGGAGTAAAGATAAAGGTTTCTAATTCTCAGCCTTGATTCTCTAACATGTTAGATAAAGAGAGAGAAAACCTACAATGTCTCTTTTCATGTTGAGATACCAGAACTGACGCTTAACATCATGATACATCTTGGTCAATCACGAGTGCGTATCCCTCTATGAATAATGAGAGGCTCTCATCCACTCCTATATCAAGGAAGATGGTACCATTACCCTATTATGAACTTGAAGCACTCCACATTTGTCCAAGGCCTAACCTGAAATAGATCAACTTACTGCCAACCTCTCGCGCATCACCCCATTTTCTAGATCAATCTCTCAACTAATATTTATTTATTATACCAATGAGGATGTGATTATTAAGGGAACAAAAACCACCACCCCTTGATCCTAAACTACGCCCACTTTCTAGTCTCCCAAAAAATCCACGAGCTTCCATCTAGATTCTGACATCTATTCTCCCACCTCCTATATTTTTCTTCTTAGCACATTTGCAACTACATTGCCTTTTCTAGGGGAATACTTCAACTTGAAGCCAAACATCTACAAGTACTCTACCCAATGCTTCTAATTAAGATTTAGGTAACATTGGGAGAAAATATACCACAAACACTTATGGACCACGTACACAACAAATCTCTCTCCAAAGAGGTAGCATTGCCAACATTTCTGCACATGGACCACAACTACCAACTCTAAGTCATGATTAGAGTAGTTCTGTTCATGAGGCTGAAGTTGACAAGACCCATTAGTGACTACCTTATCACCCTAATATTCATTCAGAAGTATTACTTCTTACTTTTCCTTTCCTTTAGTTTGGGAAATCACAAACACCTTCTTAAAACTATGTTTACTAACTTTTTATATCCCAAGTGTTTTAGTATGTTTTTGTAGAAATCATTACTTTATACCTAACGTAGGAATAATTTCAATGAAAACAAATATAAACTTATTATTATTCATTTCGATCCATCAGATTGAATGCATGTATGATACATTGGACTAGATAGTGGTTTGATCAGTGGTTAGACTTATATCAATCTGAAAAAAGTCATGACCATCAGACTAAACCTAGTACCGATTCATCAGACTAAACCTTATTCAGTTTATCAGATTGAAAATAAATAAGGAATTCCATCGAACTATTACAAGTTTATAATTTATTTGATTAATATTATATCTGTCATAAGGAATAAAAAATAATTTTTTAATGGTGCTAAACAAAATGACATCACATATTCAGTTATTCCAGATCACTATATGCTGTGAAAGTGAAAGTTTTATGAGGTCATTACAAATAACTTAGAAATATGACCATTAGATATTTTCCTATAAATATGAGGCTATTCTAAGAGTTAGAAGGCTATGAATTTATAACTCAAGTTGTCTAAATATTTCTCTATGTGAACTGCTCGTTCTTAGTCATTGTAATTCTTTAGAGAGTTGGATTTATAAGGAATCCTTTAAGGATTGTAATTAATTAAGAAATATTTTCTTTTGTAATCGCTGATTCTAATCATGGTATTGATCAAGGGAGACCAGGGATAGGAATATGGTGATACCAATCCATCAGATCGAGGGCTTTTGGGGCTAAGAAGATAGACACCAATCATCATATCAAGATCTTATAGGGGATCAGATTATAGAGCTAATATAGATCCATCAGATCGAAGGATTTCTTAATAAGGAAAGACAAACCTTAAAATAGGTATAAAACAATGTATATCTTTAGTCATGATTTTATAACTACCTTAACTCTTAAGGTTAAAGAGTAAAATCTTTTATTAATCTTGTAAGTCATTATTACTTTTATAAGATTTGTATTTATTATTTGTACAAGATTTAATATTTCAATGTTCTTTTATTAGAAAGTTAGTTTGTATACTTATCTTTCTAAACAAATTATTTTATCAGTGTGTCTATGATACCAATAGAAGTAATCTGATATAATCTGATAGTTTATGATTCCAATTTTGTTACTCTGATCATTGGATGATCTTTGTGTGCGAACTTTTTTACTAAAAGAGGATTTTTGTTTTGTGTTTAGTTTAAAGTTTTTAAACAACAATTCACCCCTCTTATAAATACAATAACTCTTTCAATACAACAATTTATATTAGACGAGTTTCTACTTACTTGTTGAGTTTTTAATTTCTATCAACTATAAGTTTTATTTTGTTTTGATATAAACTGTTTTTTTATAAACTTGTTATAATAACTTGTGCTTTTAGAAAAAGATTTTCTATTATTTCTTAAGATGACATGACTTAATGTTGGAACCCTTGAAAATATCAATCCTAGTGGACCATTTATTTTTGATGGTAATTATTATGAGTATTAGAGAGATATGATGAAAAATTTCATTATCAATACCGGAGTAGATAATTTTATGATGCTTATTGAAGATTATAAGATACCCGAGAAGGAAGTTACTACTTTCAATAATCAAGAAAATTTAGAGTATCAAATTAATTATAGATAAAGGAGAACTCTTTTATATTCTATGACTTGAAACATATATAGTCATATTTCTTTATGTGAAGCTAAAAATAGTATTTAGAAAAATTTAGAAGTAACATATTTTGGAACTTCTAAAGTTATTGAAATAATAAGAGCTATTATACATGTAGATTATCAATACTTTGATTTTATACTTAGAGAGATAGTTTCCAAGATGCACTATAGGTTTATGAATATTATAAATAGCTTAATGTCTCTTGGAGAGAAAGGTCTTGAAGATAATATTTTAGTTGAAAAGATTATATAAATCATGCCAAATGATTAGGAATAAAAATGAACAGACTTGTATTATACAAGGAAGATTACTAATCTTAATTTATAGGATATTATTATCACTCTAATGGAATATGAAGGAAGATTGAAAAGTGATGCTAAGAAGTTGAAAAATAAGAATGAAAGCGTTTCCTTTGCAACAATATCTAATATTCTCACTAAAGTTCAATCACTTGATAAATTTGTGAAATCTTCAAAAAAGAATAAAGTTGTTATTCAATTATATTCTAGTTCATTAGAACATTCCAAGAATGAGTTAAAAAATCTTACTAGAAGGATGAATAAGATTGTCGGCAAGAAGGATTTTCAATACAGATACAAAAAGAGTTATAAGGATAAAAATGAAAAGAATGACTCTTATGAAGTTATTTGTTATGAATGTAAGAAGACAAGACATATTTAACTAGATTTTTCTTAGCTCAAAAGAAAATATAAGAAATAAAAGTTCAAAAAGAAATAAAAAGAAGTATTATAAGTCTAAAAGAAAGAAAATTTTGAAAGATTCTAACACTTGGAGTGACAATGGTGGAGATAGTTCTTCAGAAAATTATTTAGAAAATTATTGTTCCGAACATAGGAACATTTGATTATTTGCATAAATACCTTTGGTAAATAAATTTATTATAGATAAGGTAAAAATTGCTGAGTCCCTTACTAATATTTATTTAAATTCAAACTACCCTAAAAATAACAATGATAAAAATTATAAATCTTCAGATGAATAATCTTCCTCAACTGCAGAAGATAATACTCTACCTAATTATGAAGTGGTATCCAAATTTTCTGAACTTTAAAAAAAGGAAAATTCAAAATTTTGTAAAAAACTTGACAATTCCCAAGAAAAAATTGTGAAGGCAGATTAAAGAATAACTATCTTAACTACTAAAATATAAAATATTTATAAATATCTTGATAAAACTAATTTTAAAAAGGGGAATATTTCTAAAGATCTTGAGAAAATTATTTCTAAGAAAAATATTTTACAAACTAATTTTGAAAAACTTAGTCTGAAAACTAATACTACTAAGGATAAGAATTTAGTTTTAAAATTAAAGTATAATATTTCAAGATTAAAGAAACTTTTATCTAAGTTTACCACTAGTAAGAAAAACTACAATAAAATGTATAATCAAATTATACCTCATACTAATAATACCAAAATGATTTTTACTAACCAAAAACCTATTTTCAATAATAACTATTTTATTCCTAAAAGTAATCCATTTTACACAAAGTGTTAAAGTAGTGGACATTTGAAAAGTAAATTTTCTTTATATAGGGTTCAATCTCTAGGTTTCATAAAACACATTTTTCTAAGGAAATGACATTTTCCCAAAATAATAAAGTTAGAAAAATGTGGTTACCTAAAATTTTATTTTCTGATAATATCGAACCCAATAAGGTTTGGGTTCTGGAAAAATAATTTCTTCATTTAAAGGAAAATTGAGAAAGTACCAAAAAAAATATATTTGGTACATGGATAGTGGGTTCTCCAAAAATATGGTTGACAAAAAATACTTCTTTAAGAAGATTATAAATATTAAAGATGGAAAATTCACTTTCAGAGATAATGTTCAAGGAGAGTTTATATGAATATGTAATATTGTTATTATTGGAAAAGCCTTAATTTCAAATGTTTTATTTGTTTAGGAATTAACCAAAACCTTATAAGAATAAGATAATTATGTGATTAAGTTTATCTTGTGAACTTTAGAAATGATAAATGTAATGTACATAGTTCAAAAGATGAATTTATTCTTTTTTCCAATCAGCATGAGAATGTTGACACTTTAAACTTAAAAGAACTTAGGAGCTATGAATTACCTTGTCTTAGGAAATAGAAAATCAATTTTGGTTATGGAATAGAAGGTTAAGAAATTGTAACCTTAGAAATTTATCCAAGTTAACTAATAAAGGACTTGTTAAGGATCCACTAGAATTTAAGTTTGATTCCTAAAAAGTTTGCGATCCTTGTTAATTTGGTATGCAAAAGAAGTCAAGTTTTAAATCTATTAGTGAAGTCCCAACTTATTATGCTTTGCCGTTAGTGTACATGAATTTATTTGGTCCTACAAATAATGGAATTATTGGAGGAAAATACTATGTATATGTTTTATTTGATGATTACACTAAATACACATGGGTCTATTTTCTAACAAGAAAATTTGAAGCCTTTAGTTATTTTAAAACTTTTGTAGCCAAAGTTAAAAATGAGAAAACCTATCCTTGATAACTATTCATAATGATAATGGTGGAGAATTTATAAATTATTATTTTGAAACTTTTTTGTAATAAGAAAGGTATTATACATAAATTTTCATCACTTAGTACTCCTTAGAAAAATGGTGTAGTTGAAAGAAGAAATAAAGTTCTTCAGGAGATTACTGGAACCATGTTGAATGAATAATCAATTTATAAAATTTTTTAGGATGAAGTGGTTAATACTGCCTATTATACTATAAATCAAGTTTTAATTATACCTTTTATTAATAAAACTTCTTATGAGTTGTGGTTAGGAGGGAAACCAAAACTTTCATACTTTAAAGTATTTGGATGAAAAATATTCATTCTAAACACTAAAGATAATTTACATAAATTTTATCCAAAATCTGATGAAGGAATATTTTTAGGTTATTACACTACTAGTAAATATTATATTTTTTTTAATAAAAATACAAGTATTGTTGAAGAAACATTACATGTTAAGTTTGATGAAACTGATCCCTTTGTTTTCCAAAAACCTCAACCTACATCTATGGATGTTATTTCTAAAAATGATTTCAACCTATAGTAGAAAGTTATTCTCATAAGGAAGTAATTCAAGAATATATTTATGAAGTTATTCCTCAAGAATATTTTCAACCTATTATTGAAGAAAATACTTTTGAATACCCAAGAAATCAGTTGTTTCTTAGGAGTTATCCTAGTGAAAATATCATTGGTGATGTAGATCAATTAGTTAGGACTATAAGTTCATTAAGAAATGAAATTAAACATATACCATTTTTATCACAATTCCAATACAATAATCCTGATGAGACTTTAGGTGATGAGGATTGGATAAAATCCATGCAAGATAAACTCAATTAGTTTGAAAGGAATAAAGTCTGAACTTTAGTTGAATGCCCTAAAGATAAATCTGTAATTAGAGTAAAATGGGGTTTTCAATTTTTTTTTGATGAAAATGGAACAATAGTTAGAAATAAATATATAATTCTTACTAAGGGTTATAAGGAATAGACTATTAAGAAACATATGCTCTGGTATCAAGAATTGAAGCTATTTTAATACTTCTCTCTTATGTAGCATTATTAAATTTCAAAAAAATTCAAATGGATGTGAAGTGTACTTTCCTTAATGGATATGTTTAGGAGAAAGTTTATATAGAACAACCACCTAGTTTTGAAAATACAAAACAACCATAACATTTTTATAAACTTACCAAAACACTTTATGGACTTAAACAATCCCCTTGATCTTGATATGATAGATTAATTGGATTTTTTTGTTATAATTTTTTTTGTTAAGGGAGCCATAGATCCAAATATTTTCATAAAAGAAGTTAATAAAAATATTATGATTTTACAAATATATGTTGATGAAAATATATTTGGTTCAACTCAAAAATCTTTAATAGATTCCTTTGTGGATCTTATAAATTCTGATTTTGAAATGAGTATGATTGGTGAGTTAACATATTTTCCAGGTTTTCAAATATCATAAAACCAGAAGGAAATTTTATATCTCAACATAAGTATATAAATTTTCTTCTTAATAAATTTGGGTATGACAACACTAAAAATATTAGTACTTCTATTAGAATCTCCAATACCTTATATCTTGATGAAGCTAGGAAATCAGTTGATCAAAAAATATTTAGAGGTATGATCAGAAGCTTACTTTACTTAATAGATAGTTGTTTGGATTTAATGTTTTTAGTATGCTTCTGTGCTAGATATCAATTCAATCCAAAAGTGTCCCATATTAAATCTGTAAGTGAATTTTTTGTTACCTCAAAGGAACAATGGATTTAGGCTTATTCTATTCTTCTAGAAATGATTTTGAACATTTTTTTAGGATAACAAATTTTTTGGATGTAAAATGGAAAGTAAAAGTAAATCTAGAACATTTCATTTCTTAGGAGATGATTTAGTTTTTTGGTAATGTAATAAACAAAACTCAGCAGCACTTTCCATTATTGAAGCCGAATATGTGGTAGCTAGAAGTTGTTGTGCTCAAGTATTGTGGATGCAACACACAATCACCGACTTTGGCATGAGTTTTAATAGAACTAAAATATTGCATGACAACACAAGTTCCATTTCTTTAATTAAAATCCCAACACCTCACTCATGTTCTTATCACATAGATATAAGACACCATTTCCTTCAGGATCACACACTTAAAGGAGATATAATTTTATAATTCATCGGAATGTAAGAACAACTTGCTGATATTTTTACTAAACCCCTTAATTCCAATAAATTTGAATATATTTAAAAAAATATATGAATGATCAATATAAAATTATTATTCACATATAATTCTTTTTTTACCAATCTTCTTATATTAATGAACTATTTTTCAAAGGGGGAGTACATAAGTTATTATTTTTCTAAAAGTTTTTTTTTATCATTATAACATTTTCAGATTAAAATATTATATATATATATATATAAATATCATAATCAGTTTTTTTATAAATATATCATAATCATTTTTATTATAAACTATCATATTTAGTTTCTATTATAAAAAAGAAGAAGAAAATGTTACTCATACCGATGAAACCTTCTAATCTGAAAGGTACTCTTATTTTAGTTTTTGCACTTATCCTTTACTTTAGTTCATACATGTTATTGATTACTTATTATTTTAGTTTCAATATCTTTTTTAAAATTTAAAATTTTACTAATAGTACTATCAAACTCTGATGAAAAGTTTTCTTAAAACTTTAAGAGTTCAAAATTGTCTTTAAATTATTTCTTTAGTTAAATCTCAATTGTCAGATTAGTTAAGGGTTTTTAATCTCATCCATTAAATATTTTGTGAAGAAATATAAGATTTCATAAAAAAGAGTAGCAGATTTGGTTGTTGTTACTTTTAGAGGAGAATATTATTGACCATTACACAAATTACCTGATTGACTTGGAACTTTTGAGAAATCCAGGGATGAAGTATCATTGTTTTCCTCATATGAGAAAGTATGGAAAGTTTCACATCTTTCACAAGATGCTAGAGTAGTAGTGTTATGGATGCATGAGTACCTTATACTGAGTAAGGGTTACAGGGACACACTAAAGGTATTAAACATATTTGATTTATATTTATTTTATTAACATGAAGAAAATTAACTTTTTTTAAATTTGTCTTCATTATGGTGGAATCAATCAAGAACACTTCGATAAAGTCAAAGATCATAATGTTTCCTTGTTTTATAAATAAGTTTCTTGTGAAGTGTATGGAACTTTTCAAGGTTGAAAACACAACTTATCCATCGTTAGAAATGATTTCTTTTATTGATGAAGATACAATCTCAAAAATGAAATTAGTTTTTGATTAAAAGACAAAGAAGTTTGTTGATAAGGTTGATGAAACTTTATCCGAAGCTCAACCTTCAAAGGCAGTATAGGTTATTAAGAAAAATATAAAGGCTGAATATTCCCCTAAAAATAAGAAAAAGAAAGAAAATAAAATGGAAGATAAGGAATTCAAATAATTCATGGATATAAAGGATAAAAAGAATCCCAATGATGCAGTATTTTTGACTTGATAAAGATGGAATCTTATCCTTGAATATTCACACTAAAGATTAGTTGAAAGATGTAGAAAATAAGAAGAAAATAAATAACAGGCTAGAAGAAGAAAAGATAGCAGAAAGATTAATGAAATATGTTGAGAAGGATCCTGAGAATCCAACAATATTAGTTTCACCACTTTCAGTTTCTCAACCAATTATTTAGACTGAAAAGATTCTCATACTGATCATATCTTTCTAGATTCCGGTCTGGAATTTATTGAAACTTCATTTTTACCTACTATAGTTCCTTCAGTGATAGATAAAGGAAAATGTAAATAGGTTTTTGAAAAATCATAAGTTTGGAAGAATTTTTTCATGGGATATCAGATTGTGAAGATACAAGCATCAGTGGCTGAGTCAAAAAAATATCATGATGAGTTCAATAAGATGAAGGTAATTGTGAAGAAGTTGATGAAGAAAGATTAATTTTTTTCATTTTGAACTCTTGATGTATATTTACAAACATTTTAATGAATGAATTCCTTTTTCATCTAAATAAATTGTGTTTGAATGTCTTCCAATTACTTTTGGATGTATGTTCTTTCATTTATTTCTTGGATTATTGTTATTTCACATAAAATTGTTTAGTTTGTTATCTCTTTTCTAACTTTTTAGGAAACTATGATTTTTCCTCACTCTTCTTGAAAATCACAAAGGGGGAGATATTTTATGGAGTTTTGTTTAAGGAAAATTTCATAAAAGGGTAGAATATTAATGGGAGAAAGTATTGGATAAGTTTTAAGAGATTTTTTAAGGGGGTAAATTATCTAAGGTAGAGAAATCTCTAAGAAAGTTTTTTTTACTAAGAGGGAGATTTCAAATTATTGGTTTATGAAGTAGTTATAAACTCAAGGGGAGTTATTGTATGAAGTTTATATTTTAATAAAATAAAAGTACAAAGGGTTGAAATTATTTAAAATTCATTATTTTTCATTAAGTATTGTGTTTTGTGATTTCCAAAAAAGGAAATATTTTTGAGTCATAAGTCTTACTTCTTACTTTTCCATTCCTTTAGTTTTGGAAATCACAAACACCTTCTTAAAAATATGTTTACTAACTTTTTATATCCTAAGTATTTTAGCATGTTTTTGTAGAAAATATTACTTTATAAATAATTTAGAAAAATTTCCAATGAAAACAAATATAAAATTATTATTAATTTTGGTCCATCGAACTGAAGGTGTGTCTGATACATCAGACTAACTAGTGGTTTGATCAGTAGTTAGACTTATGTCTTTCTGACAAAAGTCATGACCATCAGAATAAACCTGGTACTGATTTATCAGACTAAAAATTATTCAGTTTATCATATTGAAAATCAATAAGGAATTCCATCAAGTCTATCATGTCCCTAGAAAATGAGTTTTTGATAAAATATGTCCTCACATTATTTTAGTAAAAGAAAAAAGGTATTTTCATAGAAGTGTGAATTGGATTTCTAAAATGGTTTTCAACGCCTAGTTTTGATGAAATGGTTTAGAAAATAGGGCATATGGGAATCCTTGGGTACTTAGGTGGAAGGTTTAGTAATATTCCTCATCCATTGATACTGTTGAGGGATTCACTCATGGAGTGTTTCTCTACTTTTAGGTCTATTTTTCTAGGGACGTGATAGACTTGTTGGGAGGTTTAATTTCTGGGGTGTTCCTCCACTACCTATTTTTTATGTATATGTCTAGGGTCTTGATGAACATGATTGTCTATGTAGGGGTACGAGTGTCCTAGCTATCCTAACATGAAATGATCTTTGGCGTGATGTGACATGTGCTTTGGCTTGTACTGTTTTTGTTTGTACTACCATGGATTTGATATGATATGTGATACATGATTTTATTTGATTTGATATATCTTCTTTTATATATGTATATTAAATTATTTGAAACCATTTTACCTGAATTATTTTTGAAAATGTGGAAAAATGGGAAATTAAATGTTTTGACAAGATTTTAATATAAAAAATAGTTAAACTATTTATCATGCCTTGTTTTCTTTAAAGTTGAGCATGTTTAGATTATTTTATAGTGACTTGTTATGGAACAACTGGGTGAGATCATATTAATCCTGTTAGATCACACCCTATGCACCCCTTCAGTAGTGCATAGACCTTTACATGTATTTCTATTTAGGGAAAAGAAAGGCGTTGTAGTGAGGTGGTGAGATTTTCTATTATCTAAGTCTGGGTAGCTGGTGGTGAGATAGTGGGAGTTTCCCACTCTATCACATGGAGTATCTAGTTTCTGTTTTAATTGTCCTTTGATGATTGAACTTGTACTTTGGTATTTTATGATTTCTTTTGAGTTGTATCCTTTCTGCCGACTTCTTTTAGTTATGGAATATGTTTATATCTTCCATTATTTATCTCTCTTATATATGTATGCAATGTTGTTGATTCAGTTTGAGAGAAATAATTCAATCTAGATGTTTTTGATGCCTAGGTTCTAGTCTCTATCATGTGGGGATCAGGAATGCCCTTTGGGTATGTGGAAATTCAGGTCGATTACCAGTTTGAGGGGGTATCCAGATCAGGTTCATCACAACTTTGTATCATAGGTGGTCTATACTCAAGAGTCTTTATCTTGGGACATTTGGTAGATTGAATATAGGATTTTAAGGACTTGAGAGGTAGGTTATGGTGAGTTACTGGATAGATTTTACCATGAAAAGACTCAAGTTACCATGTGATGTTGGGATATGTGTCTCCTATTTTGAGTTCTTGATATTAATCTCAGTTTTTTACTTATGATCTTCTAGTTTGAACTAAGATTATCCTATTGTCTAATCATTTCATCTATTTTAGTGTGAAATGTTATACCTCTAATATGTCTTCCACGAGTTCCTTAGGAGGGTGTAGTGGGTTCTCCTCAAGGGAATCCACCTATAGATAAAAAAATTAATGATGATATCATGTGGGAAAATTGTTCTATTGATTAAAATATACCATAAATCTAGAACAAAGTTGTTGAGGTGCATCCAAGAGATGGAGGAGAAAGGGATCGATCATAAGATTTATTGAATGAGAAAACACTATCATTTAAAGGAAAGAATAAACCTCAAGATGTATGGTATTGGATAGACAAGATCAATTAAATCTTTGACTTCTCGAATATTCCTGAGAGTATCAAGGTGAAGTGTGTGGTGTTCAGACTTGAGGGTCCCAACAAGCGATGGTGGGATTCCATAGTACAAGTAGATACACACATGGGATTGTATTGGAAGGGTTTCAGGACTCTCTTTTTCTAGCAATTTTGTCAAGAGTCGCTAATGATGGAAAAGTATATGGAGTTCCTCTCTTTGAAGTAGGGAGAGAATTTGGTGTTAGTGTACATCAATTGGTTTGCTAAGCTAGTTTGTTTTTCTCTATAGGTAGTAAAGAATGAACTAATGAAGGCTCAAAAGTACCTTTAGGGTTTATGATTGAATATCAGATTGTAGGTATTTATACTAAAGATTTTGACCTATGTAGAGATGGTAGACATGGCTATAATGGTTGAGATGAATATGGTAGGAAAGATTGGATATTTCGCCTCTTATCTTTCACATAGTGGAAACTTTAGTGGTGTGCAAGGAAAAATATGAAGTGGTAGGATCATCACAAGAGTAGTGGAGGTGGTTCTCAGTGACATACCTCCTCTTCACCCCCAGTCATAGCTATCAGTGTGCCTTTGACTTACTATTAGTGTGGGAAGGTCAGACACACCCGATGTTGTTGTCCGACACCTATGAATATGTGTAACAGTTGTGGATATTATGGTCATCTACAAAATTTCTATCAATCTATGTTTACACCTCATTATAGATAGGGATATTTGGATCCAAAGGATACTATGGAATTGTCATATGCTTCAAAGACTATAGGGCTTCATCCATGGGCCTTAGGATTAAAGCACCTTCACACAATAGATGAGTTTCTGATGGAGGTAGTTGCAGGTCCAATGATAATGAGAGGTACCATATTCATGAGTTTGTTGTTTGTTGTAGTAGTTGAGCCTGATGCTGTTTCTATTATTAATCTTACCACTATTTTTTGGTATTTTCTCTATGTTTCCCCAAACAATTTATTTGGTATTCCTACAAAGAGAGAGATAGATTTTATGATTGATCTGGTTATATGTACATTGCCGATTTTAATACCTTCATATCTTATAGAACCAATAGAGTTGAAAGATCTCACGATTCATTTGGATGACCTGATAGAAAAATGTTTTGTTCACCCTAGTATTTCGACTTGGCCAACCTTTTCACTCTTTTCCAAGAAGGTATATGGTTCACTCTGATTGTGCATAGATTATCATAAGTTGAATTGAGTGACGGTTAAGAACAAGTATCCTTTACCTCATATGGATGATTTTTTTACCAGTTAAAGTGGGAACAATGGGTTTTAAAGATTGATCTTTGGCCGGGTTATTATCATCTCAGAGTTTGGGAGTTTGATATACTGAATATGGAATTCAGGAGAAGTTATGTCCATTTCAAATATCTTGTGATGCTATTTGGTCTGACTAATACTCCTATGATTTTTATTTCTTTGATAAATTAGATATTCCATCAGTATCTTGACACTTTTATGTTAGTGTTTGTGGATGATATTTTAGTTTATTTGAGATTTTATCATGATCATGAGCACCATTTGAGTTTGGTTATGGAAATCCTGAGGAGTCACCATTTGTATGGAAATATTTCAAAGTGAAATTTCTAGATTCAAGAATTGAATTTCTTGGGCAACATGATTTATAAGCATGACTTATCAGTTGATCCCAAGAAGGTGAAGGTTTTTTTATCACGAGAATAACCACAAAATGTCTTTGAGATTTAGAGCTTCCTTGGTCTTGCAAGATGATACTGGCGGTTCTTCAATAATTTCTCAAAGTTGGAATCAACTTTGACTAACCTTACCAGGAAAGGGGTAAAATTAATATGGGATTAAAAGTGTCAGTATTATTTCGATGAGCTGAATTGACTTCTGACATCAACTCCTATTTTGATCTCACCTGATCCCGGTAAGGGGTATGTGGTTTTTTTGATGCTTCTGACCCTGGTTTGGGTTGTGTACATATATAGGATGATCATGTGGTAGCTTACGAATATATTCAATTTTTAGTAAATGATAAGAATTACCCCACTCATGATTTAGATATTGCCACAGTTACACATGTGATCAAGTGATGGGGGCACTATATTTTTGGGGAGAGGTTCACAGTATTTTCTGACCATAAGAGTCTGAGCTATATATTTTATCATAAATACTTGAATCTTATATAGAGGCAGTGGGTAGAATACCTTTATACATTTGACTTCGATATCAATTACACCCTAGGGAAGGGAATTTTTTTTACAAAGTCTCTTAGTAGGAAAGTGACATCACAAGATATTCTAGAATTGAAGGAAGAGTGGAACCTTATGGGACTCTTCACTCAATTACATCTGGATACTCTAGAGAATGTTTTAGGTATGGTTATGACCAATGTTCAGTTATCACAAGCTCTCCTAGAGTCTATTTTGTAGATTCAATAGTAGGATGATGAGTTCAGAGTAATTTTGTGAAACCCTATATGGTGTGGAGACCATTTCTAGTTAGTATCTCTCTTCAGATGGTATTCTCAGTTTTGGGGATCAGTTTTTCATCCCAACATATGTGAGGAGCTTAGTTTTGTTTGATTGTCATATTTCTTCATGTTCTATTCATCCAAGAACTATGAAGATGTATTATGATGAGAGACGGTGATTCTGGTGTCTAGGTATGAAGCATGAAATTATATATTATGTGTCTACTATTACACCTACCAATAGACAAAGGCAAAGAATTTGAAACTTTTTGGGTTTCTTAAACCTCTTTAAGTGCTAGTTTAGAAATGGGATGAGGTATACATGTATTTTTTTATTGGATTACCATGACTCCATAAGGGAGGAATTATATATAGGTGGTGATTAATCGGTTTAAAAATTTATATCATTTCATTCTAATCAGGGACACCACTAAATTTGAAGATCTGGGTAAGCTGCATGTGCAAGATATTGTGAGGTTACATGTGGTTCCTTCTACCATTATTTCAGATAGGGATTCTAGGTTTAAATAGAGGTTCTATAGGAGACTCCAAGAGGCGATGGAGAATAAGTTCAAGTTGAGTAAAACTTATCATCCATAGATAGATGGTCAGATGGAGCGTGCTATTCAGATCCTGGAGGATATGCTCCGTGCTTATGTCTTAGATTTTGGTGGATCTCATGATTTCCATCTGGGACTGGTTGGATTTTATTATAAAAATAGTTATCAGTCATCAATCAAAATGAATTATTTCAAGGCCTTGTATAGTTACCTATGTAGGTCACCTCTTTTTTAGGTAGAGGTGGGAAAATATTATTTGATGGGATCAAGTTTTTTAGGATACATTAGTAAGTATTTAGGATATACATTGTTATCTAGTTATAGATCAAAGTTGAAAGAAATCTTATGTGGATCAACGATGTCTTCCTGTGGAGATTTTTTAGGTGATCGTATTTTCTTGAAAGTTTCTCATTGGTTGGGTCACCGTTGGCTTGAAAAACAAGGAAATTTTTCTCTAAGATATGTTGGATTGTTTGAGGTCACTGAGTGGATTGGGAAGGTTTCTTATCAGCTATAATTTTTGGGTTAGTTGATAGACATTCATGATGTTTTCCATATATCACAGCTCAGAAAATACTATCCTGATCCCTCTCATGTTTTGAGTTGGGAAGAAATTGAGTTAGAGTTAGACATTTCTGTTGTAGAGAAGCCAATGGAGATCATTGAATCTCAAGTGAAAGTATTTCATGGGAATTATATTCCACTATTTAGAGTGTTATAGAGACACAAATTAGATTCTCATGAGACATGGGAGCATGATTCGTTGATGAGGGAACAATGTACTCACCTATTTTCCAAACATCATTCTTCCACATGACTTCCCAGGTATGGAAAGTCTTATGTTAGGGAGTTTATAATATCTCATTACCCGATTTTAGGTATTTCCCTTATCTTTATTCATCTACTCATTATTTGGGTGCGTATTGGGACTCCCTAGGATGGATAAAATTTATTAAGAAAAATTACTTAATGTTTGAAGATGTATGTTTGTTTGAATTAATGGAGTCCAAGTATAAACATGTTAATGTATTTCTGAGGTTCAAATTGAGTTCAAAGAACTTGATTACACGCCATGTAATGGTCTCCAAAAATATTCCTTGAACTTGGTTCACAACATGAAAGGAGTACACACTATGTAAAAGATACACACCGTGTAATGTTAAAAGTCATTTTTTTAATAAAAAGGCAATTCATTTCTTAGTGTTTTCAGAATTCATGGATTACATGACATGTAATGGGATTAAATTCCATGTAATCCTCATGATTTGTGATTTTAGGGTGTCGTACGAGTGATATATTTTTTCATTTAATTATGTCTCTCTTTTTATCTCATCCTAGAGGCTCTCACGGGGTTATTTTAGAGATCTCTACTCCTTCCGAATCACTTTGTTCGATGATTGATCTTCAGGGTTGTGGTGCTGGGTCTCTCTGGGTAATAATTTCTTTGGTTTCTTAATTTCCATTGATTGAATTAGTTCCATTGCACTATCTTTATAGATCCGTTTATTTATGATGATGATTCTCCTAGTTCCTTTATAGATCCATCATATGATCTTATTCCGGAGCCGATAAATTATTGGTTGCGGTGTGGTGGGTGTGTGTTCTTTGAGGTATGTTGTGATTTGTCTTCTTCACCGACTGTTTTTTTGTTGAATCGATTCTAATATGTGTGTATTGATTCAAGTGTCTCTATTATTATCATTTCATTCTTCCTTGTTGGTGGATCCCGTTACGGTGTGTGTGACCTAGGTTTTGAGGTAGGTGGTTCTATCTCTAGCCTATGTTGGATGAACTAAATTGTTCTGATTTTTATAAAATTATTTATAAATAAAATTTCATGATTGATTGATGATTTTCTGTGTGTAAAAATGGGTTTTTGATAAAATATGGTTTCCCCTTGTTTTGGTATAAATAAAAAGGTATTTTAAAAAAGTGTGAAATGGATTTCTAAAATGGTTTTCAAAGCATGGTTTTGATGAGATGGTTTGGAAAATAGAGCACATAGGAAGCCTTAGTCACTTAGGTGGAAGGTTTAGTAATAGGACTTGTCGGTTGATACCATCAGGGGGTTCACTCATGGGGTGTTCCTCTATTCCGTAAGCCTGATATTCTAGGGACTTGATGGACTTATTGGAGGTTCAATTTCTAGGGTGATCCTATACTACCTAGATTTGATACATATGTATAAGGGCTTGATGTGCATTATTGTCTATGTTGGGGGTAAAAGTGTCCTAGCTATCCTAACATGTAGTGATCCTTGGCATGATACGACCTGTGATTTGTCTTGTATTGTTTTTGTTTGTAATTCCATGGATTTGATATGATATGTGTTACATGATTTTATTTTATTTGATATATATTCTTTGATATATTCATATGAAATGATTTAAAACTGTTTTACTTAAATTATTTTGGAAAATTTTAAAAAAGAGAAAATTAAATTTTTTCCCATTCTTTTGATATAAAAAACTATTAAACTGTTTATCATGCCTTGTTTTATTTAAAGGTGATCATGTTTATATTATTTTATAGAGACTTTTTATAGAACACATAAGTGATATCCTACTGAGTCTATTAGCTCAGATCCTACACACTCCTTCGATGGTGTGTAAACCTTTATATGTATTTCGATAAAGGGAAAGGAAAGGCACTGTAGTGAGGTGAAAAAGTTTTATATCCATTGGGTATAGGTAGATAGTGGTGAGATGGTGATAGTTTACCATGCTATTACATAGATGAGATAGTTTCTTTTTTAGTTTTACTTTAATGATTCGACTTATACTTTAGGATTTTATGATTTTTTTTGAGTTGTATCATTTATTCTATCTTTTTTTCAGTTATGGAACATGTTTATATGTTCTGTTGTTTCTCTCTGTTATATATGTATGCCATGTTTTTGCTTTAGGTTGGGAGAAATCATTCCCTTTGGTAGTTTTTTGATGCCTGGGTGCTAGTATCCTGCCCATGGGGATCATAAACTCTATCCAGGTATGTAGAAATTTGGCTTGGGTACTAGTTTGAGAGGGTATCTAGGTCAGGTTTTGTCATAGTTTAGTATATAAGGTGGTCTATTGTCAAGAGTCCTTGTCTTGGGAAATGTAGTGGATTGGAGATATGATTGTTGGGATTTGAGAGGTAGGTTGTGGTGAGTTCCTGGACAACTCTTTATGTGATTAGACTCAAGTTACCATGGGATGTTGGGATATAATCTTAATCTTAGTTTTTTTATGGTTTTCTAGTCTGAACCGAGATTATCCTATTGTCTGATCATTTATTCTGGTTTGGTGTGTAATGGTATGCCTCCAAGATGTCTTCCACAGGTTTCTCAAGAGGGTGTAATAGGTGCTCCTCAAGGGAATAAACCTATAGATTAGAACCTTATCAAGGATATCATGTAGATAGTTATTACTAATGATCAAAATGTACCATAAGTACAGAACTCAATTGTTGAGGTACAACTAGGAGCTGGAGCATAAAGGGATCGATCATGAGTGTTATTACGTGAAAAGCCACCATACGTTAAAGGTATGAATAAACCTCAAGAGGTGGAGGACTATCTTGAAAATATCAATCATATATTTGAATTTATGGATATTCTTAAGAGTATCAAGGTGAAGTGTTCAATGTTTATACTTGAGGGTCCCAACAAGTGTTTGTGGGATTCCATGAAACTGGAAGATAGACAAGTGGGCTTGGAAATGAAGGGTTTCAAGACTCTCTTTTTCTAGTAGTTTTGTCTGGAGTCACTAATGATAGAGAAGTTTCAGGAGTTCCTCTCTTTACAGTAGGGAGAACGTTTTGTGTTAGCATACACCAATCAGTTTGCTAATTCAGTTATTTTTTCTCTAGAGGTAGTAAAGAATGATCAGATGAAGGCTCAAAAATATATTTAGGGTTTGCGACTGGATATCAGATCACATGTATTTATGATGAATATTTTTACCTATACGGAGATGATAAATAGGGCTATGATGGATGAGATCAATATGACAGGAAAGGTTGGGTATTCCACCTCTTCTCTTTCACCCAGTGGATTCAGTGGCATGCATGGGAAAAAGTGGAAGTGGCAGGATCATCGTAGGAGTGGTGGAGGTAGTTATTAGTGACATGCCTCCTCTATACCCCTAGTCACAACTAGAAGTGTGCCTTTGCCTTGATATTAACATAAAAAGGACAGAAACACCCAAAATTCTTATCCTATGCCTATAAATATGTGTACCATTTGTGGATGTTATGGTCACCCACAATGTTTCTATCAAGATATGTTTATGCCTCGTTATGGTCAGGGATCATTAGCTTCAAAGGCTATTGTGATGTATTAATATTCTTCAAAGATTATAGGTTTATAGACATAGGCCTCAGGAGTGAATCACCTTTATGTAGTAGATTATTTTCTGATAGAGGTAGATGCTGGTATAGTGATAGTGAGAGGTATCATATTTATTGAATCTTTGATAGAGATTGATTTATTTTATACTGGTGCTTATCACTCATTTATATCTGGATGTTTTTTTGATATACCTAAACTTACAAAAAACATCATGTCATTTTTTATGTAGTTTGTGACACCTCTTAGGAAGAGGAAAGAACAAAGGTTTCAGTGTCCTTGTTTGCTATCGATAGCTGATACAGATTTAGTCTGGGATCTTCTCATTCTCAATCTGGATTTTTTTGATGTCATTATCAGTATGGAGTGAATTATTTATCATTGTGCTAAGGTTTATTGTTATCATTAGTGTGTCACATTTCTTACGACCTATGGGTTATCAAAGGTGTTTTAGGGAGAGTGGTATTTGAAGTCTGGTCATGCAAGGCCTTTCCATTTAGATCTCAGGAGTTTATTGTTTTCTATAGTAGTTGAGCCTGATGGTGTTTTCTCTATTGTTTATCTTCCTATTATTTTTTGGTATTTTCTTAATGTTTTCCTAGACAATTTATCTATTCTTTATCTAGAGATATAGGTAGAGTTTATGATTGATATGGTGCCGGTGGTTTCACCCAAATTTACCCAAGTTCTAAGGTTTAAGCGGTCGCTTGCAGTGTAGCTTGGGTTGTCGAATCCTCAGAGACCTAAGAAGAACCTTTAGACACTCAATAAAAAGAGATGAATTTTTGTCTATGAAGTGGAAAACTTTTTTTGATTTTATATGGTTTTAAAAGAGCACTAAAAGATCTATTTGAATTCAAATTATGAGAAAATGAGTTTATCCAAGGTTATTGCTCGGGGTGGATTGGATGAATTCCTTTTTTTACGATTTCAATTTCATTAATTCGAGAAGGATTCATTCAATGAATTAAAACTAACCTCATCACTTACTGATTAAACACCTTCCAAACACATTCTAATCACCTATACACTTTTAGGATCATTTTCATGAGCACTCCAAGGTAAAGGATATAATTAGCACATAAAAGTGGGGCGAATAAACTCAATAAGGAAGAGGAAGAGAGAAAATCATTGAATGAAAGAATATCAAATAAAAGAAATTAATAACATTTAGATAGTGATAAATAACATCCAATACATCCCCTTTCTACTCCCTTGGATCAACACATAAAAGATCTATCCCTCCATTGATGACATGTTCTCAATGGAAGTGGGAAGTAGACTTACGAGGGTGGAATTGAAGAAGTAAAAACAACAAAATAACGATCACTCCATCGTTGTGTGAACAAAATCACAAGGTTTGGTGTGAAAAAGTTTACAACTTGAGGCAACGGTATTAATGTGATATTAATAATAACATAACAAGATAATAAGAAGAACTTTTATTTAAAAATAAGGTGATTTGAACAACTTACATGAGAAGGAAAAATGCTACAAAGACAATTTGGCATAATAACATTACAATGAAAACAAAGCTCCAAGATCCCTAAATCCTCCACCACTACTACCTTAAATAGTCATTTAATAATCCTTTGGCCAAACCCCCATCTTCCCATGTGTCTTTAATTAATTGTGGTGGGCCTAGGTGGGTGGAAAATTAATGTAGATGAAACTTTTCCACTCTTCCCCCGAAGTGGCAGCCAGATTGAATCCATCGAAAAGAAGAGCTGAAAGGACCTTCTAGATGGATTAATTAGAGCAGGCCATAGAATGATAAAATGTATCCCCAGATCTCTCCTAAAATCTTGTAAAATTTTATCCCAAAATAATTTTTGGTTCGTAAGATATGATTACAATGGGGGGCTGTTTTTCTGGGCCTCAGAATCTAGCCCAAAATTTCATCATCAACTTGGGCCATCTGGAACACCATTAAAACGTCCGAATTATCTTGGAACACTATCTAATAAAATGTTCCCCATAATATACTCTATATTAATATAAATATTCAGAATCATTGGGCTTTTATCCTATCCTCTATAGTACTTTTATTGGGATTCGCTCTAGTTCACTTCGTCCAGAACCTTGTTGGTTCAAGGCCCACTTTGGTGGTCTTCCAATTTGAATCTCCAAGTGCTCAAAAAGAATGAATTGTTACTTATATCATGGGAGACCTGAAAATAAAATATGAAAATAAAATTAATACCATTTCGTGTTTTATGAGATGTTCAAGAATGTACCATGTAATAGTGCATTTTAAGAAGAAATTACAATCATAATGTGGAAAAATGTTCGAAGTGTTAAATTCACTAATAATGGTGTCTATGATTAATAAAGAACATGAATATTATATTATAAACAATGAATATTATACTCTTTTAGAGGCTAATCAGTTGGGTACACATACAATTTTGATTCCTTCTTATCATTTAATACCAATGGAGCTGAAAGAGATCAAGATTCAGTTGGATGACCTAGTGAAGAAAGGTTTTGTTCACAATAGTGTTTTTACTTGGTCAAACCCTATACTCTTTTCCAAGAGGGTAGATGGTTCACTCTGATTGTGTGTAGATTATCAGAAGTTGAATTGAGTGACGGTTAAAAACAAGTATTATTTCCTTATGTGGATGATTTTTTTGATTAGTTAAAGGGGAAAAGTGGTTTTTGAAGATTGATCTTCGACCGAGTTATCATCATATTATATTTTAGGAGTTTGATATATTGAATATGACTTTCAGGTATAGGTTTGGACATTATGAATATCTTGTGATGTCGTTTGGTTTAACTGATGCTCCTACAGTTTTTATGAATTTGATAAATCAGATATTCCATCAGCATATCAACACTTTTTTGGAAGTGTTCATGAATAATATTTTAGTTTATTCAATATATGAGCACTATAATGAGCACCATTTTAGTTTGGTTTTGGAAATATTGAGGATTAATCATTTTTATAGAAAAATTTCAAAATTAAATTTATGGATTCAAGAAGTGAAGTTATTGGGAAACATGATTTTTGAACATGACTTATTAGTTGATCCTATGAAGGGGAAGGCCTTTTTTCATGGGAAGAGCCACATAATGTATTTGAGATTCATAACTTCCTTAATCTTTCGGGATACTACCAATGGTTTGTTAAGTATTTATCAAAGTTGGCATCAACTTTGGATACTCTTACCAAGAAAGGGTTGAAATTCATATGGGATGCAATGTTTCAATTTTACTTTGATGATATAAAATGTCTTATTAAATAGGATCCTATTATAATCTTACCTATGCTCGGTAAGGGGTATGTAGTTTTTTGTGGTGCTTTTGGTGCTAGTTTGGGTTGTGTGCTTATGCAGTATAATCATGTGGCAACTTATGACTCTCTTCTACTTCGACCACATGAGAATAATTACTCTACTCCAGATTTAGAGATTTCCATGGTTATGCATGTGCTTAAGTTATAGAAACACTATCTTTTTGGGAGATAATTTCACAATATTTTCTGACTATAAGAGTCTAATCTATATCTTTTCTTATAAAAACTTGAATCTCAAACAGAGGTGGTGGGTGGAATACCTTTAGACATTTTTATTTGATTTCACCTACACCTCAGGGAAGGAAAATGTTGTTTCAGATTCTCTTAGCAAGAAAGTACCATTACAAGCTATTCTGGAATTAAAGGAAGAGTGAAACCTTATGGGACTCTTCACTTAGTTAAATCAAGATGCTTAAGAAGATGTTTCATGTATTATTCTGACCAATGTTTAGTTATCATCATCTCTAATAGAGTCTATTTTGTAGAGTCAGTAGTAGGATGATGAGTTTAGAGGAATTTAAGAAAAACTATATGTTAGGGAGACTATTTCTGGTTGGTCTCTCTCTTCAGATGGTATTATCAGTTTTGGGGATCAGTTTGTCATCTCATCATCCATAAGAAGATCAATTTTTTTTTTATTTTCATAGTTTTTCATGGGCCATTCATTTAGTCACTACAAATATGTATTATAGTGTGAGATAATGATTCTATTGGCTGGGTATGAAGCATGTCATTAAAAATTATGTGTCCTGTTGTTACACCTTCCAACAGATAAAGGCTAAGAATTTAAAACCTTAGGGTTGCTTCAGCCTATTTCGATTCTGGTTTGGAAATGGGATGAGGTATCCATGGATTTTGTTGTTGGATTACCATGGACTCCCCAAGGGAGGAATTCTATTTGGGTGGTGATTGATCAATTGATAAAGTCATCTCATTCATTCCGACCAGGGGCACCACTAAAGTTGAATATCTGAGTAAGATGTATGTACAAGAGATTATGAGGTCACATGGGGTTCCTTCTTCCATTATTTAAAATAGGTATCCTAGGTTTACTTAAAGATTTTGGAAGAGTCTATAAGAGGTTATGGGGACTTAGGTCAGGTTGAGTATATATTATCATCAACAAATAGACAGTCATATGGAGCATGCTATTCAGATACTAGAGGATATGCTCTGTGCCTATGTCTTGGATTTTAGTGGATCTTGGGATAACTATATAGGAATGGTTGAGTTTTCTTATAACAATAGTTATTAGTCATCAATCAGAATGGATTTTTTTAGGCCTTGTATGGTCGCCTGTGTAGGTAACCTCTTTGTTGGGTAGAGGTGGGTGAAGCTTATTTAGTGGGACCAAGTTTGGTTTAGGAGATGCCAACAAGGATTTAGGATATATGTCAGTATATGGTTACATCTCAGAGTTAGTAGAAATATTATGCAGATCAATAATGTCATCCTTTGGAGTTTTCCATAGGTGATAAAGTTTTCTTGAAAGTTACTCCTCAGTTGGGTCACCTTCGTCTCAGAAAATAGGGAAATATGGCTTTGAGATATATTGGATCATTTTAGGCCACTGAGTGGATTGGTTAGGTTCCTTATCAATTGGAATTTCCAATTTAGTTGATAGGAATTCATGATGTTTTCCATATATCATAGATCTATAAATACCATCCTAATCCCTCTCATGTTCTGATTTGGGAAGAAATTGAGTTAGAGCGATACATTTTTATTATGGAGGAACCAGTGGAGATCGTTGAATCTCGAGTGAAAGTCTTACATGGGAAGTCGAATATGTTGTTCAGAGTGTTATGGATACACAAATCAAATTCTCATGAGACTTGGGATCATGAGTTTTTATTTAGGTATTAGTGTCCTCACCTCTTTATTAGACATATTCTTCTACATGACTTCTTAGGGATGAAAATTCTTATGGTGTGGAGTTTGTAACATCCCATTACCCACTTTCAGGTATTTCCTTTCTCATTATTCATTTTACTCTTTATTTGGGTGCATCTTGGGAAACCTGAGGATGGAGATAATTTTCAAGGAAAAATTACCTAAAGTTTGGGGATGTATATTTTTTTTAATTAATAGAGTCTAGGTATAAATGTGTTAATGTATTTGTAGGGTTCTCCCTAAGTTCAGAGAACATCCATGGTGGTTTGGATTTTTTTTTCTAAAAAATAGCACATTTTCTATCTACTAGGATATTACATGCTATGTAATTGGATTACACACCGTTTAATGGTCACCAGATAGATGTCGCGAACTTGGTTCACAACATGAAAGGAGTACATTCCATGTAAAAGTTACACACCGTGTAATGTTAAAAGTCAGTTTTTAATAAAAAAGTGACATGTTTCTCGATTTTTCAGCCTTCATGGATTACACAATGTGTAATGGGATTAAACACTGTATAACCATCACAATTTTTTATTTTTGGGCATCATATGAGTGATATGTTTTTCATTCACTTACGACTCTCTTTTTTTCTCAACCAAGAATCCCTTAGTAGTGATTTTGGAGATCGATGCTCATTCTGAATCACTTTGTTCAATGATCGATATTCAAGGTTGTGGTGCTACATATATCTAGGTAAGAATCCATTTGGTTTATTCATTTCCCTTGATACTGGTAGCACCGTTTCACTATATTTCTATATCTGTTGATCTATGAAGATGAATCTTATGATTCATTTCTAGATCCATCATGAGATCTTGTTCCAGGGTCCAATCCTATGTTGGTTGTAGTGTGGTGGGTGTGTGTTCTCAAAGGTATGTTGTGACTCTCCTTCTAAACTGATTGTTTTTTATTGAATCGATTTTGAGATGTGTGGATTGATTCCAAGATCTCCGTTGTCATCATTGTGTTCTTCCTTGTTGGTGGATCCTGTTATGGGTGTGTGCAACCTGAGTTTGAGGTAGGTGGTCTTGTCTCTAGCCTATGTTGGATGAAATTCATTGATTTGGTTTTTATAAATTGTTTTATAAATAAAATAGAATGATTTATTGATGAATTTGAGTGTGTGAAAATGAGTTTTTTTATAAAATATGGGTTTTCCCTTATTTTAGTAAAAGGAAAAAGGTATTTTCAAAGCAGTGTGAAATGGATTTCTAAAATGCTTTTCAAAGAATGGTTTTGATCAAATGGTTTGGAAAATAAATCATATGGTAAGCCTTGGGTACTTAGTGTTGAGTCAATAAGGTTTTCCTTATGACTTTTCCATTCCTTCTTGTTTTGAAAATCACAAACACCTTATCTTTAAGGAAAATTTCTTTTATAAGGAAAATCTCTTTTATAAGGAAAATTTCTTTTGTAAGAAAAATTATCCTTATCATATTTTCATCCATATTTTTCTTAAGTATAAGATTCAGATTCATTTCTATATTCTCGGAATTGTTTGAAACTTTGATATGAAGTATTCTGTTTTAGAATCCGAATTCTGGTTGAGAACTGTAATAAAGTTTCACTCCGAATTCCAGATGAGAACTGTGATAAAGTTTCATTCCGAATTTTGGATACGAACTCTGATTAAGTTCTACTCCGAATTCAGGATACAAATCCTTATGAAGTTCGACATCGAATTCTCATTATGATTTCTAATAACGAATTCTCATTACGAATTCTGATGACGAATTCTCATTACGAATTCTGATGAAGAATTCTCATTCCGAATGCTCATTCCGAATTCACCTATTAAACAGAATCTGATCATCTTTGTTTTATACACTCCGAATTTATTTAGACTCCGAAAATTAATTTTTAGTTAGACTACAAACTTTCTTTTTGCTTACACTTTTATAATTTTTCTAAACTTTGATATTTTTGTTACACTCCGAACTTTCACTCCAAACCTTTCAATTAGACTTAAAACGATGTCGTACATTCTGTTACACTTGTTTTGTTATAAAACAATGTTGTCTATTCTGTTATAAACTAACCGTTGGTTAAGTTACACGTATACAGGTCCCTCCAGTTTTTAAGGAAAAAATGACCGTTGGAAAGGAGGCCGACCTTGTCTATAAATAAGAGCTCATTTGAAAGAGCTCATAACTAATGGATAACTTCTTCGACATCATGCATACATGCTGTTGAAGTGATTTCTAGAGAGAGAGGCTCTTATTAACTCTCAAAGCTTCGTGCGACTCCGAATGTTGGTGATTACATTCGAGGACTTCCGGGGATAGGAAGACAAAGGTTTCCAACACCTTGAAGTTGAGGGCTTCCTTGCTGAGGAAGACAGAGGTGACCAACTACCTTGAAGTTGAGGGCTTGTGGGGATAGCAAGACAGAGACTCCGATCTTCGTATCGAGGGCTTACCCTGGTGTGGGTAAAACAGACTTGCTTGAAAGTATAAATCAAGGGACCTTTATCCAAGGTTGTTGGATACCCTTCTCTTTAGGTTAAAAGACTTATATCTTGTTACTTGTAGTTTTACTACTTGTTTGTTTCCGCTGTATTTTTGTATTATAAGGAAAGTATAACTTTCTTATACTTCCTTACTTGTACTCTGTGTCATTTAGATTCTATACGCTTTAAGGTAGAATCTCATATTGTAATCTTTTGTTAAGTTTCAATTTCCGGAATCATACTTCCAGAACCTACTTTCGGAATCTCTTTCCAGTTTTAATAAAGTTCATAGGACTTGAAGTTTATAACTTCATTAGTTTTCCAAGTTTCAATTTGTGTTAGAGGTGTTGTTAATTTTCTTAGTTTAACTTTGTTAAACTTAGCTCTTTCCTTTGCTTAAGGAAAACATAGTTATTCATAACTAACTTTAAAGGTTCCAAAGGAATTTTTAAAGTATACAATTCACCCCCCTCTTGTATATTGAGCATCTACATCATTATTTTGATCCTACAATTGGTATCAGAGCAGGTCTCTGAAATACTTGTACTCACGTATAAGTTTTTCTTGCTCAGTTTTCTATTCCGAACTTTTCAATTCTGAACTTTTCTATTCCGAACTTTGTGATTACGAACTTTTTCTACTAACAAATTTGTGTGCCAAGGTTTTTTTCAAGTACGGTAGGAATTAATGTTGGTTCAATTGATAATCTAAATCCTACAAGACCACCAATCTTTGATGGTAATGATTATGAGTACTAGAGAGATCGAATGAAGACTTTTGTTATCAATACTGGAGTAGAAAACTTTGTTATTCTTACTGGTGATTATAAAATTTCTGATAAGGAAGTTAGAACTTTCACTAACCAGGAAAAGCAAGAATATCAACTCAATTATAAGGTACACAATACTCTACTATGTTCAATGACTAGAAATATATATATCCAAATTTCTTCTTGTGAAGCAGCTAATTGTATCTGGAAGAAGTTAGAGGTTACACACTTTGGAACTTGTAAAGTGATTGAGACTAGGAGAGCTATGCTTAGAGCTGAATATCATGGCTTCAACTTTCCTTATGGAGAACCAATTTGTAAAGTTCAACAGAGATTTATGACTATTGTCAACAGCCTACAGTCTATGGGAGAAAAAGGGTTAGATGATGAAGCACTTGTGGATAAGATAATTGATATCATGCCCAATGAGTGGGAATCCAAAAGAACTACTATAGATGAGAACAGGAAGGCCACTCAAATTTCTCTTGATGAGTTATTTGGAACTCTTCTTCAACATGAAACAAGAATGAAGAGAGATACTGACAACATCAAAAAGAAAAATGGGAATGGTACTATTGCTTTTACAACAACATCAAATCATATGAAAGCTAAGACTCCTGAGAGAGTAACCAGATCCAAGTCTAAGAAGATGATTGTTCAATCTGAATCTAGTGAGAGTGAAATCTCTGAAAATGAGTTAGCAAATCTTTCTTGAAGAATGAACAAGATAGCTGGCCAGAGAAATTTCCAATCCAAGTATAAGAAAAAGGACAGGAAAGATAAGAAAGATGGAGAAGTTACTTGTTATGAGTGCAAGAGAGTTGGACATATTAGACCAGATTTCCCTTTGCTCAAAAAGAAAGAAAGGAAAGAAAGGCATTCAGACAGGAACAGAAAGAAGTATTATAAATCCAAATCTAAGAAAGTTCTGAAAGCTAATGATACCTGGAGTGCTAGTGGTGGTGACTCTTCAGATTAATCTTCTGATTATGAATCTTGAGGACAGAAGAATCTTGGTCTTATAGCCAGATTACCTATTGATAATCATTGTTTTATGGCTAAGGTATGAAATGCTGAATCATTGACCAATGTTTCTTTAAATTCTAATGATAGTAAGTATTATAACTCTTCTGATGAAGAATCCTCTTCTGATGAAGAAAATACTTTACCTACTTATGAAGAAGTCTCTAGGTTTGCTGAACTTCTTGAAATTGAGAATTCCAAACTCAATAAGAAACTTGATAAGACAAACTCTAGGAATTCTATTCTTATAAAAGAGATATCAGATCTTTCTATAGAACTTGATAAGAAAAATGCTGATTTTGAAAGTATTTCAAAAAATTTTGAGGAAGTAAGTTCTGAGAAGAACAAACTTTCTAAAGAGTTAGAAAAAGTAATTTCTAAGAAAAATGTTTTTGAGCCTAGCTCTAGTTCTAAAACTAATGATTTTGAGGATAAAAACTTGGTTATAAAACTCAAGTCCTAAATTTTTTCCTTAAAGAAGTGTTTATCAAACTTTACCCATGGTAAGGAAAATTTTGATAAAATGTATTCCCAAATACGACCTTTAATAAATAAATCCGGATTTGGTTATACCCATGCAAAACCAATTTTTAGTAACAATTATTTTGTTCCTCAAAGTGCCCCATTTTGTACCAAGTGTCAATGTGGTGGTCACTAGACAAAGAATTGTTCCTTAAACAAAACCCAATCCTTAGGTTTTCATAAAGCTTATTTCTCAAAGAAGATGTGGGTTCCTAAAATTTTGTTATCTGGAAATCTCGGATCCAAGCAAGTTTGGATTCCGAAAGTCTAATTATCTTCTTGTTTTCAGGAAAATAAAGAGAATACCAGCAACAATACATGGTACATGGATAGTGGATGTTCCCGACACATGACTGGTAACAAAAGCTATTTTGAAAAGATTAACAAAACTAAAGGAGGAAAGGTAACTTTCGGAGATAATGCTAAGGGAGAGATTATTGGTATTGGTAATATTATTCTTTTAGGAAAAACTTTGATTTCAAATGTTCTTTTTGTAAAGGGTCTTAAGCACAACCTCATTAGCATAAGTCAGTTATGTGATGAAGGTTACCTTGTGAATTTTAGGAATTATAAGTGCTTAGTTCACAATTCCAAGGAAGAATTTATTCTCTCTGCCAATAGGCATGAGAATGTTTACACTTTGAACCTAGAAGACCTCAGGAGTCAAGATTTACCTTGCCTAAGTGCAATGGAAGATCATTCCTGGTTATGGTATAGAAGATTAGGTCACTATAACCTTAGAAACCTATGTAAACTCTCTAAGAAGAAACTAGTTAAGGATCTACCAGAGCTTATATTTGATTCTTCTAAAGTTTGTGATCCTTGTCAATATGGAAAGCAACATAAATCTAGTTTTAAATCAATCGGTGAAGTCTCAACAACTTATGCATTACAGTTAGTACACATGGATCTTTTTGGTCCAACACAAACTGGAAGTATTGGAGGCAAATACTATGTATTTGTTCTAGTTGATGATTACACTAGATTTACTTGGGTTTATTTTCTAGCAAAGAAGTCTGAAGCGTTTTCTTATTTCAAAAGTTTTAGAGCTCAAGTTAAAAATGAGAAAAACCTTTCTTGGAAAACTATTCATAGTGATCATGGAGGAGAATTTCAAAATTCTGATTTTGAAACTTTTTGTAGTAAAAAAGGTATTAATCACAATTTTTCAGCACCTAGAACTCCTCAGCAGAATGGTGTAGTTGAAAGAAGAAATAGAATTCTTCAAGAGATAACTAGAACCATGTTGAGTGAATATTCTATAGCTAGACATTTCTGGGCTGAAGCTGTAAGTACTGCTTGCTATACTATAAATCGAGTTTTGATTAGACCTTTTCTTAATAAAACCTCTTATGAGTTATGGAATGGTAGAAAACCAAGACTATCCTACTTCAAGGTTTTTGGTTGCAAAGTATTCATTTTGAATACTAAAGATAACTTACATAAATTCACACCAAAATCTGATGAAATAATTTTCTTAGGTTATTCCACAATATCTAAGGCTTATAGAGTTTTTAATAAAAACACCTGCACTGTTGAAGAAACAGTGCATGTAAAATTTGATGAGTCTGATACTTTTGTTTCTAAACAATCCCAGCCTACATCCTCGGATGAGTTTTCAAAAACCGATTATCAACCTTTGATAGAAGAACCTTCTGATAAGGAAAATGTTCAAGAAGATACTTCTGAAATATTTACCCCAGAAGACTTTCTACCCTATGTTGATGAACAGGCTTTTCAAAACCCAAATCAGGTGTTTCTTAAGAATCATCCCAGTGATAGAATCATTGGTGATGTAAATCAACCTGCAAGGACTAGAAGTTCCTTAAGAAATTAAATAGAACATCTAGAATTTCTTTCCCAATTAGAACCTAAAAGCACTGATGAAGCTTTAGGTGATGATGATTGGATCAAAGCCATGCAAGATGAACTAAATGAATTCGAAAGGAATAAAGTCTGGACTTTGGTTGAAAGTCCTAAGGAAACTTCTGTAATTGGAGTAAAATGGGTTTTCAGAAATAAATGTGATGAAAATGGAGTCATAGTAAGAAATAAAGCTAGACTTGTTGCTAAAGGCTATAATCAGCAAGAGGGAATAGACTATGAAGAAACCTATGCTCCAGTATCCAGACTTGAATCCATCCGTATTCTACTTGCTTTTGCAGCATTCTTTAATTTTAAACTTTTTCAGATGGATGTGAAATGTGCTTTTCTTAACGGTTATGTTCAAGAGGAAGTTTTTGTTGAAAAACCTCCGGACTTTGAAGATACAAAACATCCTGATCATGTTTTTAGACTTACCAAAGCTCTGTATGGCCTTAAACAAGCCCCTCGAGCATGGTATGATAGACTCACTGGATTTTTGCTTCAAAATAACTATGTTAAGGGAAATGCAGATCCAACCCTTTTTATAAAGAAAGATAAGAAAAATGTTTTGATTGTTCAAATTTATGTTGATGATATCATTTTTGGTTCAAATCAGCAATCTTTGACCGAATCTTTTGCAAGTATAATGAAATCTGAGTTTGAAATGAGTATGATGGGTGAGTTAACTTTTTTCCTTGGTTTTCAAATCTCTCAAAAACCAAAAGGAACCTACATATCTCAACATAATTATATTAAAGATCTTCTCAAAAAGTATGGTTATGACAACACTAAGAGTATAAGTACTCCTATTGGTACCTCAAACTCTTTAGATCTTGATGAAGCTGGGAAACCAGTAGATCAAACATCTTTTAGAGGTATGATAGGAAGTTTACTTTACTTAACAGCTAGTCGACCAGAATTAATGTTCTCAGTATGCTTATGTGCAAGATATCAATCCAATCCTAAGGAATCTCACTTAAAGGCAGTAAAAATAATTTTTCGCTACCTTAAGGAAACCATGGATCTAGGATTATTTTATACTTCTGGAAATGTTTTTGTTCTAAAAATCTTTTCTGATGCTGACTTTGGTGGATGTAGGATGGATAGAAAAAGTACATCCGGAACTTGTCATTTCTTAGGAGATTCATTAGTTTCTTGGTCTTGCAAGAAGCAACATTCTGTAGCACTATCTACTGCTGAAGCTGAATATGTAGTAGCTGGAAGTTGTTGTGCTCAAGTGTTGTGGATGCAACACACACTCACAGACTATGGCTTGAGTTTTACTAAAACTCAAATTTTGTGTGATAACACAAGTGCTATTGCCTTAAGTAAGAACCCTGTACATCACTCTCGTGCAAAACACATAGATATTAGGCATCACTTTCTTAGGGATCACACACAAAAAAGAGATATTATTCTTCAGTTTATCGGAACACAAGATCAACTTGTTGATATTTTCACAAAATCTTTGCCTTCTGATAGATTTGAATACATTAAACAGAAGTTAGGAATGATAACCGTAAGGTAATCCTTCTTAATTAACTTTCTGTTGAAAAAGTATCCTTATAGTAATAAACTCCTTTTTATAGGGGGATTACATTTGATTGATAATGTAACAAAATATTTTTTTTAAAGTTTGTTTTCAAATTTTTCGGAACTAAATTTCCGGAATGGAAATTCCTGGAACTAAAATTTCCAGAATGGATATGTTCGTATAGAAGACTTCTGGAATCAAAAAACTTCGTATTGAAAACTTCCAGAATGGGAAATTTCGTACTGGTATTTCCATAACGATATTTTCGTACCGAGTCTTTCATAATGAGTTTTTCATATTCATTTTTTTTTAAATTTTTTTTGTACTGAATTCTTATAATGTTTTTCGTACTGAGTTTTCCATAATGAGTTTGTTTTTCGTAGTGAGTTTTGCGAACTATGTATTTTCGTAATAAAGATTTTTCTTAGTCTTTTTTATATTATCCATTACGAATAATCCTCCTAAGACAATCCGAAAGGTATAATTTCCTTACTCAAGTTTTCGTAGTCATACTTTACTTGCTGGTATTTTCTTACATTTTGATTTCGGATTATAATTTTCTTAAATCTTTGTTTTTAATAAAACCTCAAAATACCAGATTCAAGTTTTCATGAGAATTGGTTTTCGACCGTCAGATCTAATCTCAGCTTGTCACAACCGTTCGATCAACTGTGGAAGTTGAACCGTTTTCTCGTTGCCTATATAAAGGGGACTAAAAATGGTTGTCCCACATCGGTTTTCAAGCTATAGCGTCCCGAAGCTCTGCCTATCCGTTTTAAAGCCGTTCCGAACTTTAGATTTCTCCGTTCCGAACTTCTCAAAGGTCTTCAGATCTGAATGTCTGTGGAAGTAGCTTCTCATGACATGTCTTCCTCTAAGCCAATTTCAAAGTGGTTAGTATATAGAGAAAGGCTGGTTCATCCTGATTTCTTCAACAAGTATGACTCTCTTATATCCAAGAATATTAAGCTTAATGGATAGGAAGATGTTGCTGTGTCGAAACCTGGGAATCAAGATGAAGTCTATTCAGATTTTCTTATAGAGTTTTATGAGACACTCTCCTTTCTTAAGGAAGATGGAAGAGAAAAGTTGTCTTTTAAGTCTTATGGTAAGACTTATAAGCTTTCATATGCCAAGACAGCTAGCTTGGTAGGGATGAATAATTAAGGAGAAGCTGAATTCATATCTCATGTGTTGCCGGATTCAAAGGGTAGCTTCGACAAGGAAAAAGCATTAGAAACTCTCGGACTGGCAGATGACAAGGTTCCGAAGATTTCTAGTTTATCTACGAATTTTCAAATCCTAGAGTTATGGGTACAAGGCCTTATCGTACCGAGAAAGGGTGACAAAGATAGTTTGAAGAAGAGTGAGATCTACATCCTAGATTTTCTGATAAATATGAGGAAGTTTAACCTGATGAAGCACATTCTCATTACTCTTGAGAATGTTAAGAAAGGGAATCTGAGAGCTCAGATCATAATGTATCCAGCAATCCTCTCAAAGTTGATAGTTCAGTGCCTTGAGTCTTTCAAGGAGGCGTGCAAGTATAAGCCAAGAGTTTTCAAAATTATGCTGGTGAGTGATGGTACACTCAAAAGGATGGATGTAGCCTTTGATAAGAAGACTGGTCAGTTTATTGATTTACCTGCTCAAGAAGAAGCAGTTTCGAAAGTTGCTGATCCGGAATCCTCTAAGCCAGTAAGGAAGATAAAGTTGAAAGAAGTTGAAGTTGAAGCAGAGAATCCCAAGTCTAAGGAAGTTCATTCCACACCTCCAAAACCAAAGAAGAAGAAAGCTTACCCAGATGAGTTAGTTGCTAAATGTAGGGAGATCAAATAAAAAAGAGTGCAAGGGGAGCCTCAGTTTGGCTTGGACCCTGCGGAGGCTAAGGCCTTGAAGGAAAGAACTGCAGATGAGATAGAAAAACAAGTCAAAGAAAAGAAGCTTAAGAAGAAGTTGTCTGAAGCATAGGTAGCTCAGGAATTGTTGAAGTTCAATGAGATGGTTTTAGAAAATATTCCTGTTCCGAGATCCTTTTCCTTGGACTCTCTTCCTGAGACTTTAGGAAGAAATTTCGTCGCTCTGGAAGAAGCTGTTGCTAAGACTGCTGAGGAAGTAGAGAAAATTGAGCGAGTGGAAGAGGAAGAAGCTGTAGCTGAAGGCAGTGGTGAAATTGGAGATGTTTTGAAACAAGTAGATGATTATAAGGGGACACCTTCGGAACATCTATCGCTCCGAACTTCAGAAGCCGAATCTTCAAAATTAGTCACTCCTGGAAACGATGAGCAGCAAGGAGAAGAAGAAGTAACTTATCATGCAGAAGAAGAACAACTTCTACATGATGTTGCTCAAATGGAGAACATAGAGGATGTAGCTCAAAAAGTTGTTGATGATGAAGACAATATTATTCAAGTGACTGATAGTGAAAAAAGAACTCCAGAACAAGATTCTATTCCGAAAAGAGACAAGGGAAAGCAAATTCTTGCTGATACTCCAAGCTCAGTAGTGGTGAAGAGAAAGGAAGTTGGTAGTTCTTCAAAAGAAAGCTTGACCAAGTTGAACAAGAAAATTCTCCAAGCATAGTCTCGGATTCAGAGTCATCTTCATTGGGGCATGAATTTGTTGTTCAGTCTTTAAAGAAGTTAGTAGGTTCTATTCCGACCTTCTCAATCATTGATTCAAGATGTCAAATGCTCCAACATACTTTGAATCAGAAATCAGACTCCGTATCCATGGTCATGGATAAGTGTGTTGAGATAGAAGCTCAATTCAAATCTTTCTTTGTCGGCTATGAAGCCCACAAAAGATCTTGAAAGAGGATGACCAGTTGGTTGAGGAAGACTGTAGAATAAATGAGGCTCTTTTATGAATTTCAAGATAATGTGAAGGATGCTTTTGAGACTGAGGACAGGAATATAAATGAGCTAACTTCTTCCTTTGAAGAGAAATTGACAAATGAAAAGAATTTCCGGATTCAAGAAGTCAGAGATCTGAATGGGAAGCTAAATTCTGTTTCTCAAAATTGGAAGTATGAAAGGGATCATCAGATTGAGTTTGAAGAAAAGCTTAAAGTTCAGGAAGAAAAGCTTAAAGCTCAGGAAGAAAAGCTTCAAGCCCAGGAAGAAAAGATTGAAGCCCAAAATGAAAGAATTGTTGTGTTAGAGAAGCAAGCTGAAGAAGATCATAAAGACTTAAAGAAGATAAAGACTATTCTAAAGGGTCTCACGGCGAAGGAGAAAGATCCTAAATAGACATATCCGATCTTTTGTTGTACCTTAAATCTGTTGTTGTTGAAATTTTTTAAACTTAATAGAAATTGTTCTTCCCCATTTTTTTTCTCTTGTTACTACTAATTTTTTAGGTACTTTGTTATATTTTCCATTCCCTCGAATTCTTTTTGAAAATCACAAAGGGGGAGAAGGAAAAGAACTCTAATAAAAGGGAAAAAGAATCTTAACAAAGGGTGAGAAAGAAAACAAACTCTAATAAGAGTTTATCTAAGGGGGAGTTTCTCATTAAAGAAGACATTCTTATTCGTAATGAAATATAATTCCGGAAATCTAGAATACGATCCTTAGAGTTTCAAATCCTAAGGGGGAGTTAGTTGTATTCATCTACATCCATAAGCAAAGGGAGATAAGCCTTAATGTTTTCTTTCTTCTTAGAATTTATTTTTCGTAAGGATGTTTGTGCTTTCCAAAAAGGGGGAGATTGTTGAGTCAATAAGGTTTTCCTTATGACTTTTCCATTCCTTCTTGTTTTGAAAATCACAAACACCTTATCTTTAAGGAAAATTTCTTTTATAAGGAAAATCTCTTTTATAAGGAAAATTGATTTTGTAAGAAAAATTATCCTTATCATATTTTCATCCATATTTTTCTTAAGTATAATATTCAGATTCATTTCTATATTCTCGGAATTGTTTGAAACTTTGATATGAAGTATTCTGTTTTAGAATCCGAATTCTGGTTGAGAACTGTAATAAAGTTTCACTCCTAATTCTAGATGAGAACTGTGATAAAGTTTCATTCCGAATTCCGGATACGAACTCTGATTAAGTTCTACTCCAAATTCAGGATATGAATCCTTATGAAGTTTGACATCGAATTATCATTACGATTTCTAATGATGAATTCTCATTATGAAGTCTGATGACGAATTCTCATTACGAATTCTGATGACGAATTCTCATCCCGAATGCTCATTCCGAATTCACCTATTAAACAGAATCTGATCATCTTTGTTTTATACACTCCGAATTTATTTAGACTCCAAAAATTAATTTTTAGTTAGACTCCGAACTTTATTTTTGCTTACACTTTTATAATTTGTCTAAACTTTTATATTTTTGTTACACTCCAAACTTTCACTCCGAACCTTTCAATTAGACTTAAAACGATGTCGTACATTATGTTACACTTTTTTTGTTATAAAACGATGTCGTCTATTCTGTTATAAACTAACCGTTGGTTAAGTTACACGTGTATAGGTCCCTCTGATTTTTAAGGAAAAAATGACCGTTGGAAAGGAGGCCGACCTTGTCTATAAATAGGATCTCATTTGAAAGATCTCATAACTGATGGATAACTTCTTCGACATCATGCATACATGCTGTTGAAGTGATTTCTAGAGAGAGAGGCTCTTATTAACTCTCAAAGCTTTGTGTGACTCCGAATGTTGGTGATTACATTCGAGGACTTCCGGGGATAGGAAGACAGAGGTTTCCAACACCTTGAAGTTGAGGGCTTCCTTGCTGAGGAAGACAGAGGTGACCAACTACCTTGAAGTTGAGGGCTTGCAGGGATAGCAAGACAGAGACTCCGATCTTCGTATCGAGGGATTACCCTGGTGTGGGTAAGACAGACTTGCTTGAAAGTATAAATCAAGGGACCTTTATCCAAGGTTGTTGGATACCCTTCTCTTTGGGTTAAAAGACTTATATCTTGTTACTTTTAGTTTTACTACTTGTTTGTTTCGCTGTATTTTTGTATTATAAGGAAAGTATAACTTTCTTATACTTCCTTACTTGTACTCTGTGTCATTTAGATTCTATACGCTTTAAGGTATAATCTCATATTGTAATATTTTGTTAAGTTTCAATTTCTGGAATCATACTTCCGGAACCTACTTTCGGAATCTCTTTCCAGTTTTAAGAAAGTTCATAGGACTTGAAGTTTATAACTTCATTCCTTATTCCAAGTTTCAATTTGTGTTAGAGGTGTTGTGAATTTTCTTAGTTTAACTTTGTTAAACTTAGCTCTTTCCTTTGCTTAAGGAAAACATAGTTATTTATAACTAACTTTAAAGGTTCCAAAGGAATTTTTAAAGTATAAAATTCACTCCCCCTCTTGTATATTGAGCATCTACATCATTATTTTGATCCTACACTTAGGTGGAAGGAGTAGTAATGCACCATGTCCATTGATGCTGTTGGGGGGTTCACTCAAGGGGTGTTCCTTTTCTCTATAGGCCTATTGTTCTAGGGACATAATAGACTTTATGGGATTTTCAATTTCTAGGGTGTTATTCAACTACCAAGATTAGATGCATATGTCTAAGGTCTTTATGCACATGATTATTTATGCTGGGGGTATGAGTGTACTAGATATCCTAACCTGTAGTGATCCTTGGAATGATATGACATGTTCTTTGGCCTGTACTATTTTTTTTGTACTTCCATGGATTAGATATGATATTTGATACATGATTTTATTTAATTTGATATATTTTCTTTGATATATGTATATGAAATGATTTTAAACTGTTTTACTTGAATTATTTTGGAAAATACGGTAAAAGGGAAAATTAAATGTTTTTTCCATGCTTTTGATATAAAAAAACTATTAAACTATTTATCATGCCTTGTTTTCATTAAATTTGATCATTTTCATATTAATATATAGTGAATTATTATGGAAAACTTGGGTGAGATCCTACTAAGCCTGTTATCTCACACCCCGCACACCCCTTCGGTGGTGTGTAGACCTTTGCATGTCTTTCAATGCAGGGAAAGGCAAGGAACTGTAGTGAGTCGGTGATTTTTTCTATCAATTGGATCTGAGTAGATAGTGGTGAGATTGTGGGAGTTTCCCATGCTTTCACATAGAGTATCTAGTTTCCATTTTAATTTTTATTTTTATGATTGGACTCGTACTTTGGGATTTTCTGACTGCTTTTGAGTTGTATCATTTCCGTTGTCTTCTTTCAATTATTTCATATGTTTATCTATTTTTTTTCTATATATTATATATACACATCATGTTATTTATTAAAATTTGGATAAATCATTCCCTCTATTTATTTTTGATTCTCGGGTGCTAGTCACTAGATTGTGGGGATCGGGAATTCCCTTTAGCTGTGTGGAAATTCAGGTCGGGTACCAATTTGAGAGGTTATCTAGGCCGAGTTCATCACAAAAATACATTTCTTGGTCATTCACATGATATAAATACATCAAATTTATTTGGATCAATTGATATAAATTCTTGATAAACCAAATTACTAAGAAATCACACCTATTATATCCAAAAGCGACAATTCAAGTATTTGGCGTAAATTTGATGTTCTCAGAGCATACTCAACATAATATCTAGGTGTCTGTCATGTGATTCTAATGTCTTGGAATATATAAGGACACCATAAATTAACACAACAACAAATGAATCCAAGTATGGGTAGAATATCTTATTCCTAAGAGTCGTGAACACTGTTGGATCATTTTTTAGTCCAAAGGGAATAATGAGGTACTCATACAACCCATACCTGAACCTAAACACTATCTTTAGGATGTTTTCTTCTTTTCCCAAAGATGATGGTGTAAAAAATCTAGATCGGTCTTATAAAACTATTGTTCTCCCCTCAACTGATCAAACAAGGCATCTATTCTTGGTAATTAGTACTTATTCTTCACAATGATCTGATTTAGTCTCCTAGAGTCCACACAAAGCTAAAGATTACTATTTGACTTCTTGAAAAATAACACCAAAGAACCCCAAGGGGAAGTGATTAGTCTGATGGAACCCTTAGCCTCAAGATCATCAATTTTTACCTTGATCTATTTCAACTTGGCTGGTGCCATGAAATAAGATATAATTGATAACGAGTGTGCACTAGACTCAATATTGGTCTCAAATTCAACTCCCCAATATAGAGGCAACCATAAGAAATACTCTGGAAATATATCCTATTATAGGTTTACCATTGGTTAAAAAGAGGAGGGAGTCACCATCTGTTCCACTTTAAGGATCATGCTTATCACATGTTTTAAAAATACTTCTCTCTGATTAGGATTTGGTCCCACTCTTCCCAAATCAATGTCCCACTCACCAGTAAACAAAAAACTCTCCCCATTAGGTGATGAAAAGGTTACTCATTTCTGATAATAATCAATGTGTGTATGGAAACTAGTCAACCATTCCATGCCAAAGAATAAATTAAAAACTTTCATTACCAGAATTGTAAAACTCCAAACATGCTCAAATCCAAAAAACTACCATTGGAAATTTTGGATAGATATAAATATGATCTACTTTTCTTCCCAGGGGTATATTGATGGATATAAACTAAGAAGAGTATTTAACTGGTAAGTATAACCCAACAACCACTTAAGTAGATATGAATGAACATAATTCTCCTATGTACCACAAACTATGGAAGGCCCCTCACCACCATTAGCTAAATCCTAATCAACTGTATATACCTTGCCATCCACCACTACATGACACCTCAGAGGATCATGATTCACCTGATTTACCAACCCTTATGGGTTCTATACTATTTTCTAAGGTCATATGCCCACTCCATGGTTTGATTTAGCCATGTAAAACCATGAAGCTATGGAACCGTTCCAATTTAAATAACTAGTCTTGCCACACTAGTGACAAGTATTGAGTGAAACATTGAATTCCTTGGTAAAATGTCCTTTACTCCCACAATTATAGCATCTAGAAGAGTCTCTTCCCATAGAATGAGTTGAAAAATCTTAAATCTTCTTTGACTACCAACCTTCTCCCTAACATCCATCCCTTGACTTCCTCTTCTTGCTCCCAAAATAAGAAACTGACACTACACTGGAGAAGGCACCTGTCGGTCTACTAATAGTAGGAAGAAGACCAAAAACTATGTACTCCTCAATTACCTTCTCCATCACTAATGATTTATGAAGAACTACAACATAGGCCATCAGATCAAATTTCCCAACCTTTTATCTCAGCTCTAGGAATAGTCTAATCTCAAACTTCCTTACTTTCTGCACATCGTTTCACACCAAAAGTGGTGTAAAGCAGATCAAATATACAAAAAATAATGAATAGTAAGACATTATCATCAAAACCTACTAGAGCTCCATGAACTCCTGAGCATGGTCCATATTCAATGCATCAGAGAAGAACTCCTCAAAGAAGAGGTTCATGAAGGTCACCCATGTCAACCCTTCCCACCTACCGGTTTATAGTAAGACATCCCACTACTGTACAACTATACCTTAAAGAATAAAGGTTATAATATCAACCCTCAAATCATCTAGGGTCTCCACTAAGTCGGAAATCCTCTCTATTACTCATATATAATCCTCCATGTCTTGGGGGTCTCTAGTTTCCTAGGAGGATGAGGGGCGCTAGAGATGAAAGTCATGAGCATATTTGACCATCATTGCCTTTCCCCTACGGGATCCTCCACCCTAAATAGTTACTTGTTGAAAGATTCATGGTTATTATGCTTCTATTGCTTGAACCATGAGAGCAATTAAGGGATCATACATGGTTGTACCCTCCTGCTCAATAGATGGTGCAACTGGCTGTACAAGATATCCATGGGAAAAAATTTCCTGAAATGCTAAACCAACCTTAGAAAAATCCAACAAATTATAAAAAAGGACTAAAATAATAATACCATTAAAAGTTCATAGAAACACGCAAGGTATTATGAAAAGTTTCAACCTAAGAGTCCACCCACACGAACAAGGCATAAACCCCCTAAGCACTACCCAAAGACCAAGTTAATCCTCCATTACCTGAACATTAGTCACAACCACACATATAAACTCAAGTATAGAATACAACATGCTTAAATAAAATAATGAAATAAATATTACACCAAGAACATATCACAATTTCTACAAACATTTAATTTTTTTGGGATCTATATAATGTAAGAAATAGATATATATGAAATGTGAACCTATAGGCCTAGCATAATGCATGAACACACAAAAAATCCCATAAATCAACATATCAGCATCATATACATCACCCAAGGTGAATTTAATCAATGGTAACATCAAGAAACAAAAAATAAATTCCCACTTTATGGAAACTCAGAGGTCCACTACATAGTGCTAGAAAATAATAGATATAATTATTCCTCCTGAGTCCCAACCATCCTATATCTAGTCTACCCTATCTCAAACCAAGGTAAATAGGAGAAACAAGTTAGAGAACTTGGTTCCTCTAATACTATTTTGTAACACCTCAAAACAAACCACTAGGTCCGATCTGGGAATACCACATGACATTATACATGTCTCCCTATGCGTAAGAGGTTGCCAACTAGTGGTGAGGGCCTATAGAATGACATGGGGAGACTATTCCCTCAGTACCAAGTAACATCAGAGTATATATACAGAGTGATATAAATAATAAATAAATAAATAATAAAATAATAACCATCAAAGCAGTAGTATATAAAAATATAACCCATGTAGTTGTAATATGGAATTCTAGATACAAAACCCAAAACTAACAAAAAAAATCCAAAGTATGGTAAGCTAGAAAAATAAAATTAGCAGCTGCAGAAATTTGGTTTAAACTTAATCCATTAGTATCTACATCCTACTATCTACCTAATCAACCATCCACCATAGGGCTCTTTTCCCTTCACCAGATCATTGAATATGAAATCTATAAGTTCACTAAAATGCCTGAGTATGGTGTGAGTACAAGACTCAGTAAGACACCACCAACGATGCTTAACATAAGTACATAACATATACAAGTGAAATCCATGAAAGTAAAAAGGGTATAAATATCACAATAATATATCACACAAGTCCAAAACATTTTCCAAGTCCTCAGAGACCAACTCCACCTACTTTGGAACCATTCCGAAAGGAACAATGATCATCTTCTTAACACATCCCCCACAGTGAGATAGTCCAAAAACATGAATAAATTATCCCTATTGATGGGATATACCAAATCATTCTGAATAGGCATATGAAACATCCCCCTTAGTGGAATTTTTCATGAGGATAAACCTTTATGCTCAACTGAAAGATAAAAGAACAAAAAAATACGATACAAAATACAAATGATAGATCAAACATCACATAAAATAAAAAAGAATCATAACTAGAATAATCCACATGAAATAAAAACAATAACATGTCTTCTAAGACTATGCACACACACCACATGTGATCAAGAATCAAACATAGGTCTCTAGGGACACACACACACACCAAAAATCATTTAAACAACCCATATGAAACATGTGATCAAGTTAAGGGCTTCCTATCTTAGATGAGATAATGAAGATCAAGGAAAGGGTCATTGTCCAAGTTCAGAAGCACCACAAAATCCTAAAATAATTCTAGGTTTGAAACATTTAGAACTCTAGGATTGAGGAAGAAGAGTAACCACACATAAAAAGATTAGGACATGATCAACTCACCAAGTAAGATCTTCTATCGACAATGGTCTTGGTCCAAGCATTGTGTAGAAAAAAAATACTTTAATCTGGATACTGATTCTATCAAAAATAAAAAAATCCATCATTATATCATGCCAAAACCATTAGACCTGACCAAGAAATTGAAGATATAATTGATTTTAATCAAATATAAGAGGATATAATTGATCATGATCAAAAAATAACTTACTAGATTGGATGCGTAGGATCGAACAAGCATTTGATCATTAAAGAGAGGATTTGTAATGGGATAGGAGAGCCCAAAATTTCCTAGAGAGAACCTAGGTTTTAGATTAGTAGTAAAGTATGGATGAGAAAATAAAATATAATTGGGTCATTTAACCTGCTAGAACTAGCTAAATTGATGACGTTAATTATGGATTCACATCACGACTTACTGAAAATTTACTTTTATATTATCAATACACTTTTGAAGAAAAAGTGAGAAACTGCAAGATCCTTACAACCAATAAAACCATTAAAGAAGATAACCCAGAACAAGACTACATGATCTGCCCCTTCCCAGTGACTACACCGTGATTACAAGCCTTCACCATCGCATGACCAATCAGCAAGCTGTCCCGTGTAGGGTTGCACGGGCCTGGTACCGATGGCAAAGCCATACCCTCTCGAACATCCAAATCCGAATGGCATGCTCATGTGGAAGCTTCATGATCTAAACCTCATCCGAAATGGATCCATGTAGAATGTTGGTTTCCAACACATTCATAACCAGTTTGGTCAGAAGATTTCAATCAAGAACAACAACAACACATCAAGGGTACACGCATGTTCAACCAAAACCAATGGTAAATTACTCCAAAGGCAACAACAGATTCCTCCATAACAAAATCACAAAAACTCTCTGAATCACGCAAATCACCAAACATCATCACAGAATAGAAACCTGCACAAAATTCACCACAAAAAACACTGATTACATGAGGTAGAATATCCCGATGCCTCGTTCATGCTGTCACCGCAACCCAACGATGCCGCTGAACATCACTCCAGATCAACACACTGAAACGCAAGCCCAAAATGAACCGAAGAAAATCGTCTAAAACCAAAAAAAAATGAAGACCACAGGTTCACACTGCAAAACCAATGCCAGGGAACATGTAAACAAATCCAAACCGTGAACCAGATACACTTGAACCGAAAACCCACCACCGCCTTTAAGCCCTCACACGATGACCAGATCCACCCAACTGACCCACATGCGATGCAGAAATGTGACGACAACCTCACCGCAGCATTTGGGAACTCAAACATAAGACCCTCACCGCGTAGCCATGTGAGACCTATCCAGATCGAAGGGGAGGGCGTGAGAAATGGAAAGAAAATAGTGAGATGCCAAAAATTACATCGCCTCGACATAAAATACCAAAACCCCATTCACATAATGAATCTATATTCATGTTGTGAATTACTTTCATGTCTTGAAAGTATGTTCATGGTTCCTGCCTAAAATCCATTAACATCATGAATTTCTATTCATGACATGAATTTTTCCCGTATCCAATTTCTAGCCTTTAGCCATTTCCTTCTCTAAACACCCCCAATAAGCCTCAGATCCTTTAATTAAACTGATGTTATTAATATTATAATAACGTTTTATATACTCACTTTACTTATTTTATATGAAATTTTCATAATTCTTGTGAAATATTAATGTATAAATATTAAATATAATTTTTGAGAACTATTTTAATTCATCCAGATTTAAGTCTGTTTAATGTTTTAATAATAACTCTCACCCTACTTATCCAAATTTCATGATTATTATTTGGTATGGTTACTTACTCAAATTCTAACATTTCATTAGCAGGAACCTTTTTCCAAATCCTCCATTTGGAGGGTCATATGGTCCACACAAGAATACCCAAAGAAACTGTGAAGAAACTGGACCAGCCATGATGATTGAGTTACTGGTCTAAATAACAAAGAATTTTTTTTATTAAACTCCACCATATGTTCATGATTATCCAAAAGAAACATGGATACAAATTTTAGGGTCCAACTACATGAAAAAGGGGCCAAACTGATGCTTTGAATTCCAGCCCACCATTCTGGACGAAAATTAAAATCTGGACACTATTCATGACATTTCTCATGATGTAGTCATCAAATCAAGATGATATTTTTCAGTGTGAAAAAGAAGATATAGGAGGAAATTTTTTTGAAGAAATAATTCGGATTTGAAGGCATATTACTATTTAAAAATTCATTCACATTTCAGCCATCGAAAAAGCATGGATAGAAATGGACAGTTTAATATTGTTTTGAAAACCGCCATAACTTTGGATAACTAAGTCCAAATGCCTCCAAATTTTTAGATTAGTCAGAAAAAATTATTATATACAACTTTGAAGAAGAGGATATCTTAATATTCATCTGTATGGATGTCCAAATTGTCGAGCCAAGTGGAGGGGTAGTTTTGGAATGTAAACAGTCCACCACCTTGGGCTATAAATACATCCCCTCCTATCCTTTAAAAAGGGTTGGAATTTCAAAAGAGAGGATAACAAATTGGAATGAACAAATATTTTCCAAAGTCTTGGGAGGACCTTCCATACTCAAGTTTTCACTTGAGATACCTTTCCTCCTATCTTTTTTTAATTTACTTTTGTAGTTTTCTTCGTTTTTAATTTCGCAAGTGTTTGTATTTGTAATTCTGTTTTAATGAAAGTTTCTTCTTCAATATTTCTTATTCTCATCCACCTTCTATAGTTTAATATTAATGTTCTTAAAATAGTTTAAATCAAGTTAAAACACCTTCCCTTATTTTGCTTCCTCCTTCAATCAAAAGTCTTTTTTTAACTCTCTTTAACGATCGTGTGCGTGTTCGACGCACTACTCTTTTTTTTATCCCGTTATTTTCAATTTTTTTATAATTAATCACCTTAAACATATTTAAATATATTAATAATCATTTCAATGGTTGAGTAAATCTACCATTGGGGTGAGTCATTATTTAGAGATGTTAAGTGATTGATAGCTTTTGCTCGATGAGTATTCTTTAATTTAACATTGTGTATGTTGGGCTTAACATGTCATAGATTAATGAATTGTTTTGTTTAACGAGTGGTTTCCATGGATTATTGGAACCATAAATACACTACCATAAATAAGATATGATTAATATTATAACCCTAAGTTAATTTAAGGCTTTTATTAAATCCTTAACACTTGGAAATTCCAATCAATGTCAACTTGTGACATGGGTGTTAATTTAATGCAATATAAAGCAAAGCTCAAGGATTTACCAATATTAACTACCTAATGATGAACTCACCCCAATATTTCTCAAATTTTTAAATCAATATTAATCAATCAATCATTTTAATTAAGATCTGCAAACAAACCCCCCAATCAAAATACAATCAACTAAAAACATTCGACTATTAAAAAGTATCATCACCGAGGATTCGACCCGAGTGCCGCTGTACACATTAGCAGAGCATTGGAACCTTAAACGGTAGATAGGTGATAATCAGACATGCTTTCAAATGGAACCATTGTAAAGGATGGTTCAATTAAGTAGTTTTTAGTTTCTGGTTATTGTAAAAAAAAAAAAAATTAAAAAAAACAAAAAAAAAAAAAACACAAAGAAAAACCCACCTTCTCATAAAAATCATAAACAGAAAAAAAAACAAAGAAAAAACCATCTTCCTCTTTCTTCCAAAATCTCTATGAATGACCCTTATCCTCCTAAACAATCCCTCAGATTTGTTTGACCTTAAAATTGAGTGAACACTTCACCAACTTAGGAGGAACATTAGGGATAATCAAATAATTCAAGAACCAGTCGTTGTCCAACCAGTTGAATTAGAAATTTCCAATCCTAGGGAACAAAAAATTAAAGAACTTGCTACCCCTGATATGAATTACCAACCCCTTGGTATTCAATATCCAAACATCGAAACTGACTTTGAACTCAAATCAGGTTTTATTCATCTTCTACCTCATTTCCACAAGCTAGCTGGTGAGGATCCACATATCCACCTTAAAGAGTTCCAAGTGGTGTGCTCTACCATGAAGCATCAAGAGGTTTATGAGGAACAAATCAAACTTAGAGAAATCCCTTTCTCCCTAGATGAATCTTCCAAGTCATGGATTTACTACCTACCTTCTGGTTTCATAACCACATGGAATGATTTGAAGCAACTTTTCTTATAAAAATTCTTTCCAGCTTCTCGTACTTCTTCTATCTGAAAGGAAATAAGTGTTATTCGTGAATTCCCAAATGAATTACTCCATGAGTATTGGGAGAGGTTCAAAAAGATTATGTTGACCTACCCACATCACCAAATCCCTGAAGAAATATTGATCCAATACTTATATGAGGGGTTATTGGCTATGGAGAGAACCCTCATTAATGCTGCAAGTGGCAGTTCTCTTGTTGATAAAACTCCTATAGCTGCAAGATATCTCATAAGTAACATGGCTTCAAACACATAAAAATTAAATAATTTAGCACATGATCAATTCAAACAAGCCCAAGATAGAAAGTCGATTGAGCTGAACAAGATGACAAAGTGGATGAGTGAACTTACAGGTCTTGTGAGACAACTAGTTGTGGCATCCAAAGCCCCAAACTCGTCTTCTACACAATCTTTGTTCCCTAGACTAATAAATAATTGTAGAATATTTAACTCCCCATCTCATCCAACTGAAACATGTCTACAAATTCAAGAGGATACATCTGATTCATCTAGACCAATGGAGCTCAATGCTGCATATGCTCAGCAGAACCCCAACACTCAACAATTAGGTCATTTTGTTAGAAACTTCAACCAACCCCACTCTAAGCCCTTCTCTTCTACCTATAACCCTAACTTGAGATATGGGAATCCCATTTATCATCCCCCTCAATTACCTCCTCAAAACCCAAACCAATTCCAATATGGTCAAGGTGGTGGTAACTTCCATAAACCTTATCCTCTTGTTCCTAATCCTCAAAGGAACAATCCTCTTCTTGGATTCCACTATCCTAGTAAGCCTTACCAATTCCCAAAACAATACAATTTCTTTCCCAAGAACCAAAATCAAGGAAATCCCAATCCGGGACAAGCCTCTTATTCCAAGAAAACATGGGAAAGTGTAGTGGAAGATCTTGCCTCCTTCACTCATTCCAGACTAAAAAACATTGAAACCCAAATTGGTCAAATTGCATCCCACCTGAGCCAGAAACAACAATCAAATTCTTCCCAACTCCCAGCTCAACCATTACCCAACCCCAAGGGTAATGTAAGTGAAATTTCACTTAGATCAAGAAAGTAAATTTCTATGCCTCAAGATAAGTCCTCTATACCCCCTTTTAATGTTGATCTAGAAAATGAAAAGAAAAATAAACATGAAAAGGAATCTGAAGCCATTACCTCACCTCCTTCCATTCCACATAGGAATATAATTCCTTTTCCTCAAGCTATTTATAAACCAAGGAAGTCCTTTGAACCTGATATTAAAATGCTTGACATGTTTAGACATGTTAAAGTCAACATACCCCTCTTAAATGACATAAAAAAAATCCCTAAGTATGCCAAGTTTCTTAAGGAATTGTGCACCCACAAGAGAAAACTTAGGACCTTCAAAAATGTTTCCACCCAACAATATATTCCCATAAAGTGCAAAGATCCAGGGACCTTTACGGTTCCATTCCAAATTGGAAGTTCCAACTTCTATGATGCACTCATAGACCTAGGAGTCTCAATTAATGTCATGCCCAAATCCATCTTGTTAAACCTTGGTCTAGGTCCCTTACATCCAATAAGTTTTGTCATTCAATTTTCCAATCAAAGCACTTCCAATCCTAAGGGAATAATCAAGGATATCCTTGTTTGTGTGAATGATCTTATCTTCCCTGCTGATTTCTATTTCCTTGACATGGAAGGTGAGATGAAATCTTCTCGATCTACCCTAATTCTAGGATGACCATTCCTAATGACAGTGAGAACCAAAATTGATGTCCATTCAGGCATCTTATCCATGGAATTTGGTGACCAACTGGTCAAGTTTAACATTTTCCAATCCATGCGATACCCATATAAGGATCACTCTATATTATCAAACCATGCTTATGAGGACACTTCTAAGAGTCAATTGAACCCCATTCCATCATGTTCATCATGTTCTAACAAGATAGGATCTTGTGAAATATGCACCATGATTAACCAAGTTATAAATGGTGAAGTTGATGTTGACCTCTGATTCATAGACTCCATCAATCTAGAGGATATTGAAAACTCTATTGAATCGCACATAAAATATGATCTATACTACTCCACCTTGGATAGTATTAAGAAAAATGAATCCGAAGCAACTAAAGTCCCTTCCTCCATTCCTAAGTTGTCTAACCCACAAATGAAATATGAGACTGATCTGAAACCTCTTCTTTCACACCTGATATATGTATTCCTTTTCCATGATAACTCATATCATGTCATTATCTCCGCTTCAATTATTGAAACTGAGGATTCCAAACTTGTTCAGTTGTTAGAGGAAAACAAAAAAGCCTTAGGTTAGACCCTAGATGACATACTAGGAATCAACCCTACTCTTTTCATGCATCACATCCATCTCGAGGAATCATCCAAACCAATTAGACAACCACAAAGAAGACTCAATCCACTTATACTTGAGGTAGTTAGGGAAGAGATCACCAAGCTTCTTAAAGCTGGTTTTATCTACCCAATTTCTGATAGTGAATGGGTTAGTCCAATTCAAGTTGTACCTAAGAAAGGTGGGATAACTGTTGTCACAAATGAACATGGAGAGGTAGTCAAAACTCGAGTGAAGAACAAATGGCGTGTGTGAATTTATTACTGAAAATTGAATGTTGAAACACGAAAAGATCACTACCCTCTTCCATTCCTTGATCAATTGCTAGAACGATTATCCAGAAAGTCACACTATTGCTTTATTAATGGATACAACAAATACTTCCAAATCCCAATCGCACCTCAGGACCAAGAAAAGACTACTTTCACTTTCCCCTTTGGAACATATGAATATAAGAGAATGCCTTTTGGCCTTTTCAATGCTCCTACAACATTATAGAGGTGTATGATGAGTATCTTTTTTTAATTCATTGAAAACTGCATGGAATTATTCATGGACGACTTTACCATTTATAGTGAGTCATTTAAATCGTGCTTTCATTCACTCTCTCTAGTCCTTAAAAAGTGTTTCAAGTGTAACCTTGTGTTAAATTTTGAAAAATTTCACTCATGGTTACAAATGGGATTCTTCTAGGGAACATAGTTTCAAAAGATGGTATTGAAGTTGATCCTGCCAAAATTGAAGTGATTCAATCACTTCCTGAACCCACTTTCGTTCGATACATACATCCATTCCTTGGTCATGCTAGTTTCTATTGGCGATTCATCCATAACTTCAGTAAGATTTACCTCCCAATCATTTGACTACTCTAAAATGATGTTGAATTCCATTTTGATGAGGCTTTCAAGAGAGCCTTCATTAAACTCAAAACTTCTCTTACATATACCCCGATAATCCAACCCCCATATTGGTCCTTACCCTTTGAGTTGATGTGTGATGCTTCTGATAGAGCCGTTGAGGATGTTCTTGGTCAAAGAAGAGAAAAATTCCTCATGTCATCTATTATGCCTCAAAAAATTTGGATGAAACTCAATCTCACTACACTATCACTAAAAAGGAACTTTTATTAGTGATTTTTTCCTTAGATAAATTCCGACCCTATCTCTTAGGTTCCAAAATCATCATCTTTATAGACCATTCTACTATAAAGTTATTACTCAAGAAAAGTGATTCTAAACTGAGAATAATAAGATGGATCCTAATTCTACAAGTGTTTGACCTTGAAATCAAATATAGACCAGGAAAATAAAACCCTGTGGCTGATCACTTGAGTAGAATTTCTAATTCTTCTCATTATGAAATAATTGATCCAGAATTTCTAACTGAGCACCTTTCATCTCTCACTCCAAAAATACGATGGTATGTCCCAATTGTAAATTACTTGGTTTCTAGTGTTTTTCCTAATTTTTTTTCAAAAGAACAAAAAATGAAGTTGAAAAGTGATTCAAAATACTATTTTTGGGAAGAAAATAAAATTTGGAAAACTGGGGCAGACATGGTAATTAAGAGATGTGTTGATGAAAACGAACATTCTTCCATCTTAGAATTCTGTCACTCAATGCTTGGTGGTGGCCACTTTAGACCACAAAGTATATCCCATAAGTTCTTAGACTCTGGATTATTCTAGCCTTTAATCTTTATGGACTCACATGAGTTTTTTCAATCATGTCCCACTTTCCAAAATTTTGGAACAATTTCAAAGAGAAATGAAATGCCCCAAAAGCCTTTAATTTTCTATGAGATATTAGATGTTTAGGGCATATATTTAATGGGAACATTTCCCCCTTCCAGTGGATTCTCATACATCCTTCTTGTGGTTGATTATGTTTCTAGGTGGGTCTAGGCCAAACCCACTAGAAAGGATGATTCACATATTGTTAGTGAGTTCCTAAAGACACACATATTCCACCGATTTGGCACACCACGTGCCTTGATAAGTGACTTAGGAACCCATTTTTATAATAGAACCATGGAATATCTTTTGAAAAATAATGGTGTTGTACATAAAAATTCAACTGCATATCACCCCCCAAAAAATGGCATGGCTGAACTTTTAAATATAGAAGTGAAAATAGTGCTTGAGAGAATTGTAAAAACCACCAGAAAAGACTAGCCTGAAAGAATTGGTGAAACACTTTGGGCTTATAGAACTGCCTATCAAAAACCCATTGGGATGTCTCATTTTAGGCTAGTTTTTGGTAAATCATTTCATTTACTAGTTGAAATCCAATATAAGTCTTTTTGGGCTCTGAAAACATGTAATTTTGATTGTGAAAAATCTGGTGAAGAAAGATTGTTGCAATTGGCTGAACTGAAGGAGCTTCGACTTGATTCCTATGAGAATTCCAATCTTCACAAAGAAAATGCTAAGGTACTGCATGAAAAACACATCCTGAGAAAGGTATTCCATGAAGGTGAAAAGGTATTTCTTTTTAACTCTCGATTTCATCTTTACCCAGGTAAGCTTAATTCTCATTGGGAAGGTCCTTTTATTGTTTTTCATGTTTACCCATTTAGTGCAGTGTAAGTCCAAGACCCCTCTTCAAAAAGGACATTCACAGTTAATGGACATCAGTTAAAGCATAAACATGAGAGGACACACAATTCTGGAACCACATCGACTTCCATCGGATCCAAAACTTCTATAGTAAACACACTACTGGATGGATATGGCGACCCTCCAAATCCAAACCAGGGGGAAACTCTTTCCCTTTAACTCTTCCTCCTCCTCCTCCTCTCCCTCCCTTATTATTATTCTTCCTATCTTTTTCATCTTTTTACTACTTTCTCTTTTGTGTGGGTGTGTATTTTAAAAAACACTAAAAAAAACTAAAAAATAAAAAAAACTAAAAAAACCCAAAAGAGTCATACATACTCACCATCCAGTTTTGAAATTTTGTCTAACCATTTTGGGGAGTCAAAATACATGGTTTCATCTCAAAAATTTTGTGGGTTCTTCATAAATTTAGATAAAGAATATTGTGTCAAAACCAAAAAAATTTGAATGCTCAATTTTTGATTTGTAAAATTATTTTCCCCACCCCTGAGGAACAAGATTTTCTTTCATTCCAAGTCCACCTATGACCATATTTTCAAAATGTGTGTTTTTCACCCCCATTTGTGAGTCTTGAGTTTATGGACCTTCTAGATGAATTTCCTACATTATTGTGAATTAGTATGATAGAGGAATTTTTTGAACCACATGAGAATTATAATATCCAAATAGCCTCTCATTAACCATACATTAATCCTCCTTTTAAAATACCCTTTGATCCTATGAAAACATTTTCTTTTTTAGCCACATTATAAGCCCAATACATTATCCCACCCAATATCAACATGGATTTTCATTGCATAATTTTGTGAAATTTAAGTTTGGGGGGAATGGATTTCATTTTGGGTACCCTTTTGTTGATTTTCACCATGTTATAATATGCTTGAGGGAAAATATCAATTTAATTGTGGGGGAGAGGTTGTCCTTCAGTGGGGTTTGGGAATTTATATATGTTTATCTTATACAAATGATATTGAAAATTGTTCAAAAAAAAAAAACAAAAAAAATAAAAAATGAAAAAATGAAAAAAAGAATGGGTTGTGTCTTGGGTGAGTCAAAAATCACTCTTCCTCAGCATTTGATCTTGTTATAACTATTATAATTAGTATAATGAGGAGATCAAACGTGGGTTGGGAGATGAGTGTGAGATCTGTTTCAAGTTCAACTTTTGAAAAAATATAAAAAAAGGAAAAAATGAACAATTATGTCATTGGGGGAAGTTTCGTGGTTTGTAAATATTTCATATTATCATACACTTCAAATTTAATTCCTATTTTTTGTCCTATTTCATATTTTAATTCCCTCATAAATATGTGTTTCCATTTCCTTTCATGTCTCATTTCGAAAAAAATGTGCATTGTTTTTTCCATGTTGGTGTTTTACCCATCTTATACTCTCTCTTGGACATTATATTCCTACCATACCATAGCCACAAAAAAACCCCTAAAAAAGACCTATGGATTCTTGTTCACTTTAGTATAGGGAATGGAAGCTGAGAGCTCTTTCAAACTCTAAGATTTTCAGTTTTGGTTGGTGAATGAGTGAACCTCCAGAAATAAATTTTTATCATCTTGAGAGTAGTGAGTTTTGAGTGCCCACATTTTCTATTTCTAAATTGAGCATGAAAAAAAAGAGTTGTTTTTGGAACATTATTTCTATAAAAAAATGAGGTGGAATTCAATATGGATGAATGAAATAGTCTGAGCCTCCCCTGATTGGGGAAAACAAAATTTTAATATTTGTTGGTGAGTGAAAATGATTTTGTCATGTTTTTATATTTGTTGCACACGAGGACATGAAAAAGACTAAGTGTGGGGAATTTGATATTATTAATATTATCACAACTTTTTATATACTAAATTTAATGATTTTATATGAAATGTTCATAATTTTTGTGAAATATTAATGTATAAATATTATATATAATTTTTTAGCACTATTTGAATTCATACAGATTCCAGTCTGTTTAATATTTTAATAATAACTATAACCCTACTTATCCAAATTTCATGATTCTTGTTTTTTAGGGTTCCTTACTAAAATTAAAACATTTAATTATAATGAACCTTTGGCCAAATCTTCCATTTGAAGGGTCATATAGTCCAAATGAGAAGACCCAAAGAAACTGTGAAGAAACTGGACCAGCCATGATGATTGAGTTACTGGTCTAAATACCAAAGCCCAAATTTTATTAAACTCCACCATATGTTTGTTATTATACAAAATAATCATGGTTAAAAATTTTAGGGTCCAAATACACGAACAAGGGTCCCAACTGATGCTTTGAAGTCCATCCCACCATTCTGGACAGAAATTAAAATACAAAAACTATTCATGACATTGCTCATGATCTAGTCATCAAATCAAGATTATATTTTTCAGTGAGAAAGTGGAGATATATGTGGAAGAATTTTTTGAATAAATCATTCATATTTAAAGGAATATTCCTATTCAAAAATCCATTCACATTTCAGCCATCGAAAAAGCATTGATAGAAATGGATAGTTTAACATTGTTTATGAAAACCGCCATAACTTTGGCTCCCTAAGTCCAAATTCCTCAAAATTTTGAGAGTAGTTGGAAAACATTATTATATATAACTTTTAAGAATATGATATCTCAAGATTAGGATTTATGGATGTCCAAATAGTTGATCCAAGTGGAGGGGTAGTTTTGGAATGTAAACAGTCCACCACCTTGGGCTATAAATACATTCCCTACTCTCCTTTCAAAAGGGTTGGAATTCTAGAAGATAAAAGAACACATTTTAACGAACAAATATTTTACAAAGGATTTTTAGGACCTTCCATACTCAATTTTTCACTTGATATACCTTTACCCCTCTCTTTGTTTTAATTTACTTTTGCAATTTTCTTCACTTGTAATTTCGCAAGTGTTTGTCTTTGTAATTCTATTTTAATGCAAGTTTCTTATTCAATATCTATTATTCTCATCCAACTTATGTATTTTAATATTAATTTTCTTAAAATAGTTTAAATCAAGCTAAAATTAATTCCCTTCTTTTGCTTCCTCATTCAATTAAAGTCTTTTTTTAACTCTCTTCAATGATCGTGTGTGTGTTCGACGCACTACTCTTTTCTTATTCTGTTCTTTTCACTTTATTTATAATTCATCACCTTAAAAATATTTAACTATATTAATAATAATTTCAATGTCTGAGTAAATCTACCATTTTGGTGAGTCATTATTTAGATATGTTAAGCGATTGATAGCTTTTTCTCGATGAGTATTCTTTAATTTAACATTGTATATGTTGAAATTAACATGTCATAGATTAATGACTTGTTTTTCTTAACGAGTGGTTTAAATGGATTATTGGAACCATAAATACACTACCATAAACAACATATGATTAATATTAGAACCCTAAGTTAATTTAAGGCTTGGATTGAAGCCTTAAAACTTGGGAATTCTAATCAACATCAACTTGTGACATGGGTGTTAATTTAATACAATATAAAGCAAAGCTCAAGGATATCACAATATTAACTACCTAATGATGAAATCACATCAATATTTATCAAATTGTTAAATCAATCTTAATCAATCAATCATTTAAATTAAGTTCTGAAAACAAACCCCCTAATCGAAATACAAGCAACTAAAAACATTCGACTATTAAAAAGTATCATCGCCGAGGATTCAACCCAAGTGATGCTATACACATTAGTAGAGCATCATAACCTTGAACAGTCGATAGATGACAATTTTCCATGATTTCATACACCCTTAAAGATATATAAATACATAAAATGATATGTGCCTTGAGATTTATGATGTTACATTTTTCTTGGGTGGAGATAAAAAATAATTATTATTTTGATGTTATTAAATTCTATGACATATATATCATTACAAATGTTTGTACCCCAATGTTTAATTGAAATTCCCCAAACCCGTGCTCTTATATATGGTGATATAGCACTAAAAAATTCATTATATAACATAAATTTCATTTCATAAAAATGAATTCTATAATCTTAAGTACATTATCTTTGATAAATAAGACCATAATACCTGGGAAATAATGTTTTATTTCATAGAAATTTAATAACACTTATTAAAAATAGTATAAATTATTAAAGAGACTCAAAACCAAGAACACCATTCTAGATAAATGAAACCATTCATAAACTATGAATAAAGAAACTTGTGTACCTTACACAATAGATGGTCATTATTTTTGGGTTTCAAAGGGACATAACAACATTTGTTAAACTACCAAAGTAATATAAGAACCCATACCAAGATCAACCATGCAAGAATAAATGAATCCATGCTTACTAAAAATGAATATATGAGGAAACCAATGCACCTTTCATTGAAGAAATTCATCTAATAATTCTTCAACCATGCTTGATAAAGATCACAGTAGATATAGCCAAAAGGTACCCCTTAAATGATATCCAAGGGTTACTAAATCACTCATTGTATGAGTGATATTCTTTATCCTCCATGGCATATAGAATCTCATAATGAAAAGGAGGTAGAATAGGAGATCTATAGGGAAATGGATTTTTATCCAGGGCTCGAGAAATCTTTCATACTACCATCACATGGTAGTAAACCAATTTAAATAACCCTTGGGGTCACTCCTCAAGTGAGCATGCATTTACTCAAGAATTTTAATGAATGAGTGAATTCCACTTGACTGATTCATGTAACACTTGTATGAATTCATTTACCATTGATTCAACTTATAAAGTGGTGAATAATGACAACCAATATGAGAATTATTCACTTTAATGATAAATTTTATCATTCATACATCTATATAATTGAATACAGTGGCATGTATACACCACACAACATGTACAACCATACACTATTATTGTCATGGGTAGAAACATTATGATATAACCCAATAGTATAATATAATATAGAGGGTAGTGTTATGGTTTCTCTAAACCATGTATTATGATATCCCTATATCATAGGATAAAATATAACTATGTTACAAAATATGTAATTATTATTTAGAGAATATCTCCCTCAATCTCCCACTTTCACTAAAGCCTAACAGACCTTGTTTTATTTCACCTTATATCATATCATATATGATAACATGTGAAATCATATCCAATTTTTTTTGGATATCTTCCAAAAAACTTTGAAAGGGTATAGATTAACTCTAAAACACCTTTAGAGAAGCTACTCGAGTCGAACACAATTCATATTCAATCATCCAAAAAGTGTGACCCCACACGAATTTGTAGCACTGAAAAAATACAAATCTCTATATCCATAAATATAAGAAAAGTTTGTCCTCTAGAAAAACATCAATGTTACTCAATATACAAAGGGATCTGATATAATCTCCACTAAACATATATATCTCTATAACTATGTCCACCAGTCATATCACATGCTAGCCTGCATTCTCATATGTTCCCTTTGTCCAAGATATCGAGTGACCATGAGACATAGAGCATGTCAATACCATATATCCAACTCATATGTTCTCAACTCTCTAAGTATAAACTTACCAAGTCGAGGAATACACCACATGTCATTAACCTTCATGTATGAGAACATAAAATTCCCCTCATTTGAATTGATAATCACATAATATGTACTATCTAGGTAAAACCAAACACTCCTTAGTCTATTTCAATCAAGAACCTAAATGTCATGATCATCACATGAGAGGAAAAATCTCATCTTTCTTGAGATCCAACCAATGAAATGATAAAAAACATACTTAACTACCCTTGATTAGCTAATCCTCAAGGTTTTCATAATAAAGATATCAAAGCATGAAGGTTCTCATGCTAGATATCTTTCTAACCATAGGTAGAGAGGACTCCAAATATGATCTATACACCCATAGTATACCAAAGACATAGTGTATGACACTCTATGTGGTATACTTAGTGGGAATACCAAGTACAAAAACACTTTCTGTGCATCCTAAGTATAATTTGTATCTCCATATAGGAATCCCACTCATGATGACCTCAACATTTTATCATAACCTATAATACTCTATGATGAAGATTAGTTAAGGATAAATCAAAGTCAAAATTTTAGAGATCAATTATTAATAAATTTCAGGAAATGTGTGTGTATATATATACACATACAATATCAAAGGATGATAAAATAGAGATTTCCTTTATATAATTGATTTTATATTCTTAAACTCTTTAATAATACTGAATAAAACCTTATATAAGAACTTATCTATCATATCATATATGATAGATTATAATATCATCCATATTTTTGCTGCACTTTCTATATTTTTTGACCCATTACATCTATATGTAATTCCTACCACATCACAATATGACCATCTCATAAAACTCTCCCACTAAAATCTTTAGTGAGTAACATCTATGAAGAAAATACGTTTGAATAATGATTATATTTTGGAATCATATTTATAATGTTTAACTCCTTGAACATATTCAAACTACTTAACTCCAAAACATCAAATGTTATGATGTCAACTTCTATTGTCTACTTAGAATTCCTTCAAAGTACATCATCATCATTATTGGAAAATATTCCATCAATTTTTTTCTTAAAATATACTGATAAATAATGTAACTATTTACATTATTACATACCAACATATCATAAGAACCTTCAAGATAAAGTAACATTCACTTTTTATTTTTACTAGCATAATCTTTTAGGAAACAATGATATTCAATTTCAAATAATAATTGAATGCAACAATTTATATTTCTATTTACCATAACATATCTTAAAATATTTAAGATATTAATAGAAATCACTTTAATTTTTGATTGGAATAATATTTTATTTGTTAACTTTGAACTTATCAAAGTTTAAACATACTCCCACTAACCTCTTAGACACTATTATTTTCAGAATATCATGACAAAATACCAAAACTCCTTTGTGATAGGAAATAAAATCTTATTTTATTAAACTCATAATATTTAATAAAAAAACTATCATTTTCATATCATATATGATATTCTATGTGTTTAGAAAAATTTCCTTTGAAAATAAGACTTTATTCTTTAAAATATACAACTAATGGGTGGAAATAACACTTTACATCGTATTTTAATAAAAAACGAACAAAACACTTTTATCCTGGATAATGTTTTTTAATCCTTATCACCTTTTAAAAACATGTTATAGAATAAAATGGATCATAAACCATATGTATTGAATTTATTATCTCATATTTCTTATAACAAATATTTGTTAACAAACTCCTTTTATCATATAAGATAAATGAGATAACTATAAACACCCTTTAATTAAATTAATGTGATCTCAATAAACTCCTTTAGATTCAAATATTTAATATAAAAACTCATTTTTTAATTACTTGAATATAAAATATAATCTATATCAAGTCTTCCCTTGATTTTGAACTCCTGTATATTTACAACACTTATAAAACATACAATCGGTATCACATACCATTCAAAACTGAGAAATCAATTTTTACAGCACCGACACCGATCATGGACATTATATGGAGTTTCATAAACACCTTTAGGTATCCCAATGACCCCATTATATGAAATCATTACTCCTTCCTAATAACACTAGGTTTTAATGACCATGATCAACTACTGAAGAAATATTATTAGACTTTCCAATTAACTTTTCTTCTTCTAGTTTTAACTTTTACCCACTTGTATTATTGATATAACACTAGAATAATGATATCACATGCCAAGTTCTTCTATTTTCAACACTTTGAGAATATCAGGTAAACTTTAATTGAATTTATTCATCTTATAAAAAAATTACATCAATAAAAATAGAATAAATTCCTTAACAAAAATAAGATTTAAGGAAATATTTTTTCTTACTAAGTCATTGAAATATCCAATCATATTAAATATATGAGTAGTGAATAAAATTAATTTGGTATTATTTTCATCTAATACCTTTTAAACCCTAATTAAATCATGTTATACTTCTCACAAGACTCAAGATTCACCTGTTTAATAACTTCAACACTTTGTTACTTGGGAAGAGGTTGCTTTAACACATAAAATTTTATTTTACTTAAGAACCTTTCTTAAGTTAAAAATATTAAGAGTTTCTCACAATAAACTTATCCTTATCAAGGAATAATCTCAAGGGTAAGTTTTATGATGATGATGTTATTCATCTAAAACAAAAGCTTCTTATTAGATGGGTATCATAATTTATAAACATTTAATACAAACTTTCATTAAATGGTTTTCCACTAAAATGATTTCCCCTTTAAAACTCATCACATCCATTAGTGTTTCATGATCCATATTTCATCATGACTTACATTGGGTATCACATAAATAATCCATGACTATATTTGGTAGATGGTATAAAATAATTTCCAATCATATTATATACGACTCTTGGATAGTTGAGTGGATAACCAAATCCATCATATAGATATAAAATAAAGTCTATTATTATGATATCCTAACGGTTAGGGTTTACCAACTACATGAACCCGAATCAAATGCCAAGAAAAAAGAATCCAATAGTTAAGATCGCCTTATTACTTACTTTCCTCACACAATATAATCCATGAGTAATTAATAGTTAGGGTCACCCATACTAAATGACCAAGGTCTAAACAAGTGAAACTTTGGAAGGAATATAACACTTAGAATTTTAGAGAGGATTTAATATCACCATTTTATCTCATTCTATTCCCATTATATATTCATGCTTTTAGTTATTTAGTTCAAAATCCCATTCTATCCACCAAACTAATATGTTCAAAATATATTGATGTTTAATTTTTTACACAAATCATAGTTTGTATTACTTTAAGATCCCATTGGAATTTTTGAAGAATTTTATTTGTTTTCAACATTGAACGAGAATAATTATAACCTTATAATATTTTTTAAGATGCGTTAATAATGTTTTTATGAAAATTGGAGATGATCTTGAGATGATTGGAAGTAGTTATAGATTCATTTGAAGTAATTCTAAAATTATGTGATTAGAGCTGGAATAATGGATAAGTTATAAAAGTGTTTTTTACCATTAATAGATACTTCACATCATGAATAAAGTTAAATATAATTCCAACAAAAGCTGATCTAGTGGAATGGAGAGGGGTAAAAACTATTGGAAACTTCTGGAATTCAAAAATCTATATATTTGTGAATTATTGTAAATGGTGATGATTGATGAAGTATTATCGAGATACATTAATTTATCAGCTAAAATAAGGAGGGTATTACCAAAATTTCATTGGATATAATAGTTAAATGAATAAGAGAATATTAAGAGATAATGGAAGTACACCCATATGGTCAGTTGATTGAGGAAACATGTTAGGGATTGCCTTGTACAATTCAGTTGTGGGGAATCTCTAAAATATGAGATTGAATTGATTTATAGAATTAATTATGGAATATTGAGAATTATTGATCAAGGAGAGTAGGCCCGAGAGACTATGTAGTGAGAAAATGGGCATGAACTAAGACTAAAAAATATTGATATAAAGATAGACTGGAGTTGAGAGTCTGATATAGATAAAAAATAGAAGACCTAGAGTATTTAGTGAGAAGTATATTGAGAAGCATACCATTAGTAGAATCTACATGAATTGATCAACACCAACTGATGTAAATTTATCAAGTTACATTAGAGTTTAAATCACTTGAATATGTGTGCATAATATTACTTGATTATTATAAAAGTTTGAGATAAAGATCAACATTAGTTACTGAAACAACCCATCTCAAGTGGTCTTACTCATATCGTTACAAACACATCATAAGTAGTGAAATTTTATAAATCTAGAGGGATTCTGTGTATGTGCTAGGAAACACCATCGGTAGAGGATTATACCTCCCAAACATATTGTAATTTATCATAATATTATAGTGGAAAATCCATGACTCAAACTCATCCCAATCACAGTAAGGAGTTGGTACCCACATTGGGACTAAACCTTGTAAAAACTATGTGTGCCTTGTACTAATTTACTTTTTATTATATTTGGGTAATATCAAGAGTTATATTGATTGGATTATATCCCAATATATCATATATGTTTATTTATAAGTAAAATAAATTGTAAAATAAAATCATCACTGATTCAACCCTCTTTCTCAATGGTGCACTCATTCCTGGGGTATAAAAATTGGTATCATAGCTTACATAGGTACCCTCTATTATATCATAAAGTTTTTTAAATGGATAATATAAATTATATAAATAACAGGGGAGTTTCCACCTTTTATGAAAATAAATTTCATGGTTGGAAGAATAGGATGTTACCCTATCTTTCATCCCTCAGTCTAGAGGTTGTTGGTGCAGTAATAATGGGATTTACACCTATTAAAAGACATTATCAAATGTATTTTTATGATAAGAAGAAATTTTAAACTGATGGAAAAGTTAGTTATTCTATTCTCATGACCTTATCAAATAAATTGTACACAAAAGTGACGGGGATTCAAATAACAAAGGAAATATGGGATAATATTAAAAGCTGTTTTGAATAAAATGTGAAAGTTAAAAAAGCTAAGGTATAGATTTGGAGAAATATATTTAAGGATATAAAAATGGATGAATAAGAAACCATAGATGAATATTTTATAGGATTCAATAAAATATCCACTAATATTAGTGGCTATGGAGAAAATTTAGAAGATTATACAATTTTTCTGAAGTTGTTGAGAAATTTTCCTAACAGGTTTGATCCTAAAATTTCATAATTGGAAGATAGAGATGCTATTACCCTTGATAAATTTCACAATATTATAATTTCATATTATATGATATATAATCTAGTATTCAAAAAATTTCAAAGAATAAATTTCATTTGAATATATTAGAAAACTCAAATTCAAGGATGAAGAAGTTGAAAATTCTAGTGATTCTGATAAAGAAAAATAAAAGGAATAATATTATAAGATAATCACATCAATTATCTAAAATAATTTTATATGAGGTAATTAAAAGTATAAATACATACTTCCACTTAAGTGGTTCAAGTGTGGTGACATTAGAAAATTATCTAAAAAATTTCCAAAAAAGAAAAGTGGAGAGTAGGAAGATAATGATCAGAATGAGAAGTCTCAAAAGAATAAATTTGGTAAAAAATCAAGAGAGGTTACTAAATTAGTTGAGAACAAAAATAAGTTACCAAAAACAAAAAGAATAAGTATAATGAGTAAATATGAAGAATATTATCTTTCTTCAAGTAGTCATCCATAAGAAGAAGTTATTGAAAATTTCACAAACATTATGAATCATGTAGAGATACATGAATACTCCTCAAGAAATGAAGAATAAAAAGGTGTGATAACCTATATGAAACACATGATGAAATCTATTCTTAAGGAATATGTTGAGAAAAATACAAAAATCAATAATAGAAACAAGACATTTAAGAAATAAAATGATAAGAATATTGAAGGAAATAAGAAGTATATCAAAAGGAAACCAGTTTACATTGATCAAATCAAACACTTTAAGTTGAAAGTTGCTGAGCAATGTAAGGCTATGAAGGATCTTGAAGAAAAACTGACATTAAAGGTAAAATAACTGTTAAATACATAATAAAAGTGTATTAAAGATAATAATTCATTGAATAAGATGAGAGAATACTTAAAAAAGGATATATAAGTCAAATTTTAATCATATCAAGTGAATGGGAAACAAATCCCAAATAGACATGTGAAATATGTTCCTATTAAAATTAAAATCAAATCTATTTTTTCAAATAGTACATGTTCAAATTCAAAAAATGTGAAAGTTTAGTCCAAGAAAAGTGATGATAAATATTATATATCAAGGTAAGGAAAGCATATCTTAAGAATAATCACCTACTCAAGGAAAAATAAAGCTCAAAGTATGGAATATCAGTAGCAACAATATCTTGAATATAGTTATTATCAACATGGAAGATCTAGATTCAATGGCTATTGCTGGTGCTATGGGTTTTATGGGAACAAAGAATACTAATATTGGTATGAAATGTCATTACCTTGGACTAGGAATGAATCAAGGGTGATATTTTATAACATCAATGGAATTAAATATGAGAAGTTTATGAGAAAAAATATAATGAAAAAAAAATTCAACAAGAATGGAAAATTAAAAACATGATTTAGTGTCTAGAATAAATACGTGGAAGGTGTGACCAAAAGGGTCACATTGATGAATAGTGTATTACCACTCTCCTAGGGATGTTTATATATGTTAAAAAAATTAAGTATATTTAGAAGGTGAATTAGGAAGAGAATTCACTCATTCTAGAAGTTTCTTTGAAAGCATGTAAGAAAGATAAACCATAGATTCTAGATAGTAGTTATTCCTCACATATGTATAGTGACAATTTTTTTTCAAGAATATTGAAAACCATTATGGAGGGGATATTCCATTTATAAATTATATCTCTTTAAAAATCAAGTGAGTTGGAACTACTGAGATAGAAGATCAAAAGTGAAAATATAAATATTTTCACTATATTAAAGATCTTAAGAACAATATTTTGAGTGTGACCCAATCATGTGATGATGAAAATGAAGTTGTTTTTAAGAATTATTTATGAATCATTAATAATTCAAAGTATGGAATATTAATCACTAAAAGAGAGAGAACAAGTGGAAACCTATTCCAAAATCAGTGATCCAACCAATTCTTACTTCCCTAGTGACAAAGATGAGAATAAGCTATAGAACAAGATACTTGGCTACCTTTTATATAGGAATTTGAGAAAAATATCAAAATATGATGTGGCGAGAGATAAACCCCAACTAAAAAGTGAAATAGATGCTACTTTTATAATATTACAAGAGTGGAAAATGGTTGAAGGAACTCATAAAAGAGTAGATATCCACTCCACCAGTCCACTGGAACTTACTCATTCAGATGTGTGTAGTCCAATGAGACATAAGTATACTAAGGATGATCTATATTACATTAATTTTATTAATTACTACACTTTTATGACTAATTTCATGTTTAAAAAACACAAGTTAGAATCCATTGAAATGTTCAAAATATTTAGAAGATAGGTTGAGAAAGAGTTTGAAGTTTATATCAAAAAGATTAAATCAGATAATGTAAATGGATATACATGTAATTATTTTGAAATATATCTTGAAAATAAAATAATCAAGAATTACTATATAATTCCATACACACCCCAATAGAATGGTATAACTGAAAGAAAGAATAAAAGTAGTGTTGAGATGGGAAGAACTATGCTAGTTGAGCATAATATTTCAATTATTTTGGAGAGAAGATGTTTTTAATACTCTTCATATTCAAAATAGGTGTTTGAGGAGACCTATGAAACATAATACACCCTATGAGAAGTGGTATAAGATAAATCAAACTATTAATTACTTTAAGGTTTTTAGAAACCCTTGTTACATGAAGATAAAAATCACTAATCTAGGAAAGTTTGAAGAAGAATAAGAGATATTCGTGGGATAATTATCCAATTTAATTGGATTAAAATGATGGAATAAAAGGATTTAAAAAATCATTGATTGATTTTATATAAAAATTATTAAAAATATGTGGAATATAGAAGTTTCAGTTGAAGCAGGTGATGAGAATATTGAAGTTGAAAGTATATAATTTTAAAAAAAAACAAGTTGATGAAGAAGCTATGAATGTGAAAAATTCTATTAATATTGATTCTAAATAATCTAGTGATGAATATGTGACTACTAAAAATTATATTTTTAGGTATAAATTATTAATGAATCACATTGATTCATAAATTATCATTGGCAATCAAGTGGCACCAGTTCAAATAAGAAATAAATTGATACTTGAAAATCAGACTAACCTCATTTCACAAGTTGAAAATAAAACTGTACATAGTTGAAAATGAGAAGTGGATAAATTATATGAATTAAGAACTTTTTAATATTGAGAATAACTGCACTTGGGATATTATTCCAATGCTATAAAATAAAAATGTGATTGAAACCAAGTGAGTTTTCAGAAACAAATTAAATGCAAAGGATAAAGTGTTAAGAAAAAAAGCTAGATTGATTTTCAAAGGATACTCATAGATGAAAGGAATATAATTTGAATAAAAATTTAAACTAGTGGAAAGGATAGAATCATTTAGAATGTTTATGGATGTGGTCGTAGATATTCACTAAAAGTTTTTTCAAATGGATGTGGAATCTAACTTCCTAAATTGAGATATAGAATAAGAAGTTTTTATTGAATAAATTGAGTATTTTATTCTAGATAATGATGATATAATGGTATATAGGTTAAAGAAATATTTTTATAGATTAAAACAATCACTTAGATCCTGATATTCAAAATTATATAGTTGTTTGAGAGGTGTAATTTTCAAAGGGAAGGGTTGATAGCAACCTACATGTGAAAGATATGTTCACAGGTACCCTAATTATCATTTTGTATGTAGACGAAATTAAATTTTCTGGTGAAAAATAGTATCCATATAAATAATTCATAGATAAAATGAATAATTTCTTTGATATATCCATACTGGGATTGATGAACTATTTTTTGGGATTATATATTTCATAAAAAGTTAATTACATATTCTTATCCTAAGAGAAATATGCTATATAATTATTGAAAAAATTTAGCATGGAGGATTATAAAGAAGTTTTAACACCTATAGTAGTTGGAACTAAACTGAGTAAAGATAAGGCTAGAATTAGTGTTAATCAAAAGTAATTTATAAGAATCAATGGAAATTTACTTTATCTTATAGCATCAATACTATATTTGGTTTATGTAGTGAAACTTTTTATAAGATTTCATAGTGATACTAAAGAGTATCATATGTTGTTATCTAATAGAATTCTGAGATATGTTAGAGGTACTCTAATATATGTCTTGTTGTATAGAAACATATTATAATTAAACTTTTAGGGATGCACAAACGTAGACTGGGTAGGAGATTATACTGATAGGAAGTCCACATCAGGTGGTACATTCTTCCTTGGTGAGAGCCACATGAGTTATAATAGTAAGGAATAGAGTTCAATTTCCTTGAGTACAATTTAGGTAGAGTATATTGCATCAACAAATGTCCATATATAGATGTTATGGATGCAAGTATAACTAAAAAATTTAAATATTTAAATTTAAACTCCATTAATAATTCCATGTAATGATCATAGTGATATCGATATATCAAAAAATCTATTTTAACACTCAAGATCAAAGTATAATGAAATTATATATGTTTCAATAAATAAAAAGTGGATAATGGTGATGTGAAAATTGAATACCTTTTCACCAAATTTCATATTATAGATATTTTTTATAAGGTAATACCATGAGATAGATTTTTAGAATTGAGGATGAAACTTCATGTTCAAAATTATCCTCTCACTTGAGGATGTGTAGGATGAACCCCCAATATGATTTAAATTATGTTGTCAAATGGGGAGATAAAGTGTCATACTTCTTTGTCAAAGGGGTATTTTTATTTTTCAAATAGGGAGATATAATCTTTATTTATCTGTTAATTCAAAGCTATGATTATTTATTAAAGGAGAATAAAATTTTAATGAGTGAAAAAATTGAGGGAAAGAATATATAATCCATTTATACAAACATTTCTAGTTATTGGGAGATAAAATTATCTCAAAAAACACCTTATCTAGTAGTGTGGTGTTAATAAACTTCTCATTTTAGAAAGGATGTGCTTTAATGATTCCAGTTTGAGTTATTGATTTTTTGAAAAGAGTTGAGTGGAGCTAAAAAAAGTTTAATAGAGTTGACAAAAAATCTAATAAGGGAGATTGAAGATCCCATTGGAATTGATGAGTGATTGGATTTGTTGTCAATATTTAATGAGAATAACTAGAACCCTATGTGACTATTTAAGACATGTTTAGAATGTTTTTGTGAATATTAGATTTGAACTTGAGATGATTGGAAGTAATTTTGGATTCATTTGAAGTAATTCTAAAATTATGTGATTGGAGATGTAAACATGGTCAAGTCCTAGAATTTCCATAAGGATCATCTAGAGAAAACTTCATAAGGGTCATTTAAGCTCTGGTGTGTAGAATAAATAAAGTCAAGACCAGATCATAAGAGTCATTTGAAATTTAATAATGGTTATTGAGAACTTCTTTGAGGGTCATTTTATACTCTGTAAGGGTCATTCTATCTAAAGACTAAAAATTTGGTGAAGGAAGAATTTATGTAAGGCTCATTGAGGGCTCCATAAGAGTCATTTATGAAAGGGTCATTGAGGAATACATAAGTTTAATTTCCACAAGGGTCACTTACTCTTATGAAGTGTTATATAAAGTGGAAATGGTAAAGGTATGAAACTTAAAATTAACTTCATAAGATTCATTTTACTCTTATGATATGGTTCAAACAAGGAGTTTTACATGAGTCAGAACCTTTGTGAAATTCTGTGAGTTTTCTTAAGAATTAAATATCTAAGATTTATAGAATAAATATTCTGAAGAATAAATAAAATCTTATGAATCCCAAGATGATCTTCAGAGGATAAAACATAATAAATGAGATTTGTGATTTAATTTGAATATTTTAAGTAAATTAAAATGGATTGATGTTTCACTGATCTTAAATTCAAAATCACATGAAATTGAATATGATATGATACTAGTTGAGTTATCAATGTGTGTTTCATAATGAATAGATTCTTTAAACTATGAATAAAGTTGAATATGATTCCAATCAAATATGATCCAGTGGAATGAAGAGTGTGATCGCTATAGGAATCTTTTGTAATTCAAAAATCCACATATTTTTGAATTATTTTAAATAGAGATTACTATTAAAGTATTAACATAATAATTTAATTTATCAATTGAAATAAGGATTCCATTTTTTTTAATTTTACTAAATATAATAGTTAAATGAAGAATAGAATATTCAAATATTATGGGAGCACACCCACATGGTTAGTTTATTGAGGAAACACACCATGGACTGCCTTATACAATTATGTTATAATAAATATCTAAAATATGAGATATAATTTAATTTAGGATCTTTAAAGTATGTATTTATCACATATATAGATAAATAAAATTCAAAATAAAATACATACCTTAATCCATTGAATTTATGGATTTGAGTCTCCTTGATTTTCTCCCACTTAAAAGGATTTCTATCCTTTCCCTACTCTCTATTCCACAATGGTTTTGATGGAACATATCATAATTGTAATTGAGACTTAATTGTAAAGGAAAATACCCTTTAAATAGGGATAAAATAGTTTTCATGGGTGGTTATTTAATTAACCATCAAATTCCATCAATTTGAAAAGTTTATCCCTCATCATCCCATTATAATAATATTAAAAAATATGGCATGAGTTATTCCAACATTTTTTCACTTAACTCATGTGATAATAATTTATGATGTTTAATACATTCAATTAGTTATTATGCACATTTATATATATTATATCATGTATACAAAATTCATCATAATTAAGGATAATGTCCATATGAGTCATGGTGTTCATATATTATCTATTAATATACTCCCTTCCATGTACTAAAATATTGAAATTTTCCTTCTAATAATTAAAATGTGATATATATATATATATATATATATAATTGGCCTAATGATAATGTCTTTATTAAAGACTATGCATGTTATCATTATTGAATTCAATCATGCATGATTATTAAAAAAATAGGCAACATGATTAAAACATTTATAAGTCTAAGTGTCAATTGTAATAATCATAACAGTCAATACATATAATGAAACCTACTAAGTAACAATTCCCATACATTCAACATGTCTAATAAATGTCCAAGGTAAACATGCTAAAAGAGACTATGTATTGAGAAACTGATCATTCACCAAGACTAAAAATTATTGAGAGAAAGAGAGACTGAATCCAGGAGTATGAGATTGATAGAAAAACTAAAAAAATTCCAAGTATTAAATGAGAAGAAAATTGAGAATCTTATCATCAAAAAAATATGAATGATTTGAGTAAGGATAACTAGTTTAAGTTTATCAAGTGATATTAGAGGTTAAAGTACCTAAATAGGTGATCACACTTTGATTTGATTATTCTAAAGGCTCGAGAGGAATATTAATATTATTTGTTGAAGCATCCTACAAGTGATCTTACTCAAGTTGTTCTAATCACATTATAAATAGTGAGATATTGTAACTCCATTTAAATGTTGTGTATGTGTTGGGAAACATCATAGGTAAAGGATGATACCTCCATAACCCACTGTAACTGATTAAAATATTATAGTATAAAATCTATGACTCAGACTCATCCTGATCATAATAAGAAGTTGACACCCACATTAGGACCAAACCTTATAAAAACTATGTGTGCCTTTACCTTATTTATTTTCTATTTAATTTTGGTAAGACTAAGAGTGATATTGAGTGGATCATATCCTAACATATCACAAAGGTTGATTTATAAGTAAAATAAATTGTAAAAGAAAATCACCATTGATTCAAAACCTCATTCTTAGTGGTGCACCCATTCTTGGGTCATATCACTACTCACCCAAAAATAAAATCCAAACATATTTTTACACACATCCAATTGCATCTCATGCATATGGTACATGAAATTTTCATATAAAGGTTTATAGTTATATAAAATTGATAATCCTTCAAGAGTAATATTGGAGAAATAGATAGCCAACCCCCACATTTATACAATAAGTTATAAGCCTCCGGGCGAGTGGGAAGTCCAACCCCAAGTCCCTCTACCCAGGGATACACTTAGGGGAGATTCTAATTCATCATAACTTTAACACCTAATACGTATGAATTATATTCAATAACTAAATTAATGTTAACAAATTTGATTACAAACCAAATTAAAAGTAGATGGAAACTAAATCTATTTATCATACCCAACATGTAAATCTTAAATTCAAGTATGATAACTTAGAATTAGTTTAGAAATTAAATTAAAACATACACATATTCATAATAAAATCAATTTATAACTATGAATAAAGAAGAGAATAAATTTTAAATAAATGAAAATTTCACATATTTAAATATGAGAAAAACATTTATGAACAATTCATAAATAAAATCTAATTATAAATACTTTATAGTTTTTATCTATTCATTATGAACCTTCCATAATCTTGAATATAAAAATTTTATATTTATTTTCATAATATAAGAACCTTTAACCATACATTATATGAAATTTCCTTTAAATATATGATATTTTATGAATTATAAACATTTTATAATCTAAAAACTCTTATGTAAACAATTTACATAATCTAAATATCTCATATTTAAAATTATTTAAATCTTGATAAAATCAGTCATAAAAAATCTCTTGACGTGGTTTAAATAATATTCAAATAAGGCCCTTAATTTAAATAATTCAAATTAAGTATTATGAACAATTCATAATATTAAATATAAAACACTTTATATTTTGGAATTATTTTTCAATTTATAAAAACTTTATAAATTAACCTTATGATTTCTAAAAAAAATTTTTATTTCTAAGTTATAAGTCATGCCATATAATTTGGTAATTTTTTTAATATTAACACTTAATATTGAGGAGTATTTAATAATAAATGTTTCATAAAGATCAATTAATTAATTATAAACTCTTTATAATCAATAAATTTATAAACACTTTATAAATGAATAAATATCCCTAAAATACCTTTTATCATTATTTATAAACAGTTTATAAACAATATAATTCAATTCAAAATCAAATTTTAAGAAAAATATAATTTTAATCATCAATGAGGTTTTAAATTCTAATAGGAGTCATAGGATATGATTGATATGTCAAAAATTTATAATCCATCAGTCATAACTTATGACTAATAGTCGTATCATCAAATACAATAGACCAACGATGCACTATCAGTCATATTTTACAATTGATTGCCAAATTTTTACCTAGGATATCATATATCACATTTAACGATAAGTGTTTATATCACCTTATCGATTTGATGATCTATTTATTGAAACACAATTATTTATATAATAAGATATAATATATCAAGAGTCATACACTATTAATTATAAAAAATCATGGGTTTTTTACTGAATAATTTCTTATGATGCCCCATATAATATGCTACGACTCAATCGATCATAATAAAACCCTATATAATATTTTGTGATAAGTAATATGACATGTAATATAGTATCAATAATATTCATTTTGATCATGATTTCATAAATATAAAAATATACTAAGCACTAATACCACTTTTAGGTTTCAAAGGGATCTAAAAAAACTTTTTAAACAGTGGAAGAAATATATAAAACCCATACCTAGATTGAACATGCAAGAATAAATGGAACCATGCATACCAAAAACGAATATCCATGGAAACTAGTATACATTTCACAAAAGAAATTCATTGTATCATTCTTTACCAATTCTTGATAAAGATCACTATAAATGAATCCAAAAAGCATCCCTCCACCAGAGGTATCCATAGGCTATTGAATCACTTATTGTATGATTGGGATTATTCATCCTCTATGGCGTGCCAACACTTAATGATGCAAAGGAGGTAGAAGATGAGAGTTACAAGGTAAGGGAGTTTTGGACAAATCTCAAGAGTTATTTCATACTATCATCACATGGAAGTATACCCCTTTAAACAGCCCTGACGGATTCTCTTTAAGTGAGATTTCATTTACTCATGCGTTATAATGAATGAGTAAATACCACTCAATTGATTCATATAATGATTACATAAATGCATCTCCCATATTTTTTAACTTATGAAGTGGTTATTAATGATAGGTAATGTGGGAATTATTCACTTTAATGATAGATTATATCATTCAACCACCCATATAATCAAATACAGTGGCATGTAGATTCCATTCAACATAGATAATCATACACTATGATTAGCACAGTAAGTGACATTATGATATAGTCTAATCATATAACATGTTACAGAAGGAAACACTATGTTTTCTCTAAACCATGTATCATGATATCCCTAAACCATAAAATACAATATAGACACATTAAATCATCTATAATTGGGTTTTAAGGAATACCACATTTATATTTCAACTTCATTCATACTTAGTGAAGATCAAAGTAATGACATACATATGATATCCATCCTTCAGAGGTATCCATGGTCTGCTAAATCACTTGAAAATCTAGAAATATTCTCCATCCTCTATAGAATTCTAGTGAATCATTATGTAAAGGAGACAAGAGAAGAGAGAAACATGTAAGGGAGTATAATTTTTGTACCCAATTGGATTATAGTTATATTTATTATCAATAAGGATATGAAGTTGTAAAGAAGACTTTGAGTCAAGTTGGGATGGATTTTTGTTGTTGAGAAGTTCTAGAATACAACCCAAGTGATATTGAGTTTGGTTAAGATAAGTCTAGAATAATACAGGGTTGGAGTAGACCTATGTAAGGGTAAAAAATAGTTACATGAGGGTAAAATATGAATTACACTATCTGTGTAAAGGTAACATAAGACCAAAGTCAAGGTAATATAAGATCCATGTTAAGGTAACACTGAATTCTATTTTGATATATAAAGGAAAATATAATCTTGCATCAAGTTTATCATGGAATTACATTACCTATGTAAAGGTAATCAGGTTCTATGTAAAGTTTAACCCATGCCATTTCTTAGAGGTTAATGTATACTGACAGTATGAATCTACCACTGATATTTTGTATTTTTTATCATATGAATTTGATGATAATCATAATTATTTAGACTATATGACTTCATGAGTGTTTGAATTCATAAAAAGTTAAAAAATTTCAAAGTAATGAGAATTTCATATTACCTAAAAGTTTTGTATGACTTCAAAGTTTTGTATGATTTTGTGTTGAGACAAGGTTGTAGAAAATCTATTTCATATGAATTCATAATTCATTCAAAATTCAAGATGGACCAAAAAGTAGAAAAGGTGTTGATCGTATGACTTTGTTATTGAGCATATGACTTTGAAACTGATTATAAAGAGCCCAACCCCAGTATCCTAGAGTTGGTGTCTAAATTATTACATTGGTTTTAGATATAAGTGATTACATCCCAAAATACTGAATAGTTTAGTAGTCTTTGAAAACTATATACATACTTGATTCCCATATTAAATATGAATACACAAATTACAACATTTTTTTTGATAATATCATTATTCCATCTATCATATCCTTGCATATCATTCATAGTACACTTCTTGGATTCTTGTGAAAGAAAAAAACAAGGGTGTGCTCAAATTCTTAGTAAGGGTCACATACAACGGAAGCTATCACGAGTAAATAAAGTGTGATCAATAATATATAATAAATATGGAAAGGTAAATATCTGAAAACACATTCCATTAAACCAATAACTTAAATATGATGATTATATAAGGTATAATCAATATGGAAAGGTAAATAATTGAATACACAAGCTATTTAATAAATAAAATTAGCATAAAATGCATCCATGGACAATATCAATGCAATAATTGTAACACCCCAGGTAAATAAAGAATATGACATTTTTATATTTATCTATATTTGTGAATAAAATATTAATATGACTTTAAAGGGGACGTTATGCTCGATGGCGTACCCAACACGCAACAACGAGATTCTTGGGAATCTTACGTTGCACTCTAATAATAAAATAATATTATTTTAAATGGCAGTTAACATGTAGCCGTTGTATTGGAGAGAATGGATAGAAATAACTAAAATATGATTATATATGTTTTTAAATGTTTTTACATTTATCCAATAAAAGATAAAGGCTTAAAATACGGAAAGAATTCAATTTTAGGCGTATATGCCCTAGTTTTCACTAAAGGTTCACTTATCACCTTTTGATGGAGAACCCTCTTTAAATATAGTTTTGGTAAATCTTATAAATTCTTTTGGACCAAATAAAATCCTTCTTTATAATTGGGACAACAAAATTTACTTTGTGTATGTTTTTGTTATTCTTCCGATAAAGTTCATTTTTTTATGAATAAGTGAAAAATGTTGTATTTTAATTCAAAACCTATTTTAATCTAATTTATTTATATGATTAGATTATCTTTTGAATTGGTTTTAAAGTGAAACCATAAAATATTTTTACCATTTTATTCAATGGTGGACTTTGTAATTAATTTCACTTTAAAATTCGACATAAACAAATATCAATTTTTTGATATATATTGTTTCTTAAAAACACGCTATTTGTTTTGACAGCGGGAGTTAATTATTAAATTAATTAATTCTACTTATATTATTTGAATTAGGTAATATAAACATCATTTTTGAATTCGGAATATCAAATATAGCTTAGAGTGAATTTTTGGTAATTTTCTGAAAAACTCCAATTTTTGATGAATATTGAAACCACTAAGTGGTAATCAAGCAAACTGATTTTTCAGTTAAATGAAAGTTTACCACTAATGTGTATTGAATTTTGAAAATCTGACATACATGTTTGTCATTAGTATGTAAAATTTGGTTCAATGGGATGAAAATAATTTTTTGGTGAATAGTAACTTTTTTTCATTAATCGCGATTAGAGGTAATTAGTGTAATTTAAGGTAAAAATGATATTATAAAAATATGAAAACACCATGACACTTGTCCTACCCCTATTGGATGAGTCATGGACGACCAAGACAACCCATGGGTCGATTTAGGGGACCCTATGGAGCCTCTTGGGTGAGATAATGACTTTAATGCCTTTTTTTTAAATAAAGGTGAAAATGACACTAACATAAATTGTTTTACTAAAACAATTTTTATAAGGGGTTATAATAATCATATTTTTGTCTATAAATACTCTTTGGAAAGATAAAAAGTTTTACTAAATCATGATATTTTTGTTATAATTTTTATACATTAAATAATTTAATTTAATTATGACATCATGATGATGCAACGATGACCTCATTAATTAACAGTTTAAATAAAATAAAACGATAATATAAAATCTAAGACCTAAACTTGTCCAAAAACTATTGGATGGGAATATTTAGAAGACTTATCATCTTATCTTATAAATATATCAATGTGGGACCTTAGAAATTCGAAACACTTTTGAAAATAAAATAATAGTTCCATGATTTCCAAAAGTGCCCCTCCTCTCCTCTTATAAAAGGCCCCCACCTCTACCTCATTTCACACACTCCTCAAGCCTTTGGCTCGTCCATCCCCTGCCCATTTACTCTCTAAAAATCCCTCTCCTCATCCTAGAGGATTACATTTTGGAATAATCCTTTCAAAGGAAGCCTTTAGGCTCAAATCAAAAGGAGTTACACTTTTAAAGGTAATTCATTCTCTCATGTTCATTTGTTTTATTTTGCTTCTCCAACCCCCTAAACTCTTTTTATTTACTTCTTTTGTAACAACAACATTATCTTCAATATAATAGGATGTTTTTATAAGATTTATTCGAGCTACACTCTCACACAACTACATCAAATGGTTAAAGAACATACGGTTTCCGTGGATGGTGAAATTCTGCCTCCCGAAACGGTGATTGTTCAATACTCATTTAACACCTTCAAAGGTGGCCATTATGATGTCACTATTTTTATATATAATATGTTTATTCTTTCCTTAAGCTTCTGTATTTTTCATTTATGGCATACCATTATTTTTTCCATTATGGGTATACACGATATCTTCATTTTAGGAAGTGCGGACTACCGCCCCCTCAAAGTGATGTGATTCGTTAATGCCATACGTGGGACGTATAAAGGATGGATTTAATGTTATTATAAATGATGTTATAATGGAATTATAATATACCTATATATAATTATTATTTCTTTCCATTAAATTATGAGATAGAAATGAAAGTAGCGTTCATGCGTACGTACGGCTTACCGTCTCCATGAACGGTGCATTTCATTTTTTATCCCCAAATGTAATGTAATTTTATAAGTACATGTATATAATGGATATATATGATGAATGATACATCTAAATGATGAATATAATTCTGGAATTAAAATATACATACCTCTCATTTAGTTTTAATTCCATTAATATGACAAAGAAATGAAAGTAGCGTTTATGCGTACGTACGACTTACCGTCTCCATGAACGATGCATTTCATTTCTTACCTCTAAATGATTATGTAATATTATAAATACATGTATATGCTGGATATATATTATATATATGCTATCCAAATCAGTAATGTCATTCTGGATATAAAGAACCTTTGACCACACGAACAACATGTAATTGTAAGAAGTCCACTTTCGACTTAAGAACCAAATATCGACAAAACAAACATTATTAACTTAAATGATTACATAATGTTTATAACATGACAATAAGTGATATAAAAGGAATAATGAACTAGAAAAAGGTTCTTAATAAAGTGGAAATTAAATCAAGTTTATTATTCAGGACGTTAAAGAATGATCGAGTCAAGTCGGACCCGAGGTAAGGGATCCTACTCCTCTCTTTCTTTTTAAGTACACTCTTTTATGTCATTCCTTTTAAGCTCATCTTTCTTATGATTGGGATGTTATTTTATATTACTACTACTGTACTTATTATTTTCATATGATGAGATACCCTATCTACTCTCATCAATCCATTTTGGAAGTTTTAAGTGGCGCCGTTAGGCTGCCGAGTTTTCATAAGATATTTTTCATCTCACTTTTATTCCCGTGATATTTATGCTACATTTGCCACAATTTCCTTTGAGTGGTGTATGTACTACCCATTATTTTACTCATTGTGTAATATACTTTCTTTTATGAGTATTTACATCAATGTTGTATTGTCCTTCTTTCATGAGGTGTATGTTTCGAAAGATACCCATGTCGGTAAGGGAACCTTTCACCCTCCTCTTTTTAAAAGACTTCTTTTGTTGGGTCTTTTAATTTACATATTGTTATGTTGGGATATGTTCTAATATATCCTTATTGATGTAAATTGTATGTGCAAGTGATGAGATACCCTTTTTTTATCTCTCATCAACTCATTTTGATGTGACGCCGTTAGGCTGTCAAGGGAACTTCTTAACCCAATTTTGATTTCTTTGGGTTCAACATGTAGTTATTGAATATGTCATCCTTTGAATATGTGTGAATGACCTTTGATTATTTTACACTTAATATCCAATTATATTGGGTGTATTTATATTTGTCACACATAATTTTGAGATTGATTTATCCTTAATTTAAGGATACCTTCTTTATAAGGGATTTCATCACATTTTACGTCCCTATTGAGACTCCATTGTTGTTATGCACCAATTCACTCTTATATGGTGTATATTCTGTCCTTTGGAATATTATATCATGAATCCATTTATTCTCATGATATTATAAAGTTCTGATTAAATGTTATTCCTCAATTATTGTATTCAAGTGTCTCTAATTTTGGTAAAAACCCTTTAACCAAAATATCACTTTAAATGTTTTAATGATTTGTTCTTATTAATATCCATGTTTTAAAAATGGTTTTAAGGATTTATTTATATGGATATTAATGGTTTAAAATGTTAAAAGCTTCAAGGTGGTATGGGACTTCGTCTCAATCTCCTTTCATTGAGGCATATTTTGTTTTATACACAACCTTCTTTTATACCGTGTATAAACCCATTTGACTTTTAAGTTTATTCAAAAGGAATATTTTTTATACGAAGCATTTACTAAACGACAAGAGGGGATGTTTTTTTGTCATACTCATGCGGCGACAACTACTTCTCCACCGTCCTGACCATTATTTGAGTTTCGGCTTCCTCTACAAGCCATACCTTCTTTTTAAAAGAAAAATAAATACCATGTTTTACTTTTCTTTTATTTTGGTATTGAAAATGGTTTTCATAATGTTTTTATATCAATGTGTTGTATTGATATCTTGTGATTGAAAGGTGGAAATGTTATGTTTCCTTTAAGCATGTTTTATGTGATATGATTATGTTGAGGTTCTTGGGAATTATTATGAAAACGGGTGGTTCCGTAATAAACTAAGGGCGGGTGAGCCCGATATAGCTCTCCAATGCATTGGGTAACACGAAGGAGTGAAACGTTAAGGTTTCTCCGAAGAGATTTAGGGAATATACTGTGATGGGTATTCCAAACGTAACCAAGAGGGTTACTCCCTACGTAAGAATGTTATGAATGACTCAAGTTACCTTTATGTCTTATGATTTCTTTGATTTATTCATGGTTTGATGAGGTATGTTAAAGTGCCTATGTTTTATGGGTAAAGTATGATTTCATTATTATGTATATATGAACTCATGTGTCCTTTCCATATTTTTATAACCCTTACTGAGCTTTTTATGCTCATCCCAAGTTTTTGAAATGTTTTTCACAGGTCAAGGGAAAGGTACATGATGTGATGATAGTGTCAAGGATGTGTCAAGAAAGAATCCGTGTTTTATTTTAAATATGTTTCCATTGATGGGAAGAATGAATATTGTCTTTTATGTAACCACTTTGTTTAAATGTGGAATGTAATGCAAGTTTCATGATCTAATTATCTAAAACTCTAAACCTGAAAAGATCCTCAATGTGTAATCTTGTAATAACTCAAGATTAAGTAAGGTTTAAGGATGGGGCCTTATAGTTGGTATCAAAGGTCGGTTTAGATAACTTTAGAGGTTAGGGTATTCTCTAAGCATAAGTGACATTACTATAATGGTTAGGATTTCAGAAAGAGTCCTAGTTTTAGATAAAGTCAATGAGTAAGTATATCTTAGTGTTTAACTTCCTCATTAGTACATGATGGTTTTGTTGATATACTCACACTGACATTTCTGTTTTTAGTGAATGGCTGGATCTCGCAGGCACCAAAGTGACAATTGGTTTGAAGGAAACTGTGGTGGTTCTCTGATTAAGAGACTCGATGAAATGGGGTATTCAATGAGGAAACTCGTGGTTGTTCTAAACCAACTATCAAGGAGTCATGATCAACCACGTGAACCTTGGTATGTTCTATAATGCATCATGTACGAGATGACCAATCGATGTGGAAGTTCAGGTAATAATTAAAAAGGTAACCATTAGGGTTTATATGATCCTACTTTTGAGGTAATTATGGGTTATTATATGTTATGATGGAAAATGAAAGGCATGAGATAAACTTGAGGTTAAAATATGTTATGTTTATTTTTGAATATTTTATCTCGTTTTGGGAAATGTTTTGAGAATTATATAGTTTTGGAAAAAGGACAACACGCAGACCGTGTGACAACCCGTCGCGTCGGACAATGCTGCGGGAATCGAACTCACAACCAAAGTGCGACTGGTATTTATCGCCTACCACTGGACTACGTGAAGTCCCTGGTTAGTTTGACTGATTCTTTCTAGTTATATGATTTTATGAATTAAGAGTAAGTTGATTTTGGGTTATTTATGAAAATGATTAACCTATCATGGAGGATATGTGATTAGGTTAATTACTTTTCAATACGAGACTTTAGGAGCAACTGATGTTGTTTGGAGATAAATGTTACGATTTAACTTGGAAGACTATGTGACTAAATCCTTCAAATATTTGGGTTTCAATCTTAGATTGGTTTACTTTGAAGAATTTTATGGACAAATTGTTTATCTAATGGTCCTCATTGAACTTTGGGTTTTGTTGGACAAATTTTGGAGGTTAAGAATAGATTTTCTTTTTATAAAGGGTTATCCTTTTCTGGATTATTTGGTCTTGTACAAGCCTTTTTGGTTTTGGTTTTGGTTAAAGTCTAAAGACATGGGATGTATATAGTTCTCTTTTGTGGATTAGGTGATTCTCTAAAAGTTGATTATAGTACTCTTAATGTGAACAAGTCTTCCTAAATACTCGCCTTTTGGAGAAAATATGAGTTTGTGTAAGGAATCTAATAAAAGTTGAAAGTCAACATGATAAGTGATTATGTTTCCTTATGAATAAATTCCCCAATAAAAAGTATCTTAAAACAAAAATGTTGTCTTTTAACTTTTCCTACTGGGGAATCGAATACCGTTTAACCCATCACAATTTTGTGATTTTCTCATGGTTAACTTTCTCCTAAACATGTTTTCTATCACTCTTCATCAGAACATGACCCTATTTTTTCTCCTCCATGTCCATGTTTTCATACTTGGAATCCTAGTATGGGTTAACTCGGATGACCTTTGTACTTATCTTTCTTTATTTTAAAGTGATTGTTTTACCGACTCTTCTTCCGATGTGGGACTTTCAAGGATGTTTCCAAGCCCAATTTTAAAATGGCGAGGACACAATTCCCAAAAGGGGGGAAGGATGTAACACCCCAGGTAAATAAAGAATATGAAATTTTCATATTTATCCATATTTATGAATAAAATATTAATATGACTTTAAAGGGGACTCTATGCTCCATGGCGTACCCAACACGCAACAACGAGTTTCTTGGGAATCTTACGTTGCACTCTAATAATAAAATAATATTATTTTAAATGGCAGTTAACATGTAGCCGTTGTATTGGCGAGAATGGATAGAAATAACTAAAATATGATTATATATGTTTTAAAATGTTTTTACATTTATCCAATAAAAGATAAAGGCTTAAAATATGGAAAGAATTCAATTTTAGGCGTATATGCCCTAGTTTTCACTAAAGGTTCACTTATCACCTTTTGATGGAGAACCATCTTTAAATATAGTTTTGGTCACTCTTATACATTATTTTGGACCAAATAAAATCCTTCTTTATAATTGGGACATCAAAATTTACTTTGTTTATGTTTTTGTTATTCTTCTGATAAAGTTCATTTTTTTTATGAATAAGTGAAAAATGTTGTATTTTAATTCAAAACCAATTTTAATCTAATTTATTTATATGATTAAATTATCTTTTGAATTGGTTTTAAAGTGAAACCATAAAATATTTTTACCATTTTATTCAATGGTGGACTTTGGAATTAATTTCACTTTAAAATTCGACATAAACAAATATCAATCTTTTGATATATATTGTTTCTTAAAAACACGCTATTTGTTTTGAAAGCGGGAGTTAATTATTAAATTAATTAATTCTACTTATATTATTTGAATTAGGTAATATAAACATCATTTTTGAATTCGGAATATCGAATATAGCTTAGAATGAATTTTTGGTAATTTTCTGAAAAACTCCAATTTTTGATGAATAGTGAAACCACTAAGTGGTGATCAAGCAAACTGATTTTTCAGTTAAATGAAAGTTTACCACTAATGTGTATTGAATTTTGAAAATCCTACATACATGGTTGTCATTAGTATGTAAAATGTGGTTCAATGGGATGAAAATAATTTTTTGGTGAATAGTAACTTTTTTTCATTAATCGCGATTATAAGTAATTAGTGTAATTTAAGGTAAAAATGATATTATAAAAATATGAAAACACCATGACACTTGTCCTACCCCTATTGGATGAGTCATGGCCGACCAAGACAACCCATGGGTAGATTTAGGGGACCCTATGGAGCCTCTTGGGGTGAGATAATGACTTTAATGCCTTTTTTTAAATAAAGGTGAAAATGACACTAACATAAATTGTTTTACTAAAACAATTTTTAGAAGGAGTTATACTAATAATATTTTTGTCTATTAATACTCTTTGGAAAGATAAAAATATTTACTACATCATGATATTTTTTTTATAATTTTTAGACATTAAATAAATTAATTTAATTATGACATCATGATGATGCAACGATGACCTCATTAATGAACAGTTTAAATAAAATGAAACGATAATATAAAATCTAAGACCTACACTTGTACAAAAACTATTGGATGGGAATATTTTTAAGCCTTATCATATTATATTATAAATATATCAATGTGGGACCTTATAAATTCGAAACACTTTTGAAAATAAAATAATAGTTTCATGATTTCCAAAAGTGCCCCTCCTCTCCTCTTATAAAAGGCCCCCACATCTACCTCATTTCACACACTCCTCAAGCCTTTGGATCGGCCATCCCATGACCATTTACTCTCTCCACATCCCTCTCCTCATCCTAGAGTATTCCCTTTGGTAATAATCCTTTCAAAGTAAGCCTTTAGGCTCAAATCAAAAGGAGTTACACTTTTAAAGGTAATTCATTCTCTCATGTTCATTTGTTTTATTTTGATTCTCCAACCCCCTAAAATCTTTTTATTTACTTATTTTGTAACAACACCAGTATCTTCAATATACTAGGATGTTGTTATAAGATTTATTGGAGCTACACTCTCACACAACTACATCAAATGGTTAAAGAACATACGGTTTCCGTGGATGGCGAAATTCTGCCTCCCGAAACGGTGATTGTTCAATACTCATTTAACACCTTCAAAGGTGGACATTATGATGTCACTATTTTTATATATAATATGTTTATTCTTTCCTTAAGCTTATGTATTTTTCATTTATGGAATACCATTATTGTTTCCATTATGGGTATACACGATATCTTCATTTTAGGAAGTGTGGACTACCGCCCCCTCAAAGTGATGTGATTCGTTAATGCCATACGTGGGACGTATAAAGGATGGATTTAATGTTATTATATATTATGTTAGACTGGAATTATAATATACCTATATATCATTATTATTTCTTTCCATTAAAGTATGAGATAGAAATGAAAGTTGCGTTCATGCGTACGTACGGCTTACCGTCTCCATGAACGGTGCATTTCATTTCTTATCCCCAAATGTAATGTACTGTTATAAGTACATGTATATAATGGATATATATGATGAATGATACATCTAAATGATGAATATAATTCTGGAATTAAAATATACATACCTCTCATTTAGTTTTAATTCCATTAATATGACAAAGAAATGAAAGTAGCGTTCATGCGTACGTACGGATTACCGTCTCCATGAACGGTGCATTTCATTTCTTACCTCTAAATGATTATGTAATATTATAAATACATGTATATGCTGGATATATATGATATATATGCTATCCAAATCAGGAATGTCATTCTATATATAAAGAACCTTTTACCACACGAACAACATGTAATTGTAAGAAGTCCACTTTCGACTTAAGAACCAAATATCGAAAAAACAAACATTATTAACTTAAATGATTACATAATGTTTATAACATGACAATAAGTGATCTAAAAGGAATAATGAACTAGAAAAAGGTTCTTAATAAAGTGGAAATTAACTCAAGTTTATTATTCAGGACGTTAAAGAATGATCGAGTCAAGTCGGACCTGAGGTAAGGGATCCTACTCCTCTCTTTCTTTTTAAGTACACTCTTTTATGTCATTCCTTTTAAGCTCATATTTCTTATGATTGGGATGTTATTTTCTATATTAATACTACTGTACTTATTATTTTCATATGATGAGATACCCTATCTACTCTCATCAATCCATTTTGAAAGTTTTAAGTGGTGCCGTTAGGCTGCCGAGTTTTCGTAAGAGATTTTTCATCTCACTTTTATTCCCGTGAGATTTATGCTACATTTGCCACAATTTCCTTTGAGTGGTGTATGTACTACCAATTATTTTAACCATTGTGTAATATACTTTCTTTTATGAGTATTTACATCAATGTTGTATTGTCCTTCTTTCACGAGGTGTATGTTTCGAAAGATACCCATGTCGGTAAGGGAACCTTTCACCCTCCTCTTTTTAAAAGACTTCTTTTGTTGGGTATTTTAATTTACATATTGTTATGTTGGGAAATGTTCTCATATATCCTTATTGATGTAAATTTTATGTCCAAGTGATGAGATACCTTTTTTTTTTATCTCTCATCAACTCATTTTGATGTGACACCGTTAGGCTGTCAAGGGAACTTCTTAACCCAATTTTGATTTCTTTAGGTTCAACATGTAGTTATTGAATATGTCATCCTTTGAATATGTGTGAATGACCTTTGATTATTTTACACTTAATATCCAATTATATTGGGTGTATTTATATTTTTCACACATAATTTTGAGATTGATTTATCCTTAATTTAAGGATACCTTCTTTATAAGGGATTTCACCACATTTTACGTCCCTATTGAGACTCCATTGTTGTTATGCACCAATTCACTATTATATGGTGTATATACTGTCCTTTGGAATATTATATCATGAATCAATTTATTCTCATGATATTACAAAGTTCTGATTAAATGTTATTCCTCAATTATTGTATTCAAGTGTCTCTAATTTTGGTAAAAACCCTTTAACCAAAATATCGCTTTAAATGTTTTAATGATTTGTTCTTATTAATATCCATGTTTTCAAAATGGTTTTAAGGATTTATTTATATGGATATTAATGGTTTAAAATGTTAAAAGCTTCAAGGTGGTATGGGACTTCGTCTCAATCTCCTTTCATTGAGGCATATTTTGTTTTATACACAACCATCTTTTATACCGTGTATAAACCCATTTGACTTTTAAGTTTATTCAAAAGGAATATTTTTTATACGAAGCATTTACTAAACGACAAAAGGGGATGTTTTTTTGTCGTACGTATGCGGCGACAACGACTTCTCCACCGTCCTGACCATTATTTGAGTTTCGGCTTCCTCTACAATCCATACCTTCTTTTTAAAAGAAAAATAAATACCATGTTTTACTTTTCTTTTATTTTGGTATTGAAAATGGTTTTCATAATGTTTTTATATCAATGTGTTGTATTGATATCTTGTGATTGAAAGGTGGAAATGTTATGTTTCCTTTAAGCATGTTTTATGTGATATGATTATGTTGAGGTTCTTGGGAATTATTATGAAAATGGGTGGTTCTGTGATAAACTAAGGGCGGGTGAGCCTGATATAGCTCTCCAATGCATTGGGTAACACGAAGGAGTGAAACGTTAAGGTTTCTCCGAAGAGATTTAGGGAATATACTGTGATGGGTATTCCAAACGTAACCAAGAGGGTTACTCCTTACGTAAGAATGTTATGAATGCCTCAAGTTACCTTTATGTCTTATGATTTCTTTGATTTATTCATGGTTTGATGAGGTATGTTAAAGTGCCTATGTTTTATGGGTAAAGTATGATTTCATTCTTATGTATATATGAACTCATGTTTCCTTTCCATATTTTTATAACCCTTACTGAGCTTTTTATGCTCATACCAAGTTTTTGAAATGTTTTTCACAGGTCAAGGGAAAGGTACATGATGTGATGATAGTGTCAAGGATGTGTCAAGAAAGAATCCGTGTTTTATTTTAAATATGTTTCCATTGATGGGAAGAATGAATATTGTCTTTTATGTAACCACTTTGTTTAAATGTGGAATGTAATGCAAGTTTCATGATCTAATTCTCTAAAACTCTAAACCTGAAAAGATCCTCAATGTGTAATCTTGTAATAACTCAAGATTAAGTAAGGTTTAAGGTTGGGGCCTTATAGTTGGTATCAAAGGTCGGTTTAGATAACTTTAGAGGTTAGGGTATTCTCTAAGCATAAGTGACATTACCATAATGGTTAGGATTTCAGAAAGAGTCCTAGTTTTAGATAAAGTGAATGAGTAAGTATATCTTAGTGTTTAACTTCCTCATTAGTACATGATGGTTTTGTTGATATACTCACACTGACATTTTTGTTTTTAGTGAATGGCTGGATCTCGCAGGCACCAAAGTGAAAATTGGTTTGAAGGAAACTGTGGTGGTTCTCTGATTAAGAGACTCGATGAAATGGGGTATTCAATGAGGAAACTCGTGGTTGTTCTAAACCAACTATCAAGGAGTCATGATCAACCACGTTAACCTTGGTATGTTCTATAATGCATCATGTACGATATGACCAATCGATGTGGAAGTTCAGGTAATAATTAAAAAGGTAACCATTAGGGTTTATATGATCCTACTTTTGAGGTAATTATGGGTTATTATATGTTATGATGGAAAATGAAAGGCATGAGATAAAATTGAGGTTAAAATATGTTATGTTTATTTTTGAAGATTTTATCTCGTTTTGGGAAATGTTTTGAGAATTATATAGTTTTGGAAAAAGGACAACACGCAGACCGTGTGACAACCCGTCGCGTCGGACAATGCTGCGGGAATCGAACCCACAACCAAAGTGCGACTGGTATTTATCGCCTACCACTGGACTACGTGAAGTCCCTCGTTAGTTTGACTGATTCTTTCTAGTTATATGATTTTATGAATTAAGAGTAAGTTGATTTTGGGTTATTTATGAAAATTATTAACCTATCATGGAGGATATGTGATTAGGTTAATTACTTTTCAATACGAGACTTTAGGAGCAACTGATGTTGTTTGGAGATAAATGTTACGATTTAACTTGGAAGACTATGTGACTAAATCCTTCAAATATTTGGGTTTCAATCTTAGATTGGTTTACTTTGAAGAATTTTATGGAAAAATTGTTTATCTAATGGTCCTCGTTGAACTTTGGGTTTTGTTGGACAAATTTTGGAGGTTAAGAATAGATTTTCTTTTTATAAAGGGTTATCCTTTTTTGGATTATTTGGTCTTGTACTAGCCTTTTTAGTTTTGGTTTTGGTTAAAGTCTAAATACATGGGAAGTACATAGTTCTCTTTTGTGGATTAGGTGATTCTCTAAAAGTTGATTATAGTACTCTTAATGTGAACAAGTCTTCCTAAATACTCGCCTTTTGGAGAAAATATGAGTTTGTGTAAGGAATATAATAAAAGTTGAAAGTAAACATGATAAGTGATTATGTTTCCTTATGAATAAATTCCCCAATAAAAAGTATCTTAAAACAAAAATGTTGTCTATTAACTTTTCCTTCTGGGGAATCGAATACCGTTTAACCCATCACAAGTTTGTGATTTTCTCATGGTTAACTTTCTCCTAAACATGTTTTCTATCACTCTTCATCAGAACACGACCCTATGTTTTATCCTCCATGTCCATGTTTTCATACTTGGAATCTTAGTATGGGTTAACTCGGGTGACCTTTGTACTTATCTTTCTTTATTTTAAAGTGATTGTTTTATCGACTCTTCTTCCGATGTGGGACTTTCAAGGATGTTTCCAAGCCCAATTTTAAAATTGCGAGGACACAATTCCCAAAAGGGGGGAAGGATGTAACACCCCAGGTAAATAAAGAATATGAAATTTTTATATTTATCCATATTTTTGAATAAAATATTAATATGACTTTAAAGGGGACGCTATGCTCGATGGCGTACCCAACACGCAACAACGAGTTTCTTGGGAATCTTACGTTGCACTCTAATAATAAAATAATATTATTTTAAATGGCAGTTAAAATGTAGCCGTTGTATTGGCGAGAATGGATAGAAATAACTAAAATATGATTATATATGTTTTTAAATGTTTTTACATTTATCCAATAAAATATAAAGACTTAAAATACGGAAAGAATTCAATTTTAGGCGTATATGCCCTAGTTTTCACTAAAGGTTCACTTATCACCTTTTGATGGAGAACCATCTTTAAATATATTTTTGGTCACTATTATACATTATTTTGGACCAAATAAAATCCTTCTTTATAATTGGGACATCAAAATTTACTTTGTGTATGTTTTTGTTATTCTTCCGATAAAGTTCATTTTTTTTATGAATAAGTGAAAAATGTTGTATTTTAATTCAAAACCTATTTTAATCTAATTTATTTATATGATTAGATTATATTTTGAATTTGTTTTAAAGTGAAACCATAAAATATTTTTACCATTTTATTCAATGGTGGACTTTGGAATTAATTTCACTTTAAAATTCGACATAAACAAATATCAATCTTTTGATATATATTGTTTCTTAAAAACACGCTATTTGTTTTGACAGCGGGAGTTAATTATTAAATTAATTAATTCTACTTATATTATTTGAATTAGGTAATATAAACATCATTTTTGAATTCGGAATATCGAATATAGCTTAGAGTGAATTTTTGGTAATTTTCTGAAAAACTCCAATTTTTGATGAATAGTGAAACCACTAAGTGGTGATCAAGCAAACTGATTTTTCAGTTAAATGAAAGTTTACCACTAATGTGTATTGAATTTTGAAAATCCTACATACATGGTTGTAATTAGTATGTAAAATGTGGTTCAATGGGATGAAAATAATTTTTTGGTGAATAGTAACTTTTTTTCATTAATCGCGATTAGAGGTAATTAGTGTAATTTAAGGTAAAAATGATATTATAAAAATATGAAAACACCACGACACTTGTCCTACCCCTATTGGATGAGTCATGGCCGACCAAGAAAACCCATGGGTCAATTTAGGGGACCCTATGGATCCTCTTGGGTGAGATAATGACTTTAATGCCTTTTTTTTAAATAAAGGTGAAAATGACACTAACATAAATTGTTTTACTAAAACAATTTTTAGAAGGGGTTATACTAATCATATTTTTGTCTATAAACACTATTTGGAAAAATAAAAAGATTTCCTACATCATGATATTTTTTTTGTAATTTTTAGACATTAAATAAATTAATTTAATTATGACATCATGATGATGCAACGATGACCTCATTAATGAACAGTTTAAATAAAATAAAACAATAATATAAAATCTAAGACCTAAAATTGTACAAAAACTATTGGATGGGAATATTTAGAAGCCTTATCATCTTATCTTAGAAATATATCAATTTGGGACCTTATAAATTCGAAACACTTTTGAAAATAAAATAATAGTTTCATGATTTCCAAAAGTGCCCCTCCTCTCCTCTTATAAAAGGCCCCCACCTCTACCTCATTTCACACAATCCTCAAGCCTTTGGCTAGGCCATCCCCTGCCCATTTACTCTCTCCACATACCTATCCTCATCCTAGAGGATTCCCTTTGGGCAGAATCCTTTCAAAGGAAGCCTTTAGGCTCAAATCAAAAGGAGTTACACTTTTAAAGGTAATTCATTCTCTCATGTTCATTTGTTTTATTTTGCTTCTCCAACCCCCTAAACTTTTTTATTTACTTATTTTGTAACAACACCAGTATCTTCAATATACTAGGATGTTGTTATAAGATTTATTCGAGCTACACTCTCACACAACTACATCAAATGGTTAAAGAACATACGGTTTTCGTGGATGGTAAAATTCTGCCTCCCGAAACGGTGATTGTTCAATACTCATTTAACACCTTCAAAGGTGGCCATTATGATGTCACTATTTTTGTATATAATATGTTTATTCTTTTTTTAAGCTTATTTATTTTTCATTTATGGCATACCATTATTGTTTCCATTATGGGTATACACGATATCTTCATTTTAGGAAGTGTGGACTACCGCCCCCTCAAAGTGATGTGATTCGTTAATGCCATACGTGGGACGTATAAAGGATGGATTTAATGTTATTATATATGATGTTATAATGGAATTATAATATACCTATATATCATTATTATTTCTTTCCATTAAATTATGATATAGAAATGAAAGTAGCGTTCATGCGTACGTATGGCTTACCGTCTCCCTGAACGGTGCATTTCATTTCTTATCCCCAAATGTAATGTACTTTTATAAGTACATATATATAATGGATATATATGATGAATGATACATCTAAATGATGAATATAATTCTGGAATTAAAATATACATACCTCTCATTTAGTTTTAATTCCATTAATATGACAAAGAAATGAAAGTAGCGTTCATGCGTACGTACGGCTTACCGTCTCCATGAACGGTGCATTTCATTTCTTACCTCTAAATGATTATGTAATATTATAAATACATGTATATGCTGGATATATATGATATATATGCTATCCAAATCAGGAATGTCATTCTGGATATAAAGAACCTTTGACCACACGAACAACATGTAATTGTAAGAAGTCCACTTTCGACTTAAGAACCAAATATCGACAAAACAAACATTATTAACTTAAATGATTAAATAATGTTTATAACATGACAATAAGTGATCTAAAAGGAATAATTAACTAGAAAAAGGTTCTTAATAAAGTGGAAATTAACTTAAGTTTATTATTCAGGACGTTAAAGAATGATCGAGTCAAGTCGGACCCGAGGTAAGGGATCCTACTCCTCTCTTTCTTTTTAAGTACACTCTTTTATGTCATTCCTTTTAAGATAATATTTCTTATGATTGGGATGTTATTTTATATTACTCCTACTGTACTTATTATTTTCATATGATGAGATACCCTATCTACTCTCATCAATCCATTTTGGAAGTTTTAAGTGGCGCCGTTAGGCTGCCGAGTTTTCGTAAGAGATTTTTCATCTCACTTTTATTCCCGTGAGATTTATGCTACATTTGCCACAATTTCCTTTGAGTGGTGTATGTACTACCAATTATTTTACTCATTGTGTAATATAATTTCTTTTATGAGTATTTACATCAATGCTGTATTGTCCTTCTTTCACGAGGTGTATGTTTCGAAAGATACCCATGTCGGTAAGGGAACCTTTCACCCTCCTCTTTTTAAAAGACTTCTTTTGTTGGGTATTTTAATTTACATATTTTTATGTTGGGATATGTTCTCATATATCCTTATTGATGTAAATTGTATGTCCAAGTGATGAGATACCCTTTTTTTATCTCTCATCAACTCATTTTGATGTAACGCCGTTAGGCTGTCAAGGGAACTTCTTAACCCAATTTCGATTTCTTTGGGTTCAACATGTAGTTATTGAATATGTAATCCTTTGAATATGTGTGAATGACCTTTGATTATTTTACACTTAATATCCAATTATATTGGGTGTATTTATATTTGTCACACATAATTTTGAGATTGATTTATCCTTAATTTAAGGATACCTTCTTTATAAGGGATTTCATCACATTTTACGTCCCTATTGAGACTCCATTGTTGTTATGCAACAATTCACTCTTATATGGTGTATTTGGAATATTATATCATGAATCCATTTATTCTCATGATATTATAAAGTTCTGATTAAATGTTATTCCTCAATTATTGTATTCAAGTGTCTTTAATTTTGGTAAAAACCCTTTAACCAAAATATCGCTTTAAATGTTTTAATGATTTGTTCTTATTAATATCCATGTTTTCAAAATGGTTTTAAGGATTTATTTATATGGATATTAATGGTTTAAAATGTTAAAAGATTCAAGGTGGTATGGGACTTCATCTCAATCTCCTTTCATTGAGGCATATTTTGTTTTATACACAACCTTCTTTTATACGGTGTATAAACCCATTTGACTTTTAAGTTTATTCAAAGGGAATATTTTTTATACAAAGAATTTACTAAATGACAAAAGGGGATGTTTTTTTTGTCGTACGTATGTGGAGACAACGAATTCTCCGCCGTCGTGACCATTATTTGAGTTTCGGCTTCCTCTACAAGCCATACCTTCTTTTTAAAAGAAAAATAAATACCATGTTTTACTTTTCTTTTATTTTGGTATTGAAAATGGTTTTCATAATGTTTTTATATCAATGTGTTGTATTGATATCTTGTGATTGAAAGTTGGAAATATTATGTTTCCTTTAAGCATGTTTTATATGATATGATTATGTTGAGGTTCTTGGGCATTATTATGAAAACGGGTGGTTCCGTGATAAACTAAGGGCGGGTGAGCCCGATATAGCTCTCCAATGCATTGGGTAACGTGAAGGAGTGAAACATTAAGGTTTCTCCAAAGAGATTTAGGGAATATACTGTGATGGGTATTCCAAACGTAACCAAGAGGGTTACTCCCTACGTAAGAATGTTATGAATGCCTCAAGTTACCTTTATGTCTTATGATTTCTTTGATTTATTCATGGTTTGATGAGGTATGTTAAAGTGCCTATGTTTTATGGGTAAAGTATAATTTCATTGTTATGTATATATGAACTCATGTTTCCTTTCCATATTTTTATAACCCTTACTGAGCTTTTTATGCTAGTCCCAAGTTTTTGAAATGTTTTTCACAGGTCAAGGGAAAGGTACATGATGTGATGATAATGTCAAGGATGTGTCAAGAAAGAACCCGTGTTTTATTTTAAATATGTTTCCATTTATGGTAAGAATGAATATTTTCTTTTATGTAACCACTTTGTTTAAATGTGGAATGTAATGCAAGTTTCATGATCTAATTCTCTAAAACTCTAAACCTGAAAAGATCCTCAATGTGTAATCTTGTAATAACTCAAGATTAAGTAAGGTTCAAGACTGGGGCCTTATAATAATCTCATGGATAATAACTGAATTCTTAATTAATAAAATGATTAATATTGGATGTCATGATTTAAGGCATCATGATTCCTTTACCGTCAAGACCTTATGCCAAGAGAGTTTAAATAATGAGTAGGTATACACCAAAAACCCATTTAAATAATGATATCTAACTATTTCATCTCATAATTATATTGATGCATTGAGAGGCTATCTATAACTGGGCCCACCCATAATTGAATGTCCAATTCATTCCTCATATATCAAATGATCGATTTAATTCATGAATAATGTGACTTATAAATAAATTTTCGTATAGAGTAAGGAATACATATTAACAATAATTTCCCCAGTCAATCATATTAATTTCAAAGTAAAATATGGTATATATAAATGATATAAAATTTAATCAATAATAATATCCATGATAAATTATCTATATTCTTGGGGGAAATGTAATGTCCAATGGTCATAATAAATTTAATTTTTCAAGGGAAAGTTAATCATTAAAAAAATTAATTAAGAAAGAGAATGTCAATACTTTCCCTGGTCAAAATAATCATAAACCAACTAAATAAAGAATAAGTATGATATCATTACTATATATCTATAATTTAGTATATATAAAATAATTTTTTTCATTGATGAATATAAATACCATAAAAATATATTTAAAAAAATTCCTGAGGAAAATATCCTTTTCACTTTGAAAATCAATTTTAAAAACTAAAAATTTTCATAATATTAGGAAAACCATTTTATTTAATTTTTTTTAAACTTGTAAATTAATCTTCAAATAAACTAGTGTTAATGACAGAGGAAGGTTTCTTTCATGAAAAGTATTTTAAAAACAAATATTCCTTTCACATTTTTGTAAGAAAAGTAAAAAAGTTCCTTTTTTATAAAATGATAGGAAGATTCCTTTTTTTTGTAAAATTAAAATTATGGATAAAAATGACTTTAAATAATCATAGTAAAACATTTTTGAAAACATTTTTTTAAAACATGTATTTGGAAGAAAATATATTTTTGACTAAAAAGAGAAATATAGTCAGATTTTATTAAAAACATTTTCCCAATCATTTTAAGTACCAAAGAGATGAAATGGTAATATTAAATGAAAAATTGATGAATAAACAGAGTATAATAAAATGAAATGGATTTATAATACAATGATCAAATGATTTACTTCAATGAAAATTCAATTATAGACAATCTTGATTAAAATGAGATTGAAACATAAATCTCTTACCACTTTGGTAACTTTTGAATCATAAACCCCACAAAAGGAATGAAATCAAATGAAACATTAAATATCATTAATATAAATATATTTATGATATAACATGTCAAAGTGGTAGTATATACACCTCATAAAATAAGATAGGTGTTTAATATGATATAAGTCCCAAACAAGATAATTTGAGACGAGCAACCCTTATAATTATCATAACATTGAAGTGAGAATTAATAAATGAATATATTATGTGTATCAAATTTAAATCTATATAAAACAAGTGTAAATACAACATAATATAATCAAAATTCATTACACACATAATCTAAGAATATCAATGATAATAGAGAATTAATATAACCCAATGAAAATAAATTGAGTTATAAAATTCTTTACCACTTAGTAATTTTCAACCCAAATCCAATTGAATGAAATAAATAAAATTGAAACTTAAAATAATATGAATTATGAAGGATTAATTATATTACATATAAAATGGTCTTTATATAAACCATATAAAATAAATTAGGTGCATAACATTATAATATGCCTTAATGAAATGAAATTGAGATAAAATCCATTAACTCACGCTTCCTATTGGTTGAATGCATTTTAATCTCATTAATAGTAGTTTTAAACATGTTATTAACTTATAATAGAACCATATTAATATTTATAATATCACATATTATCCTTTTATAATATATTATATCTCATTTGTTAATAATATTTCATTATCACTATTTTTTGGGTGCTAACTACCTTGTTTTGTCATGCATGTTTTAACATGAAAGTTCTAGTTCTTGAGAATATTATATAGTTAAATCATCTAAATAATTGTATTAATTTTATTAATATAATTTTTTTTAATTAGATTCATTTTTAAAATCACTATTAAAATTTGATCATGGAGAATGTATCACATCGCTTCATGGAGACGGTAGGTAGTACATACATACGAGTGATGTTATCATTTCCTTAACGGGTGAAAGAGTAAGGAAGTGGGTGATATACTTAATTTTATAGGATAAATATCATGTCATATATATAAATTATATTTATTAAAATTTTTCTTATTACCTTCCATGTAAATTCTAAGTGAAAAACAAATCACATCACTTTGCGAGGTGATAGTTTGCTGTACACACAAGCGATGTTATTATATTTTAAATAGAATGGAAAATAATAAGGAATATGTGATATTAAAATTAAATAAGTATAATTATATCATAAATATTATATATATATATATATATATTAAATCCATCATTATATCCAACTGTGAGAGGTTTTGATGGAAAACAATTCACATTGGTTTACGAGGGAGTAGTCCATTGTACACATGATCAATGATTTTGTTTCCCATTTGATAGAAGAGGAGATGGATATAGGATATTAAATTAGAATAATAAAATATAAGTATATGGGACACTGGAAGATCTAGAATGTTAATAAGGGTTTTGGGGAGATATTTTGGTATTTTTTGGTCAAGAAAAATGGATTTAGAAGCGTGAATAAGTGAGGGGAGGGAGTTCCCTTCTATAATTTGGGAGGAGTGGTATTTTTGAAAATACCCAAAACTATTCAATAATGGGAAGTCACACTCACCACAAGTGACTCAAAAATTAAAAAATAAAGGAGTGGAGGAATTTTAAGGTCAATAAAAACCTCCAAAATATAAAAATAACATGTTTTAAACATTTTATTCCCTTATCCTTTAAGTTTATTTACCTTTACCTTTTTAGTTTTCACTAAGGTAACCAGTTTTTTTTAACCTAGGTAATTAATTATTTAAGCCTAAAATAAAATAAAAATTATTAGATAATTTGGACCTAATTATTATTAATATTAAATATAATTATCAAATAAATATTCCATGTTATTGTAAAATTAATTTTAACACAATCACATTTAATATGCGAAACCCCATTTTAACCTTAATTGCGATAAATAAATTTTAATGCCATTACTGATCATTATGATAAAAAATTAAGTTGAACTTATTATATAATATTAATTATTATGATTAAAAATATGGAATCCATTTTATGAAATTCAATTAACATAATTAGTATAATTTAATTTAAAATAAAACCCACATATGTATCAAAAACAAGTTATCAAGAAATGCATTTTTAAAGCATAAGACAATCTTATGATAAATATATAAAAAGTAATAATAACTAAATGAATTTAAATTAATATTTAAATATATAATATATAAATTTAATTTAAATCATTCTTCATTATGGGTTATTTTAATTATTTAAAATGGACAAACATTATGCACTTTAAAATAGTTTTCAGAAAAATGTGTTTTAAAGCTTAAAAACAAACTTATATTAAAATCTAGTATAATGATGATTTAAATGTAATTAATTGAATAAAATACAAGTAACTAATAATTATTTTAATTTTAAATCATATTAAAATAATAATACTTTTAAATTACTTAATTTATTAAAAAGAAATGACAGTTTTACTAAAAATCGGTATTTTCACTATTCACGGAAAAATCAATATTTTCTGAAAAATCCCAAAATTTTACCCTAAGTTAATATCAATATGATGATTTAAATAATGATTTTAATTTTATAATATAACATTTCTAAAACATCCTAAAATTAATTATGATATTTTCTAGAAAAAAGAGATAAAAAATCATTTTTGAAGGAAATATATATATATTTGTAGGATACAATATATTTATTAAAAGTGGTGTGCTTATTTATTAATAATTTATCAATACATTTATATTGGGTAAGACCATTATATATATTTCATAAATTAGTTAATCCTATTCATACTCGTTAATTCAATGACTAGGTTATAACATTGATATTTAAATAATATATTTTGCGAGTCATTTAAGATCGGTGTTACATGTCGTATATGCTATAAAACACAATGCTGTTCAATTAATATATCAAGGTTGTGTGTTGTAAAATCTATTTAAGTGATAAAATTTATTTAAAATAAATATACTATAAAATATTTGGGTGTTACATTCTCCCCACCTTCAATAAATCACGTCCTCACAATTTAAACTTGCACTCAGATTTCAAGGGTTTGATATTTGAACATTTCTTTATTGATAAACCACATTGTAAAAAGGGTCAATATAACTTCCTCTTAAAATAAGGAAATGGTATTATGAAGTTTATATGGAATAAAACATAACTTGGTTTCCATGTAGGAGAATATTATTGATAAGTGAAAACATGAATTTAGAAAGAAGATCCATTTAGGGGATAATTTTATACCTTTTTTTATGAGAGAAGAGACCATAGATTTATTTAAAATGAATAATTTTTTTATTTCAAGATACCTTTCCTAAATTTAAGGTTTAAATTTACCATGTAAACCAATAACATAAGAAAATATATTTACTTTACAAGTATAATTTCATCCTTTAATCAATTTCCACCATAATATCACCTTTACTATAATCAATAAGAATTCAAGATGAATTTTTATGCATAAAGAACTTAAATAAAATTATAATGGATCACATGATTCCACAAAATCAGATAATATTAATTTACTTAACATTAATGATCATATTAACCCTAAAGGTTACCAATAAATTTAAATTTATTTCCACAAAATGTAAAGGCATTATCCCTCAAATAAAATTGTACTAAAACCTATACCAATCTAAAGGGTTGTTTTACCATAAAAGTCTCCCAAAATACTCTTAAAAATGTTTTACTTCCATCATTTAAAACATAAAAAGGAGTATATATGATTTTAAATATATAATTAACTTTAAGCATATCATCCCAAGATACTTTAGGTTTATCCCATATCACTATGACATATCATAGGTTTCTATAGGTTCTATTATTTAATTTATCATAATGGATCATAGAAAAAATGTGAATTAACCCAAGAATATCCCCTAGGAGTGTCAAACTAGGTGTGTAGTAAGGGAACACTCACCATGAACTAGAATGATATCCGAGATATACTCAACCAACTATTTTCTGGGTTATTACCCATAGTTACAACTCTCCCAAAGACACATCCACTTTTACTACTAGAATATAGGGTATTTGAGATGGGGAAATTGTAATGGTCAATTGTCCCGTCGTAAATACTTTTTGACAAGAACCTAGTTGCGATGGATGGTTTATCCCATAAAAAATAGTCATCATTTATGATGGAAAAAACCATCTGTCACAAATACTTTTGGCATTACTTACCACCGCCCAACATAAAAAGCTGTAGTGATGGGAATTTGCGATGGATTGCCATGTTTGTCACAAATATTCCTCAGATAAGAAGTATTTGTGATGATAATTATTGGTCATCACAAATAATTTTGATTGAAAAACTATTTGCGATAGAATTAATTTCATCGCAAATAGTCCATTGTAATTAACATTAAATTATAATTGCCCACAACCCACTCTTCTTCTTCCTATCCCCCTCTTCCTCTTCTTCTCCCAAACTCCGTGAAAACCACCTACTCCAACCCTTCTCAGATCTACTTCACTGCACTTGATTTTTTTCAGATCCACCTTTGAATCACCTTGGTACATATTACTCTTATCTTCATTTGCATTATTTTTTCATTTTATTCATTTTATTACATGATTTAGTTTTTCCAAACCCTAGGTTTAGAAATTTATTTGATTTTTATGTTGTATTTGGTATTTAGGATTGGTGAAAATTTAATAGTCCCTGTTTGCATATTAATCGGGTCTTCACAAGTTACTTCAATTGATTTTTAGGTATTTTTCTCATTGTTTCATTTGGATATATGCATGCGTGTATCGAATTTTGATGTTGTATTTGATATTAAAGATTACTAAAAATTTATTATTCTCTATTTGCATATTAATTGGGTCTGCATGATTTATTTCAATTGATTTGAATATATGCATGTGTGTATCCTTTTTGCATATATATATATATATATATTTATAAATATCTTTATAACCAAAAGGTATAGGATATAGGTGAATATGCTCCTAAGAAATTATATTAAAAAACTTAAAGTGCCAAAAGAAATATTACAAGGAGGTTTTACAAAGGAAGGTATGCCAATAACCACAGGAATCAACCTCAACTAAACCAAAATAGAACTTTGGTAAAATAAAGGACCAAATGGAACTCACCTCTATGATGACCTTCTTCTATATATAATTGTATATATAAATACACACAAACATATTTATAAATATATTTATTAAATATAATTATATAAATATGTGTTCATAAATATATATATTTATAAAATAAATAAATATATATATATGTATATATATGTTAATATATTAAATATATATGTAAAAATATATTTATATATATCTATTTAATTATAAATACATATATATAATTTTTTTAAAATATTTATATAATTATAAATATATATTTTTAAATATATTTATATAATTATATATATAAATATATTTATAATTATATATATAACAAAATTAAAATTAAAATTATTATTGGATTACTAATTTGGGCAGGTTCAGATAATATTTTTAAAAAATATAGTTTTCCAATACTCAATTATTCCAAATAACAAAATATTATGATTTTAAATTGTATCTTTTATTTTTATATCATGTCAATTATATAGACATTTAATTTTGAAAAATATATTAGCAATGATATTTTTTTTGATTTTTATATCATGTCAATTATATAAATAATAATTTTGATTTTAATCAATCACTATCTTTCATGTCACCAAAATTAAGTAAACATTATTAATTCAAAATTAATACTAATTCAAAATTATTATTAATTGAAAATTATTAATTCAAAATAATTATTAATTCAAAATTATTAATTAAAAATAAACATTAAATCAAAATAAATATTAATTCAAAAATATTAACTCAAAATTATTTATATAAATTACTAATTCAAATTATTTATAATCAAAATTAACTATAATTAAAACTATTTATAAATTATATATATATATATATATTAATATCTAAATATGTATATATAAACGTTTTAAAAAAACTTTCAAGGTTTATTATATATATATATGTGTATATTTGTTTAAAAAAGAGCTAGAATATATTTGATGTGTTTATATTAATTAAGAAAGCATGATATATATAAAATGATTATTAAAAATGTAATAATAAATTTAATAATTAATAATAATTATTACATAATTTATAATAATTAATAATTAATTTTTCAATATTATTAATAAATAGTAAATATTAGTGTTTGTTACAAAATATTATTAATAATTTAAAAAATTGAGGAAATTACGAAAATTTATAAAAATTTGTACAAGAAAAAATTTGAAATATTAGTAATTGCTAAAAATTAGTAATATTTATTATAAATTTAGTTATAAATAGTAAATAATTAGTATTACTTAACAAATAATTTTATCAAATAGGAAAAATTTAAAAAATATTTGCAATAAATACTAATTTTTTTATCAAACCTTGCAAATAAATATAAAAAATAATAACTATTATAAATTCATAATAATTAATATATATATATATATATATATTATATTAATTAAAATAATTCATATTAATAATTCATATAAATGTCTTAATATATATTTACATATATAAATAATATTAGTAAGAGATTAAAAATGATACCCATGCGTGAGTTGTTACAAAACACCCGACACATACAAATGTTATATCATGAATAGGGTAAATCCAACATCCCTGATCTAATGAAGATCTTAGATTTCTGATACAATACAATGTTATAGAGACACTTCATTTTTTGTTAAAAATTATAATAAAAATATTAAATGGTGTTACCATCGTGCATGATATTACCAAACTCTCGACACACAAAAATATTATGTCATGTCTTGGGTAAACCCCACTTCTCGGTCCTAACAACGGTCTCCATTTTTTCATAAGATACACAGTTTGAAAGATAATTTAATTTTTATAAGAAATTATAATAAAAATATTAAATGAATTATGTTCACGTGAAATGTAACAAAACACCCAACACACACAAATGTAATGTCGTTTCTAGGGTAAACCGCACATTCTGGACCTAACGGTAGTCTCCAATTTTTCATAAGATACATAGTTTTAGAGATACTTGAATATTTTATAAAAAATTATAATAAAATTATTAAAAAAATTACCCTCACGTGTCATGTAACCAAACACTGTACGCACACGAATGTTATGTCGTGCCTAAGGTAAACCCAGCATCCTCGATCTAATGGTGGTCTCAGATTTATGATATGATACACCGTTATGGAGATATTTCATTTTTTCTAAAAAATTATAATAAAAATATTAAATGGAATTACCATCATACATAATGTTACTAAACTATTGATGTGCACAAATGTTATGTCATGCATAGGATAAACCCCACACCCCAAATCTAATAGTAGTCTTAGATTTATCATATGAGACATCGTTCAGGAGATACTCTATAATTTTCAAAAAATAGCATGTTTCAGAAATAATATATTTAATATTTTTATTCCATCTATACCGAGAGTCTATGGGCCCTATAATCTAGTGATAACCCAATGCCTCACTCTGATCATATTCTATTGAATATTACAAGGTGTTAAAATATAATAATAATTTTTAATTAGTCAAAATGATCAATAATAATTATTCTTATTTCTATTGTTTTTTAGATAACTATGGACTCATGAAGTAGACACCAATTTCTATTACATGATCATGATTGGATAAATCATCCAAAAAATACCAACGGATCTAGTATAAATCCTATATATATTGAAGGTGTTGAAACATTTATATCATTTTTATCGTTGAATTTATATATATATTTTTTCTGAAGGAATAATTAAATGTCCATGTTAGAAATGTGATCTTAGGAGTTTCAAAACATTTTACAATATTGGACTTCATCTGTTGAATTTTGGTTTTCCAAAAGATTATATTTTTTTTGTATCAACATAGTGAACTAAATTTAGTAAAAAATACAAATTTTTTAGTTTTGGATCCATTATTTTAGAATTTAGTACATGAGGATACTAGTCTATCTATTCAAGAAATAATCACTCAGAATGATATTCCAAATCCTGAATCATAACCTTCCTAGTTTTATAATTTTTTGAAATCTGTTGAGGATGCCTTATATCCGGGATGCCCGATGATCAAACTTAAAGTTGTTACAAAATTTATGGATATTAAATTATATTTTGGAATGTAAAATAATTGTTTTTATCATATATTATTATTGGTTAAATAGTTTTTACCTAATGGAAATATATTACCTGCAAGTTTCTATGAAAGTAAGAGGTTGGTCTATAATTTGGGTCTTTGTTATCAGAAGATTCATGCATGTTAAAATAACTGCATATTATATTATGGTGATTATGAATCCTTGGTTAATTATACAACATGTGGAGAATCAAGGTATAATGAGGCACAATAAGGAAAGTCAATATTTTATATGAAACAGTTGATATATTTTCTAATCACACCTTGTTTATAGTGTTTATTTATGTATCACAACATAACTGCATTGATGAAATATAATAAATAAAATATTTCCACCATTAATAGTTTAAATCATCCATGTGATGGTGATTTATTGAAACACTTTGATCAGATGCAACATTATTTTTCTTTAGACCCTTATAACATATGATTGGATCTTTCTACTGATAGTTTTTTTCCATTTGGCACTTATGAAAATCAATATTCTTGTTGTCCTATTTTCATTACTCCATAAAAATTACCTCCTTGGTTACTAATGAGGTAACTATATATATATTTGGAACTCTTAATTCTAGGACATCCAAATAAAAATATTGTTGTTTATTTGAATTGATTAATTGATAAGTTATTTTAATTATAGAAAAACAGTGTGACTATATTTGATATAGTTACAGATCAGAATTTTGTACTGAAGGTTGCATTAATATGAATGATAAGTGAATTTACGATGTATGGAATGTTATATAATTGGATTAAACATGTTCTAAAATCATGTCCATACTACATGAATTAGAATAAAGTGTTTATGATTGGTAATGAGAGAAATACTAGTCATTTTGACTACCATCATAGATTTATTCCTACAGATCACCCTTTTCGAAGAAACAAAAATAATTTTATAAAAGTTAGAATTGGAAGAGATGAACCTATAACAGTGCTCTTAGGTAATCAGGTAAAATATATCACCTCTGCATAACCTCATATTACTTTTAGACCAACCATAAATTAATAAAAAATAAATGGTTTTGGAAAATATCTTAATTAGATAAAGCATAGTATTTTTTGGAAAATTCCAGATTGGTTTGATTTTTTTATTTGTCACATGTTAGATGTAATGCATATTGAGAATAATTTTTTTGATAATATATTTTATACCATGTTGAACACACCCGGTAATACCAAAGATAATGTAAAGACATGTTTAGATCTTTCCCATATTTATAGACGTCCTGAACTTGAATTATTTTAAGGTGAAAGATCACATAATTTAATGAATCAAAAAGCAGCTTATTAACTTTCTAAATAAATTTGTTTATTATTTTCTCAATGGATTCCAGAGTTGAGGTTACCATATGATTATGATTCTAATGTGTCTCACTATATCAGATATGGGCATATTACTAATTTTAAAAGTCATGAATGATATATCATAATGAAAATATTACTACCTGTTGGTCTTAAAGGGATTTTTAATTATTCAATCCGGTATCTGTTGATCGAAATATGACATTTCTTCCAAGATATTTGTGTGGAAACATCAGATTATGATTCATTGAGTATGATTCAAAAGGATGTTGTTTTAATTTTATATAAATTGAAGAAAATATACCCACCAAACTTCTTTGACTCAATGGAACATTTAATATTATATTTTCTATATGAAGTTAAATGTGGAGGAATAGTAAAATTCTGATGGATTTACCCATTTGAGAGATGTATAAAAAAGTTAAAGAATAAAGTATGTAATAAAGAATCAGTTGAAGGGTCAATTTCATATGCACACTTTCATGAGAAAATTTAAATTTCTATTCTTATTATTTTCAATCGTAATATCCTTCAAACATAACCAGATGGGTCACAATGAGACAAATATTGATGATGTCACAAACCATCAATGCTCAGTTTTTAATTATCCTGATATTGGTTTATATGGTTATTGTGAATGATGGATTTTAGATGAGGAACTCCACAGTGATCATACATAAGTTATTTTGAATTGTGAATAAATGTCACAATTTGTGCAGTAATTACTACCTTTTAATTAATTTTTTTAAATATTTATAAAATATACTTTTATTTACATTATTTTTTTTGTAGACTATATGATGACCATATCAAAAAAAATTATACAAATTATATCTACTGCTCTTGAAGAACGTCTTAAATAAAATTTTACATATTGGTTTTAAAGAATGGTAAGTTATGTGGATTTTGGTGGAATCAAAAAATCATTTTTGCAATGATATCTATTATTAATAATTTTTATTTTTTGCAGGAAACAAAACATGAAAATAAAATCGATAGTCAATTATGTGTGCCCAAAAACCCTCCATCAAAATTTGTAAAATCTTATAATGTGCATGTGGTTAATGTATTTCGATTCCAAATATGCATATATGGAGACTAAAATAAAACAATGAATAATGGTGTTTGTTTGAAAGGGTATAATCATAAATAAAGTGAAGTTAAATTTTATGGTATATTGGATGAAATAATTAAGCTATATTATATGGGAAAAAATTATGTAACAATGTTTAAATTTCATTGGTTTGATACTGATCGAGGGTTGCGAGTTTATCCACGATATGGAGTCATTGAAATTAAATATAATAGTATTCTTGCATCAAATGAACCATTTATATCGACACATCAATCACATCAAGTTTATTATGAAAATTACTATGATATTTTGAGAGATTTGAATGACTGTTGGAGTGTGATTAAAATAAAATCCCATGGAAATTAGTTTATTGAAAATGAAAATGGTTTTGTGGAAGTTCAATATATTGAATTTTTTCAATAAACATCACAAAATATATATCTTACCTGATGAGATATAAATATTGATGATAAAACCCCCTAATTAATGGCTGATGATATAGATAATATTGATGAAGTAATAAGGGATAATGAAACTGAAAGTCTTATAGAAGTTGATAATGCTGAATACGAGGATGAAGAAATTGTTCTTGATTAGAATGATGAAGAAGATGACGATTGATGTATTATATTCATGTATTTTTAGTTTTTTATATTTTATATTTGTATTAACAATTATTTATAGGTAAGATTTTTTATTTCAAATAGTTGGACCTGTTGGTGTATTTTGTTCCTTCGTTGATACCGATAATTATTAGTTTTTTTATATTTTATATTCATATTAACATTTATTGAAAGGTGAGAATATTATATTTTGCATTATATTTATAAGTTTTTTATATTTTATATCTATAATAAAAAATATTTATAGGTTAAATTATTATGTTCTGGTATTTATTTACAGGTAATTATTATATTCTGATATTTATTAGTTTTTTATATTTGATATTTATTAACAATTTGTTATAGGTAAGATTATTATATTTTGTTATTTATTAGTTTTTTATATTTGATATTTATATTAACAATTTATTATAGGTAATAATATTTATTTCAGATGGATGGAGATTCTCCAGACGATCTATTTCATTCTCTCACTAATATTTGACTTCTTGCTGATGTGCCTGATTCACCTGATCTGTAGGATACTGTGCCTGTTAAGAGGGGGAACGATATTGCTCGATTGATGATTTCAAATCCTATTCCAGAGAGACGACCATCTATTGAATTTAATCCTCATTTATGGAGGTATGTTTAATTTTTTATGATATTTATTTTATATTAACTTTATATATTAATTTTGGTAATAATTTTATGATTATTTTTTTTTATTTTCATATTTTTTCACATTTAGCTATTGGAAAGGTTGGTTCAATTCTTAGAAATTATTTTTCGGTTCCATGGGTGTCATGGGACTTGGTTCCCACCATCGCGCATCACCATATGTTTGACAATTGAATTGTATGTTATCAAATAATATATAATTTTTAAAATTTATTTAATTACTAACATATTGTTTTTAATTTTATTGCAGAATTTATTTTCTATGATTCTTGAAAGCCTGAGAGATCATATCCAAGAGACATGGGAGATTTGTATATGTGAGCACTTTATTCAGTTTCTACACAACCACCAAAAGCGAGCTATGGATAAATCTTATGCTATTGTTTTTGACTAGTCTTGCATCTCCCATCGACCTGACTATATATCATCTCAGGTATGTGATGGATTATGTTCATACTTTCTAGGAGTGGCTTTTTAGAGGAGGTCATCGTCTAGACATCATAGATAGGGGAGGCAAGATGTCACCCATAGGGTTGGAATTCATACATTTGGCATACATCAATGATATATGGTAAGTGATATTATTTATTAATGTATATATACTTTAATTGTAACATGTTTGTTATATTATATAGGCCGCTACTAACCCATCTATTATGGAGTTTGAATTTTATAAGAAGATGCATAATGATCCCCGTACAAGAAAAGTTGTTGGCGAATGACAATGCCATATTGTGGTTTGTAATTTAATTAAAAAATTTATGAATATTAATTTTATTTTTATTCTAATTTGTAATTATATCTGAAGGAAATATATAAGGATGTGGCTTCTCATTCATGGTAGAGTTAAGTTGAGAGTGAAAAAGATGCCCCTGGTGATTCAGGTTTTGATGAGGGGTCCTAGATACAGGTGACTTTTTATGGTGTTAAGAAAGGCTGAGTGATTGGTATTGATTCTCCACTGAAACCTATGAGTTATTATGGTAATTTTGTGATGTCATCGGTGAGATTAAAGGGAGCTCATGGAGGGTCATTGCCGATTTCATCATCTGCTGCACAATATGAGGAGAGGTTGAGAGCTAATGATGAGATGATATAATGGATGCATAAAGAGAGGGAGGAGAATTATGAGTAGCAACGTCAGATATATGACCAAATATTTGAGTATATGCGACGACTTATGCATGACGTTGGTATAGAGTTTCCTCCCCCCGATCCTTTGAGTGATCCTCCACCACCTGACACCAGTTGATGATTTGTGAAGTTTTATGACTGTTTTGTAATTTTGGATGAAAAAAATTTTATGTTTGAAATGTTGTATTACTTTTATGTTTGTTTTTAATTGTTTTAATTTTTTTAATTTTTTTAATTTTTTTAATTATTTGTAATTTTTTTAATATTTTTAATTATTTGTATTTTTTTAATTTTTAATTATTTTTAATTTTGTTTTTATTTTTAATATTTTTAATATTTTTATTTTTTATTTTATTTTTTTTTTATTTTTTTTAATTTTTTTTAATTTTTTTTTAATTTTTCTAAATATTTTTAGTAACATTTAAATATATTTGATTATATTTAAAATTTTCAAATTATTTTTAAATATTTTAATTTTCAGTATTTTATTTTTCTTTACAAAAATATTAGTATTTGTGACAGATGAACTGTCCGGTTCAAATAGTATTAATTGTGACGATCTTTCACAATCGACATTTTTAAAATAAAGACGAACACCATTTGTGACGGGCACCTTACCCATCACAATTAAGTTTTATTTGTGATGGACTGTCGAAAATACTTTCCTTTGAGACATTATTTATTACAACGATGAACGATGATCTCCCATCACGAATGACCTCTTGCGACTAGAGTCCATTGCTAATGCATCATCGTAAATAAAAAAATATCTAGTAGTGTTTTAGTATCCAGAAAGCGATGAATTTTCTTGGAAAACTATATAATATTTTTCTTACCAAAATATTGAAGATGTTATCCTATACTTAGACTTATCCTCAAATTCAGTCATAGGCTTATACCCCCTAATCTATGTTTTTATAAATATAGTTTCCAAGGTTTCTACTAAACTTGCTCTGATACCAACTGTAAATTCCCCAACCCCATTGTCCAGAGTCAGTGGTTACTTTATTACATTGGCCCTATATACAAGCGATCACATCCCCAAGGACTGAATAGTTTATTAGTCTTTTTAAAATAGATACACACATGATTCCCATATTAATTTTGAATACTAAAATTACAAAATATTTTTTAGAATATCATTATTTCCTCTAGAATATCCTTGCATATCATTCATATTACACTTCTTGGATTCTTAAGAAAGGAAACAAAATAAGGGCGAGCTCAAATTTTCTATAAGGGGTACATTAAATGGAAGGTATCATGAGTAAATAAAGCACGATCAATAAGGCATAATCAATATAACAAGGTAAATATCTAAAGACACATTCCATTTAATCAATAACTGAACAATCATGACTAGATAAGGCATAATCAATATGGAAATGTAAATAATTGAACACACATGCCTTTTAATCAGTAACTTGAGCACAAAATGAATCCATGGATAATATCAATGTAATAATCTCATGGATAATAATAATTGAATTCTTAATAAAGGAAATGATTAATATTGGATTTCATGATCTCATGTATCATGATACCTTTACTGTTAATACCTTATGCTAAGAGATTTTAGCTGATGGGAATGTATACACCAAAAACCCATTTAAATAAGTCTATCTAACTAATTCATCTTATGAGACTACCGATTCATAGAGGGGTTATCTATAATAGGTCCCTACCCATAACTTCATGTCCAACACATTCCTCATATATAAAATGCTCTATTTAATTCATGAATAATATTCCTTATTAATAAATTTCCATATTGAGTAAGAAATACAGATTAACAATAATTTACCCAGTCAATCACATAACTTTAAAAGTAAAATACCATATATATAAATAATATATATTTTAATTAATAATCATATCCATGATAAATTATATGGATATTTGGGGAATATATAATGTCTAATGATCACAAGAAAGTGAACATTTCAAGGGGAAATTAATGATTATAAAAATTAATCATGAAAGAGAATGTTAATACTTTCCCTATTCAAACTAATCATAAACTATAAAAATAAATAATAAGGATGATATAATTACAATATATCTCTAATGGAGTATATGTAAAATAAATGGTTATTGTTGTTGATGAATAAAAATATCATAAAATGATCTTTAAAAAATTATTGAGGAAAATACCCTTTTCACTTTGAAGATCACATTAAAAAACTAAAATTTTCTTGAATATTAGGAAAACCATTTTTTAAAAATAACCTTTTAAACTTTTAAATTAATATTCAAATCACTGATTGGTAATGACAGTGGAAGGTTTCATTTATGTTTAGTATGTTAAAAACAAAGATTCCTTTCACATTTTTGTAAGAAAAGTCAAAAGGTTCCTTGTTCAGAAAATGATAGGAAGATTCCTTTTAAAACACTTTTTTAAAAATAAAATTATGGGTAAAAATGAATTTAAATAATCATAGTAAAATTTTTTTGAAAATAATTTTATAAAACATAGATTTTGAAAAAAAAGTATTTTTGACCGAAGGTAAAAATGAAGTCATATTTTATTAAAAAAAATTTCTCAATCATTTTAAGAACCAAAGAGAGGAAAATGGTTCTATTAATTGAAAAAATCATGAATAACTAGAGGATAATAAAATTAAGGGTGTTTATTTGATAATGATCAAATTATTTTCTTTAATATAAATTCATGTATAAATAATCCTAATTAAAATGAGATTGAAACATAAATCTCTTACCACTTTGGAAACTTTTGAATCATAAACCCCATGAAAGGAATAACATAAAATGAAATATTAAATACCATTAATATAAATATATTCATGATATAACATATAAAAGGTATAGTATATACAACTTATAATAAAATTTAGGTGTATAACATGACATATGTCTAAAAGAAGACAATCTGAGATGAACAACCCTTATAACGATCATAATGTTGATGTGAGAATTAATCAATGAATTAATTATGTGTATCAAATATAAATCCACATATAACAATTTCAAATACAAAATAATATAATAAAAATTCATTAAACACATAATCTAATAATATCAAAGTCAACAAAGAAGTAATATAACCCAATAAAAAGAAATTCAGTTATAGAATTCTTTACCACTTGGTAATTTTCAAGTCAAATCCCCTTGGACGAAATAATTAAAATTAAAACTTAAAATACATTTAATTATGAATGATTAATGATATTACATTTAAAATGGGAAATATATACACCATATAAAATAAATTAGTTGTATAACATTACAATATGATGCAATGAAAGGAAATTGAGAAAAAATCCCTTACCTTATGCTTTCTTTTGGTTGAACACAATTTTAAATCTTGTATAGTGGTTTTAAACATGTTATTAAATTATAAATTAACCATATTTATATTTATAATATCATATATGATTCTTTTATAACATCTTATTACTTGTTCGTTAATAATATTTCACTATTACTATTTTTTCAGGCGTTAACTGGCTTGTTTTTTCATGCATGTTATAACATAAAAGTTATGATTATTGAGAATATTATATAGTTCCATCATTTATAGAATTATATTAATGTTATTAATATCATTTTTTTTCATTATATACTATTTCATAATCATTATTGAAATTTTATCATGAATAATGGATCACATCGCTTCGTAGAGACAGTAGGCCGCACGTACGCACGAGCGACATTATATTTCCTTAATAGGTAAAAGGGTAAGGAAATGGGTGATATATTTAATTTTATACAATCAATATCATTTCATATATATCACATATTTTCATTTAATTTATCCTCATTACCTTCCATGTAAATTGTAAGTGAAAATGAATCACATTGCTTCGTGAGGTCTTAGTCTGCCGTACACACGAGCAACGTTATTGTATTTTAAAAAAATTGAAATTTTGAAGGTATATGTGATATTAAATTTAAATAATTATAATTGTATTATAAATATTATATATATAAATTAAATACATCATTATATCCAACCATGATAGGTGTTGATGGAAAATGAGTCACATCGGTTCACGAGGCAGTAGTCTGCCGTACACATGATCAATGGTTTCATTTCCCATTTAATGGAAGAGGATATGGATATAGGTTATGAAATTTAAATAATAAAATATTATTATATGTTAGATACTGGTGTCATTATATTTTAATTTTTAATACATAATTTAAGGTTGTAAAATAAGAAAGAAAAAGAAAGAGCTTCTTTAAGGTGATTACCTTATCTTAGAGAAATCTTCTTTGGATATCCTCTTAAGGACCCTAGGGTTGTTATTTTTGGAATAAAAATAGATCTAAAATGTGTATAAGGGTGTTGGGGATATATTTTTTCAAGGTTTATTCGATAAAAATGGCTTGATATGTGTGAATAAGTGAGGGGAGGGAGTGTCCTTTTATAATTGAGAAGGAGTGGTATTTTTATAAATACCAAAAACTATTCAATAATGGGAAGTCACTCTCACCCAAAGTTCCTACAAAATTGATAAATAAAGGAGTGGAAAAAATTTAAGGTTGATCCACACCTATACCACATAAAAATAAATATGTTTTAAACATGTTATTTCTTTATCTTCTAAGTTTATTTAATTTTACCTTTTTAGATTTCACCTCGATAACTGGCTTTTTAACCTAGGTAATTAACCATTTAAGCCTAAAATAAAATGATAATTATTTGATAATTTGGACCCAATTATTTTTAACATTAAATCAAATTTATAATATAAAAATTCCATGTTTTTGGTAAATTAATTTTAACACAAACACATGTAACATGCAAAACCCCGTTTTAACCTTTATTGCGATAAATAAATTTTACACACTTTACTAATCATTATGATAAAAAATTAATGTAACATTATCATATAATTTTAATTATTATGATTAAAAATATTATATCTATTTTATGAAATTAAATTCACATAATTTTTATAATTTAATTTAAAATAAAACTCACAGACATGTTGAAAAACAAGTTTTCAAGAAATGCATTTTTAAAGCAAAAGATGACCTTATAATAACCATATGAAACGTATTCATAATTAAATGAATTTAAATTTAAATATATATATATATATAATATAAATTTAATTTAAATAATTATTAATTATTTTTTATTTTAATTAGTTTAAATGGTGGAACATTATGCACTTTAAAACATTTTTCAGAAAAAAAACGCATTTTAAAGCCTAAAAATAAACTTATATTAAAATCCAATATAAAGTTGATTTAAATGTAATAAATTAAATTAATTAAAATGAAATAATAATTATGTTAATTTTAAATCATATTAAATTAATAATTTAACTTTTAAATTACTTAATTTATTAAAATGAAATTACAGTTTTACAAAAAATCGATATTTTCACTATTCACTGAAAAATCAATATTTTCTAAAAAAACCCAAAATTTTACCCAAATTTAATATTTATATTATGATTACAAAAATTATTTTCATTTTATAATATAACATTTCTAAAATATCAAAAAATTAATTTTGATATTTTCTAGCAAAAAATAATAAAAAACATTTTTGATGGAAACATATATTTTTTTTGTAGGATAAAATATATTTATTAAAAGTTAAGTTCTTATTTATTAAGAATTTATAAATAAATTTATATTGGGTAGGAAATTTATATATATTTCATAAAATATTTAATCTTATTAATATTATCCAATTAAATGGTTAGGTTATAAAAATCATATTTAAATAATATATTTTGTGGATTGTTTAAGCTCGATGTTGTGTGTCGTATATGATATCAAACATAATGTTATTAATTCAAGATCTTTGGGTTCCATGTGATGAAAGATATCAAAGATATTAAATTTATTTTAAAAAAATATACTATAAATTCTTGGGGTGTTACATTCTCCCCACCATCATTCAATTGCATCTTCACATTTTGAACTTGCACTCAAAAATCAAGGGTTTGATATTTAAAAATTACTTTGTTGATAACTCACATCTTAAAAAGGGTTAATAAAAATTACTCTTAAAATAGGGAAATGGTATTATGAAGGTCATATGTAATAACACATAACTAGGTTTTCATGCAATATAATATTAGTGAGAAGTGAAAACATGGATTTGGAAAGAAGATCCATTTAGGATATAATATTATACCTTTTTTTTGTGAGAGAAGAGACCATAGATTTATAGAAAATGAATAAATTTTTTATTTCAAAATAATTTTCCAAAAGTTGAGGGTTTTATTTACCATATAGAGCAATAAAATAAGGAAATATACTTACTTGAAAAGTATAATTTCATTCTTTAATAAATTTCCACCACAATCTCATCTTTTACTAAAAGTGATGAGTATTAAAGATGATTTTTTATACCTAAAATACTAAAATAAAATTATAAAAGATCACATGATTTCAAAAAATCATATAATCTTAATTAACTTAACATCAATGTCCATATCAACCCTAAATTTTATCAATACCTTTAAACTTATGTCAATAAAATGTAAAGGCATCATTCCTCAAATAAATTTTTAATAAAAACCATACTAATCCCAAGGGTTTTTTTACCATAAATATATCACAAAATACTCTTAATAAAATTTTAATTCCATTATTTAAAACCTAAAAATTAGTATATATGCTTTTAAAAATATGATTACCTTTAGACATATCATCCAAAGACACTTTAGGATTATCCAATATCATTATGGTATATCATAGTTTTCTATAGGTTCTATTATTAAATTTATCATAATGGTTCATAGAGAAAATGTGAATTAACAAAAAAATATCCCTTAGGAGTGTCAAAACAAGTGCACAGTAAGGGAACACTCATCGTGCACTAGAATGATACTTGATATATACTTGAAAAACTATTTTCGAGGTTATTACCCCTAGTTGAAACTGTTCCAGAGACACATCCACTTATAGTTTCTAGACATGGATGTAATTTCTTGGAAAACCACATAACATTTTCCTTACTAAAATATTTAGTATATTATCCTATACTTAGAACTATCCTCAAAGTTAGTCACAAGGTTATATTCCCTAATATATGTTTTCCTAAATCTAGTTCCCATGGTTTCTACTAAACTTGATTTGATACCAATTATAAAGTTCCCAACCCTAGTAGCCTAGAGTCAGTGGTTAATTTATTACATTGTTACTAGATATAAGAGATCACATCCCAAAGGACCAAATAGTTTATTAGTCTTGGTAAACAAGATATATACATGATTTGTCACAACCCGTCCTCGAGGCCCATTCCGTGACTACCCCAAGCCCGCCTTCCATAGGCCAGGGGCTGGCGACTAGCACAAAAGACGTAAAGCTAGATAAAAAGGGAAGGCATTACCTTTATGAAACACAAAAAAACAACCATAGTACAAGCGGAAGAAAAACAATAGGTAAAACTGAATACAAAAGTAGTGCTGAAAGTAAAGGGGGTCGGAAATACAAGCCCATCTGTAAAGTACAAGAAAAAATAAAAAATAGCTGGAAGGTGTCGAGCTGCTCCTGGATCGTCCTCTGGAGTTCCTACCTGAAGGGTAGGTACAGATGGCCACCTCAGCTCTCCAAGTCCGTCTGTCACCTCTGGGTACCGTCTCATCGTGTAGTCCACCTCCGGGTACCGTCTCGTCGTCAAGTCCACCTCCGGGTACCATCCAGCTCTACAAGCCTCAACCACAATCAGTGCTGTCCGTCGTCTGCATCCAACACAACAAGGTGCGGGCATAGCCCGTGCAGGGGTGAGTATAATGATACTCAGTAGGGACCCCGAGACCCTCAAGGTCTCATTAAATCCAATAAGGATAAACCACAAAGTAAGATCTCAATAGATAAACTTTAATTATGTATATTCCCATACATATACCTAAGTCATCATGTAATCCATCTCAATCATGAGGAAAACACAAAGGCCATTGACTCAGCTCAAACCAGGATTTTTATCCACGATGAAGAAAACACGACTGCTGGAGAACTCCTACTCTGTCGAGCGTAGTAGTCCTGTCAGGACTCTGTGGTGCTACTCACTAACCTTAGACTGCTGAGGTACTCCTCCTGTCGAGTACCGCAAGTCTTCCACCTCACAAAGTAGTGCTCCTCCTCCATTAGGTCTTCCACCTCACACAGTAGTGCTCCCCCTCATAGCCTACAGAGGTACTCCTCCTGTCGAGTACCGCGGGTCTGCCACCTCACAAAGTAGTGCTCCTCCTCCATGGGTCTGCCACCTCACAAAGTAGTGCTCCCCACTAGGCTATACAAGTCACTCCGAATAAATCGGACAAGCAGTCATCAGGTCTTAGCCAGCTACAAGGTCACCATACTCCGTATGCTCACCTCCGAGATGATCTACTCCACGAGCCACCGATCGATACTCCAAGTATCAAAAAGTCCCATGAATAAGTATCACAAGGACCGCCTCGTCGCAGGGGTCTTAACGCAACAGACAGCGCGTCAATCGGATGCCCGGTCCGTGAGTTATTAGCCTCCTTGTTCCGGGGGCCCGGTTGGTTTCGTATACGAACCAACCCGGCCGTATCTCAGCTGTACCTCGAAATCCCATGGGGTATAATCAAAGGGATGACTATGATCCAAGAGTACCAGCGCCACTAATGGTTCATCAAACGGACGTCCGGTTCCAAAGATATGGCCCAAGAAGGTAATGTGCCAATAATGAGCTCGGGTCCGGTCCGACCCGGTCAGACCAACTCGGCCTAACCCAAACTGGGCCGACCTGGTCTGGGTCGACCCGGTCAGACTTGCTGGGTCTGACCCGACCCATTGGGCGAGTCAGCCCGCTAAGTTTTGACTCGGTCCACTGGGCCCGACCCAGCGGACCGCGAGGGCGGTTCTGCCCGATAGTCGCCACGTAGGAGGCTCGGTAACTCGGCCTGGGAGACTGGACCGGTTCGAACAGCGACACCGCGGGGGTGTCGCAGGCCGGTTCTACAAGCCGGTGACCGGGAGGCCAGCGGCAGACCGCGCGGGGTGCGGGCGGGCCGGCTGGGCTCCGGTCTGGCTGTGGGCGCACCGGGCAGGGCGCGGGTGTGCCAGGCAGGGTGCCGAACGCCGGGCAGCGCGCAGGGGCACGCCGGGTAGTGCGGTAAGGCACCACAGGGTCACCAGGGTGCGCTGGGCAGGCCGCCGACAGGGGCACCGGGCAGGACGCCGACAAGGGCACGGGGCGCCGGGATGGTAGTGCAGCACGCTGGGGGGGCGTCGGGCTACGCCGGCAGGGCACCGGGGGTGCGCCGGCAGGGCGCCACGGGTGCGCTGGCAGCGCGCCAATAGGGACGCGGGGCACCGGGTGCGCGCCCGGGGGCCGCGGGGGTGGCGTAGTTCACGGAGGTCGCGGGTAGCGCGACCTTTGTTCGCCGCCTTCGTCGTCGTCGCCTCATTGCCATACCGTCGTGGAGTCATTACAAAAAGAACAACGAAGGGGTCGGGCCAAGTTGGTTTGGCCCGGACCCTCCGCGTTTAGGGTGGTAGCAATAGGTTCTCGCAAGTATGAAGCACAATAACCACCGTTCTTCGTTTTGAGAGAAAGGAAGAACATGGGAAAAGTTCATACTTTAAATAAAAATAAAACCCCTACATCTTGCTCGTCGCTCGTTGGCGGAGTCACGGAAGGAAGACGATGAAGACCGTCATTCGTCGCATCCGCCACACGTCCCCAATTACGAGCTGCGTCGGTTCGTTGACGATGTTGCGGAGGATAGGTTTCTGGGGAAGTAAGGTCGAAGAAGAATCGCGTGGAAGATCGTCGTTGGCGTTCTTTGTGTTCTTCGTTGGAGAGGATAAGATTTCCCCAAGTGTTGGGCGTCACAATACTTTACCAGCGCTTCGTCGCTTGGTGAATCCGTCCCAAAACCTTCTCCCAAGATCCCTATATATAGGAGAGGGGGAGAGGTATGTAACCAACATGGAATTTATGACGGTTCATTTATTTTGAACCTTCCTAAATTCTAACAATGCGGTTACTTAATTTAATAAAGGGGGTCGGGCGAATTAAATTGTGAACGCAATTTAAGAGTTGCGTTGGCACAAATTAAGAGTGGATAATTCCAAGAAGTTTCCCCCACATATCCTGCGTTAAAACATATGACATGAATTAATTTTATGTTGACAAATAAAATTAATTGACAACAATTAATTTCACGTCGACACATAAAATTAACTCACATCAATTAATTTCACGTCGACCCATCAAATTAACTGACATCAATTAATTTTACGTCAACTCATAAAATTAATTGAGAGAAATTAATTTTACGTCGACACATAAAATTAAATGATAGCAATTAATTTTACGTCGACCCATAAAATTAATTGAGTGCAATTAATTTTACGTCGACACATAAAATTAATTGATGGGGGGGTTGAGAGGTTTCTTCTCCCTCCCCATTAAATGAGAGGTTAGGGTGTGGAGGTCCCACCTCCAACTCCCAAGGGGAGGTTTTAACTAACTCACTCAACACATGGAAATTAAAAAAAATGAAGTGTTGCACTTTATTTTATTATTTTTTTTATAAAAAAACTAAAAACTAACTTTTAATCTCGCTCATCTGCCGTTGAGGTGAAAGTCTTCTTAAGACAAAATCGGTGCTGCGAGTTCAACGGTGCCCTCAGAATTCGATTCCGAGCACCGGTTCAAAAGTTATAAAACGCCGCTCGTACGTTTACAGAACGTACCCGAAAAAAAGTTCGGAAAATTATTATTAGTCACCCTCAACCCACTGCGGTCAAGGTTAGGCTCTGCCTAGGAAAAACATGCCCCAACGAACTCAACGGTACTCTCGGATTTTCAATTTGAGTTACCATTTAGAAGTTATGAATTTTACAATAAAATAATTGTCACTTAATTATTTTATTTACGGCCAAAAACTAACTTTCTCAGGTGGCCAGCGCCAGCCAAAGTTAGTATCTACATAAAGAAAGCATACCCTCACAAGTTCATCGGTGGTATTATATTTTTAATCTGAGTTACCGTTTTTGAGTTATAAGAATTTGAAAAATAAAATAACTTTATTTAATTATTTTATTTATGGTTATGCCATTTTTAGGTTTTCTCACAGGAGGCCTGTGCCGACTAAACATAAGTCACACCTAGGTTAAACTTGCCATCCTCAGCACAACAGTTCCCTCTGATTTCTGATCCGAGTAACCGTTTAAGAGTTATTCCACTTTTTCAGGAAAACTGCTTACGAGTGTTAATTTAAGCTTAACAAAACTTCAGAAAAATATTCCGGGCACACCGGGCCTCAGAATCAGGTGCCGTCAGAAACTGCGTACTCGTAAAATTTCAAAGAATTTAAGAAAAAAAAATTTCCTTGAAATTTACGGGTCTTTACATTACTCCCACCTCAGGGCTTTACGTCCCCGTAAAGCTACAAGACAAACTAGGGAAACTAAAGGAGGTAACGAGCAAGCATCTAAGCCTCTCGCTCCCAAGTGCTCTCCTGGAGGTTCCCGTGCTGCCAACGAACACGCACTAGAGGAATCGACCATCCACGAAGGACCCGCTCCTACCGATCCTCGATCTCCACCGGAACCTCCGTGAAGGTCGCCCCATCGTCGATGTCCAGCTCCCCGTGATCGATGATGTGGGTCAGGTCGTGCACGTACCTCCTCTGCTGAGATATGTGGAAGACGTCATGCACCCGGTGAAACTGAGGTGGAAGGGCCAGATGAATTGCAGAGATAACTTGCCACCCTGGACAAATCTCCATAGTCCATGTTGAGGTGAGACCCGTAAGAAAACGTGGTCTCCATCCTCGAAATCCAGTGGTCTCCGTCTCCTATCAGCATAGGACTTCTGTCTGCTCTGTGCAGTCTTCATCCGCTCATGGATGATTTTCACCTTCTCCATCGTAGCCTGAACCATCTCTGGTCTTACAAGAGCTGCTTAGATTTCCCCTTTGCTGAAAAAGAGAAATCTTGTCTCATCCTCTAGATGAACCACATTCTTTGCCTGATGTAGTCAATCCTGACATGAACGGTACATTTCATGTCTTGGATGACGTCGTAAGGCCTCGACGCTACTACCAAAAGATCCAACTGTCACTCTCGCCTCCAAGGGTTGAGTCACACTGTCAACATCAGTGTGTGGTCACTGAGTCTCCTCCAGTAGGAATCTTGAAAGTGAGGGTCAAGTCAACAGTTTTAACCGGAACCTCTCAGTATCGACCACACAAAAAGGGACGGAAAGAAAACATCACAAGGACAAGTGTCTTTTATTACTGTATCTCAAGTACAAAGACACACAACAACCACAAACAACAACATCATGGAAACTAGAAGCACCAAGAACAAAGGCCTCCATGCTAGGAACTAGTCCCGCTCCTGTCCACCTGCTTCCGGAGCTCCATAGTCGTATGCTTCAGCTGCCTGAAGTTGTGCTCTTCCATGTCCACCTGTTCCCTGCGGTCAGGGTGGACCTCCTGGTGGTGGTGGTGGCAACACCTCAAAGCATCGTCCACCTCCAACTGCATGGCCATCTCCCCTACCTCAGTCTCCATCTCCTTGCAGTCCGCCTCGATCGAACCTCTGCCTCTTCCTGGGAGGTCCTTCATCTATCTGCTGATCATCCGAGCAGTGGGTCGGACAGTCACAAGCCATGTGACCCTGTCCGCCGCATGTGTAACACAGCAGGGCAGGTCTAGCTCTGTCACTCCCCTTGGTGCCTCGCACTACCGACCCTGAGTCATGCGGCCGACCACCTGTAGGTCTGACCCTCTTGGACCTCTGCGTCATCTTTCTACTACCAGATGTAGAAGACTCCGCTGCATACCGTCTAGTAGTGGATCCTGCTGCTGGATACTGCTCAGCAAGGAAACTCTCCACTAAGAGGGCTTGCTCGAACACCACGTCTATGTCGGGATGCTATGAGAAACAACAGAATCTCTAATCTCTCGCCTGAGACCCTTCTCGAAGGTCCGAGCCCTAAAGAACGGGTCCCGTACCATATCAGTGGAGTAGCGTGAGAGGTCGATGAAACTCGCTGAATACTGCGCCACTGTCATGCTACCCTGCTGAATATGCAGTATCTCATATATACGCACCGCTCGAAGGGTGGCTGGTACAAACTCTACATGGAACAGGCTCTCGAAGTCTGCCCATAGAAGTGTCACCTCGTCATGCATCTGGAGCATCAGGCTCCACCATCTGCCTGATGCTGCCTGCAGGAGGCTGGCAGCAAGGATCACCATAAAGTCTGTTGGCGTCCCTACTAGCCTGAAGACTCTCACCACAGCCTCCATCCAATCCTCAGCCACCTGTGGGTCCGTCTCTCCCCGGAACCTAGGTGGCCTCTGGCGCTGGAACTCATGCAGCGTGGTCAAGTGGCATGCATCGCCTGCTACTGGGGCTGGTGGCATCGGTGGACCAACGGGTGGTAGTACCGCTGGTGCCTCAACTGGAAGAGGGCCCTATACTAAGGCCTCGTCACTCGGTGGGATGTCAGTACGTACAACTCTCGGGGCTCCAACTGGTCATCCTCGGGGAGGCATCCTGAAAGAAACAGATGCGACACGGTCAAAAGACTATACCTGGTGAGCTGACCTGATTTGATATGATTTAAAGGAAAATTTTTGAAAGTACCCACGTATTAAGTGTTTTCGTGCACTAAGTCAGAAGTCAGGGTCCTGGTGTATGGATACGTCGGCCGCTGCACCAACACTGGACTCCCCAAACTGAAAACCACACTCAGTACGCTTAACACTATTACTTCACAGAAAGAAAATATCAGAGTCATAAGTTCTGCGGTAGAACTGACGTCCTCTGATACCAATTTGTCATGACCCGTCCTCGGGGCCCGTGCCGTGACTACCCCAAGCCCGCCTTCCATAGGCCAGGGGCTGGTGACTAACACCAAAGACGTAAATCCCGATAAAAAGGGAAGGCATTGCCTTTATGAAACACAAAAAAAAAACAACCAGAGTACAAGCGGAAGCAAAACACTAGGTAAAACTGAATACAAAAGTAGTGCTGAAAGTAAAGGGGTCCAGAAATACAATCCCATCTATAAAGTACAAGGAAAAAGACAAAATAGCTGGAAGGTGTTGAGCTGCTCCTGGATCGTCCTCTGGAGTTCCTACCTGAAGGGTAGGTACAGATGGCCACCTCAGCTCTCCACGTCTGTCTATCACCTCCGGGTACTGTCTCGTCGTGAAGTCCACCTCCAGGTACCGTCTCGTCGTCAAGTCCACCTCCAGGTACCGTCCAGCTCTACAAGCCTCAACCACAATCAGTGCTTTCCGTCGTCTGCATCCAACACAACAAGGTGCGGGCACAGCCCGTGCAGGGGTGAGTATAACGATACTCAGTAGGGACCCTGATACCCTCAAGGTCTCACTAAATCCAACAAGGATAAACCACAAAGGAATATCTCAACAGATAAAATTTACTTAGGTATATGCCCATACATATACCTAAGTCATCATGTAATCTATCTCAATCATGAGGAAAACAAAATGGTCATTGACTTAGCTCAAACCGGGATTTTTATCCACGATGACGAAAACACAGCTACTGGAGAACTCCTACTCTATCGAGCGCAGTAGTCTTGTCATGACTCCGTGGCGCTACTCACTAACCTTAGACTAGTGAAGTACTCCTCCTGTCGAGTACCACAAGTCTTCCACCTCACAAAGTAGTGCTCCTCCACCATTGGGTCTTCCACCTCACATAGTAGTGCTCCCCCTCATAGCCTACAGTGGTACTCCTCCTGTCAAGTACCGCAGGTCTGCCACCTCACAAAGTAGTGCTCCTCTGCCGTGGGTCTTCCACCTAACAAAGTAGTGCTCCCCACTGAGCTATACAAGTCACTCTGAATCAAATAGGATAAGCAGTCATCAGGTCTCAGCCAGCTACAAGGTCACCATACTCTGTATGCTCACCTCTGGGAGGATCTGCTCCACGAGCCACTGGTCGATACTCCAAGTATCACAAAGTCTCATGAAGAAGTATCACAAGGACTGCCTCGTCACAGGGGTCTTAATGCAACAGACATCGCGTCAATCAGACGCCCGATCCGTGAGTTATTAGCCTCCTTGTTCCGGGGGCCCGGTTGGTTTCGTATACAAACCAACCCGACCGTATCTCAACTGTACTCTGAAATACCATGGGGTATAATAAAAGGGATGGATATGCTCCAAGAGTACCAGCGCCACTGACGGTTCGTCAAACGGACGTCCGGTGCCAAAGATATGGCCCAAGAAGGTAATGTGCTAGTAATGAGCTCGGGTCTGGTCCGACCCGGTCAGACCAACTCGGCCTCACCCAAAGTGGGCTGACTTGGTCTGGGTGAACCCAGTCAGACTTGCTGGGTTTGACCCGACCCATTGGGCGAGTCAGCCCGCTATGTTTTGACCCGGTCCACTGGGCTCAGCCCAACGGACCACGAGGGCGGTTCGACCCGATAGTCACCACGTAGGCGGCTCGGTAACTCGGCCCGAGAGACTGGGCCAGTTCGACCAGCAACACCGCGGGGGCATCGTGGACCGATTCAGCAGGCCGGTGACTGGGAGGCCAGCGGCAGACCACGTGGGGGTGCGAGCGGGCCGAATGGGCTTCAGGCTGGCCGCGGGCGCACCGGGCAGGGCGCAGATGGGCCAGGAAGGGTTCCGAACACCGGGCAGCGCGCGGGGGTGCGCCGGGTAGCGCGGTAGGGCACCGCGGGGGCACCAGGGTGCGCTGGGCAGGCCACTGGCAGGGTCACCGGGCAGGACGCCGGCAAGGGCGCGGGGCGCCAGGCTGGTAGTGCAGCACGCTGGGGGGGCGCCGGGCTGCGCCAGCAGGGCGCCGGGTGGGTCGACAGGGCGCTGCAGGTGTGCCACGGGTGCGCCGACAGGGCCCCGCGGGTGCACCGGCAGCGCGCCAATAGGGGAGCGGGGCACCAGGTGCGTGCCCGGGGGCCGCGGGGGTGGCGTAGTTCACAGAGGTCGCGGGTAGCGCGAACTTTGTTTGCCGCCTTCGTCTTCGTCGCCTCATTGCCATGCCGTCGTGGAGTCATTACAAAAAGAACAATGAAGGGGTCGAGCCATGTTGGTTTGGCCCGAACCCTCCGCGTTTAGGGTGGTAGCAATAGGTTCTCGCAAGTATGAAGCACAATAACCACCGTTCTTCGTTTTGAGAGAAAGGAATAACATGGGAAAGGTTCATACTTTAAATAAAAATAAAACCCCTCAATCTTGCTCGTCGCTCGTTGGCGGAGTCGCAGAAGGAAGACGATGAAGACCGTCGTTCGTCGCGTCCGCCACACGTCCCCAATTCCGATCTGCGTCGGTTTGTTGACGATGTTGCAGAGGATAGGTTTCTGGGGAAGGAAGGTCGAAGACGAATCGCATGGAAGATCATCATTGGCGTTCTTCGCATTCTTTGTTGTAGAGGATAAGATTTCCCCAAGTGTTGGGCGTCGCAGTACTTTACCAGCGCTTCCTCGCTTGGTGAAGCCGTCCCAAAACCTTCTCCCAAGCTCCCTATATATAGGAGAGGGGGAGAGGTATGTAACCATCGTGGAATTTATGATGGTTCATTTATTTAGAACCTTCCTAAATTCCAACAATGAGGTTACTTAATTTAATAAAGGGGGTCAGGTGAATTAAATTGTGAACGTAATTTAAGTGGTGCGTTGGCATAACTTAAGAGTGGAGGATTCCAAGAAGTTTCCCCCACATATCCTACGTCAAAACATATGACACGAATTAATTTTATGTTGACACATAAAATTAAGTGACTGCAATTAATTTCACGTCGACACATAAAATTAACTCACAGCAATTAATTTCACGTCGTCCCATAAAATTAACTGACAAAAATTAATTTTACATCAACTCATAAAATTAATTGAGAGCAATTAATTTTATGTCGACACATAAAATTAACTGACAACAATTAATTTTACGTCGACCCATAAAATTAATTGAGTGCAATTAATTTTACATCGACACATAAAATTAATTGATGGGGGGGGGGGGTTGAGAGGTTTTCTCTCCCTCCCCATTAAATGGGAGGTTAGGGTGTGGCGGTCCCACCTCCAACTCCCAAGGGGAAGTTTTAACTAACTCACTCAACACATGGCAATTAAAAAAAATGAAGTGTTGCACTTTACTTTATTATTTTTTTATAAAAAAACTAAAAACTACCTTTTATTCCCGCTCATCTGCCGTTGAGGTGAATGTCTTCTTAAGAAAAAATCGGTGCTGCGAGTTCAACGGTATCCTCAGAATTTAATTCCGAGCACCGATTCAAAATTTATAAAACGCCGCTCGTACGTTTACTGAACGTACCCGAAAAAAAGTTCGCAAAGTTATTATTAGTCACCCTCGACCCACTGCGGTCAAGGTTAGGCTCTGCCTAGGACAAAAACGTCCCAAAGAACTCAACGATACTCTCAGATTTTCAATTCGAGTTACCGTTTAGAAGTTATGAATTTTACAATAAAATAATTGTCACTTAATTATTTTATTTACAGCTAAAAACTAACTTTCTCAGGTGGCCCACGCCGTCCAAAGTTAGTATCTATATAAAGAAAGCATACCCTCACAAGTTCAGCGGTGGTATTATATTTTTAATCCGAGTTACTGTTTGTGAGTTATAAGCATTTGAAAAATAAAATAACTTTATTTAATTATTTTATTTACGGTTATGCCATTTTCAGGTTTTCTCATAGGATGCCTGCACCGACTAAACTTAAGTCACACCTAGGGTAAACCCGCCATACTGAGCACAACGGTGCCCTCGGATTTCTGGTCTGAGTAACCGTTCAAGAGTTATTCCCCTTTTTTAGGAAAATTGCTTACGCGCGTTAATTTAAGCTTAACAAAACTTCAAAAAAATATGCCAGGCACACCGGGCCTCAGAATCAGGTGCCGTCAGAAACTACGTACTTGTAAAATTTTGAAGAATTTAATAAAAAAAAATTTACTTGAAATTTATGGGTCTTTACATGATTCCCATGTTAATTTTGAATACAAAAATTATAACATATTTTTTTGAGGATGTCATTATTTACTATAGAATATCCTTGCATATCATTCATAGTACACTTCCTGGATTCCTAAGAAAGGAAAAAAATAAGAGTGAGATCAAATTATCAATAAGGGTTATGTATAATGGAATATATCATGAGTAAATAAATCATGATCAATAAGTCATAATCAATATGGTACAGTAAATATATGAACACACATTCTATTTAATCAATAAATTGAATATCATTATTAGATAAGGCATCATCAATATGAAAAGGTAAAAAACTAAACACACATGCCATTTAATCAATAACTTGAGTAAAAAATACATTCATTAGGGTAAAATTTATATAGAGTTTGGAGATGAAATCATACAATTCAATATTTTAGATTATATAAAGTACCCCTCGTAGGACCATTCTTCTTTCTTCATATCCCATTTTGACCCATTTTGTAATGAATCTCAAAATTTTGATTTTCAATATTTTTAAAATGGAGACCATTCCTTTGTTAGAGTGATATTGAGTATTTGTGCTAGTTTTATATTGATAAATACTTTCACACCTATTTATCATGATCAAACCACACTCATTTCTGATTATTTTGTGGATTCTTTTCTAATTCTGAGCATGTAATTTATGATCTTGACATGGATGTTGATTTTATAGATGATTTTGATGTATTATTCACTAATTTTGATGATGTATATTCATAACCCTATATTAATTGTGTACATATATATGTTCTCACATCATTTCCATCAATATATAACCCAACCAAACTATAATTTAAACTATTTCCACCAAACTTAAAATATTCATACCAAATGAATGATGGAACATTTCCTGTAATAATTGATAATAATCTAAAACTTGAAAAAGAAACAAGAACTTTAAATATTTTAAGGTATAATAGTAAGAAAATTGGGTGGACCTTAGTATATATACCAGGTATTATCCCTTCCATTTGTATGCATAGGATTCTTTTGGAGGATGAGGCTAAACTGGTTAGACAAACACAAAGGAGACTTAACTCCACACTGCTAGAAGTTATGAAAAAAGAGTTGGAAAAATTAATTAAAGTAAATATTATTTATCCCATATCTTACTCTCAATGGGACAGTCCTGTACATTTTATACCAAAAGAAAACTAGTTTCACTATTATAAAAAATAAAAATGATCAGTTAATTCCCTTGAGAGTAAAAAATAGTTGGCAAGTGTGAATAAATTATAAGAAACTGAATCAATCAACTCAAAACGACCATTTACATATTTAATTAATTTTCCATATACTTAAGATACTTACAGGTAGAACACGCTATTATTTCTTGGATGGTTTCTTTGGACATTTTAGGTTCCCGTTATTGTAGAGGACTAGGAGAATATGATATTCACTTTCCTATTTGATACATTTTTTTTTACCAAAGATGCCATTTAGACTTTATAATTCCCCAATTACCTTTCATAGATTTATGATGAGTATATTTTCTGATTTACTTTAGGCTTTCTTATAGGTATTTATAGATGATATTACTATGTAAATTTACTCATTTGATGAGTGTATCTTGAGTTTGGGTTATGTGTTGCATCATTGTATTACAAAAAATATGATTTTAAATTTTTAGAAATGTCATTTCATCATAGAGAAGGGAATTTTCCTAGGTCATGTAGTCTATAGAATAGATTTATATAAATATAATATTGAAATTATTTCTATATTACCACATCCTATATATGTGAATGATGTTAAATATTTCTTAGGAAATGTAGATTTCTATTGAAACTTCATCAAAATTTTAGTAATACTGCTCTTCTATTATCAAGATTTATTCAAAGGGATTTTTATTTTGTGTTTGATAATTCTTGTAGGTTTTCCTTTAACGAGATAAAGAAAAGTCTCACTATGCTATCAATCATTTATCCTCCACGGTGGGATATTACATTTGAGATTATGTGTGATACTTCCAATTTCATAGTTAGAGAAGTAATATCAAAGTGGGTGAAGGGATATTCACATGTGATCACTTATTCTTCAAGGAAATTTTATTAAATTTAATAAAACTACACAACCATGGAAAATGAGTTTTTGGATATCATATTTTCTTTAGATAAATTTCATTCTCATTTATTGGGATCTAAAGTAGTTTCTTTTTCTAACCATGCAGCTTTGAGGTACCTCTTGAAGAAACCAGATGTAAATCCCAGACTTATTTATTGGATGATCCTTCTTTAAGAGTTTGATATTGAGATAAAGGACAATAAGGGTTCAGAAAACTTAGTGTTAGACCACATGAGTAGGATCAATCACACACTAGAGGATGAAACCTTGGTCTAGGTACAACTTTAGGAAACATTTCACAATGAGAATATTTATGCACTCTTAGGTATACATCCTTGGTATGTTGATTTTGTTAGATATTTTGTTTCCTATGAATTATCTACAAATCTAAAAAACACCAAGTCTAAAAATTGAAAATTGAGTCTAGGTATTATTCATGGAATGATCCATACCTTTAGCACATGTGTAGCGACTAAGTTATCAGGATGCATGTTCCTGATCTTGAGTTTGATTCTGTTCTAATTTTTTGTCATACACTTTCTTGTGGTGGACACTTAGGACCCCAAAGAATAAATAGGAAAGTCTTATACTTTGTATTATATTTTTGTATTTTATACCATGATGCCTATAAGTTTTGTAAGTCATACTAACATTTACAACACATTGATAACATTTATAGGAGACATGAGATGCCTCAAAATACCATATCATTTTGTGATATTTTTGATGTATGGGGAATTAATTTTATGGGTTTATTTCTTATATTATTTGTTTCTTATATATCCTTGTTGTTGATTGTGTTAGAAAATGGGTGGATGACAAGGCTTCTAGGACTAATGATTCTCATGTTGTAGTTGACTTTGTTCAGGCATATTTTTTTGTAGGTTTGGAATACCAAAAGATATCATCAATGACCATGGTTCACACTTTTTTAATCAGAATTTGTCTTACCTACTTTAGAATTAAGGGGTGACACACAAAACTTATACTCTATACCACCTCCAAACAAATGGCCAAGTTGAAGTTTCAAATCAGGAGTTGAATAAGATATAAGATAAAACCGTGTGGCTAAATATAAAGTATTAGAGCAAGTGATTGGATGATTCAATTTGGGATTATAGGATAGAATACAAGAATCCCATTGACATTTACCCATTTTATATTGTTTTTGGGAAAGATTTTCATCTCCCCATAGAATTCGAGCATTGAGAATTTTGGGTGATAAAGAAGTGCAACATGGATTTATCCTAATTAGGAGATCAAATGAAGCTACAAATTCAAAATATAAAGGATATTTGATTATAATCATATGAGAAATAAAGGCTCTATAAAGAGATAGAAAAATAAACCCATGATAAAATGATCCAAAAGAGATAGTTTCATGAGGTAGAAAAAGTCATTATTTATTATTCATGACTAAATTTGATTCTTGGTAAGTTGCGTTATATATGGTTAGGTCCTTATGTTTGTATCTAATATTTTTCCTTATGGTTTAGTGTATATCACAAAAGAGGACACAAGAAGGAGATTTATAGTCAATGGGAAATAGTTTAAGTAATACATTGAGGTACTTCCCCACACATGCAGTTGATTTCATCACACTGTATGACCCCATAATCACTTAAGAACATAAAACTATCCCTAACCCTTTCACTTTTATATTATTTTTCCTATTTAAAATTATATATTTCATATGCATATATCATCTCACAGGTTCACATTGAGAATATTGTAATATTTTAAGTGAAAGGGAGTGAATAACATTTAGGGGTAGAATCTTTAGTATTTTCATTTATGTGTTTTATGTGTGAGTTTTTTGAGTTTTTCACAAAAAAATAAAATAAAAAAACAATAAAAAACATCATTCTCATTTACATGTGGAACATTTTGAAAATTCATGTTTAATTTTTCAAAATTAATTGATATCATGTTAAGCATGATAAATATTCCATCATTAAAGGTTGATTTTTATAAAAATATAAGTCATCGATGATATTATTGGTTTCATTATAAAACCATTTAGATTTTGACACTATTATTTGTGATATTTGTTCCTAGTAAATTGTGTCCTTGATTTCTCCAAATAACTTTAGATAAAACCATGACTTGTGAAATTTTTACAAATAAATTGAAGGTATAATCAAGTTAGGTAATTTTTTTTTCATTTTAAATAAATGATTGATCTATATGTTCATTTATCTTCCGTTCAAATTCATTACTGTACCAAATTAACCTATGGGTGTGTACCTGATATCCGAATATTGTACAATGGAAAAAAATATATTATTTGAATAAATAGGGGAGTGATGAAATGTAAATCATGTGGGGATATATAGGTTGGTAGGTTAAGATTTTTCTTTTGGTAATGCTTAAGCGAGTGGGTCTTGAAATTTGATTACAATGGAATGTAGAATGAGTTTTGTGGAATTAAACCAAGTAAGAAGAAATGTTTTACTTGAACTAAATATACTAAATAAAGGGTGGAGATATGAGATTGAAATGGTTGGTACAAACACATATATAATTAATGGAATAATAGACCCATAACTTGTTTCTCTATGATCAGTGACCTTAATCTCACTAGATTTTATTTTGATACAATTTATAAGACAAATCACTACACATAAGGCCTTTAACAATGATATAATAGGGAATTTTCAGTATAAAAAAGTGATAAAAATTGGAGCACCCTTAAAATAACTAGGACTTCATCAATGCTAATACAAGGTCTTCTTTATCAATGTTTTTTATACCACTGATAAAGGGTTATTTTATTAGTTCTATTACTAGAACTGATAAAGGGGCATACTGTTACACTACGCTATTAAAATTACAACACACTATAGCATAAAATATAGGAAGAAAATACATAATTTATATGAAATAAAATTTAAAATAAAATAAAATAAATAAATACTATATTATAGACATTTTAAACATTGGTTTGTACAATTACATGAGTAAGTACAATTTATCACAAACATTAAAAAACATCAATGTTCCTTTGTATTTGGACCCTATACCCAGTCATGATATTAGTTTCCAAATAAACCACCCCATATCAAGAAAAATAATTCACCTATATAAGAAAACAATTCTTATGTTAGTAATACTATAAAGAAATAAATTAAAAAGAAAGTGTCAATTTAAACTAAAAACATATACTTTGAGTCATACCAGACACACTGTGTATTATATTGAATTAAATTCGATTCTTACACATCACACCATTTCTTTTTTCCCTAAAAAGTAGGTTCTTGTGTATTGTATCACATATGTGGTGATAAAAAACTCTCACTACCGATGTGATCCAATTCAAGAGATCTTTCTTTTTGAGAATAAGCGTTCAACTGGCACACTATTTCTTGTTTATCTTTAAGCATTATCTCTATGAAAATTAGCTAAATAATCATCTGATAAGAATAATAAATAAATTAGTTAAGAAATAGTAGATAAAATGATGATAAAACAATCAAATATTTTTTCTCAGTTTTGGCTATGTGATTCTTGTTTTAAATTAAAATGACATATATATATTAAAATAACATACTTCAAGTCATACCAACCACATCATGTGTCATATTTATGTGAGGTCTATTTCTACACTCCAAAAATTAATTATGAGTTATTTTTAAAAAATTTGAAAAAAATTTGATCACATTTTCTCATTTTTGGATAGTGACATGAATTTTAAACTAAAATTACACCTTTATATTGAAAACACACACATTGAGTCATTTCAGTCACATCATGTGATGGATTGATGTGCAGTCAATTCTTACACATCATAAATGAATTATGGAATATTTTCCTAAAGTTTTAAGATAATATGATCTTTTTTTCTCGATTTTGCCTATTTGATGTTTATTTTAACCTAAAATGGCACTCTTGTATTGAAAACATGCACTTAAAGTCATACCAACCACATAATATGTCATATTGATGTGAAGTCAATTACTATACATAAAAAATGAATTATATATCATTTTTATAAATTTTAAAAACAATATGAGATAATTTGCTCGGTTTTGGTGATGTGACATGTGTTTTAAACTAAAATGGAACTTTATAGTGAAAACACGCACTTCGAGTCATACCGACCACATTGTGTATCAGATTTATATTAGGTAAATTCCTCCACATCAAAAATAAATTATGGACTGTTTTACTAATTTTTGAAAACAATCTGATCCTGTTTTCTCAGTTTTGTCTATGTAATACACATTTTAAACTAAAATGAAACTTATATATTAAAAACACACACTTCAATTCATACCGACCACATCGTGTGTTAGATTTATGTACGGTAAATTTATACATGTCATAAATGAATTATAAATAATTTTACTAAATTATAAAAATAATATGAGATTATTTACTCATTTTTATCTAGTGACATATGTTTTAAACTAAAATGAAACCTTTATATTGAAAACACAAACTTTGAGTCATATCAGTCACATCATGTGTCAGATTAACATGAGATAAATTATTACAAGTCAAAAATGAATGATAGATAATTTTAATAAATTTTTAAAATAATATGAGCTCGTTTTATTGGTTTTGGGCATTTGATGCGTGTTTTAAACTAATATGACACTTTTGTATTGAAAATATGTACTTCGAGTCATACTGACCACATCATGTGATAAATTTATGTGTGATTGATTCCTACCCATCAAAAATGAAATATAGATTATTTTTATAAAGTTTGAAAAAATTAGAGCTTGTTTTCTCAATTTTGGTGATATGACATGCGTTTTAAACTAAAATAACACTTTTATATTGAAAACATGCACTTTCAATCATACCAACCACACCACATGTCAGATTGACATGCAGTAAATTCCTATACATAAAAAAAGCATGTATTTTTTCCTAAAGTTTGAAAATAATGTGATCCCATTTTCTTAGTTTGGTTACTAACACGTGTTTTAAACTAAAATTAAACCTTCATATTGAAAACATTCCCTTTAGGTCATTTCGACCATATCATGTATCATATTGATGTTAGGTTTATTTCTATATGTTACAAATGAATTTTGGATTTTTTTCCTAAATTTTGAAAATATTATAAGCTCATTTTATTAGTTTTGGCTATTTAATGAATATTTTAAACTAAAATGACACTTTTGTATTGAAAACACACACTTTGAGTCATACCAACCACATTGTGTGTCAGATTGATATGAGTTCAATTCCTACATGTTAAAAATTAATTATGTATTATTTTACAAATTTTTTAAAACACTCCGAGCTCGATTTCTTAGTTTTGGGAACATGACATGTGTTTTAAACTAAAATGACACTTTTATATTGAAAACATGCATTTCATGTCACATCAACCACATCAAGTGTTAGATTGATATGTGGTTAATTATTATACATCAAAAATTAATTATGGATCATTTTTATAAAGTTTGAAAATAATGAAAGCTTGTTTTCTTGGTTTCAATTATGTGATGTGTTTTAAACTGAAATGAGACTTTTAAATTGAAAAAACTTACTTCGAGTCATGCCAACCAAATCATGTGTCATATTGGAATGTGGTCAATTAACACATGTGAAAAATGAATTATATATATTTTCCTATAGTTTGAAAACAATATGTGATTTTTTCTTGGTTTTGGATATGTGACATGCGTTTTAAACTAAAATAACACTTTTATATTAAAAACACATACTTAGAGTCATATTGACCACATCAAGTGTTAGATTTATGTGCGATCAAAAAATACACATCACAAATGTATGATGAATAATTATCTTAAATTTTGAAAACAATATGATCTAATTTTCTTAGTTTTAGCTATATGGCACATGTTTTAAATTAAAATGAAACTTCTATATTAAAAACATACACTTCGAGTCATATCAACCACATCATGTGTCAGATTGATGTGCGGTTAATTAATACACATAAAAAATTAATTATGGATCATTTTTATAATGTTTGAAAACAATATGAGATCATTTTCTTGGTTTTAAAAATGTTACAAACATTTTAAACTAAAATGACACTTTTATATTGAAAACACACATTTTAAGTCACATCAAACACATCGGGTGTCAGATTGACATGTGGTCGATTACTACACATCAAAAATGAATTATATATATTTTCCCTAGTGTTTGAAAATAATCTGATCTTATTTTATTAGTTTTGTCTATGTGATGTGTTTTAAACTAAAATAATACTTTTATATTGAAAACATGCACTTTGAGTCATAACGACCACATCATGCATCAGATTGGAATGAGGTCAATTCCTACATATGAAAAATGAATTATAGGTAATTGTCCTAAATTTTGAAAAAAATATGTTTTCCTCAGTTTTGGATATGTGACATGCATTTTAAATTAAAATAACACTTTTATATTGAAAAAATAATAATTAGAGTTATAACTACCACATCAGGTGTTGGATTGATGAGTGGTCAATTCCTACATGACAAAAATTAATTATGGATCACTATCCTAAATTTTTAAAACAAATTGAGCTTTTTTACTTGATTTTGACTATGTGATATATGTTTTAAACTAAAATGACACTTCTATATTAAAAATAAACACTTTGAGTCATACTGATCACACCATGCATCATATTGATGTGTGGTTGATTCCTACATGTCAAAAATGACTTAAGTATTTGTTTCCTAAAGTATAAATCTAATACGAGCATTTTTATAGGCTTTCAGTGAGTGATACATGTTTTTAACTGAAATTTCATTTTTAAACTAAAAAAATAAACTTTGATTCATACTGGTCACACTGTGTATCATACTAAGGTGCGGATGATTCCTATACATCAAAAATGACTTATGTATCATTTCACTAAAGTATAAAAATAATATTATTTTTTCTTGATTTTGAGCATGTGACGTGTGTTTTGAATTAATGTGTAAATTTAATCTTAAAACATAAACATTGGGTAATACTAGGCATACCGTGTTTTAGATTGATGTGTAGTTGATACCTAAAAATCACACCATATATTTTCATTCTATAATACATTCAACATTTAGGTATATCTAATAATATTGTTGTTTGATAACCCAAAATGTTGAATGCATTATAGAATAAAAAGAAAAGCAAATCATCATGAGTGTATCATCCTTGTTGAGTTCATGACCATATTACATGAGTTCATCATCCTTATAGAAGATAAAAATTATATACGAAGTCATTTTTTCATGATCTTTATGAAAATTGATAAAATAAGTATTAAATAAAAATGATAAAGAAATTAACTAAAATTAGTAGATAAAATGATGAAAAAATTAACTAAATAAGTAGGAGGAAGTCACCTCTTCATGATGTATTTATATATCCTAACACCATGTATTCTTCCCATTAGTTTCTAAAAAAATAAATTTCCTCCATTATAATTCTACTTTAGAAAAAATAAAAAATAAAAAATAATCATTATGATACCAATTCATCACACCCCAAGTGTATCTATAAGGTCATGGCCCACAACAGATCGCAAACATAATAGGTAATCACCTAAATTTATTTTCAGAAAACATTTTGACACCATGTACTCTACCACTCATCTCTAAAAAATTTAATTCTTCTTTTGAGTATGTAGATTTTTTACAATCTTGGTAGTAATTATAAAATATAAACAAACAAATAATTAAGAATGATTTATAATGAAATTGTAATTACCTTCATAAATTAATGTTTTAGGGATTCTAGTCTTTTGATGGTATATGATATCTTTCATAAATTTTCAAATGTAATATCTATAATTGTTATTGTTATATTCTTTAGAAATAGAATAAAAATTAAACAAAATGTGTAAATTGTTTTTAAATATGTTTTGATTATTAAATAGTTCTATATATACCTTAACCTATCTCCATTTGAAGAAATCCATATGCTTCTTATGTTCAGTCAGTGACATCATACCATGAATTATCCTATATTTATTGATCACCCTATCATAAAAAATTTCCTATTAAAACACAAACTAAAACATATAATTCAAATTTTATCAGTAAAATATTTATCGTAGTGCATTACAAATTCCAAATACAAATCATGTGTGGTTGGTTTGATGGAAATCCATGCATTGGATCCAAAAAATAAATATTTGGGGTATCCAAATTGATTGTGATTAGCATCCAATTCAACCTAAAAAAAGAAAAATAAATAAGTAATGAAAAAAAGAAAAATATATTTTATATGATTAGATTTTAGATTTTTACCTATGCATTATAGGAATAAACAAGTGTATGTTGTCTATTATTTTCTTCTCAAATTCCCCTCCTATATCATCTGTTTTCTTACCAATTTATTTCAACTTCAAATAAATTTATTGCATAGAAATAATACATGGATTAATGAATCCAAATCTTGCTTCACAGGGGTTTCCCTTTATATAATAGTAATTTAAAATTCTATAAAAAATGTGAATATTTATTAACTTTAATGAACATATTAGATCATTTTTTAGATAGAAAAATTATGAAAATGTACCTCATGTATGTATTCATAACTGAGAATCCTAACCATTCAAACTTGAGTATCTCAATTATACTTTCAAGAACAATGACATCTATAATGAAATTTCCAAATATTTCTTCTTCATATTGAATGTAGGGAACATCCTCATATTTTAATGTGATGTATGCATAAACTTGTAATGTTAATATATGTTGCAATGGAACTAGTGGGGAGAAGGTACTCCCAAAAGGTCCATTTGTTTTCTTGGTTGATTCAATGGATTATCTTGATCTGACCTTTCATTTCCCAGTCGTTTTCTCCATATGTAATACCATACCTCATTTCAGACCTTTTTTCATAAACTATTACAGGTTTTTCATTTGAAAAAATTTATCAAGGACACACCTCATGTATCTTTATGAGATTATACAACCATGCTACGAAAGTTATAATAACTTTATTGAACATTGTAATATATAGATCATCAAGTAGAAAAAACAACTCAGTGCTAGGATCTTGAGTTAATTTAATCCCCATTATCATGTGATATTTTGGGATTTATTTATTGTATATCATGTATCCCAAGATATTATACACCGCACCCCTTGCAACAAGGTGGTTCATGGGTGTTTATAAATAAAAAATTCATACAACTTCACCCTATAAAATTTTAGTAATATAAAGTTATTGGAATTTGTTTTATTCACATTTAGGATAAAGAGTAATAAAAAAATTGATTACCATAGTTAAGTTATGTAGTTGAGGGGAATTAATAGCCTCAAAGACAGTGGGGGTCATTAGGATCTTCATGTGGTGATCTTTGTTCCACTGCGTGTTCCCTTTGATCCTTTCACATATATTGGTCTACCAAACTAGACCAAAAAATAATATCTTTCAAAGAATATATTTTCCCATGCATTACTTTAATCATATGATATGTATCTTCTTTCATATTTATCTTCTCAAAATATGTTAGAGGTGACACTCCAAAATCTACACCTCTAATACGACCATATTATTCTATCATCTTCAAATCTAATGAAAATAGTTTTTCTTAAAGTATAGCCAATGTCAATTCTTGTTTCTAAACTATATAATTTTTTTTAACATAAATAGATATTTTATGCAACACTGTTATAAATCATAACAAATTACTATTATTTTATACTTACACATGCTTCCCATATAGTTTGTATGTTTTCATAAACTAGTTTACCCTCTTTATTTACATGGACCTCCTTATATAGAACATGACATGAGATGGAAGTGGTGTTGGATTTTGATTAATCAAAATTCATATAAAAAAGTAATATATGTTGTTTAATATCACACAAAACTTTTATAATAGATTTAAAATTCATGCCATTTTCTTCTTTAGTGAAGTGTAACACATCCTTTTTTTATGATAGGGGTAAATTGGTTTTGATGCACATTGTTTATTTTTAGCACTCCTTTGTTGTTTCATAAATTAAATTTTTTGAATAAAATTGGATAAAATAAATAAATATATATATTATGGAATAAAATTAACCTAAAATTATTTATCATCACGATGTCTTATGAAAGAATTCCATGTTTCCTTATTTAATGGGATTTTCCAATGGACATTAAGACACATTTATTATTAAAATCATCTAAAATAAATGAAATCTATAAGGGATAATGAAAAGTAAATCAATGTTTCATTATATAAATTTTTAGTAAAATAGAGAAAGTATATCATAACATTACCTTAATATCTTCTACAAGGGTTTCCTTCATTAAAAGTTGTACATGTTTCCATGAATCTATATCAATTGGAACATTAATTCTTGTTGTGAATCCTACATAACTAATGAAAATTGAATTGTTAGGGTTAATAGGTTTTCCGTGTTGATTCCATCCAACCAAAAATTTTATACCCTTACTTACTGCCTTGATAATTTTAGTCAACGTAGTGATACCATGCCATTCTTATTTTTTCATAAACATGTTGTTGATACCCTAATAATTATGTAGTTTTAGTATCAACTATCTTTTATTCCCCTATATTGATAACATCATCATGTGAAGAAGTCATTTTATGCTTGAGTAATCAAACATTTAATTTAGATTACATAAATTCAATATATATCACATAATATTATGAGAAAAAATTTAGTATATTAAAAAAAACTTTAACCTACTCATTAAACTCCCTATTTTTTATTCAAATGTTGAATGAATTTGGATCCTCAATCAGGTATCCAAATACCCTATTTGTAGTCCCCTATAATGTACAATACATTTTCCAAATTGGGACCACTGTGAAATTATTATTATCTCCCAATAAAAGGGCCATCCTCAATTGAATTTTTATCTAACCCTACAGTTGTTTTATTTTCTAGAAAGACAATTGACCAAATCTTTTTTATTGGATTTGATACATAAAATACTTTCACTACTTATGATTCCCTTATGAATGGATCATCCTTATACCCTTACACACTAAAATTCACCTCATAATGCCCATTTCATCAACTTTCACTACACTCGTGTTTTCAACCCATTTGAAATGGAAAAGCATCACTTGAAATACTGTATAATCCAAATCATATATTATTATTAGATGATGAAAAAATATGATATATTCTCATAAATTATATTTCTATCCTTGGATCCAGATATGTGCATCACTTATTCCACAAGTGTAACTCCACTATTTTTCATCGTACTACATTCATCACGTTCATTTTATATAGAACATATAACCATAAATTACAAAACCAATATAAGATATAAATTTTTCATTTGGTCCCCTAACTACCCATCAAAGTTGTTCAAAAATTGAATTCATATTTTTAGATAAATCATTATAAATATATTCTAAGAACCATCCTATTATATAATTATTTTTTGTAATTGATATCCATCCTTTAGCCCTCGATGTATTCAAATGACTAATAATTTATTTGTGGGATTCAAAGTATGGATCAACCTCTTCAATATTATGTAAAATATAAAGGTAATATTTCTCCCACTATATGATGATAATTGTAACAATATATCTTCCAAAAATCCCTTCACCCATAAGGCATACACTATGATGAGACTTTGGGAAACTAATGAAATCAACATCTGATAGGTAATCAGTATAGAGTTCAATAGCTTCAACAATATACCATTCTACAATACAACCTTCTGGCCGAATTTGATCCTTGACATACCATTTCATAATATTTATATACCATTAAATGTGGTACATCTATATATAATGGATATGACCACATAGTTAAACATATATAACACAATAAATCATCATTTGAACCATTATATAAAAAAATTATGGCGGGAAGAACGTCTATAATTCACATAATATGACTGCAATATTCTTATTCATGATTGGAAACTTTATCAGATCTATAAATTTATTGCATATGGATATGAAAAATAAAGTGATTCTAGTAAATGTATGTCATGTTTTTTTAGCCAGAATACAATGTAATGCAATTAGCATTAAACATTGCATCAAAACATCACAATCGTGTGATTTTAGACCCTGTAACTTCAAATTAGTCATTTACATGACATTCTTGATATTTGATGAATATCCCTTTGGAAATTTAACACTATTAAGGAAAATGATTTTTTTAACTTTTCTTGTCTAGATAGTGTAAACTGCTAGAGGAAGAAAAGTCCTCCTTTCACCCATCACTGATGCCAAATCTTCCCTTATCCCCATTTTAATCATGTACAACCTATCCTTGATTCCATATTTTGTTTTTCTAAGAATATTTAGTGATGTGACAATAACAATATAAAATAAATTTTTTCTATATTCATGACATCAAGAAAATATCTGACGTACAAAAACTACAGTATGATAATTCAAAGAAAATTGATCTCTTTTTCTGACCTAATTTCATAAGGTTTTAGAAAAATGGTTTACCAAAAAAAGTTTCAATATCTTTTACTTTATTAAATAGTTGACCACTCATTAGTGAAGACAATGTTGTAACTTGTTTAGTATTCCCATAAAATGATATCATCTAGGATTGATATTTATTTCATTGAGCTAAAAAATTTCAATGTCTTATAAGAAAAATATTTTAGGAATGTTTCAACTAAAATGAGTGTGTGAATTATTCATAAACGAGACACCCCAAAATTTATTTAATGATATAGCTGATAAATTTTTATAAGCAGGAATGTCATTTATCATCCCATACAAAATGCCCCTAAATGTGAATTCTTCACTTCTATGAGTATCATACATTGTAATACCTAAATCCCACATCAATTTTAGATCTTTGATAAATGGATTCAAATAGACATCAATATCATTACCGGGTTGTTTTTGTCCCGATATAATCATAGAAAACATAATGTATTTGTGATTCATGCATAACCATGCTGGAAAGTTATAATTTTTCAACATAACTAGACATGTACTATGAGTAATAATCTATAAACCAAAAGGATTTATTCCATATATTAAATAACACATGATATAAGTTTCTCGACTCATTTCCAAATTCAAGATACTCATAATCAATTATCTTCCACTGATGAGTGTTTTTTGGATAACGTAGTTTTCCATCTCCAATTCTTGTATCTACATGCCATGTAATTTTTTTCATAGTTTCCTAACATCTATATAGTCATATAAACTGTGGAATGATATAAAAGTACCATAAAATTTTCAAAATACTTTATTCATCTTTCTTGTATCGATAAGTGCCACACTTAGGGCATTTTATGAGTGATTCATGGTCCTTGATAAACAATATGCAATCATTTGGACAAGCATGTATTTTTTAGAGGTCATTCCCATTGAACACAACATTCTTTTAGAATCATATGTTTGAAAAGGAAGTTCATTTTATTCTGGTATCCTATCATTAAGAAGACTAAGTAGTTATATAAAGATGGTGTTGCTCCATATGCTGCCATCTTTCAAATTATATAACTTCAATACAACTGAAAATACTATGTATTTAGTACAACTAGTGTACAATGGTATCTTAACACAACTATTTAACTTATCAAACAACTTTTTACAATCATGAAGGTCATATTCAATTTCCATTATAATTTTTTCCATATAATATCCATCATCATTTACATTGGTGTTCATATAAAATGATACAAGAACCATAGTATCATCCCAATCAATGTGAATATTGAGTTTTTTTCTCATGTTTAGTCCAATATTTATAGATTTTATATATTTAATGAAAAATCAAATATTCTTCCAACTCTTATGAACTAATTTTTATTGAAAAACAAAAACATCAACACAAACAAATGATTTGAGAATGGTCGTATGCCTACTCTATTAAAAACTTGATGAACTATTCAACTCCATATTCATAATTTTTTGTCATATGATTAGAATGCATCCATTTTAGATTCATATCCATCCTATTAGGTTTATAAAATATTCATTTTGTATAAATAATAAATAAATACACATAATATATTCATAATCAAAGTAGAAAGTTATAGATAATTATAATAAGGGGAACCCAACATTTGAATGTTATTAGCGATGATTCCTAAAAAGTTATAATTTTACACAAGGGTGATGTGAAAAGAAACCAAATGTGTTAAACATTTGGATATTGGTATAGGTTATCTATTTGATGTTGTGTAGGACAAAAAGGCATTAATTCTTGGATAGTTTCGGTAAAATTGCTAGGTGTGAGTCCAAAAAGATGGATGAGTTGATGTTTATTCATTTATTTACTTGGTACATGGTGTGATAAGTTATTTTTCACTGATAGGGTTCTTAGGAACCAAAGTTGATGATATTTTATCAAACGATGAAACAATAAACTTCAACATAAGTTGAGGAAGTGTCCTAGTGAGATCAGTAGAAATCCTCATCTCAAATTAATGATTGGAGTATAAGCCTAACTACCTAGGATCAATTAAAAAAACTCTACCTAAGTGGAACCAACAGAGAGAATGAAATTTGAAAAAATGTTAGAGTGGAAACTGGGAGCAAGGTTTAAAAAATATGAGAGTAGATATGGATGTTTTGAATGGTGGTCACAATACCAATTTAAAGAGTGAGGGAAAGTTTGAGTGGAGATTTAAATATATTATGGGAGTCATCATCTCAAACTAATACTAGCCATGAATCCATTTTTTTCTACAAACATAATTATCCCTGCACCATAATCATATCAAAGTTATCTCAATAATCTTACCATTATTGATTCAATAAATCTCAAACAGTTTCAATAACTTTTCTAGGTGGGAGCACAACAAGAGGGATGAGTTGATTATAAAGTATCCTTTAGGACCCTTTAATTTTTTTTACTTTTACCATTTTCATTGGATACAATTATAAATCTTATAAATTTTATAAATTTCATATATGTAATAAGAGGAGTGGAGAGTCTTATTTGATAACCAAGTTTTCTTATTTTCATAGTCACTTTATACCCTAACACTTCTTTCCACTTACTCTTTTTTTTTCACTATTGATATCAATATAACAATGATTATATCATACTATTATATTTTTAGCATAAATCTGATAAATTTATTTGGTTTTTTATATTTTAAAGTTTTTAGTATTTCAACCTCTTATTTTAATCCATTAATATCATCCTTTTGTTATTTCATTTATGGTTTTCAATATTTAACATCACAATTCGAGTTATTCCCATGAATTATTTGTTTACAAATCTCTTCTAAGGCTACCTCTAGTATAATAAGAGTGGGAAATGTTCAATAGTGGTTGGAATAAATGAAAGTGGGGAAAAAATAAAGAACACAATAAAAAGAAAGACCCACTTATTAATTGGAACTGATGTTGAAATGAAGGTGGGGGGAATCCTAAATGGGGTCAGCAGGGGGAAGAAACCACTACGAGTGAAAAATTTTAGAACTGGGGAAATAAAAATGAAAAATAAGGTGAACTAAACTAATTAATAATGATATAAAACATTATTATTAAATTAATCAACATGATTTTAAAAAATAATTTTCATTATATTTAAAGGTGCACTCTATATACATTGAAAAAATAAAAATTTAAAACTATTTTTTTATAATTTTTGACGGGGCAATGAATAAATATTTTAACTAGTATAACTTAATTTAATATGATAAATTTAATATTTGAAAATATTTAAAGTCATGACTAATATTATATATGTTCTTATATGATTTTTTAAAACATTTTTCTAAATATATCAATAGTTTAAGTATAAAATAACATATTAAATAAACTAAAATGAATCAATTCTTTGGCTTAATCACTCTCTAATCAACATTTTTTGAATTTTAAAATAACTTCCTAATTTTAAGGGTCAATTGGAGTCATATAGAGCAGTGGATTGGGGATAGAGAGTATAAGGGATTTTAGAGCATGGAGGCAGCATATACGAACCTATGAGAAGGGGAGTGTTTTGATATTTAAATTTAATTAAATACATACATTCAAATTTTATTACTTTTGTATAAAAGAGTAGAAAATATAAAATGGAAAAATATATTTGATGTGGGTGTAGGAAGTGGATTAAATCAGGATAAGGAAACCACACAAGAGAGGCTAGTGCAGGAGGAGTCAATAGAGGAGCAAATCCTAAGCATGGATCAATACTAGAAGAGAATTAAATGACCAATCACATGACAAGACTAGTATAAAACATGGTAGTGGGATGGTGTGTGATGGCTTATCAACTAGTAGCCAAACATAGCACAAAGTTGACGTAGGGTCACAGATTCAGAAGGTAGATGGAGGAAAAATAAACATGAGGGTGAGGAAGAGGGTGAAGCAATAATGAATCTTGACATTCAAACCCTTCAAAAAAATTAAAAATAGACAATGAATAACTAAAAAACTGTAATAATGCAAGTGGCGGTTCACAAGTCACATACCTTGAGTTTTGAAAGTGATGATTCGTTCAAGATGTTCGATGGGAAGAAATGACAAAAATTTAGTTCCATGAGTGATCAGATGATTTGAGAGTTAGGAAACCCTGTTAGGGTTCTATTTAAAATACCATAATGGTTTTAACAACACTTTCTAAAAAGCACTAATAAATAGAGTTTTGTCAGTGATAAAATAAAAATCGCTGACAAAACCTATTTTTATCAGTGTTATGATTTTAGCCTTGATAAAGATAAGTTTTGTCATCACTTTTTTAGCACTGATAAAGACCTATAAAATTAATTTTTAATAATATAATTAATATAATTATTTTTTTAATTTATATAATAATAAATAAATATAAATGTATATAATTATAAGTAAATATTTATATAATTATAAATATATTTAAAGAATTGAAAATATGTATTTATATATAACTATAAATATATTTATATAATTATAAATATATCTATTTAAATATATATATTTATATAATTATATATATATATTAATATATAAATTTAATAAATATATTTATTTTTTAAATATATTAATTATAATTTAATAATTATTTAAATATTTAATTAATTAATTATAATTATATAAATATTTTTTTAAAAATGAGTGAAATTGAATAATTAAAAATGAATAAACTTTAAAAATATTTAAAAAATGGATAGGTTTTATTCCTTATACAAATTATTAAAAAAATTAAACATGGATATACATTAGCGCTAACAAAACCTATATTTATCATCTCTCTTTGGAAATTACTGAAAAAAACTATATAAAATAAATTAAAAAATGTTGAATGAATATATATTAAAAATGAATATATAATTAAAAAGTTAAAAATTAATTAATATCATTATTGAATAGATAATCTTAAATTCATGAATGTTATAAATGAGTGAAATTTGATAATTAAAAATGAATATACTTAAAAAATGTTTAAAAAACGAATGAGTTTTATTAATTATATAAATTATTAAAATAATTAAAAATGAATATATATTATAAAATGAAATGAATACATATTAAATATGTACATTATATCCATATTAAAAACATTAAATGCTAATGAATAAATATGTATAAATAAATATTAAAAATGAATAAATTATAAAAATATTAAAAGAATAAACATTAAAATAGATTAAATTATAAAGAAAGGTAATAAATAAGTAACATTATTAGTGAATAAATAATACTAAATGATAATAAATGAATGGATGTTAAAAAAAGTGAAATTTAATAATTAAAAAATCAGTAGATTGCAAATATTTTGCAAAAATGAACAAGTGTTTTTAATTATATAGATTATTAAAAAAGTAAAAATGAATATATGTTAAAATAAAAATGAATACATACATACATACATACATAGATACATTGATACATACATATATAAATAAATTACAACCATATTAGAAACATTAAACATTAATGATTAAAAATGTATAAATAAATATTAAAATGAATAAAATTAAAAAAATTATTGAATAATAAAAAATTGAAAATGAATAAATTACAAAAAATATTAAAAAACAATCAAGATTATTAATGAATAAATAATATTAAAATTGAATAAATTTGAAAAAATATTAAAAAGTAATAAATACTATATATTGAATAAAAATATAAAAATTGAATAAAATTTATTGATTAGAAACATATTAATTTTTAATAAATAAAAATAAATAAATATTAAAAACAAATAAATTTTAAAAAATATTAAGAAATAAAACTAAAAACAAATTTAATATACATGTATATATATATATCAATTAAAAATCAATAAATAGTGTGTGTATATATATCAATATATATTTTTATATATGAAATAATAATTTAATTATGAATAAATATTAAAAATAAATAAAATTTAAAAATATTAAACATATAAAAATTAATATATATATATATAATTTATTCATTTTTATTAATAATTATTTCATTAGTAATTTTTTTTTATATTTTTGTAATTAATTTATTTTAAAAATTTATTTGTTTAATTATTTCATTTTTTATTTTACTATTTATATTTTTTATTTATATTTCTTAATAGAGTATATAAAAATTTGGGGAGGCTAGGTAGGTAGGCTGTGTATAGCCCCGTGCATGTGAAGCCAGATGTGGATTGACCGGGTATGGAGGTTGGGGAGGTGGGCTGGGACATGTGGTCTATGTGTGGGGTAGTATATGCAGGTACCAATCCCTCATAACCATGGTACACTATGATGGTGGAATATACAGGCTTATAGATCACTACCTAGATAAAGAAGAAGTCCGATGTGGGATAAAGCCGTGTGGTACAACCCTTTATTAGTGCTAAATAAAAGGGCCAATAAAGGCCACCCTTTATTAGTGATAAATAAAAGGACTGATAAAGGGTGACCTTTATCATTGATTAAAAAAAGATATAATAAAGAGTGGTCTTTATCAGTGCTTTTATTTAGCACTCATAAAGGTTATCTTTTATCAACACTTTTTTAGTGCTAATAAATGGTATCTTTATCAATGATTTTATCTAGCACTAATAAAGGCCACCTCTATTTATTATAGGTTTTATAGTCATGCAATAAATTTCAAATTTATTGTTATTGACTTCTTGATGAGATTCTTACTTTTCCTATATTTCCACTATGGATTGGGAATATCAATATGCATATCTTTCCACAATTCTTTGGAAAATAAGACGTGTGACTTTTCTAGGAGTTCCAACGTATGTGGGAGTAGATAAAACACATTTTTTGAATATTTAATTGATAATAAACAATATAATTTCCTTAAATTTTGTTTAATATTTTTATTTATGGAATATTTAGGACTAGATCATTAATTTTTAAAATTGATAAAAATTCCAATTTTGACCCTTTAAATTACTATGTAGTTGTTTGTCCATAAATATTGTTCTATAAATTATTTGAACTTAAAATTTTGTAAAAAATACTTAAATCAATGGTATATAACTTTCATTTAGATCATCGAGCCTGTATCTTACATTTTATTGGAGTAAATTGGCCATTAATTCAAATATGGAATAGACTCATCAAATTGGACACCACTTCACCATTTGGGTCATATATTCTATATACAATCTTGGATTGGGATCAAATTTGGATAGTATATATAGGACCCAATTACATATGAATCAGAATTCTAGAATGATATTTGTTTCACATTTTTTGGTGGTCTTCTAGTCAGTGAAAATTAGATTAAAATATTAGCCTAATTTTCCCATTCACACTTATAACCATTTATAACCCTAGCCTCCCCTATCCTCTATAAATGTGTATTTTTTCCAATTTGGAGGGGGTTAGATTTGAATTATAGGGTTGGGAGTATAGGATAAGTGATACCTTTCCATTTCTATAAACCATTGGAGGAGGGAATCTCTCAACCTTGGATCTCTTCCAAAATGCTCATCTTTCTCTCTTCTTGGTTGTAACGTTGTTGTTATTGCATTAAATTATCTATTTATCTTTTATTTAAAATATTTTTTATCATTTTTATTCTTATATTATTATCCTATTTTGTATTTAAATCAATTTTAGTAACATTATTGGGTTTTACCCTTTCTATACCTTTTTATATTCAAGTCATTTCTACAATGACTACCTCACCCATGGAAGAGTAGTTTTTATTAATAATCGATCTAATTATGACTTTATAAACTTAATTTTGAATCAATGAGATAATTTAATTAAATTAATATGATATATTAATTTAAAGTTTAAATTAAAATAAATAAATATAGAAATTTACAGTTAACACAATGCATGTGAGGTTGAGTAATATGTGAATTATGAGAGCACAACCTTAATCGGTAACACAAAACAATATGGGATCAATTTGCAGGGTTAAAATATAATCCATAAAATAAATTCATCCTCACTTATAGTATAGATATACCACCAACCATAAGATATTCTTGGAATTAAAATCAAAGCAGGGTGCTATGATTTCATGTTCTAAAGCAAGCCTAGTGTTTAATTTATTTCATTTTTCTGGTTGAGGTAAAAACTCATAGGGATCAGGGGTTAAAAAATTATGGGATCATAATTAAGTGGATATTAATTTTAATGATAATAATTAATAATTAAGTGAATATTTAGAGTTATATGAATTATTTATTCTAAAAATATATTCTAAAAAACATATTCTCATTGTGTTTTATCAATCAAATTTTTAAAAAGTAAAAAAATACAATATTTTTTCCAACATACATATTCTTGTATTACAAAATTTGAAAAAACACCCCATCATTTTAAGTAGTGATTTTTTTTACAAAATACCTTTAATATGTTTTCTTAATCACTTCATCCATAGAGAATGACCTTGGTCAGCCACTCTGCTTCACTATGTACTAAGAATTACACATCATGTGAGAGCACCCATGACAATGCTTTTCATACACTCATGATCAACTCTAAAATGTTTTTCATGATTTTTTTTATAAAAAGATCATCATAATAAATATAAAAAATTTATTAATGAGAAAAATATTTTTTTTAATGAAAATGATCTTCTTTCAAACGAAAAAGATGATTTGGTTTTAAAATTGAAAAATCAGCCGGATATTGAAAATTTTAAATCTGAAATCAAGGATTTCAAAAGATCTATTTATAAATTTACCCAAGTTCAAAATAATATAAACATGATTTGGGTTTATTATCATGTTCAAATAAATAATCATGGTTTTAGTTTTTCTAATAATGGAATATCTTCCAAAAATACTACTTTTATGAAAGGTGTTTCTCAAAATAAGCTTTTAAATTACTATAAAAAATATAGGCTTTTAATTTATGAGTTTTATTGTAAAATTTCTAGATATGAAATACCCAAGTCTATCCATATTCCTTCTAATATTCTTAAAAAATATAAAAAAATTTGAGTTCTCAAATCTTTATGAGCCAGTCTTAGTAGACCCAAAATTGTTTTAGGTTCAAATTGTTTATTATCTAACACTATCAGACCCTAAAGGGTACCAAAAAGATCTTTATTTTGATATCATATATGGATTTTCCACCTGAACTTATTGAAATATCCTATGGTGGATTTACAATAAATAAGAAACTGGGAAGTATCTATGGACTTGGAGATGTTGTAAAATCTAGGAAGTATCTTGTTTTTATATTATCTATTTATTTTGTAAATTAGGCATTTTTCAATAATCTATTCTCATTTACTTCCTTGTTTAAGAATGTTTTTAATGATTTATCTTTCTCTACGTGTTTTCTATCATAAAAATATTTTGTTAAATCCGTGTTTTAAATTTCTATCGCATGGAAAAATCTTTTTAATTCTTTAAAAATATTTTATAATTCTCTGATCATATTTATACATGTTTCAAAAATCCTTGTTTTCAAAATTTTCTATTTTTGAAGAATTTTTTATTCATTTCATTTTCATGTATTTTCTTGAACATGATCCCAATTGTTAATATCTACATGAATTATCAAGTTAAATTGTTTTTATATCATTATATATTGAAGATTGATAGTTTGAATATCCCCTCACTTTAATTTGTCTTACTTTTATTAAGGGGGAGTTAGATAATGTTATTCATATTGAATAAAGGTTAATTTGAAAGTTTCTATCATATTATCTTATTTTTCTAACCCTCATAATTTGAAATTTTATTTTTGATAATCTCAAATGGGGATAGATTTTTATGATAGAGGAAAATGATAAAAGTGCTTCAAATTTGTATACATCAAAAGGGGAGAAATTTTATTAGTATCACAATGTTAGAGAGCTAATTTATGAATGGGGAGACATGTTTTCATTATTTTTGGAAACTCTTTCCTTTTTATATTTTCCCTCTCCTTATCTTGATTTTTATATCAAGTGTTTATGATCATCAAAAAGGGCGAGATTGTTAAATCTCATGTTGTTTTTGTTTTAATGATCACAAATAATCCAATGTTTTCCTAACTTTTTAAATGTGTTTCAAGTGTATTTATAATATTTTTCTTGAGTTATATTTTTAGGAAGGAAACCAACCTAAATAAAGATTCAAATCGGGCTTTAAGGACCTCTTTCTAATCAATTATTATAGTAAAGAACTAGCTAGATGTTAGGAGTGAACCAACCAACTGATGGGACTTCCAAAAGCTTCCACAACCCACTAAAATCCACTTACTACTTGATGGAGGTATATAGACTAGAATATGGATTATCTAGATTTCCATAGCTACTTACTTGTACACTAGTAATCCAGTGGAACCATTCCATAAGCTTTTGGGTTTCATTAATTAATAGTAAAAAAGGATCCGCTCAGATCTTTAAGGCCCTAACTAGACCCATGACCTATCCAGATCTTGTGAACCCTATAAATTGAGTATTTTGGTGGCTTGTATTTCATTATACAAAGATGTTGGAATTGTAATGCTTCATCGATGCCAAATATATTTCATTCTCTAAGACACATTCTCTAATATCTATTCGTATTTTATACATTTCAAAGGCTCCCACCTTTGTCTCTCTCTCTCTCTCTCTCTATATATATATATATATATATATCTAAAATTGTATCCATCATTAAAGAGAGATAGAAGACCAACATTATAATGGATTTCCATGAAGCAAATCATCTCTTCTCACCCCAACTTATACCTTTGGTTCTTGGGGTTCCATTAAAACCAAGGGAATTAGTTCGCGGGTTTCTATTAAAACCAAGGGAATTTATTTCTTGGGTTTTTATTAAAACCAAGGGAAGTTGTTTATTAGGTTTATACTAAAACCAAGGGAAGATATAAATTATACATATCTTTCAAATCAAGGGGTAGAGACATATGGGAATCTCATGTTCTATTTCTGAACTCCTTATCAAATTTTGTTTGCTCTCACTTTATATTTTTTCATTGCACCATTCTAATCTTGATACATATAAATTACATAAATTTAATTCACCTGCTTTCCACTATGATAGAATTATTATTTAACTTTTATATTAAATTTATTATAATAATTTAATTTATATTTTATCGCTTAATTTATTTCATCACTTTATCATATCAAAATCATTTTATTTTAAAATTTCCTTTTTCTTTTATCAATTTTTTTAAAGGAAATTCACCCCTCTTTCCATTTCTACTTTGATCAATAAATTAAGATAATACTCTTGATAAATATGTTTGAAACATCCAGTAAAATTGAGTTTTTGAGAAAGATATCACATGATTGTTTGTTTATGGACATCATTGATAAAATTTGTTATGAAATCTTGGTTTATATAAAGGGTTATCCCATATAGATTTAGAGTTTCTTGACTAAATTCACATTACTAAGAATGTCATGTGACATCATACTTCTCTTAAGTGGAATAAGATATAATTCAAATTTTTAAAATGGATAAGTGGTTTGAGAACTTTGAAATAAAAAATATGAGGAGAGAAGAAGACCTCTATATTTTGTATTCATTTTTAATAAGGGGAAGAATAAAAAGGGAAAGATGAACATTTTTTCTTGAGAAAGTTAGAAGGGGTATTGATAACTAATTCAAAAGGGATATTATTGTGCCTATTTGTATTATAGTTTCATTTATTTACAATAAGGATTTGGAGTTGTAAAGATGAATATAAGTCAAGTTTTTTTGAATTTTGGTTTTTGACAAGTCCTAGAAGGTATCCCAATAGTTGTCGAGTATTCTTGAGATAATTCTAGAATAATACAAGTCTAGAGTAGACCCATGTATGGGAAAACAATAACTGCATGAGGTTAAGCTATGATTTACACCATTCATGTAAAGGTTACACAAGACTTGTGTCAAGGTAATCTAGGATATGTTTCAAGGTCACAATAAATTCCAATAAGATGCATAAATATAATTATCATATTATGGTAGGGTCATCATGGAATTACCCTACCAATAAAAATTTAATCATCCACTATGTAAAGGTTATCATATGCTACTACTTAGAGGTAAACCCATGTCGATCATATGACTATGGTACTAAGAATATATCTTTATGATCATAAAAATTTGATAATGATTGAAAATATTTAGGCCATATGACTTTATGAGCATTTGAATTTGAATAAAGTTGAAAATTTTCAAAGTAATGATAATTTCATATGACTTAAAAGTTTGAATGTGAAGTTTCATATGAGTTTATGATGAAATTGGGAAATATAAAAGAAATTTCATATAATAAAAGGGAGAGAATAACACATTTTCTTGAGAAAGTTGGAAGGTGTATTATTAAAAAATCTAAATGAGAAGATTGTTATGCCCAGTTGGATTATAGTTGTATTTTTTTCAATAAATATGTGAGGTTGTGAAGAAAACTTTTATTCAAGTTAAAAATAATTTTAGTTATTGATAAGTCATAGAAGAAAAAATAATAGGTGTTGAGTTGGGTTGAGATAATTATAGAATAATACAAGGCTATAAAAGAACTACATAAGGGAAAAAAAACTACATGAGGTTAATATATTAATTGAACTATATATATAAAATTAATTTGAGACCCGTGTCAAGGTAATCTAGGAGTTGTGTGAAGGTCAAACTGAATTCCAATTATCTATGTAAAGGTAACTATTATCTTTTATTAGGGTTATCATGGAATTAAAATACCTACATAATGGTAGTAAGATGCAATATAAAGGTTAACCTATGCTAGTATATAGAGATAAACCCATTCTAATCACATGAATATGCTTCTAATTTTATTTCTTTGTGATCATACGACTCTGATATTGATCATATGTCTTTATAAATTATGACTTCATAAGTATCTAACTTCATTTGAAGTTGAAAATTCCCAAAGGAATGAGAATTTATTTTGAAATTAATGTTTTTTTTTGAATTTAAAGTTTTGTATGACTTTGAGATGAGACATGGAAATGGAAAAAGAATTCCGTATGATAAAAAGGGAAAGAAGAACAAATTTTCATAAGAAAGTTGGAAGTTGTATTGATAACAAATCCAAAGGGGGAAATTGTTGTTCCCAATTGTATTATAGTTATGTTTGTTGTTAATAAGTATATGAAGTTGTGAAGAAGAATGTTCATCAAGATGGTATGAATTTTGGTTGTTAAGGAGTCTTAGAAGATAGCCCAAAAGGTGTTGAGTTTGTTTGAGATAAGTCTAGAATAATACAGGGCTAGAGTAGACCCACGTATGGGTAAACAACAACTGTATGAGGGTAAATTGTGAATTTCACTAACTATATAAAGGTAACTTGAGACTATTTTCAAGGTAATCCAAGGGATATATCAAGGTGACACTAATTATAGTGAGATATGCAATGGTAACTTTCATATTGAATTAGGGTCATTATGGAATTTCACTATCCATGTAAAGGTAATAAAGATCTACATAAATTTTAACCTATGATGTAGTATATTGTTAAAGCCATGCTAATAGTATTTCTCTACTACTAAGTGTATGTATTTATCATCATAAAATTTTTATGTTGATCATAATACTTCAGACCGTATGACTTGATGATCATTTGACTTCATTCGAGGCTAAAAATTCACAAAGGAATGATATTTTCACATGAATTCAAAATTTCATATGAGTTCAAAGTTTCATATAACTTTGATTTGAGATAAATAAATGTAAAAGGAATTTTTCCTGACTTTAAAAGTCATATAAAATTAAATACGACCCAAAAAATTATAAATTAAATGAACGTATGACTTCACCAATAAATATATTACTTTGAAGTTTATTTTAAGTCTTTAGATCATATAACCTCATGAGAATATGAGTTTATCCAAATAAAAAAATTAGAAAAGGGCTATGAGAATATGACTTGATACTGATCAAAATAATACATGAGATATTTTTTTTGACTTCAACACTGAGTGAATCTTTTAGTTTTCTAAGTCATATGAAAATGATGAGATTCCAGAATATGAAATATATTGGATAAATAGATATTAATAAAACGATGAGAGGTGATTATTTATTAAAAGATTAAAATATTATGATAATTAAAGTGATCATAATTTCATTTTAAAATAAAGGAATGAAATATAATAAAGATGCTATTATTTTGAGAGGTGTTCCATGTTTGAGAAGGAAAGAGCTATGTCATAGTGCATGCATTCATGCATATGTAGATGGAATTATGAATGAATTAAGTAAAGAGGATTTCTTAGAGAATAAAGATAGGGTAATACCTAATTCTTGAGGATATTTAAATGAGGAATTTTTAATAAGAAATAAAATTGGTAATCTATTGACCGATTTCAATGAGAATATCTCACATACATCCAAAGATCAAAGTGTTTCCATATTTAAAATATGGAATATAATATTTATGTTCTTGGTTTGTGAATATATATTTAATAGGTATAAAAGAATAAAGATTAATGAATATCAATGTGTGAGAGTATTTTGAGGAGAGAATAATGAGTTTAAATATGGGATATCTTTTACTAAATAAGAATACATACTGCCCGAGTATTCATAAGGAAGAGGAATAACTAGATAATTAAATACTTGGAGAGAGTTTTGAGACTAACAGAGTTATTAATTATTTTCACCTACTGAAGATCTTGATGAACTATACATGAGAACACTAGATACCATACACTCATGTAAGAAGATCATTTTAAAGTGGTGCATAATAAATTTTAATGAGGTATTTCTATCACTGGATCAAAGTTGGATGAGCTTTTGGATGGGGTGTATAACTGGTCAAGGAGGAATGATTTTTGGTTGGGGTATATAACTAATCATGGTAGAAGAGTTAGTGGCTGGAGTGCATAACCAAACACGATTGGAGGATCAAATAATGGGGTGTATAACTATTTGCTACTAAAGATTTGTGACTAGGTTGTATAATTGATCACTCAACTGTGTGACTTAGGATCCATTTTAATTGATAATAATATTATTGTGTGTAATAATTATGTTGGAGTGTCTAACCAACTATGGTAATCAGTAGTATTTTATTCTAAACCTTGTAAATATTGTGTTCTTAACTCTCTCTATATTTATTGTATACAAGGCGAGTTTGAGATATTAAAAATGAGAGGATCAGGGCTTTGACCAGCCACAAAGGTTAAAGTTAAAAGGGGAAACTTTCGTAAAAATAAAAAAAGATCACGGATTCATCCCATCCCCCTCTCAGGGATCCATCCAGATGTGGGAACTACAACAAGCAAGGATCAGGTAGGTGTGAACACATGCACACACACACACCCATCAAATGGGTATTGCATCCTAATATAAATACCTTAGGGATTTTCCTTGAGTAATCACACATGTACTCATGCATTATAATATAAGAGTAAATTCCTTAGACAAATTATTAATTACTTTCATGAATTAATATCCCATCCATTTCATCCTATAAAACAAATAGATAATAGTATCTAAATATTTAAAAGATTCATTTGAATTTTAACACTTATTGTTCAGATTCCATGATAATTAAAGATAGTGGCATGTATAACACCCTTAAGATATAAAAAGTTGTACAATATGAATGTATAGAAATAAAACCTTATTATATGGCCTAAACATACCTTATGATTATCCAAAAGGAAGTACTATGAAATAACACTCCATGCCTTATGATATACCTTAATCATTAAATAATATTGGTTTAGTTGCATCATATGCAAATTAGATTTAGGTAATTTCGCATCCAATCTCCCATTTTCACCAAATCATAATAGACTTTATGCCATTTCACCTTATATCATATCATATATGATAACTTGTTAAATAATATCCAAAAATATTTTATATATACTTTAAAACAATTTTGGAAATATATAATTAACTTAACCATGTATCACATCATATAATCACTTTTATAGTAGATATTTAAGTCAAAGTCAATCACTATTTAGTCAGTCACAAAGGGTGACCCCCAATACTTTTTAGTATTAAAAAATATTAATCTATGTATCCATACATGTAAGAAAATATAATCCTTTAACAAATAATCAATGATACTCAAGCTAAAAATGGATCTGACATGATCTCCATCAAACGCATGTATCTCAATACTTGTGTCCACCAATTACATGACATGCTAGAGTGAATTCTCAAATGTTACCTTTACCCAAGACATCAAGTGACCATGGGGAACCGAGTATATCAATCTTATATAGGAAAATTATATGTTATTGAATCTTTTAGTATAGAATAACTAAGTATATGAATATATCATATATCATTCACCTTTATAGATGAGCACATCATATTTACATCACCTGAATAGATAATCACATTATATATACCATCTAGGTGCGACTGCATATTCCTCATTCTATCTCAATAGAGGACCTAGATGTCATACTCATCATATGAGTGGTAAAATAACATCTTGGTTGATCTCAAACCATTGACATTATTAGAAACATACCCAACTACCCCTTGGTTATCTAAGCCTCAAGGCTTATATAAGAAAGGTATCTGAGTATGATGGTTATCATGCAAGGTATCTCACCAAACTTAGGTGAAGGGGACTCAAAATATGATCTATTCATTCCTAGTATACCAAATACATTGTGTATGACACTCCATGTGGTATATTTCATAGTTCATCCAACACATAATAACACTTTTGTGCCTCATGAACACATTTTTTATCTCTATAAAAGAATCCTACACATTAAAACCTTAACATTTTTCCATAACATTTAACATTCCATAATGAATGTTAGTTATAGATAACTAAAATACATATATTGAGAGGTAAATTAATATTACACTTCATGAAATGTATATCAATATATATATATACATGCATCTAATATGAAATCATGATAAAGAAAACATTTCTTTTTATATGATGCATTTTATATTTTTAAACCTTTTAAGAATAGTTAACAAAACCCTATATAATAACTTGTCCATCATATTATATATGATAGAATTCTAGATCATACTTATGTTTATTTTACTTTCTAGTATTTTTAACTCATTACATATATATAAAATTCCTATCACATCTACATGTGACCATCTAATAAAACCTTCCTACTAAATTATTTACTGAGTAACATCTATAAAGAAATAAAGTTAGAACAATGGTGAGGTTTAAAAATAATATTCTTCATGTTTAACTCCTTGAACATATTAAAACTTCTTAACTCAATTATATTAAATTTTATTATGTTAATAACATTTGTTTTCTATTTAAAACTATTTATAAGTTTAAATTCACAATCCTTGAAACCTTTTCCATCAAATTTTTCCTTGAAATAATGTATTTATTTACATAATCACCCACTAACACATCCTAAATATCACAACCTGACCTACTAGTGTCCGACCCGTGACTACCCCAAGCCTGCCTCCAGTAGGCCAGGGGTTGGAGACCAGCGCCGAGTAGGAATATCTCACAAATGGGAGGATTTGGTCTAAAGTACTTGTACACATGCACACATCTCCAAGACCACAAAAATATGAAATGTAAAACAATAGAAACCAATGCATGCATACATATAATATCCCACAACAGAGTAGGATAATAAAGTACTAAAAGTAAAAAAGGGTCCAAATACAAGCCCAACCAAAAACTGCAAAGAGACTAACCTTCTCCAAGGGTAAGGACTAAAGTCAAATTCAAGATCTCGAAAAACACCTCAAATTGACGAGATCAAGCTATGATCCACCAACTCCACATCCTCTAGGAAAACTATCAAAAGGGACATCATCTACATAAGACACAACATGTATAATTAGATCCCATGCAGAGGTGAGTATAACAATACCTAACAGGACACCTCAAAAACACGAAACACAAATAACCAAGTATAGCTAGCTCAATACAATATATAATAATAAATTTATAATAGAAACACTTAGATATACTTATGAAATACACCACACCACTAGGTGGTTATAACCAACTTCTAGCTATAGGATTCTGCTTGAATCAACGATCTTTTCAATAGAATCCACTCCACGAGCCATGCTATCATCATAAACACTCTAAGAAGAGGTCTATATCATTGGGCCCTACCAAAGAAAACTCACTGGTCTTATAAGACCTTGACACTTAGATAGAGGATCATTCTTAGAACCGATGGGGGACCCCAAAAATCAAATCTTGATCAACCCTCTATGTAGGGGATAATATTATGATGATACCATAAACCCTACCAATATAACCCACTATTTAGAGGATCGACGTCCTACTCAGGGAGGTTACATCGATTCCACAAAACCCATATAGAGAATAAATACAATATAATATCACACTCTAGTCTCATGGAGGGACACCACAACTCTATCTGAGAATCAACCTCTAGAGGGGATCACAATACTATGATGTGGATGCAATTACTCAGTGTACCCTTGAGGGAAAAGACTAGGGGGATACCCTCAACCAATACTAGTTTAGACTAAAGAAACAAAGAGATAAAAACAATCTTTAGGGGGGTAAATAGTGTGTACTATGAGTAAACGACATGTCAAGCTATCCCTATGTATTCCAATGTTGAAATTCCTCACAAAAAATGTAAATATCCAAATACATGGTGCGTAATAATAGTACACGATGTGTAGATATCACCTAACACCTTCCTGTGTGTCGTTGGTTGTGTCCATTTACTAGTGGCCATGTCTGTGTACTAGCATGTGTACACTAGCCCGTGTTTATGTTCAAGTACATGACATGTTACTTTCTTTGTACTTATATCCAGGTCTGTGTACTTTATGAAGTAAATTCCAAGACAATCGAGAAGGGTAACATGTCGTGTGATCATTAACTTTATCTTAAAACCCTAGGTACCACTAAGAGGGACCCACATGTCATGTAATCCTAAAATACATAACATGTTGAACAAGATTTTCTAGAAACCCTGGTTCTTCCTCTGTGCTATCTGCCAAATTTTTAGAGCCACCAATCTCATCAAAACTTGTAGATCTAGGGTCGGTTGGCCCTTTCCATATTCACTAGTTAGGATCTGGGTCCTCGATCTACTTGGGAAACCATCCAATTGATATGTCTATCGCCGCACTGTATGTCACTTAAGAAAAACGAAGAAAACCTGATTTGGTCTCATTATCCCTTGATCCATCCACTATCAATGTCAATTCTCAATACACAATTTCCATTGCGATCTATACCAACATTTTAAATCTGTTGCACTGAAGAACAGTTGCATGATGATCAGGAACTGGGTAATGGTCAAATCATTATCCAAATGATTTACCAACTATGACTGAATAAAGAAATATGGGAGAAATACACGAGACATGAAAATTGAGGAAGGAAAATCGACCTTTTTTTGTTCATCATTTATTTTTTGTCATCGAATAAGATGAACTAAGAAGGATAAAGCACAACGAAAAAATAAAAAATTCCATCAATTTAATTCTACTGATGATGGGCGCATCAATTCTGTTTATTGAATTGATCCATGTTCATCTGGGATTAATAAATAGGATGTAAAACATAGATTCAAACACCCTAAATGTAGTTTAGATTGGTCTTTTATAAATAATAGTTTTGTGTTGCCATTGTTGATGAGATCCACAAACTCTATTGACACAAAAATCTATGATCCTGTCCAAATTCATCATCATTTTCCAAGAACACTCTCTAAAATTGGTTTAGATATCTAGGGTTTGAGTGTTTAACCTTGAGTAAATACTCATAACTATATACTTATAGGATAGTTGGTCACTAAATTGAATAAAAATAAAATAAATTATTTAATTTATTTATTTTATTAATTTCGCACCCGCAACAACTTTTTGAAAAATACCCATGATGAAAAGATTATGTCGTGCCTAGGTAAAACCCATGTTCTAAACTCAATGGTTCCCTCATAATTCTAATTAGGCCCCCTTTTTTGGAAGTTATTACACTTTTTCAGGAAAACTACATGTGTATACTATTTAGTATATTTAATATATTTCAAACATTTATTTTGGGAACACTAGGCCTCAGAGTAGCACTTTATCTCAATTCCTAGTGTCAAAAAATCCATATAATATCCGAAAATTAATACATAGAAAATCCAGGACATTACATTCTCCCCACCATGGGTATTTTCATTCCAAAAAGAGAAAAACCTAATTAAAAATATGAGGGTACTGAGCTTGCATTTGGGTGTCCCACTCCCAGATGCTCTCCTAAATATTCCCATGCTACCACTAGATATGAAATAGGGGAATCAATCAACCATGAAAGATTCTCTCCAACTGATACTTGATCTCCACAGGGTGATATGTAAAGGTAGATTCATCCTCTATGTCTATCTCACCCCATTCGATAAACATGCGATGGATCATTCACATAATTCCTCAGTAGCAACACATCGAAGATGTCGTGTACCTGGTCTAACTATGACAGTATACCTAAGTAGTATGCCACCCCTAAAAATCTATGAATTATCTAGAAGGGACCAATGAATCTCATAGATAACTTTCCACCACATCCAAATATCCTCAATCCATGTAGAGGTGAGACCCTAAGGAACACATGGTCTCCCTACTCAAACTTCAGAGGTATCTTTCACCAGTCCTCATGAGAATTTTTATGGATCTCTACAGTCCTCATCCGATTCTGGATAATCTACACCTTCTCTGTAACATCTCACACCAACTCTGATCCCATGAGTACTGATTCTCCTAGATCAGTCCGACAAAGTGGTGACCTACAGGGTCACCCATACAAAACCCCAAATGGTGCCATACCAATGATAGAATGGTAGTAGTTGTTTTATGAAAACTCCACCAAGGGTAGTAGATCCTCCCAATTATAAAAAAAGTCCAACATGCAAGCCCCAACAAGCCCTCCAAGACCTGAATGGTCCACTCTATCTGGCCATCAGTCTGGGGCTAAAATGCTATGATCAAGCATAACTGAGTCTCAAAATACTCATGTAACTCTCTGTATATATGAGATGCGACACAAACGTCATGGTTAGAGATAATCTTCGAGGGAACTCCATGTATTTGGACTATCTTCTACTCCTAGAGGAATCCCAATCTATCCATTGAACTCTACTCTCAGATAGTAAAGAAGTGGGCCAACTTGGTGATTCATTCTATGATCTCCCAGATGACATCGTGTCTCCTAGTTGTACATGGTAACCCCATCTCTAAGTACATGGATATACCATCACACTTCCACTATGAAACCTCAATAATTTGAGCTAAACTTGTAGGAACCTAATACTCAACCTTCACTTACTGAACAGTGAGGCATTGTGAGAAAAAATATGTAACTCTCTTCTTCATACATGGACACAAAAACTAACATTAGAGGTATTAGTACAACTTTTCCACACCTATATTTACCACTAAAGGGGACATATGAAACCCCAAAATCACCTCCTCCTATAATTTCAATGGTACCATCACCAGTCCTATGAAAAGAATAACATTCTCCCCACCTTCAGAATACCCATCAGAAGAATTTATGGTGGATATTTGAGTATGTAAGATCTCACAGTTGGTATCTCCATACCAAGAATCCATGAAATGTTGTAAAAGCGGTGGGGTAAAAATAATCAATTGAAGATATGAAGCACCATCCTTATCTACAAAGGACAATTGCAATGAGTCTAACTTCTCTAACACCTCATCCAACAAATAATAATGAGATATTTTAATGAGAGCATCTTCCACCACATTCCCCTTCCCAAGAGTATATAAAATCTTGAATTCATATTCTTAGAGTAAATATAGCCATTGGATCTATATCAAGTTAAGATACTTATAAGAGAATATATACTTGAGACTCTTATGGCCAGAGTAAATGATAAACTACTCACCCATCAGGTAGTGTCTCCATATCTTCAGTGTTAAGACTAATTCTACTAACTCAAGATCATGGGTTGCATAGTTTTACTTATGTAGTCTCAACTGAAGTGAACTGTAGGTAATAAGTTCCTACCTCTACATCATAACAAAACCAAGTTTGGTCCCTGATGCATCACAGAACACTACATACTTGACACCCTCCTCTAGAAATCTCAAGATGGGAGATCTAGTCAACCTTTTCCTCATCTCCTAAAAACAACACTGAAAAATTTCCATACACATAAAAGGATTCCTCTTCTAGGTCAAAGATATCAAGGGTTATGCTAATTTGGAGAATTCAAATATAAAACTCTTATAATACCCTACCAACCTAAGGAAACTCCACACCTTGGTAGAACTCTTAGGTGTCTCCCAAGAAAGAACTCCCTCAAGATTCAATAGGTCCACTGCTACTCCATCATATTAGATAAAATGTCCTAAAAGGTGTACTGTATGAATCCAAAAATGAAACTTTGAGAGCTTCCAATAAATTTAGTTCTCTCAGGATTTTTCCAAGATTATTCTCAAGTGTATCGCATGCTTCTCCTTGCATACTTAATGCACTAAGATATCATCAATGAAGACCACAATGAACCAGTCTAAGAAAGGTTGTAAGATCCAGTTCATGAGTCCCATGAACACTGTTGGGGAATTATTCATGCCGAAAGAAATCACTAAGTACTCATATTAACCATAGTGATATATGAATGTCATATTCGATATATCCTCATATCGTACTTACAAATGGTGATAACCTGATCCGAGGTCAATCTTTGAGAACCATCATGCCCCTTTCAATTGATCAAATAGGTCATTGATCCTCAGTAGTGTATACTTATTTTTCATAGTCCCCTGATTCAAGCATTGGTAATCCAAACATAACCTCAGGCTCTTGTATTCCTTCTTAGAAAAAAACACTGGGGATGTCCAGGGGGAAACACTGGGTCTCACAAATCCCTTTTCCTACAATTCCTCCAACTGCAACCTTAGCTCTTGAAGCTTCTAAGGATCCATCCAATATGATGGTGAAGATATCAGTTCTATCCTAGGATTCAATTCAATGCATAATTCTAGCTCTCTGTGGGGAGGTAAACCTAGTATGTACTCAGTAAATACATCCTCATACTCCGTCAACACTGTAGGAAACTAATATCCCAAAGAATCCACTACTCCAAGAGTCATTCTAGCCAACTGGTGAGTAATTGGATGCACTCTCTTATGCTTAATCTCATCATGATATTCCAAGGATTCCTTCTATCTCACAAAGGAAAACATCATTTTTTCATTATGGACACACCACATCCTCCACCTAAAATAATCAATATGGGTATGAACTGTGGATAACCAGTCCATACCTAAGATGATTTTATAAGGACTCATTACTGCTATAAAGAGATCCCATATAAAACTATTTCCTTTAAGTGTTAGATCACACTATCAGCATAAATGTGCAATCGCTAAGTCACCACTTGTCAGAGTCTCTAACCGCAAGGGTCGAGTCAGAAGATCATTCGAAATATCTAAGTCTTGAACCAAAGAAGTGGTAAGGAAGGAATGAATCACACCTATTTCTATCAATACTTAAGATAAAGTAGAAAATACATAGATCATACCTCATATTATCCTTGGAGTATCGAGGTCATAAGACTCTATAGCCTACAACTAGCCTCTTCCCTGACCACCAACTCTCTAAGCATGGCTTAGACCACTTGGGAGTGGTGGTGGTAATAGATAAAAACTACAAAAACCTCATTCTAGCCTTACATACCCTATTCTATGTAAAAAACCATGTGGACCACCTTGTACCTACCTCTGTCTCTGTCACATAGGTCCCTCGACCATCTCTTGATAGTTGCGTGACTGATTAGAAAATATCGAGCCAAATGTCCCCTACCATCGTAGGAGAAACACTGCCTCTCCCTTGGATGATTTGACCCACCCTAAGAGACCTTCACCACTGAACCTATGTCTTGGGATCACCTCCTAAAGCGTGCAACACTATTGGGCCCCTGTGACTGCCATCAGCTACCTACTTCTGAGGTCTCAACTACTGGGTTCCCACTACTATGACCCACTATTGGCGCCTTATTTTCCAGAAATCCCTCCACTAAAAGGGATCTCTCAATCACCCTAGAATAAGTGGCAATGAAAATGGGAACCATTGAAACTCTAATGTCCATGAATAATCCCTGCTCAAAGGTTCGAGCTCAGAAAAACTAATCCCACAACATATCCAAGAGTAACATGAGAGATTAGTAAAACCTGTTGAGTACTCCACCATGGTCAAACTGCCCTGCTAAAAATATAGAATCTCTTGTATACACACCTATCATAACATGGAAGGATAAAAACCCTCCCAGAAGAGATGATAAAAGTTTGAGTAGGATAGAGATGTCTCATCATGTGACTGAGTCCCTAAGACCCACCATCACCCAACAGAGCCTTGAAGAAGACTCATTTTGAGGACCACAATATGATTTGAAGGCATCCTCATAAGGTAGAAAATGTGATTACTGCCTCTAGCTATTCCTAAGCCACCCGAGGGTCTGTCTCACCCTGAAATCTGAGAGTTCGTTTCCTTTGAAACTCATGAAATGCACTCAACCTACGTGCATCCTCAACCAACACTACCAACAATAACTTATGCTCAATGTGTCATGGTATAGCTAGTAAACTACCTAAAGGTGCTATCTCAGGTATATGTCCCTATACTGATGCCTCATCACTAGGTGGATCATCCTCATGATCACACAGTGTAATCCTATCTGGCTATCTGTATGGAGGCATCCTGAAATAAAACAAGGTGTACCACATTCAAAAGAGTATATCTAGGGATATGAATTAAAAAGGACATGGAAAACATAACCCATTCCTATATGATATATATACCAAAATTTTCATTGTAACCAATGTCTACATATACCAAGTCAAAGTAGTTGGGGTTTGGATTAGTGGTAAGCACCCCTTAATTCTATATAAAAAATGGGGGTTCAAACCCCATTGGGTGCAGGTACTGTATCAGCACTGTAGCGGACTGTAGCAGCGGTGGTACTGTAGAAATGGTGAGCACTGTAGTGGTGGCAGGGTACTGTAGCAGTGATAGGGTACTGTAGCAGTGGTGGGTACTGTACGCTACTGTAGCAGTGCAGGTACCATAGCAATACTATTCACAAAATGTGCCTTGGGGCAAAAAAATGGGCCTACGGGCAATGTAATGGGCTAAATCCCCACTGGGCCTTCGGGATATGTAATGGGTCTCCCTCTACCCAGTTAAAGAGGTATTTTCTTTCCTTTAATAATAATAACATATACCAAGTCAAAAGGTAAGTGATCAGAAACCTGATGTATGGATATGTTAGACACCGCACCAACACTGGATTCCCTGGCCTAAAAGAAAAACTTGAAACACTAAACACTGTTGCCCAAAACCAAACTCACCAATTATGGTCCAAAGGTAGAACCTATATTTGATACCACTCTATCACGACCTAACCCACCAAGGTATGACCCATGACTATCGCATGCACGACTCCAATATGATAGGGGCTGGTGATCAATGCTGAGTAGGCATATCCCACAAATGGGAGGTATTATCCTAAAGTGCCTACACACACACACATCTCCAAGACTACACAAAGATGAAATGTAAAAAAACATAAACCAATTCATGTATACATTAAATATTCCACAATAGAGTATGACAATAAAGTACTGAAAGAGAAAATGGGGACAAATAAAAGCCCAACCAAAAACCGTAAAGAGTTCAACTTTCTCAAAGGGTGTGGACTAAAGTCAAATGAATGCTTCTGACACTACTACAAAATAGGCCTTTAACAATGCACAAAATTTCCTTTATTCGTGCTAGAGAAGTGCTGACTACCAAAGCGAGATAAAAATCCCTAGGATTTTATCAGGGCTAAAAAAGCACTAATAAAGGGGATCTTTATCATCAATTTTAGAAGCACTGATAAAATAAAACATTTATCAGTTCTTTCATAAGCACTAATAAAGGAGAATAGTATAGTGTGCTATAAAAGAACACTGGAACACCAGTGTAGTGTGCTGTAAAAGCACACCACAACACTAGAAACACCACCAGATATCAAAAAAAAAAATTAAAAATACATAATTTAAATGAAATGAAATTTACAACACAAATAAAAGAAAAAACACTATATTATAGACATTTAAATCATTAGTCTATAAAATTATATAAGTACAAATTATTAAATACATTCAAAAAAATAAATATTCCTTTGTCTTTTGAGCCTGACCTTGACTCATGCTATTTCTGAAAAAACCACCCCTTCTTGAGAAAAAAAAATCACCAGTGTAAGAAAAAAATTATTATGTTATTAAGAATATAAAGAAATAAATTAACAGAAAGTGTTAATTTTAAACTAAACTTTGAGTCATACCAGGAACACTATGTATCAGATTGATTTGTAGTTGATTCTTGAATGTCACACTATTTCATGTTCCTATTATAGAATTATATCTATGAAAATTAATTAAATAATTATAACATAAAAATTATAAGAAAATAAATTAAGTAATAGCATATATAATGTGTTTACTCAGTTTTGAGTACGTCATTTGTCTTTTTTACTAAAATGTCATTTTAAAATGGAAACACACACTTTGACTCATATCGGTCACATTGTGTGTCAGTTTGATGTGAGAATAATTCCTAAATGTCATAAATGATTTATGAATCATTTTCCTAAATTATCAAAATAAACAAATCATTTTTTCTTAGTTTTTAGTGAGTTACACTTTTTGAACTAAAATATTGATTTTAAACTAATAATAGACACTTTGAATCTTATCAAGAAAATCATGCATCATATTTATATGAGGATAGTTCCTACATGTTACAAATGACTTATAGATCATTTTCCTAAAATATCAAAATAATCTGAATGTGTTTTCTTGTTTTTGAGTACGTCACTAGTAATTTTACTAAAATTGATGTCAATTTTAAATAAAGAGACACACTTTGAGTCATACCAGGTACATCATGTATTGGATTGAGGAAAGGATGATTCCTACATGTCAAAAATTACTTATATTTTTTTTCACTAAAGTATAAAAACAATATGAATGCTTTTACTTGGTTTTGAGTAGGTTAGTTGTCTTTTTTCTTCTTCTAAAATTGATATAAATTTTAAATAAAAAGAATCACTTGAAGTCATACTGGTCACAACGTGCATCGTATTGAGGTGTGCATGATTCATAAACATCCAAAATGAATTATGGATATTTTTACTAAAGTATAAAAACAATCCAAATGTGTTTTATCAGTTTTGAGTACGTTACTTGTATTTTTTTTACTAAAATTTGATTTTAAACCAGAAACACACACTTTAAATCATACTGATCACATCGTACGTTTGTTAGATGTGCGACTAATTCATACAAATAAAAAATTATTTATGAAACATTTTTATAAATTATCAAGACAATCTGAACATGTTTTCTTGGTTTTTAATGAGTGAAACTTTTTGAACTAAAATATAGATTTTAAACTCATAACAGACACTTTAAGTCATACCTGGCACATCGTGTATTTTATTGAGGTGTGGTTGATTCCTACACATCAAAAATGAATTAAAAATCATTTTACTAAATTATAAAAATAATATGAATGCGTTTACTAGATTTTGAGTAGGCCGATTGTATTTTTTACTAAAATTGATGTCAATTTTAAATAAAAAGACACATTTAGAGTCATACCGGTCACACCATGCATCGAATTTAGGTGAGGATGATTCTTACACATCTAAAATGAATTATGGATAATTTTCATAAAGTACTAAAATAATAATAATGAATTTTCTCAATTTTGAGTATGCCACTTGTCTTTTTTTACTAAAATGTCATTTTAAACTAGAAACACACACTTTGACTCATAACGGTCATATAGTGTGTTTTTTTGATGTGATACTAGTTCCTAAATGACAAAAATTATTCATGAATCATTTTCATAAATTATCAATGCAATCTGAGCATGGTTTCTCAGTTTTTAGTGAGTGACACTTTTTGAACTAAAATGTCGATTTTAAACTCATAACAAACACTTTGAGTCATACCGGCACATCATGTATCAAATTGAGGTGCAGCTAATTCCTACACATAAAAAATGACTTATGGATCATTTTACTAGATTATAAAAACAATTTTAATGTGTTTTCTTGGTTTTGAGTAAGTTAGTTTTCTTTTTTACTAAAATTGATGACAATTTTAAATAAAAAGTCATACTTAGAGTCATACCAGTCACACCATGTGTCATATTGAGATGTGGATGATTCCTACATGTCCCAAATGACTTTTCCTAAAGTATAGAAATAATACAAATTCTTTTTCTTAGTTTTGAGTACATCACTTGTCTTTTTTACTAAAATTTCATTTTAAACTGGAAACATGTACTTTGACTCATACCATTCACATCATGTGTCAGTTTTATTTGAGACCAATTCATACACATAAAAAATGATTTATTAATAGTTATAATAAATTATCAAGAAAACCTAATATCATTTTCTTAGTTTTCATTGGTTAATACTTTTTGAACTAAAATGTCAATTTTAATCTGATAATGGACACTTTGAGTCATACCTAGAATATCGTGTATAAGATTGAGGTATGGATGATTCCTAAATATTAAAAATAACTTATGGATCATTTTATTAAATTATAAAAATAATCCGAATAAATTTTATCAGTTTTGAGTAGGTTAGTTGACTTTTTTACTAAAATTTATGTCAATTTTAAATAAAAAGACTCACTTAGAGGATTACCGGTCATACCATGCATCATATTGAGGTTATGATGATTCCTAAACTTTCCAAATGACTTATTTATTGTTTTAATAAAATATAAAAACAATCCAAATATTTTTTTTTGGTTTTGAGTACGTTACTTTTATTTTTTACTAAAATGTCATTTTAAATTGGAAACACATACTTTGACTCATACTGGACACATCGTGTGTCAGTTTTATATGATACTGATTCTAACACATCAAAAATGATTTATGAATCATTTTCATAAATTATTAAGACAATATAAGTGCATTTTCTCAGTTTTTAGTAACACTTTTTGAACTAGAATATCAATTTGAAACTGATAACAAACACTTTGAGTCATACTGGGCACATCGTGTATTAGATTGAGGTGTGGATGATTCCTACATTTCACAAATGTCTTAAGGATCATTTTCTTAAAGTATCGAAATAATCTAAATGCATTTGCTCATTTTTGAGTATTTTAGCTCTCTTTTTTACTAAAATTATGCTTAATTTTAAATAAAAAGAAGCACTTGGAGTCATACTGGTAACACTATGTGTTAGATTGAGGTGTATTTGATTCCTACAAATCAAAAAGTCTAAAAAAATCCTAAATGAAAATGTTACCATACTTTCTATTGGATTTATTTTTTGAACTGCCAACACTTCATATTAACCGGATGTTCTTAGCCAAAAAATCTTTTTCTACTAAGAACATCGAATCAATATACAATTTTTCAGTTCAAAAAAATACAATAAAAATCTTGGTAACAATAGAAAAAAGTAACATTTTATCTCTTTTATGGATTTTTACAGATAGTTGCAAGAAAAATATGACTTCCCAAAAGATCTGTGAAACAAACTAATTAAGTATTAGATAAAAATGATAAGGAAATTAACTTATAAATAGTATATAAATTGATGAAAAAATTAATTAAATAAGTAGTATGAATTCAAATTTTCATGATAGTTGTATGTATTCTTGATGCGTTTACTTGTTTTCATTATCTCAATTGTAGGCTCTAAGTCTAGTCTCTCACGAGCCTGAGCAGCTTCAAACAAACCAGTCTAACTTGAATAAAATAATCCATATATATAAGAAAAATATTATTATATGATTAATAATAAAAATAAATAAATTAAACATAAATAAGAAATAATAAATTAATTCCATGGACTATTATTTTACCATGTAAACATCAATATTACTTCTGTGATTGAGTAGCGACAACGTCATTACTCTTCTTATAAATGCTTGTTGTTAGGAAAAAATCTCTCATGGTAACATTGAAGTATTTTTGGGTTGATTATGTTTGTTGAAAAAGATTTTTTCCAAGGTATATTGTGGATTTATAGAGATATTGTTAACATGGTATATTGAAAAATATCATAAACAAAGGAATGGATTCCTCGTAAGTAGTAAAAAAAATTAAGTACACAAGGTGATGCCATTTCCCAGTGTTTGCAAATTTTTTTGGGTAAAACATTTATAGTATGGTTATCATCATGAAAGTTTTATTTAATTGAAGGACTCATAAAAATATGGTAAATTCATTAGTTTCATGAAGTATAGGTTTCTATAATGGAATTTTGTGAATGTGTGGATCATCATGAGTGGAGCATCGCGAATGCACAAAGGTTTGATAGTAATCTCCACAACTATAAGAAGCTTCACGAATGGGAAATTCCTGTGGTGCTTTGAAAAAATAGGGAACATCTTGAACAAGTTGGGGGAACTTTATGAAATGATGATGACGAGGAAAAAAGATTCTAGAATCGAAGGAAACACCTATATATATGCCTCTCCCCCTTCAGAAAAGAACAAATAAAGACTTAATGAATATTCTATGGCTCCAGATTCATGAAGGTGATTCACAAAGGTTGTTCTTATGAAAATTTTTGTGAAGAAAATAATTTTTCAAAGGCTATGAATGCCAGCTGAAAGTTTTAAGCATCGTAAATTTAATGAAGTTCGTGAATACTATTAAATCTGAAAAAAAGTTTTGAAGTTCATGAAGTCTATATAAGATGACTTAAAGATGTGAGATTCATGAAAGGAAGGTGCTTCATAAAGGTTTTTTGGGATTTATGAAAGTAAGGTGATTCATGAAGGTTGTTTGAGATTCATGAAAGGAAGGTTCTTTGTGAAGGATGTTTGAGATTCACGAAAGAGGTGACATTCATGAAAATCACTGAGCATCACGAAAGTGTTCAAAAGTAATTTTATAATAAATCTTTGGTAAAGTGGTATCCATCAATTGGATGAAAGTGGGACTTCAATAGAGCATATGTCTATAAATGAGTATGTATTCATTATTGATAATTAAGGGACCTATATGTCCATGAATTGTATGTGAATACCTTCCAGAGGAGTGAGAAAAATGAAGAGGAATAAGGTGATCCTTTCCACTGGTAGTGAGTCATAGAAATAGACTTAGTAAGTGACATTTGGGTAAGAAGTGAGATGTACCTAAACTTTTTAAAGGTAGTGAGCCTGGGCATATAAGTGATCTAGATCGAATCTTTCATTTTGTCAATGAGCCTTAGTGGATTGGGTACATCATATCATTGCCATTTTATTCTCCTTAGATATAGAATAGTGAGGATGAACCAAGTAAAATATCCATGTCCTTGTGCTTTCTTTCCTTCTTTACTTTCAGTACATCATCACTAGATAAAGAAAGAAAGAATAAGATCAACACAAACACTTAAGAGAAAATAAAGTTACCCTTATAATAAAGAGGTCAAGATCTAGTGGGAATGAATAATTTTTGAAATAATGTCTATACCTTGATTCACCCCTCATCTTAGGGTATCAAATACCATTTTTGGGCCTAACAATTGATATAAGAAGTTAGGTTATTTTTTTGGATTATTTTTCTAGGACTTAGTTTAGTTGATTTTTGAAATTAAAGTTTCATTATGCTCTTATCTCATTATTCCATGGAAAAATAAATAACTTCAAAGAAGAAAAATAAGTCTGGTGGAATCCCTTAGTGTAGAAGTCTCCATGGAAAGTGTGTGATTCGGTTGAAGGAAACAAAAAATGTATAAAACTGTTAGACTATTTCTTCATTCAATAATACTACATGAATGAATGGAAAACTCAAAATTCCAAGTGATATTGAAACTACTAATGATTTAGTAATTCCAAGAAGTCCAGTAGTAGATGTTGTTGACATGATAAGGGAATTGGATCAGAAATAAAATGAGGAAAATAAGTCTCAAGATATTCTGATCCAAGTACTGGAAATTGAGGTCAACAAGATAAAAGGTTTGAATAAAAGGTTTATTTACGTGGCTACTAATCTAAGGGAGAATAATGATTCCCAAGATGAAGAACATAAAAATATGTCTATAAATATTGAAAAAATAAAATATGGTGATAAGGGAAAGAATATAAACTCATAAGAAATTAAGAATCTGAATAAAAGAAATGATGATCTTACCACACAACTATCTGAACTGGTTCAGGATAACTGAAAGCTATAGCTGGATAATGCATTCTGTAATAATTCTGTTTCTCATAAAAGATTCTAAAATAAAGGAGAAATATTCCATGATAGATAATATCTCTCAATAATTGGAATATAAGATAACTAATGGGACGACTCTCATAATAGAATATAATACTCAACTTGGATCTAGTGACAAGAAGATTCAACAATTAGAATAATAACTAGAATTAATCAAGAAAGAAGTGGGTTAATCTAATTCCAATGGAAAGACTAAATTTAAGGATGCTTTGTATTTACTATTTTACTATACTTTAGAAGGTAATAATGAAATAAAAAGAAAATATTCTATTTCCAAGGAGACACATGAAATGATTGTCTCATCCCAAAGTCCATCAGGTTTGGGAAAATCTGGTATTGGATATGATAAACCCTTTCCCATGTATGAGATGAAAAGATCTATGAACAGTTCTAGAAATAAGAAAAATACATTAGGTGATGGAAACAAACCTAAAAAGATGTATACAAAAATTGAGGAAAACTTGTGCAATTTTTGTGGGATGCATGGTCATATTTCAAGTTTTTTTAGGATCTGGAATATATTTCATGCTATGAAGACAAAAATATTTTTTAATATGAGAATAAGAATAACATTATTGAGAAATATAAAATAAAAGTATCTAACAAGAATGTAGCCATGAAATTATACTATTGTGGAAGACTAGAACATATCATGAGTATGTTTCAAGAAGAAAAGGGGATCAATGTCAGAAGAGGATATCAAGTTGTATCAACATCTCAGCTGATAAATTATGGCATGAGGTTTTTTCTAATAGGATATGTTTTCTATGTTCTAATCAAGGGAATTTAGAAAGATATTTCAACTGAAAAAACGAAGGTAAAGTGATTATCCAATAAAAACATATATTTTAATTACATTTTAATGGTATTAAATGTTCATTTTTGATCTTATGGGCCTGAGTTAGTTCATTTTCATTATGAACATCCATTCTCATCATTTGTGAACTTCATGCCTAATATACACCAATTTAGGCCCAATGAGTCATCTGATTCTAAGGAATTTAATTATAAATATTTTAATTTGATATTTTGGGAACTATATATACACTTAAATGTGAACATTTTTCATTCAGGGATCAATGGATGATTCATAAACGATGATGGAGATATTTGGAGATTAATGGAAGCAATTCTAGAGAAGGAAGATTGGACACCAGCCCACTTATGAGACTGTGGGGCCCAACATACAGGCCCAATGAATCCCAAATTTTGTGATATGATATAATAAATGTTTAGGAACAAATCACTCTTCAGGATATAATGCTAATTATGCCTTTATGGTGGTCATTAAGGCGTCCCAGGTTAGAGATAAAATTATGGTCCAGATTCTGCGGCCCAGAAAAACAGACCACTAATTTGATTATATCTCAGAATAAATAACTCCAAATGGGCCCAAATTTTACAGGCTGTTATAAGACATCCGGAGATCCATTTTCTTATTTTATGGACCACTCTTATTCAGCCATCTAGAAGGTCATGCAAACGTGTCTGTTCGGTGGATAAAAGCTGGCTGCCACCTCGGGTCAAATGTGGAAAAGTCCAAATTTCACAAGCTTTCCACCACCTATAGCCTACCAAAATTAATTGAGATGCTTTTTAATGTTGGAGGCTCTACCCAGGGGCTCAAAAATGTCTATTTAAGGCAGTGGTGTTGGAGGATTTAGGAATCTTGGATGCTTTGTTCAATTGTAATGTTATGCTGCAATTTTGTTGTCTCAAATTTGTCTTTCACATGTAAGTTGTTCAATTCACCTTAGTTTCTTAATAAAAGTTCTTCTTATACTCTTATTATGTTGTTCTTCATATCACTTTGATACCGTTGGATCAAGGTGTGAATTTATTCACACCAAACCTTGTGAAATTATTCACACAACGGTGGAGTGATCATTTTATTTTTGTTGTTTTCTTTACTTCTCCATTTCCTCCCTCATGAGTCTACTTTCCGCTTCCATTGAAACCATGGGATTAATGGAGGGCTAACCCACTTACGGGTTGATACAAGGGAGTATAAATGGTCTGGATTGGATGTTATTTATCACCTCATTAATGTATAATCACTTCTTTAATTGAGATTTTTATTTGATGATTTTTAAACTCCATCGTCCTTGTTGAATTTAACGCCACACACTTCAAGTGCTAATACGAACCTTTACCTTGAAGTTATCAAAACTTTGATCCTTCAAGTGTATAGGTGATTAGTATTAAAGGGTGTAGGCATTAAACTAGTAAGTGATGATGTTGTTTTATCTCCTTAAATGAACCCATATCAAATATAAGAAATTGAAATCATTAAAAAGGAAATACATCCAATCCACCCCGAGCGATAACCTAGGATCAACTCATTATTTTAAATTGAATTCACTTAAGTCTCTTAGAGTTACTTTAAACCCATCTAAAATCAACCCAATTTGGACACTAAATAGCCAAAAACAGTCCTTAGAATGTGCGTGTCTATAGGTTACTTCTTAGGTCTCTATGGATTCGACAACCCAAGCTAGACTACAAGGACCGTTATACCTTCATCTCTTGGGTAAATTTGAGTGAGAATCAGAAAGAAAAGGAACTCAAAAGAATATTTCTAACTCTAGTGGTGTATAACAAGAAATCCTATACTATATGGAAAAATGATAATTCTTAAAAGTGGTTTAAAGTTTTGGAGGAAACACAAGGAGCTCAATGAAAGGTGTATCGAGCACCTCCTCTATTACACTCACAATAATTCTTTTGGAAAGTATGTGAACGAGCCTTGAAGAAAAAGGGAGGAGCTACTATAGTTTTGAGTAATAATAATGTACGGTTATTGAAGGACCCACAACTAGTAATAAATATTGTGGTGACTTAGATAAATGATAAAATAAAAATGAATAATTAATGTCTAGACAAAATTGCATGTCATTCCACAAGTCGAGAAGTGAAGGAAGGAAAAAAATCCCTCTAATGGAGGAAGAATCAAGAGAATAAAACTAGTGGAATGATTCTTACTCATAGAAAGAATAATGAAAAATGGAATTTTGGTGTAACATCAAAGAAGGAAATTTGTACTAGTGGGTTTAACCACTAAATTTTGAAAAGGACTAAGCCTAAAAGATCTATATATTGAAATAAAACTTAGCATGCGGGTAAATAATGTCTAGTTATATGGCCAGAGCAGTTGAAGTTGGCTGGGAAATTGGAACAAGTAGAAAAAGAGTACAATTCTTTACAATAAAGTATCAAAGGGATGATCCATCAAGATCTACCAAAATTCTCTTCTTAAAGATTCTATAGGTTCCCCTCTCTTTACGTGTTTAAATTCCATTAACTAATGTTCAAGTGTTTTAAGTTTTAGGGGAGATACAATTCAAGGGGAAGTTGCATCAAAAGATGTAAAGTGGTGATGTGATACGCTCTAGAATGTCAACTAATTCAAACCAGTTATGAGAGTTAAAGAATAAATATGGAATAGTTCCTTGAAAAGAGATAATGGTCTATGGATGCTTGAGATTTATTGAAGTTATTGAGTGCAATAGACAGTGATTGTGTTAATAAATTTATATCGTGTTTCCTACATTGAGTTCTGACTCAGTAGGCTTAGTGGTTTTGTTGATGGCTCATTTTAAGTGGTAAGTTCACACACTGGAAATATTATTGAAGGAAAATACAACTATAAAATATTATTGTGATGGAAAATTTTCTCAAACATGCAGTCACATGTGAAGAAATGATGCAGGAGAAGAATAATGTTTGTGGGTCTAAAAAGTGGGCCTAATAAGAGGAAGAGTTGGGTATCACAGGGGGAGCATTATATCTTCTAATCAGTTGAAAGGAACATGTAGATTAAGGAGTAGAAACATAAATACCCTCATTCACAACATTGATAAACGAGACATAGTTCACTCACACAATTAAAGGCCTCAATGTTATAGAAAGAATGAAACTTTATGTTTTCTGGCATCAAGAAGACCGATTGGGGGAGAAGTAGCAACATTCATGTATTTCATGAATATCTATTTTGTTTTAATAATATGGTATTATATGACTATTTTTAAGATACTAAGAAGCTGCAAGAGAAGATTAACAACGTTTCCAAAAAAGTGGTCTCCCCATTCTGAATAGTAATTCAACATTTAAAATCAGCTAAAAATTGTTATTAATGATTTATATCAGTCCAATGCTTGAAGTTTTATGGGTTATTGTTTCAAGACCAACATATAATAATGTCACTGGGACCAAGTGGGTATTTTGAAACAATATTAATTAAGATGGAATAGTTATTCGAAACAAAGAACAATTAGTGTATAAAGGGTACTCCCAGATACAAGGTACTGATTTTGATGAAACATTTACACTTATTTCAAGGCTAGATAAAATTAAATTATTCTTGGCCATAACAATGCAAAGAAAGTTCAATTTTTTTCAGATGGATGTCAAGTCAACGTTTTAGAATGGGGTTATGAAAGAAGAAGTGTATATTAAGAAACCATATGGTTTTCTCATTTATGAAGATAATAATAGAGTGTGTCGACTAAAGAAGATACATATGGGTTGAAGAAAGCACCAAGAGTGTGGTATTCAAGGCTCAATTAGTTTATAAAGACGCTCTATTTTTAGCATGGTGGAGTTGATTACAATCTATATACAAAAAATGATAGTAATAAAAGGATGATTGTGCTAGTGTATGTTAAAAACATAATATTTGGTGGATCAAATGAAGAATAGTGAAAGCAGTTCGTAGAATTCAAAAAAAGTAAATTTAAAATGACAATGATTTGTGAAATGACATTTTTCCTTGGTTTACAGGTGACACAAGGAAAGAATGTAACATTAATTTCTCAATATAAATATGACAATGAGGTTTTTATAAGATTTGAAATTTATAAATCCAAGGAGATGTTGAATCTGGTGGCTACCTAGATGAAACTATCATAAGATGATGAAGGAAATGCAATAAATCTCACATAATATGGGAAAATAATTCAAAGTCTATTATACTTGATAGTGACATGAACTAATATTATTTTTTCCAAATTCCAAGTAGAAATATATCAAAGAAATCCCAAGTAAATCCACCTTCTTGTATTGAAAATAATACTTTGGTATATCAAAGGCATGGTAGATTTTAGTTTTTTGTATAATAAAAAATCTTAGCAGGAGTTTTTGGGATTTACATATGCAGATTGTTCCAGTTTAGTAGATGATAAAAAATCAACATCAAGTGGTGTATTCTATCTTGGAATATTGTGTATTTCTTGGATAAAAAAGAAACAGTATTTAATTTTATTAAGAACCATATAAGCTGAATATATTGCGGCAACTCATGCTTGCACACATTTATTATAGATGAAGAAAAAACTTGATGATTTGGGAGTTGACGTGAAGTCTTCAATCAGAATCTGCTATGACAATTCAAGTGTTATAAATCTTATAAAAAATCCAATCCATCAATAAAAGATTAAGCACATTGAAATAAAGTATCATTTTATCTATGAGAATGCGGAGCAAGGGATTGTGAAGTTGGAGTATGTAACTACAGAACTACAGGTTGCAGAAATTTTGACAAGGGCTTTACCCAAAGAAGAATTTGAATGTCATCGAATGACTCTTGGAGTTTAGTCGACTCCCCTCACTTGAAAAAGTGTGGATGTGAGACCCTATCTCTCTGAGTTATGGTGTGTTTTTCTCTAATGTACGGATCTATTTTTCTTTACCCTATTACAGACCACAACAAAGTGACCTTCGATTTCATTGATAAAAGTGGAGAAATTGTGGATATAAAAGGGGAGAAAATTTATTAATCAAGATAGGGGGAGATGCTGATAGGGGGTGCAGTGAAGTAGGGGGAGTTTTAAATTTAATGATGTTAAAGATGATCAATCAAAGGTTATATATCATGATAGATGAGGTTTGTGATGAAAGTAATTGAGTGGTTTTGGAATGAAGCGATTCATTGATTTACTTTTCATTCTACTCTTGTTTCTCATGCAAAGCATGACTCATGTTATCTTAGAGTATGTGTTGATTAAATCATTGATCTCTATCTAAATTGCAAGAAGTGAATGGTGGTAGAATATGGAATAAGCTTCAATGTGTTATAAAAATGTGAAGAGTTGTCAATAATCTGAAAGGGGGAGATTGTTGGGAAAAATACCTCAAGGTAACATTGTGGTATTTTTGGGTTGATTGTGTTTGTTGACAAAGAGGGTTTCCAAGGTTTGCTGTGGAGTTCTAGAGATATTGTTAACATGATATATTAAAAATTACCCTAGATAAAGGAATGGATTCTTATGAAGTGGTATATAAAATTTCATATAAAAGGTGACACTATTTCCTAGTGTTTACCAAATTTTTGGGGTCTCAAATTTGGAGGATGGATATCATCAATATTTTTGGATTTCCTTGAAGGTATCGTAAAAATATGGTAAAGGCATGAGTTTCAAAAGACTGGGTTTTGCAAAGGGTGTTCCTTGAAGGTGTGTTTCATCACAAGTGGAGCATCATGAATGCTCAAATGTTTGATGGTAATCTCTATGACTATAAGAATATTTGTGAATGGGAAATTACCACGGTTCTTCTCAAAAATAGGGAGCATCATAAACGAGTTGGTAGAGTTTCATGAAATGGTGATAGGATAGTCAGTAACTATGTGAAATAAAAATAAAATAAATTCTTTAATTAATTTATTTTATTAATTTCACGCCCATGAACTTTTTTTCACAAATTTCCCACGCCGAAAAATATTATGTCACGCCTACGGTAAAACCCACATTTTGAACTCAACGATACCCTTAGATTTTTGATCCAAACACCTGTTTATAAGTTATTCCACTTTTTTAGGAAAACTTTATGTTTATGCTATTTAATATATTTCAAACATTTATTACGGGCACACTAAGCCTCAGATTCACATGCTCTCTCAGTTCTTGGTCTAAAAAATAATTCATATAATATTCAAAAAATAATACATTGAAAATATAAAGCATTACACTAAACTCAATTAAGATAAAGTGATATTAACTTGTTATGGTAACTAAATATGTCACTTTACATTTTTCTTTACCTAAATACCTTAAAAATCTTTTAGGATACCAAAAATAAATTCACTTTGTATTTTTACTCTCACAATCCTTTAGGAAATTGTGATATTCACATTCTTATGATAACTAAATGTTACTTTTAAATTTTTATATACCATAAAATATCCTAAACTATTTAGGATGTTAAGTTGAAAATCACTTTAATTTTAGGTTAATATATTCTTTTATTTGTTATATTTGAACTTATCTAAGTTTATATATACTCCCACTACCCACTTAGACCCTATATTATCTTTAGAATATCAGGCTAAGATACACAAACACCTTCATGTTAGGAAATAACATTTATTTCATTTTATTAGGAATATCTAAAAAATAATACATTGTTTCCATATGATATATTTTATTCTATTTGTTTAGATATTTTTATCCCTGAAAAGAAGAATTTATTCTTTAAAATATACCACTGATGGTTAGTGGGAACACCTTCCCTCATATTTTAATAAAAATGTGGATAAAAAATTTAGCCTGTATAAATTTTTTATATCCTTTTCTCTTTTTTAGAGTATGTTATATAATCTAATGAATCATAAACCATGTGTACTAAATTCCTTATCTCACATTGTTTATAATAACTCTTTGTTAACAAATAACTCTTCTTATCATATATGAGAAATGAGATAACTATACAAATCCTTTATTTAGATCCATTTGAGATTGATAAACTCATTCACATTCAAATATTAGATGTAACAACTCTTTTTCTTTATCATTTTAATGAAAACTAAAATCTATACCAATTATTAACTTGATTTTGGACTCCTATATATTTATAATACTTTTGAAAACATATATTTGGCATCACATACCCTACAAAACCAAAGGATGAATTTCATTAACAGTAATACTTGACACAGGCATTCCATGGAGTTTCTTAAAACCCCTTTAGGTATCTCAAACAATCCCACCATATGGAATTATCACTCATTAATTCCTGATTTTATATTTTAGGTTTCAATGAACTTAACTAGACACTCAAATAAATATTTTTGGAATGTCCAACTAAATTTATTTTTCTGGTTTAAACTTATATCCACTTGTACTTTATATACAGCACCAAAAAACTAGACATTACATGCTTGGTTAATTAATTATCAATAGTTATAGAATAATAGGGTAAAAATTTCTTATACTCATTCATATTATTATAAATTTTTTATAAATGATAATATTATGAATTCTTTAGCTAGAACAAGCCTTATAGGAAATCCTTAGTCTCTCCAAGTCATTAGAATACTCAATCATATTGTGTATCATTGACATACCCAATCATATTGAGCATATGAGACTAACATTTATTAGTTAATTTTATATATAATTCCTATAAAACCCTAATTGAATCATTATATGCTTCTCATAAGAATATTTATTCACCTGTTGAACAAATTCAATACCTGGTTACTCAGGAAAGTTTTTCTCTAACACATATAATTTTTCCTTACTCAAGAACTATTCTTAAGATATCACTCTTAAAATTTTCTTAAATCAAGACTCTCATTCCATATTATTGATATCAAAGTTATTTTTTATGATGATAATTTTATTTATCTATAGTATAATATTTTATCAAATAATTATCATGATTAATTAACATTTAAAAAATAATTTATTAAATGGGATCCCACTAAAATGATAACCCTTTATCAAAATCACTTCATATCCGATAGTGGGCCAAGATGCATATTTCATTATGATTTACATTGGTTTGAGTATTTAAATAATTCATGACTATATATGGTATAAAATAATTAACAATCATATCATATATAACTCTTGGATACCTAAGTGGATAACTCATTATCCAAATACTTCATATGGATACAAATTCAACCCTATTCCTTTATTATTCTAACCATTAGGGTTTCCCAGATAATTATAACCCAAATAAAATTCCATGAATAATACACCTAACCATTAGTGTCACCTTATTAACTTTTTTACCTTACACAATATAATCCATGAGTACCTAACTATTAGGTTCACCTATATTGAATGATCGATTTCTTAACAAGTGATGCTTTTAAAGGAATCTAAAACTTAGTATTTTTTAATAGGATTCAATCTCACCATATTATCTCATGTTATTCCCTTTATGTATGCATGATTATAGTGATTTATTTTTGAATACTAATCCTTCTATCAAATCAATATGTTCAAAACATATTTATGTGTAACTCTTTACACAACTCACAGTTTGTGTTACCCACCCAAACATAGAAGCCAAATATAATTACATGCATATAAATGAATTTCATTCATAAGGTATATGAAATTTTCCCATAAAGTTTTACAATTATATGAAATTTAAAATCCATATATGAGTAATCTTAGAGCCATAAATAGTCAACCCCTGCCTTTCTAGAATAATGCATAAGCCTCTTATCTAATTGGAAGTTCGACCCAAAGTCACCCTACCCATGGATACTTTACTCAATGAAGATTTTAGTTCATTCCTAATATGTATAAACTATATTCAATAATTAAATTCAAGATAATAACTTTAATTAAATAAAACCAAAGTCAAGGTAGTTGGAATCTAAATCCATTATCATACCTGGCATATAACTTCTTAAATTAATGCATGATGATATCTAAAATATGTTTAAGACTTTAAATTAAAGAATACACATATTCACAATATAAATAATTTATATCCATAAATAATGAACAAGATAATAATTTGTAAATAAATGAACAATTCATAAATTTAAACACATGATAAATATTTATTAACAATTCATAAATCCTAACTAATCATAAACACATTATAATTTTATCTATTCATTATTTGTATTCCATAATCTTGAATATAAATACTTTACATTTATTTCATAATATGAACTCTTTCATATTATTCATTATATATCATTTGAATTTAAATATATGATATTTAATGCGGTATAAACAATTTATATATCACTTTCTATCATGTAAACATTTTACATAATCTAAATATCATATATTAATATTATTTAAAACATGATCTAATAAATCATCAAAACTCTTTTTATGTGGTATAAATAATATCCTAAATAATTCTCTTAATTAGAAAAGTTCAAATTAATTATTATGAATAATTCATAATCTTAAAATATAAACATTTTATATTCAGCCTTATTTTGTAATTTATAAACACTTCAAAACTTACCCTTATGATTTCCAAATAAAAACTTTATTTCTAAGTCATAAATCATGACATATAATTTAGTAAAAAGTTTTTGAATATTAAAATTTAATATTATAGAATATTTATTAATAAATGTTTCATAAACATTTAATTAATTTATTATAAACTCTTTATAATTAATTCATTTTCAGACACTTTATTAATTAATAAATATACCTAAAATAAATTTTTTATTATTTATAAGCAATTTATAAATAATCTAATCTAATTTATAATTTAAGTTTAAGAAAAATAAATTTTTCTCAATTAATCATATTTTATGATTTGGGGAATATCATAGGCTACAACTAATAGGTAGCAACACTTAAATAGTTTACACACTATTAGTTTTATTTTATGATTTATAACACTATCACATCCTACAATGTCAGGTCGTATTTTATGATACACACTAATTTCTTAATGGTGATATGATGCCCAATTTTCTTATAATATAGATCAAAAAAATCATAAGATTTGATATTTGAGAGTCATATTCTATGATTAATACAAAACCATGAGTTTTTTACTGATTGGTTTCTTAGGATATCCCATGTCAAAAGTTGTGACATAACCAGACAAAATAAAAACAGAATTTTATTTTATGATAGGTAATACGATATGCAATATGACTTTGATATCTCCATTTATAGTATTATTTCATGAATCTAAATGCATAGTACGTATCTGATACCACTGCTGGGTTTCATAGAAATCTAAAAAACCTTATTAAACACATCAATAATGATTAAATAAACCGAAAAACAATATCACCTTTCAAGATAAATGAAACCACACACAATCTATAAATAAAAAACTAGTGTACCATACACCATAGATGTTCATTAATTTCATCTTCATCCATGTTTGATGAATATCATAGTAGGGGCACCCATATTACATCCCTCCACTAGAGGTATCCATGGGTTGATGAATTGATCGATGATCGAGTGATATCCTCCATCCTCCATGGCATGATAGCTCCTTATCATATAAAGGAGTTAGGAGAAGAGAGAAATAGGTGTGTGTGTGGGGGGGGGGGGGGGTATTATATAAGGATTAGGAAATCTTGCACACACACACACCCATCTAATGGGTACCACCACTATATATAGATCCATCAAGTATGTTCCTAGAGCACTCACACATTTACTCATCCATTATAATTCATGAGTAAATTGATCAACTACTTTATACAATTATTGAATAAATGAATATCTTATCCATTTAATTTGAGGAAAAAATTATTTAATGATAGTTAAATGTGTAGGAGATTCATTGGAATGTCAACACTTGATGTTTGGATTCCATGAGTATTGAATATAGTAGCATGTATACCACCCTTATGATATAGAAAGTCATACACTATGAATACATGGAAATGGAACCTTATGACATGGCCCAATCATACCTTATGGTTATCTAAAAGGTAGTAGTATGAAATCACATTCCATGCCTTACATTATATATCAATAATTAAATATTATTGGTCTAATTTCATCACCTAAAAATGGGATTTAGGGAATATCTCCTTCAAATAATTTACTAGTAATTATTTAAAATATATAGTAGATATATCCATGAATCTATACACTATATATGATTTTATAATATGCTTCCTTTCATAGATATTTTAAATGAAAAGAAATGAGTGAACTAAAAATCCTAATAAGAAAATCTAAATAATCATGGTAAATATTCAAAGAATATTTCTCTATACAATATAAGATAAATTATTCCATGATAATAAAACATAGGAATAAGAATAAATAAAAATGATACATAAATGTTTCAAGATAACTAAACATTTCAATCATGAGATCAAAATACCTTATTTGATATGGTTACCCAATAAGTCATGGTATCATAATGGGATCCCATAGAAATCCTACTCATCAATTCCATGGTATCATAATCATTCCCTATACATAGTATATCCAAATATGAAATGTTACCCAATTCATTTGGGACTATATAATTTTAAGACCACACATATCTTAATATATCTAATATTCAAAGAAACCATTGAAATACATATATAAGTGTATAGCATAAATAATTTATAACATGAACTTGATCATCAATTTTTAACCATGAGAAAGGGATTTGAGTGTCATGATTAAAGATACCAATCAAAGAATGATATGGAAATGTATATGAATACTCTTAAATAAAATGGATAATAGGGACTTCATAGTATAGAGCACTAAATAAACATACAATTTATGTATCAATGAGGTTTAAAAAGATAATTTAGAAGGTTTATTAGTGTAGCATTTGAATATATTAGGACATATACTTTTTATAAGGTTTTGTAATGGAGGGATACCATATTAGTGATAGATAAATCTTGTGACACTCACCATGTCACGGTGTCATTGTTTTGGTATGATTTTTTATGGGTGGTTTTGAGTTTTTGTTGGTTGTGGGCCAAAAATTCAAGTTTTTTGAAAATTTTTGGCACATATATGGTTATCTTGTACAATTAGTAATAACAAAGTGACACCTATGAGGATGGGCCTGGCACTAGGGAAGATCTATTTAGCATGGAATTTACATGATTTTGAAAACTGTGTAGAGATCCCCCAAGACCATACAAGGTCTTGGGTGTGTCTAGAGTGAGGTACATAGTTTTTCCAAACCATGTGGCACCCATGGAGAAACTGTGTGGTCTCATTTTTATTAGGAAGATAATGGTGTATGGTTGGCGTACAGTTTGAAAAATCAGGCATCCTGTCTGGGTGTTTAAAATTTTGGGTAATTTTCAAATTTACCTCTTGAATTAAGAGTGGTTTTACCCCCATTCCCCCTTATATTTCATACAACCTTCAGGAGATCAAAGAGGATATCTAACCTCCTCCACCTTGGATTCTTTCCCTTCCTTTGATGATTTATAAGAGGTTTGAGGTGAGTTATTCCTCTCATTACCTCTTCTTCCCTTCTCCCTCTCCTCTATCTTAGTCTTGGCTTCCCCTATGAACCCTATATCTCTCTTGGCCAATTTTAGGGTTCTAGGTGGATCTAAGGATAGGGTTTTTGGTGTCTAGGGTTTTTAGACACCATTTATACTCTCATGAATGTGGTATCCATTAAAGTAAATGAGTTCCAAGATGATTTAACTTACTTCTCATCTCTTTGAAGTAGGTGTTATCATGAGATTGTTTCATTTTGGAATTCCAATATGTTTATTCTTTATAAATTCTATTTTTATTTAAGTATGAATATATTTGATATTCCTTTAGTGATTTGAAACCATTTCAAAATGTTTTGAAATTAGAATAAGTGATTTTCCTTTGAAATTCCATGTTTTCATGTTAAAAATAGAATGTTTAATTAATATATCCTTTTATGAAATTCATGTATGGAATTTGTAAATGGGTTTCATGTTGTGAATTGGGTTTGATCCGGTATTGGTTTTCGAAGAGCTGAAATTATGTTTTAAAGGGAATTTTGGCTTTAAAATGAGGTGATGGACTCAAGTTGGTTTGTTAAAGTGGTTCTTTGGTTTATATAAAATGGTGTTATGATTTTTTTGTGTGGATTAAAACCTTTATAGAAATACCTTATTGGCTCTTAAAATGTGTTTTAAAGGAATTGGATGTCATTTGGCCTAGTTTTGATTTTCAAAGGAAGTGACCCATGTGTGATGTGTGGATTTGAGATTTTTTGAATCTGTTGGTGATTCAAAATGTTTTCTAAAGATTATTTTGAATGGTGTTTTAAGAAATTTGAAATGTATTGGAATTTTGAGCCATGTTTTGGGGTTAAGTCCTAGTTGGAACTTTGGTTTTAAAGTGGAAAATAAAAAAGAAACCCTTGATTACCCCTTGTTTATTTTCCCCTTGTGTGGGATAGTGATCACTATGTGATTCTTGTTTTCTCCCCTTGTGTGGGAATATCCTGGTTATGACATAGGTGTATATTATATTTTTTGGGAATATTAATCATTGGGTGTTAGGGGTGAGGGTAGCTATGGTTATGACTTGTGAGTTAGACTTGGATCATTTGATTGTACACCTCACTTCCCTCATATTGGTCATGGGAACCAGGATACTTCCCATCTAGATCTATACTACACTAGAGAGCCACACACTACTAGTGGCCCCTCTAGCATGAAAAAGGGCTAGATGGGGGTGTTCCATTTTGATGAGGATGGTGAATTCTACTTGGATGGGTTGTTGTTAGGATGCAACATACACTAGAAAGTTGGTCTATTTTTAGTGAGTCTAGGATTTCCATACCTTAGGTATCCTAGGGTAAAGCCCATGTCATATTCGATTAATTGATACTTGGTTAGTGATTGAGGGGAGTTTTATCTAGTTATTATTTGTATCATTTTCCCTACTTTCATTGTTATGGATCCTTTCTTTATTTATATTTGATATATGTCATGTGATTCTTGATGAATAACTTGTTATACTTGAATAGCGTGCATGTTGGGTCATTTATATGAAAAAATGAGTTTTCAAAGGTGTTTGGAAAACCACTTTAAAATTAAAGGTTCTTGTTTAAGTTCTTGATATGGATTTAAAAATGGGTGATTTGAGATGGCATCGATTGGTTAATTTTTTTAAATTGACTATTTTCATTTAATTTTTTTTTGAGAAAATGGAAAATGGTTTTGTGTGGATTTTGGAAATAGCTAAGGCTGATGGATTTGTTTTCAAAACATGGGTGTCCAGTTCTGTAAAACAAATAGAATCATTTTGAAAGTGGATCATGAAATTATTTATTTTTTCTATAAATTATATGTGTAAGCATACTTTATAGATTTATTTCCAAAATAGCATTGATGAATTTACTTATGAAACATATTTCATAGTTTTTATAGGTTGTGGTGACCTACTGGGATTTTTAGCTCACATATATATATTTTAGGTTCCAGGTTCTTAGCTGGATCCTACTTGTTCATCGTGGATGATTTGGGGTGAGTTGGGTGGTGGTGAGAAACCGATGGTTTCATGTAGTTGGTTTGGGTTCAGATTTAGTTGGGTTGTTTTATTTTGGGTTTTTAATTTCTTTACTTTTGTTTAGTATTATATCTTCTCTTCTTCATTTTTTCCTCCCGTTTTTAGATACTGTTTATTTATGCTAATAGGTTGGATCATTGTAGTTGGTTATGACCTGTTTGGTACGTATTTTTTTGGATCCTATATTTTTTTCCACTATGATTTATCTATATTTAGGTTGAAATAATTCTCAAATGAATTCTTATGATTCCCAGGTACTAGTTTCTATCCCACGAGGATCATGAATGCCCTTCGATCCTTGTGAATAATTGGGTCGGGTGTCGGTTTGGATGGAAGCTTGGGCCAATTCATTAAAAAATGGTATTAATGAATTAGATTCCTTTAGTAGGACACAAATCCTATTGTACAACCCTTTTTATTTTTGGTATGTCCTAGTAGAAATGAGGTTAAGGTTTTCAGAGCTTGAGAGGTAGGGGTGGGGAGAGTCTAGCTAGCTCTTTCTCATTTCAACCATCAAGTTTATAGGGGAAGTAGGGTTTATAATTGTGAATTCAAGCTTATTTTAAGTTATTTTGATGTATTTTGATGTAATAAATGTTTTAATCCCCTTTTATCATGTACATGATATTGGGGGTTACTCCTAGGTTGAAAAAATCCTTATGATCTTTCTTATGAGGAATAATCAATGGAGATTATGGATCGTACAGGTAAAGTTATACGAAACAATACCACTCACCTTATCAAAGTTTTATGGTGAAACCACCAATTTTAGGAAGATTTGTGGGTAATTGAGGACATGATGAGGTATAATTAGCCTCATTTTTTGTATCATAATGATGAATTTCAAGGGAGAAATTCATTTTAAGGGGGGTAGATTGTAACGCCCTGAGTCTTTATAAATTAATTACTTTCAAATAAATTAAATTTCTTTAATAGCTTACGTAATAAAAAAAACCTATTTAATCTTAAATTATAAGAAACACCAAATTAATCTTTCCCTACATGTACTAAATTTTCAGTAAAGTTTTTATATGTTTTAAAAATTCTATTTTCTAAAAAAATTGTTTCTATTTATGAACATTATAAAAATTAATTTTTTAAAAAATTAGAAATTTAATTTAATAAAATTTAATTTAATTTTGAAATTATAATATCAAAATTATCTTAGGGTGAATTTTTGTGATTTTTCTTAAAAGATTCATTTTTCGATGAATAGTGAAAAATACTGAATTTTAATTGAAAACTAAATTTTTGTTTAAAGTTATTTATGATAATGAACTATATTTTGAATTGTATTTAAATTAAAATTAGGTTAATTTTATATAATATAACCCAATTTATTTTATTATAAAAATTTCTTATTGAATCTAGATATAAAAACTTTGTAAACGTTTAAACATTTTCTCTTTAAAAACCCACTATCTCTTCACGTATGCAGGATTAATTTTAAATTAAAATTTTCAACCTCTATGAATATAATTTGAAAAAATGGATTCAATATTTATAATCAGAATAATTTATATTTTCTAATAAGTTCAACATAATTTTTAACCAAAATAAATAGTGAAAACAGTAAAAATTAATTATCGCAGTTAAGGTAAAAATGGGATTACCGGGAGTTAAACTAAAAAATAAGGGTAAAAATAGCCTATAAACTTATATAAAAATTATATTATAGACATATTTATACCATTAAACCTATAATGTTATTTATTGTACCATTTTGGGCTCTTTTTACATATGAAAAAGGTGGGATCACTCAATTCTTTTCAAAGATACCTAGTGTGTCATCGCCCCAACTTATAAAAGGCCACCCCTCTCCAATTTTATTCATAACTTAAAAAAATTTATTTTTTTCAAAACCTATCCAAATAGATTCCCAAATTATCTTTCCTCTTCCTATAAGACTTATTTTTGGAATAAATACATCCTAGTAAGGATTTTAGTTCAAGCCTAAGGCAGATACCCGAAGAATAGATAATGTTCATCAATGAACACTTTTGTTTTATTTCTTCCTCAAACCCCATAAATTTATTTTAAACCATGATGATATAATATTTTTTTTATTAAATATAATAATATGATTTTATGTTAATTTCATTTACTATAACCATCTTTACTTCCATCGAATGGGATATAAAAATCATCATTTGAGTGTACGACAGAATACCGCCTCGCAAACCGAAGCCGTTCATTTTTCCATTACCACCTCTCATGGATGGACTTAATGATGGATTTATTTATTTTATATGATACTTATGACATTATTATTTATCTAGAATTATTATATCACACATACCTTCATGCTTTCCATTTTTTGAGAATACGATAATGTCGATCGTGTGTACGGTGGACTACCACCTCACGAAGCGGTGTGATTCATTTAGGATTTATATAGAATGTATTAAGGATATTTTTAATGAAATTATTTGATATATATTAAATTATAATTATTTTTTAATTATAATATATCATTTATATTTCTTTCATTCAATTTGAAAATAAAATGGAAACAGTGTTTATGCGTACATACAGCCTACCGTCTACATAAACGGTATATTACATTTTCTATCACAAAATTTTGTGAATAAATCTAAATACATATATATTTAATATATATTATATTTAGATTATGTTTAAAATTATGAAGATGATAAAACCATTATCAAATTAATAGGACTAAAAACAACAAATCATGACATATATAAAAAACAAAATAGTTATTGCATGAAACAAGACTTTAACACAGAATTATTAATAAAAAGTTAATAAAAGGTCATAAGAAAATAATATATAGTATGATATATATTAATATAGTTTTTTAATATATTTATAATAAAATTAATTTTATTATACAATATTTATTAATGATTACGACGAAAGTCAAGACATAAGTTAAGGGATTTCCGTCTTGCTTTTATTTTCTGTGAGAAAAATTTTATATACACCAGATGATTCTTTTATGTGGTGTATATACTACACATGAATATATTTTATTATTATTATAATTAAAATTATTGGAATTTTCATATCCATTTTATAATCTCTCTTTCAATGGGTTTTCGGTTCAAATTTTTTCAAATTAGTAAGATATTTTTATCTCAATTTGACTCATTTGATACGTATGTTATGTTATGCACCTAAACCCTTCCATTAGATGTATAGAAAACCCATTTGACATGTAATATCATGAATTTATTTATCCTCATGATATTTTGAGTTCCATTTTATTTTATTACGTCATGGGGCTTATGATTCAAAGTTACCAAAGTGGTAATGATTTTTTTTTGTTACAATCTCATCGTTTATTAGGATTGTTAATGATTATGTTTCTGATGATAAAATATTATGATATATCTCTCAATAAACACATTAATTTACATATACTATGGTTATTCATTATATTTTCAGGTAATTGTACTATTTTTTCACTCTTTGGTACTTAAAATACTTGAGAAAATGTTTTTAATAAAATCCAACTTTATTTCTATCTTCGATTGGAAATCTATTTTCTTCCAAAACCATGTTTCTTAAAAATGTTTTAAAAAATATTTTATTATTCTCATATTAATTTTAAAATAAATTTTTACCCACATTTATATTTTTTACAAAAAAAATTAAAAGTAATATTTATGTCATTCTCCAAAAAAACATCCTTTGACTTTTACCAAAAATGTGAAAAGAATATATTGTTTTATTAACATGCATGACATGAATAGTGTTTCTCACTATCATGATCACACAATGATTTCATGATTCCCTTAAAAATTTTGAAATTTATTTTCAAAGAAAAATTTTTCCTAATATTTGGGAATTTTTTATATTTTAAGTAAATGATTTCAAAGTAAAAATTTATTTTCAAAATCTTTTAAAAAGTGTTTTCAAAGTGGAAAAGATATTTTCATCAAGAATTTTTTTAATGATTTTTATATATTAATTTATAATTTTTAAAGGTTATTTTCAAAGAAAAGGATTTCTAAAAAATTTATGTTTTTAAAATATATTTTCAATAAAAAGTTATTTCCCTCAAGAAATTTCCCAAGTAACCTTTCAAAATTATTTTCCATATAATATGACATCCTTTGATATAATATATTCTTTACAAAGGATATAAACCAAATAAACCATTCATATTATTTCTCTAATTGGTTTATTTTTATGATGAAAAGATTTTTATGAAACCAATTTCTCTTCCATGGGTTATATCATGATAGAAATCTTATAAAACCTACTTATTTTCATGGTTTATTCTATAATGTAATGATTAAATGGTTATGAAAACTACCTCTTTTACATAGGTTATGATATAATGAAATTATTATGAATCCCTTTTCATTTCATGGGTTATGATATGATGAATGTTTTATGATCTTAGGGCACATATATGTATGATTTTCATTATGTTATAATGGTTACGATATAACGAGGGATGGTGGTTACGTTATAACCAAGGATGGTGGTTATGTTATAACCAAATATGGGTGGGACCTATATCTACCTTCAATTCATTGAATAAATATTTATAACTCATGAGATAGACAAGACTCAAATGGGAGTGAACTCAGTTTAGTGAGGGACTTTTCCCATTATGATGGTTTTGGGAGTGAACCTTGACTACTATAATGGTTTGGGGAGTAAACCCATTCCACTATAAGGATATTTATACCACTAGGGATAGTGGCGTGACCATACAAGAGGTGTATCTACCCATAGAGTTCCCTTATAAGTTTTTTCAATGAGATTTGAATACTAAGGAAATGATTTTATATTCTTATATATATATATATCACAATTCTATGTCTTATGCCAATGTTATACCATCATGACTCATGTTCCTTGATTTCATTATGATTCATCTATTATGAACTTATTAAATGACTTGTGTTTATGATCTATTATAGGTTGGTAATGAACTTCATGAGTGATGTTCATGATCACATACCCCTATACTTAGTTTATCATTTCATATGATCATAGATTGATATCTCTTATGTTTAACCTTATTGATAATATGAGATCACCCTTTCTTATGTTTAATTTTACCATGTTATGAAAAAAGGTTTTATATAGGGTATGTCTAAAAATAGTACTAAATGGAAATATCTTTGTGGGAAAAATTAAATATATTTCTCCAGATTAGAAGATAATGTTCCAAGTTTCCAAAGGAACTAAACTAATATAATCCCCAATCATGTGTTTGTGCAATTTATTGAATATTCATATAAAGAGATTCAATATCCACATATTAAAATCCTATGTCTCTATATAAATGAAGTTTTTTATGACCATGCTTCATATGAAAACAAGCATAAAAAGAGGTCCAGGTGGTAGGAAAATGGGAAGAATCCATCAAATAAATATGAAGGTAGGAAATTCAATTTGTTAATTTATTATAAGTGTGGTAAAAATAACCTAAGAATATTTGATGAAATATAATAAGTTCTTGTGATGTGGTAAGTTTGGGAATATGTCTCGTGACTGCAAGGAAAAATACCTTAATAGTGGTGAGATGAATTTTGGTAAGCAAGTGGTAAGGTGTTTTGAATTTAACGAGACGGGTCATTAAGAAGATGTGATTCTGAATAAGAGCATGGATGATGGGAAGCAGTAAGACTATATACAGAAGGGTGTGGTGAAATAATTTGAAACTACTATGGTAGATGTTGGGCCATCTAATGAAGTTTTAACTGGTACATTACTTTTTTATTCAGATTATGCTAATGTCATGTTTGATTCAAGGTATTAAAATTCTTTCATTTATTAGAAATTTACTACTAAAATGAAAATTTAAACTCAAGAAATTAATTCAAGAAATTTGGTAAAAAGAACTTGGGGTAGTATTAAGGAAACTATATTTTACAAAGATCTTATTGTTATCATCTAAGGAAGGGTTTTCCTAGAAAAACTTATTGTCTTACCCATTATAGAATGTGTTCTTATTTTGTGTATGAATTAGATTTCAGTTTAACATGCTAATATAGATTTCAAATCCAAATAAGTTATATTCTAAAAATATTTTCTGTTTGTATATAAGAATCAATTCATACCTTTTATAAAATATCAAGAAGCTAAGTAACTACTAAAATATGGAAATTAAAGTTTTCTTACTCATATTGTTCAAAATAAGGGAGCTATTTAGATTAATGATGTTCCAGTATTAAAATACTATCGGGATGTTTTTTCAAATGAGTTTCTTGATATTATACTTGATCAAAATGTATAATTTACTATTGACTTAGTGCATAATGTTAAGAATTTTTCATATTACCCTTATCAAATGTCTCAATTAGAAAATCTAGAATTAAAGAAGTTATATGATTTTCATGATAAAGGTTTCATTCATCCTAGTATTTCAAAATGGGGTGACCCAATTTTATTTGTTAAAAATAAATATGGCTCCATGAGTCATTTCATTGATTATAGAGAATTGAATAACATCACTGTGAAGAATCAGTATTTGTTTCCTCAAATTGATGACTTGTTTGATCAGATATAGGGAGATCTATATTTTTTAAGGTTGATAGGTAAAATCAGTTGAAGTTAAAGGAGGATGAAATCCATAAGAAAATTTTTTATACTAAGTATAATCTTTATGAGTTTTTGGTTATACCCTAGGGGTTGATAAATGTTCCATATGTATTCATGGATCTTATGAATTTATTTTTCCATTAATATTTTGATAAGTTTGTGGTTTTATTTATTGAGGATATTTTCTTTTATTATAAAAGTTATTAGGATAATGAAAAACAATAAAGGATTATTCTTCAAACCTTAAAATAAAATAAGTTATATGGGAAATTTATAAAATGTGATTTTTTGTTACATCAAATTTAATTCTTTAGACATATGATAAATAAAGATGAAATAACTTTTAATCCTTCTAAAAATAAAGTGGTTGATAAATGGTCCATACATATAAATGTTACTGAGATTTATAGTTTTCATGGATTATGAGACTAATACATATGGTTTAATGAAAACTTTTCACTTTTATCTAGTCCAATAACCAAGTTTACAAGAAAGGAGTTAGGTTTATCTTGAAAAAGGAATGAAATAAATTTCTCAAATAATTGGAAATAAGATTAGTGAATCCTATAGTTTTTGTCAAGATATATATAAATGGTGATTTTTTTTATCTAAATTGATGGTTCATTTAAGATACCAGGTTGTGTTTTAATATAGAATTATCAGGTAATTTCTTATGCTTCACATTAATTTAAACTGCGTTAGAAAAATTATCCTATACATTACCTTGAACTGGAGGTTGTAGTGTTTACTTTAAAAATTTAGAGACATTATTTATATTAAGTAAATTTTTAAATATAAATTGATCATAAAAGATTTAAGTAAAAATTTACTTAGAAATAGTTGAACATGAGATAGAAGAGATGGATTGAATTGATAAAAGATTACTATTTCATAATTCTACAACATCCAGGAAAGAAAAACAGAGCATTTTATACTTTGATTTAGAATAATAATGAATAATTAACTATGATATGACTGGAACATGATCCTTTGGTTAATGATTTGATGAATTTTAATTATAAATTTTGGATGTAGAAACTCCCTCTTTTTTCCAATGTTAGTACAAACAACTTTGTCAGATAGGATTAATCAAGCTCAGAAGGAAGACAATAATTTATAGTAAAAGATATAATTGGTTAAAAAAGGTAAGTTTGTTGAATTAAATATTGAAAAACAAGGTGATTTGAGATTTATAAAAAGTTTATGTGTTTCATGTAACCACCAGTTGAGGAATTAACTATTGAGTAAGGCTCATATATATCTATTTTCAATTCATCTTGGAAGCAAAAAAACCATAAAGACCTTTAGGGAAATTTTTGGTGGGATAGAATGAAGAAAGATATTATTGATTTTACTATGAAATGTTTGAATCATCAGCAAGTTAAATTTGAACAATAATTACCATTGAAGATACTTCAGCCGTTTTCAGTGCCTGAATGGAAATGGAAGAATATATCCATGTATTTTGCAGTGGGATTACCAAATACATCTTGAATTATTAATGTGATTTGGGTAATTATCGATTGATTAACTAAATCTTCTCATATTATTCCCATTTTAGATAATATATTTTTTGATCAAAAATTTTGAATTATTTTAAAGAGATAATTAGATTACATGGTATACATACCCAACCTTAAAACATTACATAATATTATGTTTTATTCAAGAACTTACTTTCTTTTAAATTGATAATATTTTCAAGTTTATATTTTTATATAATTAGGTCATAAAACATATATAACAAACCAAATTCATATAAAGATGATACTACTAAAATAGTATCCATTTTTTCCAATATAAAACTTTTTAAAATAAAAAATGATTTCTTTAAAAAATATTAATAACATTCAACATGAATTGATTATTTCTCTTAACCATCTTTATACCATGTGAATTTTTTTTAAAACATGGCGTAGTTCGTTCGACCTTTTTCGGGACCGAGGCGTGGGCCCCATGAGACGCCATATGGGCATAAAGTGGTGTTGATTAACTTTTCCATCGGGAGCCATTTCTAGCGAGTAAGTAGTCTATCTCGCATTTTTTCCATGAGGATTACAATGGTGTAATATGTTTGGGAGAGCAGAGCATATTTTTAGATCTCATTAAATGTGGAAACATGAAAGGGTGTTGGGCAGAGGTTCCTTGACACACTCCTAACCTACACACGGTATCAGTGCTAGTGACCCCCAGTGATGGAACGAGCAGTGCAGAGTTATTGGACCAGCTATGGGTTTACCCTCCAGTAAGGCTGGGTAGTGGGTTAACCATTGACCTCTTGTGGTTTACCCTTCAGTGGGGCTGGGCAGTGGGTTACCTGATGATCTCTTGTGGTTTACCCTCTAGCGGGGCTGGGCAGTGGGTTACCTGACAACCTCTTGTGGTTTACCTTCCAGCGGGGCTGGGTAGTGGGTTACTTGACGATCTCTTATGGTTTACCCTCCAGTAGGGCTGGGCAGTGGGTTACCTGATGACCTCTTATGGTTTACCCTCCAACGGGGATGGATAGTGGGTTACCCAATGACTTCTTCCAGACTCATCCTTTCTATGAGGCTAGTCAGTGACTTTTCTCCATGATTACCGGAGCGGGACCCTTGGTTGTACGGTTTAGTGATGAGGCAGCTTTGGCATACGGGACTATTGGGTATCACTGATAGATATCCTTAGAACTATTGGAAACTCTTCTTAGGCTGAGCTTGGAGATATAGATCCCCTTACACACTCGTTTGGGTTTCTTGTTGAGCATATATATACACCCTACTTTTGATCCCACTCCTTGGGTTCAGTTACTCTCCGTCTAGGCGGGGAAAAGACGCGTGGGGTATGCCACGTGCTTTCCGTGTCTATATCCTTTTGGATTGGACGAGTCCATTTCCTTTATTTTGTTGGGTTGAGCTATAATCTACCTATTGTGCTCTTACATTGTTCTTTGTTCTATCCACTACTCACCATTTAGTACCTCCTTTGTTGCTCCCTTGAGATTTTGGGGCATCCTACTGGGTATCTTTATACTCACCCTTGATTGGGCTTTGCCCGCACTTGGTGTGCCCTTACAGACGACAGATAGGTTGATCGAGACTACGAAGGAGCGTAGAGGACACAGGAGCTTGGGCTACATTCAGTGGACGTGGGAGGATTTCTGGTTGTGAGACTCACCAGCTGTTTACTTTCGTTTACCTGTTTCCAGGTTGTGGCACCTTTCTGGTTGGGCGCATGTTTTCCCCCTTTTACTGGTCAGTTCACTTGTCAGTCTACTTTCTAGCTTTACTTGTACTATTTAGAGGTCGGTGCATGTATGTTGGTTTCCATTTTGTAGCAATGTTTTATCTTTCTTTCTCTTATCTTCCCTTTTTCATCGAGTTAGCTGCGGGTGTGTGTACAGTTTCTTAGGCAAAGGCCTCCCCTAGTTTGTTGTGCCTTCAGCGCTGGTCGCCATCCCCTGGCCTATGGAGGAGGGCTTGGGGTAGTTACGGCTCGAGCTCGGTACGGGTCAAGTCATGAAAAATTAACCTAAGAATCTAGAATTACATTTATTTTATTATTTTTAATATCATTAATTTGATTTATTCATTAATTAAATATTTATTGTATCATCATTGTGCAAGCCATTAAGGTAAATATTTGTTCCCTAAAAAATAAAACAATAAAATCTATAAAAAATATAATTTTATTATATTTCAAAATAAAATTTATTTTTGGAAAAAACTTCATGAAAACTATATATTAAAATACTATAAAAATAAAAAATATTGTGTGAACAACTTGTGTTTCTTTAAAATAAAATATTATAAAGGGATTAAAGTGATTCATGTGGGTCCAAAATATCCCAAATTAGAATCAAATTAATATAATGGTAGAAAATTTTTTATATAAAAAATATTTAGTTATGTTTTTGGTCATTTAATGGTACTTATAATTTTATTTAAAAACATTTTATTTATTTTTCTTCTACTTGCACAAGCACTGCATCAACGTTGCATAATCATTAAAGATAATTATTCCATTTATCAAAATTAAAAATAAATTAATAAAATAAAAATAAATAAATTATTTAAAAAATAATATTCTATTTGTGTTCATTTTTTATATTTACTCATATACATGTCAAGATAACTTCTTTAATTTGTAATTTTGTCTTTTCTTGCCTTGCGTTAGCATTGCACAGACATTTGGATAAGACTTATGTGATATAACACTTAAATTAGAAACTATCATCCAAAAACATAAATTATACATAATAATTAATAAAAATTCATGAAAATTATTTTTATCACTCGATTATTAACTCAAACGAACCAAATTTTCCATTTCCAATGATGCGCATGCACTGTATCAGCACTGCTAATAATTTTTATACTTATTATGAAATAATTTATAATTTATATGTTTTGAACTATTTAAATAAAATATTTATCTTATAAAATCATAATCAAGTTATTAAATAAATTTAATAAAAGTTATATTATGTATTCATGGCGTTAAAAAAATATTTTATTTTATAAAAATACTTTGTTTTTTACTATTCAACAAAAATTTAATTTTTTCAGAAAATTCTAAGAAATTCATTATAAGATAATTTTAACAATATAAATTAAAAAATGAAATTATTTTTGTCAAAATAAAATTCTATAATTGAAAAAATAATGTTTTAAATAAATAACCATATAATAAATTATTTATTTTAAGAATTACTTAACATAATGAATATAAATATTTAATTCAAGAATATTGATAAATATAAAAAATTATTCTATTTATACCTGGGTTGTTACACATGGAGTCCCTAATTTAATTATATCTGATCAGGATCCTAGATTCACCTCTAATTTCTAGAAAGGACTTCAGCAAAACCTTTCATATTTAATCTGATAGACAGTTAGAGTGAATGATTCAAACATTGGAGGGTATTCATTGAGCTTGATCAATGGATTATTAGAGAATTTGAGATCAACCTCTATCTTTGGTTGAGTTTTATTATAGTAATAGTTTTAATTTCATTATACATATGGAACCATTTGAAGCATCATATGGAAACTGGTTTTAAACTCCAATTTATTGGGATAAAGACATGGAAAGATAGTTTTTGGGACTAAAATTGTTAGAAGAAATGGTTAAGAAGGTGAAGATGAATCAATATCACACAAGGATGGATCATAGAAGGTAGATTTTTTTTTTCACATAACCGGAGGAAATATCTTTCATTTGATGTAAGGGATCATGTTTTCTTAAAGTATCTCTATAAAAAAGTTTTATATGTTTTAGTGAAAAAAGAAAAAGTTTAGTCCACGATTCATTGTAAAATATGAAATTCTAAAGACTATTGGATCAGTTTCTTACTGATTGGTCCTTACTCCAATTTTATCTTAGGTACATGACATATTTTATGTTTTCTTGTTAAGGAAATATATTTCAGATGCATCTCGCATTTTGAGCCCAAAAGTAGTTCAGTTGGAAGAAAACCTTTCTGATAAGGAATAACCAATACAGATTACTAACCTAAGAGATAATGTGTTATTGAATTAATTTATTTACCCTATTAATTTTTTTAAACCATATAATTGAATAAGCAACAATGGATTCATAAAATGTTATGAAATAAAAATATTTCCACTCGTTTAAGTAATTAATAAAATTATGAGGAAGAAATTTCAAAAAAATGGGAAGAATATAACAAACTAGGTGAATTTAATAGTAAATAAATTTCATGCCTTATTTATATTCAAAAAATATATTTTATAGATTAATTTTTATTATAATAATATATGTAAATTTTTAGTCAAAATGAAAAGGCATTATTTCAAACCAAATTGGGTTTTCATGCATTATATAGTTGTATTTAAAATATTGATTTCAAAATTATATTATTTTAATTAAAAAAAATTAAATTCATTTTTAAATTAATCATGTCAAAAGTAACATAGGATGGATTTTTTATAATTTTTTTAAAGGATTGATTTTTCAATGAATAGTGAAAAATATTGTTTTCATTGAAAACTGTCATTTCTTTTCAAGTATTTACAAATTAATATTATATTTTTGATTATTTTTAAGATTTCATTAGTTATTTTGATTAAATATAATATATAAATTTTATTTTAATCAAAATTATACTTAAATTTGGTATGAAAATATTTTTATAGTTAAAAATGTATTTTTTTAAAAATTGTTTTTGGTCGCATTTTGTGGGTTGAATTAAAAATTAAATTATTCCAATTATATGATTTGAATTTGATAAAATAGATTAAATATTTTTTATAAGTATAATTAATTTTAAGAAATAATTTCAACTTATTTTTTTCATAATGAATAATAAAAATTGTAAAAATCAGTTATCACAGTTAAGGTTAAAACTGATTTACTTGGGGTTAAACTGAAGTTATAATGGGTAAAATTTCCTAATTTTTTTTTCCAAATTCTATTTTCTAGCCATATTATGACCCTATCACTTCAAATATTTTGAAATATTCTATTTTTTGGTCCATTTTATTTGAGTAAGGTATTGATGTATTTAAATATTTTTAAGAATTCCAAGTGTGTCCTCTCCCCCACTTATAAAATGACACCCACTCTCCTATCATATACACACTTCAACATATTTTTTTTAGAAAATAACTATCCAAATACTTTATTAAAATCCCTATACATATACTATAAGAACTATTTAATTAGAAAACTAATCTAGGAATAATTTTTTTATAAACCTAAAAGGGTTGTCTGAAGAAGAGGTATAGTTCTTAACTTGTCATTTTCATTTTATTTCATCTTAAACCTCCTTTAAATCATCTTGAACCAAGTTTAAATAATAAAATTAGTATATTAAATATACTAAGGTTTTATTATGTTAATTTAATAACCTATATCCATCTCCTCTACCATCAAATGTGAAATGAAACCATCATTCATATGAATGGCGGACTACCAGCCCATGAATTGATGAAATTTGTTTCCCATCACCACAAGTCACGGATGGTTATAATAATGGATTTATTGTATATATATTATATTCAGTAAATGTTTATCCTTATATAAATATTTGGTATCATCTATTTTTTTACCTTTCCATCCATTGAAAAATTATAAAGTCATTAGTTTGTACGTATGGATTACCACCTCCATTAAGTGATGTGATTCATTTCTCATCACTACATCACATGGTTGGTATATATAGGTTTATTTAAATTTATAAAATGATATTTATGAAATAAAAATAATTATAGATACATAAAATTATACTTACCTTATTTCCTGGATACTCATTGAAAAATTAATACGTTACTCATGCGTAAATATGGCCAACAACCTCCATGATTGTAACGTGGTTCCTTTTTCATAACCATATTTCATGGTTGGTTTTAAAGGTATAATTAATGAATAAAAAATATAATTACAACATTAATATTATTTTTTAGATGATTTAATAATGAAATCTTTTACCATAATCAATATACCAATGTTGTTTTCAAATTATGAACTGAACATCCTCAAAACACTCGATATGGACCTAACTGATTAAGTAATTAAATAGGTCATTAAAATGAATAAAATAAATGGTATAATAATAATTTATTAAACTAGGAAAATGTTCTTAATAATTTTAAAAATTGATTAAATTTTATTATACCAAAGATAAAGAACGTATGTGACAAGTCAAACTCACCATAAGGGACACTTTACCTTTAAAAGATCATTTTAAATGTTTTAAAGATTTATTTTATAAATATTTTTCTTTCATGTACATATTATTAATATTATTTTATGGGTGTATTTACATATATATAAATTAATTATAATGGGAATTTTATGTCTCTTTTTAATTTATTTTAAAGTTTCTAAAAAATAATATTTTTAAATATTTTATACGGGATGTTTTGACAAAAAAGAAATAATAAAGTTCTATTTTAACATATATAAATTCAATGATTTTTCCCACCATTATAACTATTATTTAATATTTTACTTCCATTACATGATTCAATTTTTTTCAAATAAAAAACCTCATTCCCTTTGTTCTAGATATTTTCAAAAGAGGTTTTAAAAGGAATATATATTTTGATATTTATAAATGTTTTTCTTATGGGTGGAAAGAATATTTTTTGAGTGTAATGATGAAAATAAAATCCTTCATGAATTATGATTATGTTATAGTTTTTTAGAATTTTTTATAATTATAGGTGATCCTAATATATCTAATTATTATGGTTGAGCCTAATATAGCTCTCCAATGAATTGGTAAAGGGATAAAGTTAACTAGTTATAAGTTTCTCCTAAGAGATTATTGGAATTTATCAGGTATGTTATAACATTTGTAAGAGTGGTTGTAATGGTGATATAAAAGTGATTTCCAAATTTACATACATGATTTATCTATGTTTTTATTAGTTTTTATAAATATATTATTATTTCATAAGGTAATCTGGTATTCTTATGTTTAATGGGAAGTTTATCCTACTTCTTAAGAGTGAAATGTATAACTTTATAAAAAAATTCATGAGTTTTTATGATTGTAAATAAACCTTTATGATATTTATTTTTAAATTAATATTTCTTATGAAATATTTTACAAAAATATTTGGAAATTATAGTTGATCTCTTGGGTAACAAAATTTTTATTTTGTGTTCATTACTTATTATGAAAAAGGAAATTTTTTATAATCATTATTCATAGACTGCTAGGTTTCTTACATTATTTTATATGTCTATTACTAATATTTTTTTTATCATAACAAATTTTAAAATTCTTTTCAAATAGGTTTATGGATGATTAGGGACAAGGATGAGTTTAAGATAAAAAAATTTGAAGATATGTTATAAAAGAAAAATTGTTATATCTTAAAAGTTTTGTATTATGAGAAAAATGGATACTGACTAGAAGTGTCAACTTTGTGATTTAATATTTTATTATATTAGTGTGATGAAATAATTCTATAAAACTCTATACCAAAAAGTTATTTATGAATTCATGAAAATTATTTCTTTTCTAAAGATTGAATTTATGGTTTTTTGAAGGTCATATCCTTATATAAGTGGTCATGTTATGGTGGTAAGAGGGAAATACATAGATATGGGTACCAATACAGATCCAGTATAGTCAATTAATTTTATAAATAATATATATGAGATTTTATGTTATGTATAGTTTTTTTGGATATTTGGAATGGAAGTTATTTTAGGAAGCGTGATGTCATGTATTCCAAAATAAGGATTCAAGTTATAAGCATAGTCTTAGAGTGAGATTCTAGGTACTAATGATGAAAGTCAAGAGAATATTAGGTGTGAAACTATGTGGGTTATGTTTTGGAGTAGTAGAGTGAAATTTACTATTTTCATGTGATTTTAATGAATCATGGATTATATAATTCCATAGGTAGTGGGCCTTTATCATAGAGTTAGTGCACTTATTTAGTGTAGTGATGCATGGGTGGTCAGGTTTATAGAGACAAACTATGTATTAAAGTAATTATTAGTGGTTTTTTCACATGATTGAGTATAGTGTATTTGATTTGGGTTAAAATGAATTTTCCAAGAATGAATTTTATGTGTGTCAGACCAGATTATGAAGCATTTAGGTTTTGGTGTATTCCCCTGGTCCAGGTGCACTATAGGCATGTCTATGACCAGTAGGAGATCAAAATTTGGTTTGTGAATATAGATCTAGTGACCAATTTGAATGATAAGTGATGTATGAAGAGAATTATCAAGGATTGTAAGTATTATTTTCGAAAGGTTGTAACGCCAATTATATTTTTAGATATGGATTTATTAAAAAAATTCCGAACTATGTGAGTTTTGAATATTTTTTTCTATTGGAGGTATTAAAAGAGGCTGGGAGTTGATATTTGAGGATTCTCATAGGTTTGTGATGAAATTTTTATGCTTTTTGAAGATCACACTATATTAGGAGGAATTACTGCATGATGAGAGGCTACATAAGATAAAAATTTTGGAGTAGGTGGTCAGTTATGCTATAATTGGAGATGTTTCATTGTGAGGCTCCTACATAATAATAATTTTGGAAGTTCAAAGAAGCTTCATAACCTAATATGATTGGTTGTTTCATGAATCCATGGATTATATGAAAGATAAAATTCTAGAGTTTGAGAATGGGTCACAATATAATTATGGGTATATTTTTGTGAATTAGTTGTTCATGTTGTAATGGGTGGCGAAGGATTTTTTTTATATTACTTTAGAAGAGGCATTGTTTTGTGAGGCATATAATCACATCGTTGGGGGTGGATATGTTTTTGTTTAGGTTTACATATAAAGTGGAATTACTTTATGAAAATTATAGTCATGTTGTAATGATCCCTTGTGTAATTTTTGAGGTGACCTAGGTAGGGGCGTTGTGTCTGGATAGTGTGAGTAATGCCATAATAGCCCCTTACTCTATTTTTTAAAGAGGAAATTTAAATTAAGAACCCCTCAAGATTTTGGGGTTTAATCAGTTGAGAAGATATGGGATTACTCTCCATTTTCTTATTATTCCCCTTTCTCCAAATCATTTGATCCATGGATGGTTTGGGATTTTGGATTCATTGTTAAATGGATTGAGTATTGTTACAACAAGGCATGGTCGAATTGAGAAGAAATGATGAGGTTTTGGTACGCCTTGGCTAGAGGAGGCCCTAGAAGGATGATATCACATGGTGTATTGGGGTTTCACTTAATTTTATAGTGGATAATAGTAATGGATTATGTAATACCCAAATATTTTATTTTATATTTTATTTTAAAAGGAACATTACGTTCGATAGTGTGTAGAAAACGGGAAATTGAGCATAAAAAATGTGAAATAATATTATTTAAATATCTTTATAATAACCTAGTTGTTGTATTAGAGGGTATAAATAGGAATAAAAAATTATGAAAAATATTTATAAAGGTTTATATAATTAAAATTTATTTAGTTATTCACAATAAATAATTACTCAATTTTTAGTAAATTCATTTATTCCACAAAAATACTTTTTCTTCAAAAATTATTTTTATTGCATTTTCTGTGTGGATATTATAATTAATCAATTCCAATTTTATAAAGTTTATTTCAAAAAATTTAAAAAAAATTGAAATATTCATATCATAAGATACTTATGTTTATTTTTTTATATTTTTCTGAAAAGTTTTATTTTGAAGCGAATGATCAAAATACCGATTTAAAAAAATTATCATTTCATTTTTCTAAATAAAGTAATTTAAAATTACCATTATATTTTAAATTAAGTTTTAAAGTAAAATAATATCCATTTTATTAATCATAATATAAATAATTCCATATGGATCTACATTATATTTTATTTTGATATAAGTGAATTTTTATTATTAAAAACACAATCTTCTAATGACTGTTTTTAGTTCATTTTAGACATTTATATTAAAATTAATGTCAAAAAATTAAAAAAATTTAATCATGAAATATTTATTCCATATTTTTAATCATAAGTTCATATTTTTTAAACTAATTCCATTTTATTTTTTGTTTATATGAATAATAACCGCGGTAAATATTTTTCACCTCAATGATTGTAAAATGGGTAAAAATTGATTAAAACTACGAGATAAGGCCTAAAAATAACCTAAAAATGTATTTATTTTATTTTATATGTGTTTTTATATAAAAAACATACAATATTCTAAAATTTAGAAATTTATTTCTACTTTCCTATGATTGTAACATTAATATTATTTTATGTAAAGAATAATTACAAAATGTCACTCTCTTTCCTTTAGTATCTACAATATATTTTTATTGGGATAAAAAGAAGTTATTTAAGAATATAAATGTTTATTTTTAACATAAATATTTTATTTTTATGATATTAAATTATCTTTAAATTTTAGAGATGATATAATAACCTTAAATTCTTATGCAGCGCTGATACAATTCTTGTGTAAGCAGTAGAAAAATCATTATAAATGATTTTAAAAACAATAATGTTATTATTTTTTTGATTAATTGTGTTATAAAATGAATTTAATATGAACCTATAATGCATATTTAATTTAAAATTAGTTTATATTATAATTCCATTTCATCTTTTATGTCTTTGAATTCATATTAAATGAATAGTCCCAAAAATTAATTCAATGATGTTTTATGATAAAAAATATTTTCCTAAATGTTATAAAAATAAAAGAAATATTTAAAGAGGAAAAGTGGAATGATAAATAGTCACAATTTTCATAAATATACCATTTTTTAGACAATTTTCACATTATATGAAAATTTATTACCCTTAAAGGCTAAAAATATGTTACCATGGTTAATGTTAAAAATATTTAACAAAGAGGTTGGAACTAATGATAATGTTTAAAATGAAATTTATACATGCCTAAATTTTATTAGTTAAAGGTATTTAGACCTTAAAATTTCCTGAATTCTAAATTCTGAACATTTTTTCCACTTGAAATGATTATATATATATATATATATATTATTTTAATCTTTTAGGTATTTCCAAGTGTGCCCTTTCTGTAACACCCCAGGTAAATAAAGAATATGACATTTTCATATTTATCCATATTTGTGAATAAAATATTAATATGACTTTAAAGGGGACGCTATGCTCGATGGTGTACCCAACACGCAACAACGAGTTTCTTGGGAATCTTACGTTGCACTCTAATAAAAAAATAGTATTATTTTAAATGGTAGTTAACATGTAGCCGTTGTAATGGCGGGAATGGATAGAAATAAATAAAATATGATTATATATGTTTTTAAATGTTTTTACATTTATCCAATAAAGGATAGAGGCTTAAAATACGGAAAGAATTCAATTTTAGGCATATATACCCTAGTTTTCACTAAAGGTTCACTTATCGCCTTTTGATGGCGAACCGTCATTAAATATAGTTTTTTCACTCTTATAAATTCTATTGGACCAAATATAACTCTTCTTAAGAATCGGGACATCAAAATTTACTTTGTGTAAATTTTTGGTACCTTTCCGATAAAGTTCATTTTTTTAATGAATAGTGTAAAATGTTGTATTTTAATTCAAAACCTCTTTTTAATCTAATTTATTTATATGATTAGATTATCTTTTTAATTGGTTTTAAAGTGAAATTAGAAAATATTTTTACCATTAAATCCAATAGTGGTCGTTGGAATTAATTTCACTTTGAAATCAGACTTAAACTAGTGTCAATCTTTTGATACTTATTGTTTCATAAAAACACGCTATTTGCTCTGACAACGGGAATTAATTATTAAATTAATTAATGTGACTTATATATTTTGAATTTTGTAAAATATACTTCATTTTTGAATTCATAATATCAAATATAGCTTAGGGTGATTTTTTGGTAATTTTCTGAAAAACTCCAATTTTTGATGAATAGTGAAACCACTAAGTGGTACTTATAAAAACTGATTTTTCCATTTAAATGAAATTTTTCCATCTTTGTGTTTTGAATTTCAAAAAATCCTACATACATGGTTGTCATTAATAAGTAAAATGTGGTTCAATGGGATAAAAATAATTTTTTGGTGAATAGTAACTTATTAAGTTTTTAATCGCGATTAGTGGTAATTAGTGTAGTTTAAGGTAAAAATAACGCTTTAATAAAATGAGATGAGCTTGAAACATGTCCTACCCTCATTGGTTGTGTTATGGCCGACCAAGACAAGCCATGGGTCAACTTTGGGACCCCATGGAGCCACTTTGGTTGGAAAATGACATAAATACATTTTATTTAATGTTAATGTAAAAAAATGGCACAAACATGATATGTTTTACTAAAACAATTTTTAAATGGGGTTATACAAGTCATAGTTTTGATTATAAATAGTCATTGGAAATATAAAAAGATTTCATACATCATAGTATTTTTTTTATAATTTTTAGACATTAAATAAATTAAATTATTTATGACATAATAATGATGCCGCGATGACATCATTATTTGACGATTTAAATAAAATGGAAAGATAATGTAAAATCTATGAACTACACATGTCCAAAACTTATTGGATGGGTGGATTTCGAACCCTTATCACCTTATCCACGAATTATATCAATGTGGGACCTTTTAAAACCGAAACACATTTTCAAATAAAGTAATATTTCTTACTTTCCAAAAGTGTCCCTCCTCTCCTCTTATAAAATGCCCCCACCTCTACCTCATTTCACACACTCCTCAAGCCTTTGTCTCGGCCAACCCCTGCTCATTTACTCTCTCCACATCCCTCTACTCATCCTATAGGATTCCCTTTGGGCATAATCCTTTCAAAGGATGCCTTTAAGCTCAAATCAAAAGGAGTTACACTTTTAAAGGTAATTCATTCTCTCATGTTCATTTGTTTTATTTTCCTTCTCCAACCCCCTAAACTATTTTTATTTACTTCTTTTGTAAAAAAACCAGTATCTTAAATATACTAGGATGTTGTTATAAGATTTATTAGAGATACACTCTCACACAACTACATCAAATGGTTAAAGAACATACGGTTTCCGTGGATGGCAAAATTCTGCCTCCCGAAACGATGATTGTTCAATACTCATTTAACACCTTCAAAGGTGGCCATTATGATGTAACTATATTTATATATGATATATGATATGTTTATGTTTTAATTTAGCTTCTGTATTTTTCATTTTTGGGCATACCTTTATGGTTTCCATTATGGGTAAACGCAATATCTTCATTTAAGGAAGTGCGGACTACCGCCCCCTCAAAGTGATTTGATTCGTTAAATACCATATGTGGGACGTATAAAGGATGAAACTATGATATTATATATGATATTATACTGGAATTATAATATACCTTTATATCATTATGATTCCATTCTATAAAATACGAAATATAAATGAAAGTAGCGTTCATGCGTACGTACGGCTTACCGTCTCCATGAACGGTGCATTTCATTTATTACCTTTAAATGATTATGTATTGTTATAAATGCATGAATGTACTGGATATATATGACATATATGATATCTACATCATGAATACAATTCTGTATGTAATAAACATTTGGCCACACGAACAACATGTAATTGTAAGAAGTCCACTTTCGACTTAAGAACCAAATATCGGCAAAACAAATATTATTAACTTAAATGATTACATAATGTTTATAACATAAAAATAAGTGATATAAAAGTAATAATGAACTTGAAAAAGGTTCTTAATCAAATAGAAATTAACTCAAGTTTATTATTCAGGACGTTAAAGAACGATCGAGTCAAGTCGGACCCGAGGTAAGGGATCCTACTCCTCTCTTTCTTTTTAAGTACACACTTTTATGTCATTCCTTTTAAAGCTCAACTTTCTTGTTATTGGGATGATATTTTATATTACACTTACTTTAATTTTTATGTTCATGTTATGAGAGACCCTATTCTCTCCCATTAATCCATTTTGGAAGTTTTGAGTGGCGCCGTTAGGCTGCCGAACTTTCGTAAGAGATCTAACCTCTCTCTTTCTTTTTAAGTACTCTCCTTTATGTCACTTATTTTAAGCTCCTCTTTGTAATGTTGGGGGATGTTATTTTATATTCCTCTTGATGTAAATTTTATTGTAATGTGATGAGATACCCTATTTGATCTCATCAATCCATATTCGGAAGTTTTATGTGGCGCCGTTAGGCTGCTGAGTTTTCGTAAGGGATTTTTCATCTCTCTTTTATTCCCGTGAGATTTATGCTACATTTGCCACAAATTCCATTGAGTGGTGTATGTACTGCCCATTATTCTACTATTTTTGTAATATAATTTCGTTTATGAGTATTTACATCAATGATCTATTGTCCTTCTTTCATGGGGTGTATGTTTTGAAAGATACCCAAGTCGGTAAGGGAACCTTTCACCCTCCTCTTTTTTAAAAGACTTCTTTTGTTGGGTCTTTTAATTTACATATTGTTATGTTGGGATATGTTCTCATATATCCTTATTGATGTAAATTTTATGTCCAAGTGATGAGATAAACTTTTTATCTCTCATCAACTCATTTTGATGTGATGCTGTTAGGCTGTCAAGGGAACTTTTTAACCCAATTTCGATTTCTTTGGGTTCAACATGTAGTCATTGAATATGTCATCCATTGAATATGTGTGAATGACCTTTTATTGTTTTACACTTAATATCTACTTATATTGGGTGTACTTATAATTGTCACACATATTTTTGAGATTGATTTGTCCTTAATTTTAGGATACCTTCTCTATAAGGGATTTCATCACATTTGACATTTCTATTGAGGGTTCATTGTTGTTATGAACCAATTCACTCTTATATGGTGTATATACTGTCCTTTGGAGTATTATATCATGAATCCATTTATTCTCATGATATTATAAAGTTCTGACTAAATGTTATTCCTCAATTATTGTATTCAAGTGTCTCTAATTTTGGTAAACCCCCTTTAACAAAAATATCGTTTTAAATGTTTTAATTATTTGTTCTTATTAATATCCATGTTTTCAAGATAGTTTTAAGGATTTCTTTATATGGATATTAATGGTTTAAAATTTTAAGCTTCAAGGTGGTATGAGACACTTTGATTCAAAAATCTCTTTATTAAATGTTTTAAATGGTTTTGGAAATGGTTTCTTTTTGAATGGATTCATTATTTCAATATACTAAAATGTTATATTGTGATTGAAATGTGGAAATGTTATGTTTCATTTATGCATGTTTTATGTGATACATTTATGTTATGGTTCTTGGGCATTATTATGAAAATGGGTGGTTCCGTGATAAACTAAGGGCGGGTGAGCCCGATATAGCTCTCCAATGCATTGGGTAACGCGAAGGAGTGAAACGTTAAGGTTTCTCCGAAGAGATTCAGGGAATATACTGTGATGGGTATTCCAAATGTAACCAAGAGGGTTACTCCCTACGTAAGAATGTTATGAATGCCTCAAGTTACCTTTATGTCTTATGTTTACTATGATTTATTCATGATTTGATATGCCTATGTTTTATGGGTAATGTGTGATTTCATTCTAATGTATATATGAACTCATGTTTCCTTTCCATATTTTTATAACTCTTACTGAGCTTTTTATGCTCATCCCAAGTTTTTGAAATGTTTTTCACAGGTCAAGGGAAAGGTACATGATGTGATGATAGTGTCAAGGATGTGTCAAGAAAGAATCCGTGTTATATTTTAAATATGTTTTCGTTGATGGGAAGAATGAATACTGTCTTTTATGTAACCACTTTGTTTAAATGTGGAATGTAATGAAAGTTTCATGATCTAATTCTCTAAAACTCTAAACCTGAAAAGATCCTCAATGTGTAATCTTGTAATAACTCAAGATTAAGTAAGGTTTAAGGCTGTGGCCTTATACTTTCCCTCACTTATAAAAGGGAACCACTTTTCCTCTATTATTAAAACCACTTGAGCCACATACCTATAACACAATATTCCCAAATACATTATCATCCTTCCTACCTATTACCTATATTATTTTTTCATGTAAAAAGGCCAATCTATAAGTTTTAATGTGTAAGCCAAAGGTGAATTTACAAAGGAGTGTTATAACTCTTAACCGAGTGTTTTCATTTTATTTACTCTTCAAAATCCTTAAAATATTATTTAACCATGATAATATAATAACATAAGTATATTAAATATAGGTAAATTGTATTATAATGGAGGTATAACCCTTATTCACCTTATTTCCATCCTATGTAAAATGAAAACATTGTTTGTGTGTACTTATGACCTATCGTCTTCATGTATCGAAGTAATTTTTTTTCGTATGTATTTTACTTAAATGGTTATAAAGGTAAATGTAATTAATATATATATATATGAAATTTATAAAATAATTATGTTTCCTTAAATATAACATATAATCTAACTTATTACCATTCCATTCGTTGGAAAATTATAATGCCACTCATACATATGTGTGGACAACCTCTTCCACGAAGCGATGCGATTCATTTTTCTACTACCACCATGAATGGTTGTTTATAAAATGGTATATAATGACCAAAAAATGTATTAATAACATTATTAACATTCTATAAATGATGGACCCATTTCATAGCTACATTAATCATAGAAAATATATCGAAATAATTTTAGAGAAATTGATCGAACGACCTTACATGGCCGACTTAAGAAAAAACTATTCAATGAATGAATTTAAAATGATTATAAAAGGACCATAAAAATGTAATCTAGGTGAAAATAGTTCTCAATAAATTATTTAATAAAATTAAATTCATTATATAGGAGGATAAAACATGTAAAAATAAGTAGAGACCTAAGGAAAGGGTAATTTTTTCTCATTTCAACTTCAATGAGAAAAGTTTTACATTATGAAACTAATTTATTTTATATAGTGTATATAATACACATTTGATAAATTTTATATTTAATTACTCTTTATTTATGGAATTAAATGTTTTCAATTCATGTTTACTCTTTTTATGGGATTTTATTCAAAATTTATTAAAGTCGTAAGGGATTTCCACTACAATCACATTTTATTTTGATATTATTTATGTATAGATTAATTTTGGGGAAATTATATAATTCTAATTTATTAAACCCAAATTATTTTATTATTATCTAGTTATGTTAAATTTTTACATGTTTATATTAAATTTATTCTCTTATTGGATTAATAATCATCAAGTGAGTTACAAGTAAGGAACTTTCTTTTAAACAAATTCATATTTTAAAGTTTTTCTTCCAAACTCGTTTTTCATACATGTTGAAGTTATTTTAAATGTTTTAAATAATATTATTATTTAAAAATCAATGGTTATTTGAATCCATTTATAACCATATTTTACCTTAAGTACAAATTTTTATAATAAATCTTATTTTCATTTTCTGAAAGAGGTACTTTTCGACATTTTACCAAAAGTGTAAAAGTAATATTTCTTTTAAATTTTACCACACAAAAAAAAATTCCACCAACATGAAAATTAGTTGATAAAAAACTTCCCTCACAAGTTTCTGTGTTTATTTTAAAACAAAATATTTTTCTAAATATTTTGGTAATTTATATTTAAAATGATACAAAAGAAAAAGTTATTATTTTCTTAAAGGGATAAAATTAATTTTGAAAAGTGATTTATAACTTTTTTCTTATACAAAGTTAAATGTAAGGACCTGCCTTAAACATAAAATAATATTGAATTTTATTCAAGAATTTTCTTTATTTCACTTTGAATATATTTTTAGGTATATATTTTTATAGAATTATTTCAAAACTCATACATAGAAAAACCATATAATATACAGTGGACACTTTCGATTAGTATTCATTTTTTCCGTAATATAAAATTTTAAAAAAATCATAAGATATTTTTCATGGAATATGTTCATGAATTTAAACTAAGATTCTTACTTTTCCTTTCCCATCCTTAAACCATATTAAAAACATTTTAAAATGTGGTGTGAGCACAAAAATCTTATAAAGGGACATAAAAATAAAGAAAACTACTAATCCAGTGAAAAACATGAAAACTTACGTAAGTTTTAACTTTATCTTCAACATTCTTTGAGCATATGAAATAAAACATTTTCACACAAAAAACACACATACTTATTTATCAAATAAATCCTTTAAAATATATATCAAATATATAAAAACTATTTTTCGTAACATAGAGAATTATATTCATAAAACACTTTTAAACCCCATTTAATTAGAATTACGATATGAATAAATTCCAATATAATCATTAATCAATGTATTGAAGAGATATAATAAGGATATACCTTTATATAAACTACATTGAGCTCACTTGTTAGCTATAATGGGTCTCAACCCATCGTATAATCTATATCGAGCTTGCCATTTTTTTATGAGCTATAATGGGGCTAAACCATTCATCTTAGATATATTGGTCTCCCATGTGAGCTATAATGGGGCTCAACCCATCGTATAATATATACCAGGATCACCCTTTTTCATATAAATCTCAGTTTTCATATCTTTAACAAAACATTTTATGCTTGCACTTTTTCATCACAAAACCTTATTTAAAAACTATTTTAAAACAATATGAAAAACCTTTTCAGATAAAAAAATAATATTTTCATTTAAAACCCCATTTTCATTACCAAAATACCCATAAAAAGGGAAAGAGGGGATTTCATTTAAGAAAACATGAAATATTTAAAAGTAATTTATAAACCAAATAATGGTTTCAGTGGCATGAAAATTCATTGTCATGGTATACATTAAAAATAGAACATTTGTTTTGTTGTTTTTCAAAACATTCCATATAAAACACATAAAATTTTCTTTTGATTTTTTTAAATAAATTAAAAAAGAGACCTAAAATTTCATTTATAAATATTTTATGTCCATATAAAATCTTTTTAAAATATTTTTAAAAACATGGACATGGAATAGGAAGCGGTGGAAAGAAAACTTTAAAAGAGGATTTGTTTTAAAATGAAAGTCCCTTTACACATTAACTACTTTTGAATTGTAATCCCTATGAATGAATAACATTAAAAAATAATTTTAAATATCATTATAATAAAACAATTCATGATATAACATGTAAAATGAGCTATATATACCCCTCATATAAGGATATAGGTTCACAACTTCAAAATATGCCTCATTAAAAGAAAATTAAGACGAAGTCCCTTACCTTGAGTTAGATTCATCACATTAATTCTTTATCTTCCTGAATAATAAAATTCTGTCAATTATTTACTTACTTAAATTTTTTTTTAAAGTTTATTATTCCTTTTATTTCACTTATTACCATTTTATATACAATTACATGATCAATTAAGTTTATGTCGGGTGTTTTGAGGATATTTGGATTATGTGTCAAAAATGACTTTGGTAGGTTGACTATTGGTCAAAGAGGTCATTATTTTAACATAATAATAATAATAATGAAATAATTATCATATTTATATATCATTTATACTTTTAAAACCAATCATTAATGATGGTTATGAAAAAAATGAACTATGTCATGATCATGGAGACAGTAGGTCGTAGGTACGCATAAGTAACGTTTCCATTTTCAACTATCATTATAGAAATTAGGTAACTAATATTTTATCTTTAGATAATGATAATATTATATTATATACGGTTTAATTTCTTTAAATATAATTATATATATCATTTTTTAAATTTGGTGTTGAAAAAAGGATCATATCGCTTTATGGAGACAATAGTCCACACGTAAATGAATGACGTTATCATTTTTTAGTGTAAGAAAGAAAATTATATATTATATTTTTAGAATGATAAATATGTAATTAATATAATTATTATGTCATTTATATTACATATATTCATTAAAAATATCTTTATTACCTTTAATGTAAAGTGTTAGTCAAAAACGAATCACATCGCTTCATGAGACGATAATCCGCCATACACACAAGCGACGTTATTGTATCCCCCAATAAATGGAAAGTAAGAAATTATATGTGATATAATAATGAAATAAGTATAAATATGTTAATAATATAAAATATATATATACTTCAAATTCATCATTACAACAATCCAGGAGAGGCGACGATGGAAAAAAAATGACATCGGTTTGCGAGGCGGTAGTCCGTCGTACACCTGAATGATGATTTTGTATCCCATTTGATGGAAGAGGATATAGATATAGGTTATTAAATTAAAATAATAAAAAATTAGTATGTTTTATAAATTTTTCTTATTATATAATTATAATTTAATATTATTTAAATTAGTTTCAAGAAGAAATAAAAAAAAATGCTCGGTTAAGCACAATACCACTTCTATAGAAAACCTCCTTAGGTAAGCACCAAAAGCCTTCATAGAACGACTTTATAATAAAATAAGGGTTTTAAGTCTTGGTTATGGAATAAATTAAGGGTTATAAGTGAGGTGAGTGGCACACTTGTAATTTTTGAAAAGAAAAAACTGTACCCATGTTTTTTACCTGCCAAAAGAATAAAAAATGGATCATTATTGAGACTTAGAAAATATTAGGTTTAAATATGTCCATAAAATATATTTTAGACTTGTTTTTATGTCATTTTCACCTTTATATTTTTAATTTAACCCTCTAATAAATCCATTTTTACCTTAGTTGTGGAAATTATTTTTTACTATTTTCACTATTCCTTACAATTGAAAATTTAAGTTGACCATATAATATAATATAAATTATTATGATTAAATATATGTAATCAATTTTACCAAATTTAATTCCCAAAATTGGAAAATTTTAATTTAACATTTAACCCATTAACAAGACAAATAAGCAGGTTTTCAGGAAGTCTTATTTCAAGCAATATATGATTTTATATTAACTCTATGATTAATAATATTAATAATATTAATTTAAATTAATATTTATTAATATTTAATCTATAAATTTAATTTAAATAATTACCCATTATGGGTTTTTTAATTAACTAAAAAGGAGAAACATTATGCGCATTAAAATAGTTTTTAAAAAAATCTCATTTTTAAAACCAAAATAAAACCTATACTAAAATAAAATATAAATTTGATTAAAAAGTAATTAATTGTATTAAATATAACTAAATAATAATTATTTTTATATAAATAATACTAAAAACATAATGTTAATTTTAAATTACTTAAATTATTGAAAAGAAATGACTTTTGTACCAAAATTAGTATTTTCACAATTCACTAGAAAATATATTTTTCCCAAACAATCCTAGAATTTCACCTTAAGTTAATTTTGATATATTGATTCAAAAAAAATTATTAGTTTTAAAAACCAAATTTTTTAAAATTTCTAAAAAATATTTATAATATTTTCTCAAAAAACCAATAAAAATCATTTTTGAAGAAAACATATTTTTGAAGAATAAATTTACTTTACTAAACATTGATTGATTATTTACTAGTAATTTTTCTATGATTTATATTGAGTAGGAAATTTATATATTTATATATAATAAATTATTTAATACTATTCATAACCCCCAATTTAACAACTAGGTTATAACGATCATATTTTTCATAGGTCATTTAAGCTCGGTGTTGCATGTCAAATATGGTATCAAACATAATGTTCTTATTTTAAAAATATCAGGATGTTATATCCTCTCACCACCTATTTAATAAATTATTTCCTCACAATTTTAACATTATCATAAAAGGATGTAAATTTTAAAATACCTTTGTTGTAAACCCACATTATAAAAAAGGGTTAATAAAACTTACTCTTGATAAGAGAGAAAAGAAATAAGAAGGTCATTTGGAATAATGCATAACTAGGTTTCCAAGTATGAGAATATGGGTGGGAAGTGAATATTTGGACATGTAAGAATATATTAATATCCAAACAATAATTTATAGTGATATATATCGTTGATAATAATAAATTTAATGATCAATAGAAAGATAAGGACCTCAAAACCATAAATTTAGCATGTGTTAAAAGATTGTTTTGTTGAACTGAAATTAATGAAATAGGATAAAATTTTCATTTTAAATATTTTTTAGATTTTAGGAATTCTTTTACCATATTTACTAAAAGAATAATGAAATATACTTATTTTATAGTATATTTTCCTCTATTAGTCAATTTCCACGACACTCTCATCTTTTGTCCAACGAGGAGTTTCCAAGATGAATTTTTCATACCCAAAGCATTAGAATCAAATTACAATGGATAAAAAATCCACAGAAGGATAACCAGATATTTCTCATATCTTTATACATTAACCAAAACTAAAATTTTCAATATAAGGTATGATGTTTCCCAAAATTATATCGATCCTCTTCTGAAACAAAATTAATCACTGGGAAATCACATAGGCCTGTGGTAAGCATTGCACCCTTGTCACCCTCTGGTTGTGGGTTCAAGCCTTGTGGACTTTCTGGATGTGATGGGTTGTTTCTTGGCCATTTAGTTATCCCTTTTTATAAAATTTTATCCTTATAAAATTCCAATAAATATAATGAACATCCTTAAAAATAACCTTAATCATCTGAGATCATATAAACCCTAATGGTTTTGAATACCTTAAAACTCATGTACCAAAAAAAGTAAAGGCATACTTCACGTTAAACCAAATAATTACATATATAGAAACCCAAAAAAATGTGTCCCAAAATTTCATTAATCACTTTAAGATATCATCAATTAAAATCTTAAAAGGGTGTCTAAAACTTTGAACATATGATTAACCTTTGAAAAATAATGAGCTCCTTAGAGATTCCATGTAATGACCAAAACTTTTAAAAATAAAATTCCCTTATGATTTAATATTTTATTATGTAATATGATTATAGAAAACAAATGAACTTTTTTTAATATTATATCCAATTTTATTCAAAATACCATTAAGAATATTTACTGTTGACAATATAGTCATTAAACAGTAATCACATGATTAGTATAAATATAGGACTTTAATTAATCCAATTGACATAGAAAAATAAAGTGATGGCCTCATATAGTAAGATTCTACCCTATGAAGCCCATTTATCAAATATTCTGAGGGAGATATCATCTCTGGGATTTTCCCTTGACCAATCCGAAGCTGAAATCCAACAACTTAAGTATGAGAGAAACTGTTTATGGGAGAAGTTCAAGCTCATTGAGATCATGGCCAAAACCTTTTTCGCTAAATAGCCCCATGAAAGTCTCACCATTTCACACCTTACACTGAGGTCATACACCAATGTAATAAAGGGATATGTATCAATAACTTAATAATATTAATATTTACATTTTATAGAATAAGGAATTTAAATTCATTTTTATTGTTACTTTATAAAAGATTTTGATTTTGATTTAATTAAACCAAAATTGTATTTTTGGGTAATATTCAAATTAAATTAAGAGAATTATTTTGATGAATTAATATATTTTTTAAAGAAATATTATTTTAATAAAATTTTATTATTAAATAAGGTTTACTAATTATAAATTGTCATATAATTTTTATGAATTGAAATATACTTTTTATAAGGGTTAAAAAACTATTATTGTCAAAAACCCAGCATTTTTTAATAAATGTTGAATATTTTTTTAAAAGTGAAAATAAAAATACTTATATAATTACTTAAAATAAATATTAATTTTGAAATCATAACATCAAAATTATCTAATGGTGAATTTTTCATAATTTTATGAGACAAATTATTTTTTGGGTAAAAATTAAATACCGTAAAAATATACGGTGTGTTTTATGACATCATAATGACCCGAAAATAATTTAATAAATAATATAATGGGTATACCCACGAAAATATATGTTTTACCTTAAAATAATGTGATTTTAAGTTTATTTGATTAATTTTATAATTCCTTTTTAAATCCTCCAAAATATATTATATATTTTATGATTTTAAATTCATTTCTTTAAAAGTGTGACTCACCTCCACATAAGAAAGAGTAATATTTTAATATGTTCATACATTTTCCTAATAAAATAATGAAAATGTACCCACTTTGGAAAAAACAATGGGAAGGTTTGTGGTTTTGAATATTTTATTATACAGAGTCCAAAACCTAAGTTTGTGAAATATTAAAGAATCCCCCTCTCATTTATTATATAAACCCACCCAAGATCCCACTTATATTCACTAAAAACCTTGTATCATGAACTTAATATTACCCCACCTCTATAGAATCCTCCCAATGTACCCAGTCTCTCAATAATCCCCTTTTAAATCTTTTGGATCCACACACTCAAGTAAGGGTTCTTTCCCTTCTCATCTTTATCAAAGTTTCTTCATCTTATTATTCCATTTTATTTTCAATTAATAATGATGGGGTATGATTTAACACCTCCCCCACAATGAAATTATTATGTATAAATGATTATATACCCCTTTATCTCTCATTAATGCCTCTCATGTACACCTGTTACCATGCCGAAATTTCATAAGCATCCTTTCCCTTTTCTTTATTTCAATGTTATTTATTATCATATGCCTTATCTTTCTAATTATATATGTGTGGAAATTTAATTACATGTCTCTATTATTGTACACTTCATGTATAATTTATTAGTGACCCATTTCACTCTTATAAACCCATTTTATTAACTTTTAAGTGATGCCATTATGCTTCCAAATTTTCACCATGATTTTCCATGCCAAACCAATTGTGTAGTGAATACCATACCCCTTTCATATCATGGGATTTCAATTTTATGAACATATACCCTTTTATTGGGTAATTAAATTTATTTATTCCACACTCCTTGATCATAGAATAAATTATGATGATGAATGAATCCATGTTTTATAATCTATGTGGAACACTTAAGCATGAGAATAAAATGAAAATGATGGGTGCGCTCGAAATTATATAGCACTCCAATGCATTGGGTAATATTTAGTATCATGATACGTCATGTTGGGATATGGTAATACCTGATTCCTTTATAGTACTTTGTCCACTATGAATTCTTGGTAGTTTATCCTTGAACTATGTTTATGGTGAAGTGGTTTAAGTTTTTGCCACATTTCCCACATTATGATTATCATGCTATATCATGCCTTATTATTCATATTACTTTATGCCTCATTGATATTACTTTTCTAACATGTATTATTATCTTAATGTTATGAAATGTTTATTCCCTTAATGGGATTTATAGATCACCCCTTTCTTATGTATTTCCCCTGGTTATCTAATACAGTTTTAAGCTCAAGCATGTTAAATAAGTTTTCAATAAAGATGTTGTAATTCATGTTTAAAGTTGTAATGAAATGTAACTAATTCAAAAATACACTAGACTTCTAAATTTTTTAGGTTGTATTAAGTATAATTTTATTTAATTAAATCATGTATTAATTTTTAATAAAGATAAGGGTTTTTATAGTTGGTATCAGAGGAAAAGTTTAGTTGTTTTTGGGATTAGGATGAGAAAACTCTAGTGAAAGCCTTATGAATAAGAATAAGTATAAGAAAACATACCACAATTTTGGTTAGTATAGAGTAATTTTCTTATCAATAAAATAAATCCTTTTCTATATACTACAAGTGCATGTGGTTTTGGAATAGATGTACCTAGGAGTAACAACTCCAATAAGGTGTTTCGGGCATAACTCGAGGTAACCTTGTACACACAAATGGGCCTTACTATGCACCTAGTTTGATATTAATATGGGATATAATTTGGTTATTCATAAGCTCATTACAAATAATTATTAAGGACAAAAAATTCCCATAATAATATATGTTTTTAAATAGATCTTGGATAACATAGATTGATGCCTAAAAATTCATAAGTTAAGTAAATACATATAATTTATAAGTTATCCCTTTAATGTCATCGGATTCTCCTTTATGTGTTTAATAGTTTGAAAATAATCATCCTTAATTTTCTTTTTATTCTATCTAATGGCTGTAAATATGAATAATCAGGTAAAAAATTATCATGAAGAGCAATGTGATGACTGCCCTAATAATATTCCCAACTCGATGATAGTGGGAATCATGAACTTCATAAAGATACTCTCCCAGCTAACTCTAGTTTTTAATAGAAACCTAGATCAAGAGGATCACCAAAATCCCCCCAAAAGATTTCAAGTCAAAATCAATAGCTTTATATGAAAAAGGCCTCATACTTTCAATAGATCATCTGATCCCTTAATCAACGAACAATGAATCAACTCCATTGAGAAGATCTTCTCCATCTTTTAATGCTATGAAAAAGAGAAGGTTCTTTTAGCTGTTTATCATATGGGGGGTGAAGTTGTTCAATGGTGGACATTGATCAAAAATATGAATCATGATGAAGAGATCGAGGCGATGGGGTGAAAGGATTTATTTAAAATGTTTTTGATAAATATTTTCCATGAACCCTCTAACTAAAAATGGAAAGGTATTTCCTTTATCTCAGGAAAAAAGATGAAGAATCTATTAGGGCGTATGATGAAAAATTCACAAGAATTTCATGATACACCACTATATTTTTCATTACCCCCAAGTGCAAGTTTTATCACTTATTTGGTGGGATAAAACCTAGCCTAAGGAAATCCCTAGCGATCCTTGACATTGATAGCTATGAGAAAATTATCTAATTTTCCCTCAAAGTCAAAATATAGATCAAGGAATCTCAATGGTATCATGGGGATAAGAATTGGAAGGTGGAGATAAATTATAGTGGTTCGATAGAGAGATTTAATTGTGCCAAGAAATTTAAATATCCCACTTTCCAAAGGTGTGGAAAGAAGCACCCAAGAAATTGCCTAAAGGGTATGAGGAAATGCTTTGGGTGTAGGAAGTAAGGGTACCTAGCCAGATAATTTTGACAAGATAAACCCACTACTACAATGGAGGAAATGAATGTTTTAGTCAACACTTAGTGTATTTTTCATTACTACAACTGTGAGAAACCAATTCACTTTGCAAACCAATTGACTAAGACAAGGGTTTTCAGAGACAACCAACAACCACCAAGGCAACAAGGGTGAGCTTCTTCCATCACTACCACTGAAGTGAATCTTAACAATGAAGTGGCGACATGTACTATAGTTATTCATTCGAGAATAGAAAATTTACTTTTTGATTCTGGTTCTATGCATTCTTTCATATTAAGAATGTTTAGTATAACTATTCAAACATCACCAAAAATCATAGAAGTAGATATTTCGATGAAAATAAAAAATGGGGAAATTATTGCATCCCAAGTATATAACTCCTCCCCTATAAAATATTGTGGGATGAACTTCCCAAAGAACCTTTTCATACTCCATTTTTTGGAATTTGATGCAATTATGAGCATGGTTTGACTTTCCCTATATAGAACCAACATAAATTGCTATGAGAAGGAAATCACTATTGATATTATGAATCGACCCCCGATTCTATACAAGTGCAAGGAGGGGGTGAATCTTCTTTAACACCATCATATAAAGAATTGATATTATTAACCTATAATAAAGATTATCTAGATCAAATGATTGAGTCTATGGAAAGAATCATCCTTGAAGACATTCCCATTGTGAGGGAATACACTGATGTGTTTCCCAAGGAATTGTTTGGTCTTCCTCCTAGACAGGATGTTGAATTTTCAATCAAGCTTATACTTAGGATGTTATAATTATCCAAGACTATGTATAAAATAGATTTTGTGGAAATTGAGGAGATAAATAAACAACTACAGAAGAATATGGAAAAAGGTTTCATACGCCCTAGTGCTTGACCATGGGGTGCACCAGTCCTCTTCGTCAAGAAGGATGGGTCAATGCACCTTTGAATCGATTATCATGAGATAAAAAAGATCACATTAATGAAAAAGCATACTCTTACTTAGATTAATGATTTGTTCGATCAGCTACATGGAGCATAATACTTCTCCAAGGTGGAACTGTGGTCAAGATATTTCCATGTTAGGGTGAAGAAGGAGGATATCCCCAAGACTAGTTTTCATACAAGGTATGAACACTATGAGTTCATAGTGATGCCTTTTGGACTCACTAATTATCTACAAACCTTTATGTAGTTTATGAATATAGTATTTAGGTATTACCTCAACAAATTTATGGTAGTCTTTATAGATGATATTATAATATACTCCAAAATAAGGTAGGAGCATGAGGAGCGTTTGAACACTGTGTTAAATACATTACAAAAGGAGAAGCTTTATGAAAATTATATCAAGTGAGATTTCTAGTTTAATGAATTCTCATTCCTGGGGAATATCATCACAACCAATGGGATATATGTGGACCCTTCAAAAACAGAAGAAATTGAAGGACAGAAGAGGCCAACATCTATGAAAAATATCTATAGTTTCTTTGGGTAAGCTAGGTATTATCTTCAATTTGTGAGAAATTTCTCATGATTATAAAACCCTTTTACCAAGATAAATTATAAGGGTGTAATGTTTTCTTGGAATGATAAATGTGAATATAGCTTTGAAGAGTTGAAAAAGAGTCTTATCACTATGAATGTGCTCAAACTACCCACAAGTGGATAAATTTTTGTGGTATTTAGTGATGCTTCGAAGAAGGTCCTGGGATGTGTGTTGATTAAAAATGAAAATTTCATTGCCTATGCTTCAAAGAAGTTTAAATTTCATTAATATAACTACCCAAAACATGATCTAGAGTTAGCCGCAGTGATTTTCGTTTTAAAATTTTGGCAGAATTTTCTCTTTGGGGAGAAGTGTGAAATATATACGGATAAAAAAAGTCTCAAGTATATATTCACACATAAAGAGATAAATATTCACCAATGAATATGTTTAGATATGATCAAATAATATTAATTCTCAATCCACTACCATCCTTGGAGAGTGAATAAAGTGGAAGACACTCTAAGAAGAAAGGATCCGTCAATTATGCCATTGATGAGAATTTAGAGGGATCTAATATTATTAGACTTGGAAAGTATAGACATGAGAAACATAAAGGAAGAAACATCATTAATCCTTTCACAAATTATTTCTCAACTATATCTTCTGGAGAGGTTAAAGGATGATCAAATAGTTGATGTGGGAATTTAGAAGAAAATGAATTCTATAAGGAAAGGGAAATCCTCATATTTCAATGTTAATGATTAAGGTTTTGTGATATTTGGGTCAAGACTATGTGTACCATCAAATCCTAAGTTAAAGTAATTATTGGATGATGCACATAGATCAACCTTATCTATCCACCCAGGAATCACAAAGATATATCGAGATATCCAAGAACACTATTGGTGGGACAATATAAAGAAGGATATTGAAGAATATATATCAAGATGTCTTGTATGTTGGAAAGTGAAAGAGGAAAGGAAAAAATCCAAGGGGGTTATTCAACCATTATACATGCCTACATGGAAATGGGAAAACATCACCATAAACTTTGTCACTAAACTTCCAAATAAATCAAGAGGGAGTAATGTTATATGGTTTTTGGTGGATAATATTACAAAGACTACACACTTCATTGTGATATGAGAGGAATTCTCACTAGATCTACTTGCATGAATATACATCAGGGAAGTGATCAGGCTGCATGGAGTACCACTATTGATTGTATCTGATCAAGATACAAGATTCACCAATAAGTTTTGTAAGAATCTCCATCATGCTCTAAATACTTAGTTGAACTTCAATATGTCATATCACCATCAAATTGATGTTCAGTCAGAGTAAAATATCTGAACATTGGAGGATAGTTTGAGATAATACTCAATAGAATTCAAAGGAGGATGAGATCAATATATTCCTATGGTTGAGTTCTCTTAAAAAAATAGTTTCCACCCGAACATCCAAATGGATCCCTATGAATCCATTTATAAAAAGAGGTTCAAAACACTTGCATGCTGGGATGAAGTTGGAGAATGAAATCTACTAGGTATTGAAATGGTTGAGGAAATGGTGGAAAATGTTAATACCATTCAATAGCATATCAATGCTTCTAGGAGTTGAAAAAATAGTTATGATCATAATTATTGATGATACCTAGAGTTTGATGTTGGATACATTGTATTCCTCCACATATTTCCATGGAATAAAGTGATGAGATTTGGGAATAAGGGAAAGCTTAGTCCAAGATACATTATCCCCTTAGAGATCCTTGATCTTATTGGAGTGGCGGACTATCGACATGCACTCCCACACAACCTATCTCAGTTTCATGATGTATTCCATGTATCACTCTTGAGGAAGTACATACATGAACCATCACATGTACTCAATCCAGAGGTGGTACCATTGTAGTCTGATCTTTCCTATGAGGAGAAAACGATGAAGATATTAGACCATAGAGATAATGTTCTACAAAATAAGACAATTCACCTTGTTAAAGTGTTATGGAGAAACCACAATTTTGAAGAAGCAATGTGGGAACTAGAGGAATTGATGAGATATAATTACCCTCAATGTTTTAATGGGTGAAATGAAAATTTCAAGGGTGAAATTTATTAAGGGTAGAAGATTATAACTATATAAAATGTTATAAATAAAATTTACTTATGATTTAATGTTTTATTATGTAATATGGTTATAGAAACCACATTAACTTGTTTTTATTTATTATATCCAATTGGATTCAAAATATCATTAATAATTTTTATCATTGATAATATAGTCATTAAACAATGATCACATGATTAGTATAAATATAAGGTTTTAACGAATCCAATTGACATAGATAAAGGAAGTGATAACCTCATCAAGTAGGATTGTACCCTATGAAGCCCGTTTATCAAAGATTATAGGGGAGATAGAATATATGGGATTTTACCTTGACCAAGAAAAAGTTGATATCCAATAACTTAATCATAAGTGAAACCATTTACAGGAGAAGTTCAAGCTCATCGAGATCATGAACCAAACCATGTTCATCGAATCACCCCATTAAAGTCTCATCATCACGCACGTTACTCTTAGGGCGTACGCCAGTGTAATAAAAGGATATTTATTAAGAAATTAATAATATGAATATTTATATTGTATATAATAATGAATTTATTTTCATTTTTATTATTACTTTATAAATTATTTTGATTTAGATTCAAAAAAACATAAATTATATTTTTGGGTAATATTAAAATTCAATTAAGGGATTTATTTTTCTGAATTAATGGATTTTTGAAATAAATATTATTTTAATAAAATTTTATTATTAAATAATTTTTATTAATTATAAATGGTCATATAATTTTTATGAAGTTAAATGTACTTTTTATAAGGGTTCAAAAACTGTTATTGTCAAAAACCCAATATTTTTCAATAAATTTTGAATCTTTTTTTTAAAGTGAAAATGAAAATACTTAGAGAATTATTTAGAAAAAATAAATATTATTTTTATAATCAGAATAAAAAAATTATCCAATGGTGAATTTTTTCATAATTTTCTGGGATAGTCGAATTTTTGGGTAAAATTAAATATTATATAAATATACGGTGTGTTTTATGACATCATAATGATGAAAAAATGATGTAATAAATAAAATAATGGGTATAATAGTGAAATATATGTTTTTACCTTAAAATAAATTGATTTTATTTTTATTTTATTAATTTTATAATGCCTTTATGAATCCTAAAAAATATATAATATATTTTATGATTTTAAATTCATTTCTTTAAAAGAGTGAATCACCTCCACATAAGTAAGGGTAATATTTTAATATGTTCAGACATTTTCATAATAAAATAACTAAAACATACCCACTTTGGAAAAACCAATGGAAAAACCATGGGAAGGTTTTTGGTTTTGAATATTTTATTATATTGAGTTCAAAACCTAAGTTTGTGAAATATTAAATAATTCCCCTATAATTTCCTATATAAACCCACCCAATATCCCACTTATCTTCAATAAAAATCCTTGGATCATTTCCTTACTCTTCAATATCATCTCTATAATCATACCAAGGTGGAACAAGCTCTCAAGAATCCACTTTTCAAGCTTTTGGAGTCACACACTCAAGTAAGGGTTCTTTCTTTTCTCATCTTTATCAAAGTTTCTTTATCTTGTTAAAATATTTTATTTTCAATTACTAATGATGGGTTATGATTTATCACATCCCCTACACTTCCATTATTATGTATAAATGATGATATTCACCTTTCTCTCTCATTAATCCCTCCCATGTACACCCGTTACCATACCGAAATTTTGTAAGAATACTTTCCCTTTTCTTTTCTTCAAGATTATTTATTATCATATGCATTATTTTTCTAATTCTATATGTGTGAAAATTTCCTTACATCCCCCTATTACTTTCCACTTCATTTAAAAATGATGACCAGTTCTCTCTCATCAACCCATTTTATGAACTTTTTTAAGTGACGTTGTTATACTGCCGAATTTTCACTGTGATTTCCCATGCCAAACCAATTGTGTAGTGAATACCAAACCCATTTCATATCAATGGTGTTAACTTTTATATACATACACCTTTTGATTTTGGAATTACATGTATTTATTCCACACTCCTTGATCATGGAATAAATTATGATAATTAATGAATTCATGTTTTATGATCTATGTGGAACACTTAAGCATGAGAATGAAATGAAAGTGATGGGAGCACCCAAAATTATATAGTGCTTCAATGCATTGGGTAATGTTTAGTATCATGATAAGTAATATTGGGATAGGGTAATACATGATTCCTTTATGGGAATTTTTCCACTATGAAGTCTTGTCAGTTTATCCTTGGCCTATGTTTATGATGTAGTGTTTTATGTTGTTTCCACATTTCTCATGTTATGATTATCATGTTATATCTTTCTTTATTATTCATATTCCTATATGCCTCATTGATATGCCTTTTCTAACATTTATTATTATCTTCATTTTATTCCATGTTTATTACCTTACTAGGATTTATGGATCACCCCTTTCTTATATATTTCCCCAGGTTATCCAATGCAGTTTTAAGCCCAAGCATGTTAAAGAATTTTTCAATAAAGATGTTGTAATTAATGCTTAAAGTTGTAATTAAATGTACCTAATTACCAAAGAAATTATACTTATTGGTTTTTGAGTTATATTAAGAGTAATTTTATGTAATTAAATCAGGTATTAATGTTTAATAAATATAATTGTTGTTATATTCCACCCCTTCACCTGATGGATCAACATCAACCGTAGTGGTAGTAAATGATTTTGTTACACCTTTATATTTTTGATCATACTGATTTAAAACCTAAGTAACTTCATACACACATTAACATAATATCCTAACTCATTGTAGATAAAACATATCACCATTTATTGGATGTATATTATCTCATTCTTTAATTATTTAGGAATCTTTTCCTTACAGTCACAAACCCTATGACCAAACTTAACACACTGGTAAAAATTTCTAGATCCTGAAAAACAATCACCAAAATTTATTTTACCACACTTGGAACATGTTTTGTGCTTACCTAAAAACTTATTATTTTGTTTATTATCCATTTCCTACCACCTTAAAATGTTCTTACACTTTTCATCTCATGGTACATAAGTGTCTAAAAACTACAACTCACCTTTCTCAGTACAATGAATAACTTTATCATAACATTTAAATTATTGTGTGGCCAGATATATTTATAAACTTTATTTCAATCCTGATTAAAACCAATTAATTCTACTATAATTTTCTCAGATAAAATTCTATCACATACCTGGGAAACATTGTGAAGTTTTCTTCATACATGACCACTGAATCTTTATCCTTTTTCCTCAATTACAAGAATTGATTCTCTATACTAAGATGAAAAACCATAGGTAAATAATTATCAAGGTTTATATTCTTAAATGTGTCCTATTACATGGAATCAAACTCATATATCTATTTTTTATTCTTAACAAAATACCACCATTGATCAACTTCACCTTCGAAATGATAAATGTCAAGGGTTTCCTTTTAAAATTATGAAAATCCCATGACTTAAAATATTTTCTCCAAGTCATTGATCCTTCCTTCATCTACCACAGGGTCATATGATCTACTGAATTATGGGGGATATTGTCTTATAAAATTATCTACTATCTTCATGTTCCTTTATGGTAGATCTGGATTCTCCCTAGCATGAATACCACCACTATTTATATCTTGTGTCAACTGATCCATCACTATAACAAACTATTATGTTCCAATTCCAACTATCTCAGGATACTATTTTGGATGTATATTTTCTTCTCAATGCCTTCCCACTACATATTTCTTGTTTTCTCGATGAAAATACATTATGAACATACATAGTTAAGATGAAGAAACATGGTGATATTAAAAGTATATATCAATTTAACTTAACCATAAGGCAAAATCATTCAAGTGCATGCTATTAGCATTATTCTAACCTAGAAAGTTATCCAAGACAACATCGAATACCAAATATAAGGACCCATCCTTAAACATAACATATATTGAGTTTTAGTCAATAATTAAATTTATTTTAATTTGATGATATTTTTAGGTTTAGAGTTTTAGATAATTAGGTCAAAAATAAAAAATAAAAAACCATATAATACAAAGTTGAAACTTTAAAATAGTATCCATTTTTCCATTAATACAAAACTTTCAAAAATAAATAATGATTTATTTTCCTAGAAAGTATTAAAAACTTTCATCTTAACTTATTATTTTACCTTAACTATCCTTAAACCCTTTGAAAATCTTTAAAAATGTGGTTTGAGCACAAAAATCTTGGTAAGGGACATAAAAATAAAGAAAACTGTTATTCCAGTGAAAAAAATGAAAACTCGTGTAATGTTTGCCTTTATCTTAAAATTTCTTTGAGATTATTATATAAACAAATTCACATAAAAACACACACACTTTTTTCTCAAATAAATCCTTTAAAAACCATCTAAATAAAATAAAAAACTCTTTTTTTAAAACTTATAGAATCATATTTATAAAACCCTTTCAAAACCATTTTAATTGGAATAGTTATATGACCATCTTACAATATAATAATTAACCTATTAATTGGATATCTATAAATGGGATCAACCTTTTTATAAGCTATATAGGTCTCACTTGTGATCTATAATGGGACTCAATCTATCTTATAAGCTATATCTGGTTTACCCATTTTTCATGAGCTATAATGGGGCTCAACCCTTTGTATAAGATATACTGGGCTTACCTGTGAGCTATAATAGGGATAAACCCAACATATAAGATGTGTTAAGATCGACTATTTTTCATATAAATCTTAAGAACCATATATTTAATAAAAAATTATATTATTTTACTTTTTCATCATAAAAACCTTGCGAAAAACACTTTTAAACCCACATGAAAAACCTTTTCAGATATTAAAATACTCTTTTATTTTAAACCCCCGTTTTCAATACCAAAATACCCAAAAATAAAGGAAATATGTTTTTTCATTTATGAAATCATGAAATCCTATAAAGGAAGTTATAAATCATACAATAGCCAAGGTGATGAGAAAATTTATTGTCATCATATATGTTAAAAGTAAAACATTCCTATTGTCATTTCTCAAAATATTCCTTATAAAACATGTAAAATGATTCCTTTTGAAAACCATTGAAATAAAGTAAAATATAAATAAATGTAAATTATAAATATTATATATATATATATATAAACTTTCATAAAATAATTTTAAAAACATGGACATGGAAGATAAATAATTAAAATGAAAACTTTTAAAGATGATTTTTTTAAAGAATATCCTTGCTGCTTTGACTACATTTGAATCGTAAGTCCCATGAAAGAATATTATTAAAAAAACTTTTAAATATAATTAGAATAAAGTAACACATGATATAAAATAACAAAGGGTCTGTATATACACCTAATAAAAGGATATAAGTGCATACTATCAAAATATTCCCCAATGATAGGAAATTGAGACGAATTCCCTTACATTGAGTTTGATTCATCACGTTTGTTATTTATCTTCCTTAATAATAAATTTATGATAATTATTTAATTACTTTAGAAACATTTTCATGTTTAATATTTATTTTATTTTACTTATTACAAAGTTATATAAAACTACTTAATCAGTTAAGTTTATAGGTGTTTTGATTATATTTGGATTATGTGTCAAAAATGACTTTGGTAGTTGACTATTAGTCAAATATGTCATTATTTAAACATATAAATAATAATAATAATTAAATAATTATAAAATTTTACATCAATTATACCTTTAAAAGCAATCATGAAGGACAATTATGAAAAATTAACTATGTTATGTGCGCATGAGTAAAGTTTCCATTTTCAAAGATCATTATGGAAAGGTGGTAAGTACTATTTTATCTTTATATAATGATAATAATATCATATATATACCATATTATTTCATTAAATATAATTTTACATCATTATTTTGATGTGGTGATGAAAAAATAATCACATTGCTTCGTGGTTGCGGTAGTCCACATGCACATGAACGATGTTATCGTTTTTCAGTGTACGAAATAAAATGATATATTATATTTTCATAATGATAAATATGTCATTAATATAATTAATATTTAATTAATATCACATATATTTATTAAATTTTTCCTTATTACCTTCCATGTAAATCATTCATGAAAAATGAATCACATCGCTTCGTGAGGCAGTAGTCCGTCGTACACACGAATTACGTTATCATATCCACTATGGAATGTAATGTAAGAAGTTATATGTGATATAATAACTCCATAAGTATAAATATGTTAAAAATATAATATTTATACTTTAAATCCATCATTAAAACAATCCATTAGAGGCAATGTTAGAAAAAAACTGATATCGGTTCGTGAGGTGATAGTCCGTCGTACACACGAATGATTATTTCATATCCCATTTGATGGAAGAGGGGATGGATTTAGATTATGAGATTTAAATAATAAAATATCAATATATGGTAGATACTATTTTTATTATATAATCATAATTTAAGAAAATTTTAAGGACATGGAATAATAAATAAAATAAAGATGCTCGGTTAAGCACAATACCTCTTCTTCGGACAACATCCTTAGGTAAGCACCAAAATCCTTCTTAGGATGAATTTATGATCACAATATGGTCTATAATCCTTGGTTAGGGAATTAAGGAAGATATATTTCAGGTATTTTATGTGAAAAATGGCTTTGAATATGTGAATAGAAGAGGAGAGGGGTGGCCTTTTATAAGTGAGGTGAGTGGCACACTTGTAATTTTCAAAAATAAAAATGCATACCCACATTTTTTCACATTCCAAAAGGATTAAAAATTGATAACTATATAATATTATACATTATAATGTTTAAATATAGTCATCCAATATATTTTATATAATTTTTTAGTTCATTTTAACCCTTATCATTTTAGCTCAATCCCCAATAAATCTGTTTTTACCGTAACCATGATAATAAATTTTTACTATTTTCACTATACATTATAGTCAAAAATTCAGTTTACATTATTAGATAAAATAATTTATTATGATTATAAATATTTAATCCTTTTTATAAAATTAAATTCACATAATAGGAAAATTTTAATTTAAAATTAAACACATAAACGCAATGAAAAGTGGGTTTTCAGGAAGTGTATTTTTTTAAGAAAAATATGGTTTTATATTAACTCTATGAATAATAATAATAATCATTTTATGAATTTAAATTAATAATAACTGATATATATTATATAAATTTCATTTAATTAATTTTTCATTTGGGATTTTAATCATTAATTAAAAAATAAAAACAATTTTCACTTTAAAATAGTTTTTAGAAAAATCCTATTTTTAAACCCAAAAACAAACTTATACTAAAATACAATATAAAGTTGTTTAAAAAGTAATTGGGTGGATTAAATATAACTAATTAATACTTATTTTACAAAAAATTATATTAAAAAAATGATACTATTAAATTACTTAATTTATTGAAAATAAAATGACTTTTTTACAAAAATATGTATTTTTAACTATTCATTGAAAAATTAATATTTTCTGAAAAATCTCAAAATTTTAACCCAATTTAATTTTAATATTATGATTAAAAAAATATATTAAATTTATCAAATAAAATTTCTAAATTTTTTAAAAATTAATTATAATATTTTATCATAAAAGCAATAAAAACCATTTTTGAAGAAAACATACTTTTGAAGAATAAATTTACTTCAGTAAAAATTGATTGATTATTTAATCATAATTTATCAATAATTTATATTGAGTAATAAATTTATATATATATATATATATATATATATTCATAAAGGATCTAATACTATTAATACCCACAAATTTAATAGCTAGGTTATAACGATCATATATTTCACAGGTCATTTAAGATCAGTGTTTCATTGTAAAAACCCGTAAAATTCAAGGGAAATTTTTTATTAATTTTCTTTGGGATTTTACAAGAACGTAGTTTCTGACGTCACTGGATTCCGAGGCCCGGTGTGTCCGGAATTTCTATCCGAAGTTTAGCGCGGGTACGTTCAGTGAACGAACGAGCGGGAAATTCTAACTTTTGAACCGGTGCTCGGAATCGAATTCCGAGGGCACCAATGAAACCGCAGCGCTGGTAATTGCTTAGGAACGCCTTTTCTAGAGTTGCTTTTTCTCGTTATGAGTTGTTTAAATTTTTGGATTAAGTGTGAGTGAAATAAAATTTCGTTAAGAAATTTTTTTCTCTTTTCCATGTGTTAGAACCTAGGTGTAGGAGTTAGGGTGGGACCTACTGATTGTTAGTTTCTCTTGTGTGGATTAAAGGTAAGGCGGGGCCCACATGAGACCCACCTTTTCAATTTCCTTAACTCCCTAACTCCTCTTAACCCCCCACTTATGTTGTGTAACACTTTTAACTTTTAAACTTCCCTTTAATTTGGGTGACTTTTCCTCTCCTCTCTTTAAGTATGCCAACTCACCATTCAATTAATTAAATTTAGTTTTGAATTTTTGAATTGTGGCATGAGTTAATAAAATAAGGATGAGCCTTATTTTATTTTGGTTGGTTGTTGTGTGTGGACAATTGAGGAGAGAGCTCTTGGGGTGTTTTCATCTTCATCACGAAGAACACCAAGACTTCGACGAAGAACGCCATCACCGTAAGAAGAGATCGACGTGCCGTCTATTCTCCTCTCCGCAGCCGGGGTGTGACCCCTTTTTCCGAAGATCGATGACACACCCTCTTTCGATCTTCTTCCTGTGTCAAAGAAAAGGAGACACCACTTCCTCGGACGTTCTCCGTCAACATACGAAGCTTCACCTCGCGACGTTGTTTTCCGCAGCGAACGCCCGTTCTAGCTACGCTCAAAGTAGGGGTTATTTAATTATTTTGTTCATGTTTACCACTTTTTCGTTCTTCGTGAAAATACGACCAAATGCTATCGATTAACGAGAGGGGGCCGGACCACACAAACACGGCCGGCCCTCCTCCCTTATCCGTGTGTTTGTTTCTTTGTGGTTTGTAACGAGTATGGCGCGGTGCCGTCGCACCGCGTGTGATCGTGCGACAAGGAATGCGCGACGCCATCGCGCCGTGCCGTGGAAACAAACAAGGACACAACGCCGTCGCGCCGTGTCGGAGAAACCCGAAGACACCGCGGTCGGAGCGGGGACGCGGTGGAAGAGCACGGTGCCGTCGCGCCGCACTGGTCGACCAAGGCCGCGGTTGGTTCCGGGCTGCGGCGAAGCAGGGTGACCGGCGGCCGGAGACGGGCCGCCGGCATTGGAGCAAGGAGGGGACCGGACGACGCCGGTCCCGTGGAGAAAGAACCGGACAAACAAGGAAAGAGCCGGGGGTCAAAACCCCCGGCTGGCCAGCTGAGCGACCCCTTAATTGGGGCCGCGGTTTCCGAATAACCCCCCCCCCCCCCCCCCCCCCCCGCATAACCGAACGGCTCGGCCGTTCGGCCGAGGAAGCTGGCTCCGCGCGCCGGGTAGCCGGGCCGCCGGTCCGGGCCGCCCCGGTTCAGGACGACCTAGGGGGTCTCGGGCCGGGTCGGTCCGGGCCCGAAACCCCCATTTTCGGGCCCTTTTCGGTCTTTCGCCCATATCTTGAGCTGTAGACCTCCGATCGATGCACCGTCAGTGGCGATGCGATCCTTGAATAGAGTAGATCATTTCAGTATATTAAACTGAAAGTTTCAGAATACTTTGGGTTCGGCCGGGTTGGTTCGGATACGAAACTAACCGGGCCCTCGGAGCGGAAACACTTATATTTTGAGCTCCAGACGTCCGATTGACGTACCGTTGACTTTCATGGATTCCTCTAAGTGAGACGGATCTTTTGGATTAATCTGCTCGAGGTTTTTATGCCGTCGGAGTGCGTTCGGGTTGGTTCGCTCACGAAACCAACGGGGCCCCTGGAACGAAAAAGCCAATAACTCACAGACCGGGCGTCCGATTGACGCGCTGTCTGTCTCGTTGAATTCCTCTTGATGAGAAGGAACTTTTGGCATACTTAGCCTGAGTTTTGGTTGCTGTTGGATAGTGACTGGGTTGGATTGTACCCGAAATCCAACCGGGCCCTTGGAACGGAAAAGCTGTTATCTTCAGACTGGACGTCCGTTTGACGAACCGTCAGTGGAATTGGTGATCACATGGAGAAATGGTCCCTTTGAGTATACACTATGAGAGTTCAAGGTACAGTTGAGATATGGCCGGGTTGGTTCGCACTCGAAACCAACCAGGCCCCTGGGACGAAAAGGCTAATAACTCCCAGACCGAACGTCCGATTGACGCGTCATCTGTTGCGTTGAGACCCTTATGACGAGGCGGTCCTTTGAGATACATCTTCGTGGGACTTTGTGATACTTGGAGTATTGACCAGTAGCTCATGGAGCGGTCCCTCCCGGAGACAAGCATATGGAGTACGAAGACCATGTAGACGACTAAGACCTGACGACTGCTTGACCGACTCGACTTGGATTGAGTCGACTAACCCAGTGGACGGAGCGTCCAGTATTTGGCGGCAGACCCACGGTGGACGGAGCGCCTGGTAGTTGGCAGCAGACCCGCGGTACTCGACTGGAGGAGTACCTCTGTAGGCTATTAGGGGGAGCGCCCGATATTTGGCGGCAGACCCACAGCGGACGGAGCACCCAGTATTTGGTAGCAGACCCGCGGTACTTGACAGGAGGAGTACCTCAGAGACTTGGATTAGTGAGAAGTACCTCGGAGTCGTGACAAGACCACTGTACACTCCAGAGACGGGGCTCTTCAGCAGTTACAGTTTCGATAATGAAAATCCTGGTTTGAGCCGAGTCTATGACCTTTGTGTTTCCTCATGATTGATATGGGTTACTTGATAACTTAGGTATATGTATGGGCATATACCTGGGTAGTGGTTATCCGTTGATTTCATAATATTTGTGTTTCCTCATGATTGAGATGAGTTACTTGATAACTTAGGTATATGCATGGGCATATACCTAAGTAGAGGTTATCTGTTGAGATCTTCTTTGTGGTTATCCATGTTGGTTTTAGTGAGAACTTGAGGGTCTCGGGGTCCCTAATGAGTATCGTTATACTCACCCCTGCCCGGGCTATGCCCGCACCTCGTTTTGTTTGTTGCAGACGACGGGTAGTGCTGACGGAGGCCGAGTGATCGAGGACTGGACGGTACCCGGAGGTGGACCACACGACGAGTCAGTATCCAGAGGTGGACTTCACGACGAGACGACACTCGGAGGAGGTTGACGTGCAAGAGCATTGTGGAGGCTATCTGTACCTACCCTTCAGGTAGGATCCGTGGTGGACGATCCAGGAGCTGGGCCAACTGTACCTACCCTTCAGGTAGGATCCGAGGAGGACGACCCAAGATCCGCTTCCGTTCTTCCAGCTGTTGTACTTTGTTCAGTTGTAGTTGTACTTTCATTTGGGTTTGTATTCTGGCCCATTTACCTTTTAGCACTTATCTTTGTACTTAGTGTTTTACTTCCGATTGTACTCTGTGGTGTTTTGTTTACTTTTATAAAGTCAATGACTTCCCAGTTATCAGGATTTACGCCTTTGGTGCTAGTCACCAGCCCCTGGCCTATGGAAGTCGGGTTTGGGGTAGTCACGGCATGGTCCCCGAGGACGGGTCGTGACAAATTGGTATCAGAGGATTTGGTTCTACCACAGAACTTATAACTCTGATGTTTTCTTTCTGTGAAGCAATAATGTTAAGAGTACCGAGTGTGGTTTTCAGTTCAGCGAGTCCAGTGTTGGTGCGGGCGGCCGACGTATCCATACACTAGGACCCTGACAACTGATTTCCGACTTTGTGCACGAAAACTCTGATTGCGTGTGTGTTTCCAGAAGTTTTTAAAAGTAAGCTCAAACCAGGTCAGCTCACCAGGTATAATCGTTTGACCATGTCACGTTGATTATTTCAGGATTCCTTTTCACAGACGACCAGCTAGAGCCCAGAGGGATGTGCATACTGACAGCCTGCCGAGCGAAGAGGCTTCGGTACAGGGCCCTCTTGCAGTTGAGGCACCATCGGAGGCACCAACAGTACTACCATATGTTGGGCCACCGATGCCACCAGCCCCAGCAGTAGGCGATGCACGCCACTTGAGCGCACTGCACGAGTTCTAGCACCAGAGGCCACCCAGGTTCTGGGGAGAGATGGACCCACAGGCAGCTGAGGATTGGCTGGAGGCTGTGGTGAGAGTCTTCAGGCTAGTGGGGACACCAGCAGACTTCATGGTGATCTTTGCTTCCAGCCTTCTTTAGGCAGCAGTAGGTAGGTGGTGGAGCCACTTGTTCCAGTTTTGCGACGGGATGACCTTCACATGGGAAGACTTCGAGACCTTTTTCAGGGTGGAGTTTGTTCCAGTAGCTCTACACCCCGAGCGTGTTCAGGAGCTGCTGCCTTTGCCACGTGTTTTTCGATCAGTAGCCGAGTCATCTGTGGGCAGTAGACAGATGATGCAGAGGTACAAGAGGACCAGATCTAGCCATACGAGAAGCAAGAAGTGTTATGAATGCGGCAGGAAGGGTCACCTAGCATGTGACTGTCCGACTCCTCGTACAGTTGATCCGCGGGTGTTGGAGGAGCCGCCGAGACAGAAGCAGCGGCTGGTGCTTGAGCAACAGCCGAGAAATAGACAAGGCAGTAGAGCTCCGGGAGCAGGTGGACAGGAGAGGAACTAGTGGATACGTCCCTTGTACTTCTAGTTCCATGTTGATGTTGTATTCGTGTCTTTGTACTATGAGCTATAACAATAAAAAGACACTTATCTTTGTGATGTTTTCTTTCCTGTCCTTTTGTTTGGTTGATACTGAGAGGTCCTGGTTAAAACTGTTGACTTGACCCTCACTTTCAAGATTTCTACTGGAGGAGACCTAGTGACCTCACACTGATGCCGACAGCATGACTCGACCCTTGGAGGCGAGAGTGACGGTTGGATCTCTTGGTAGTTACGTCGAGGCCTTACGACGTCATCCATGGCATGAATACATCATTCATGTCAGGATTGACTGTATTAGGCAATGGGCGTGGTTCATCCAGGGGATGAGACCGATTTTCTCTTTTCGGAAAAGGAGAAATATTAGAAGCTCTTTCAGATCGTAGGAAAAGAAGGTGCAGATCATCCAGGAGCGGATAAAGACTGCACAGTGCAGTAAAAAACAAGAAACTGTCACCAGTCTTAGAGACTCGAGCGTGTTAAGAGTTTCAAGAAGAAGAAGCTTTAAGGAGAGATGAGTCTGCGGAGCAGCAGACGTGGAGGCAGAGCTAGGAGAGCATCTTGAGGTGGTGTACATCTTAACATGCAACAACCACCCGCCTTAGTTATCCCCGCCAAGCTCAGGGAGCTGGAGGGCGGAGGAAGAGTGCGGCTGCATGTAGTCAAGGAGTGTGACCCATTGGATCTAAAAATGATTCAAGGGATAGTATGTGTCCACTACTATCTGCTGGAGTAACGGACGTCGATATGAATCATTCCTTGCTTTCACAAATCTTGTTCCAGACCTAGAGTTTCTGGTAAGCCGTGGACTTGACCCTCATGTCTGGAGATACCTTGGGAGGAGACTCGATAATCACACTTACTCCAACGGTGTGGTCAGACCCTCGAGGCGAGAGTTTTGGTTGGAATCTCTTGGTGGCAGCATCGAGGCCTTACGACGTTAGTTTGAGTATGGAATGGTCAATAACTGTTCATACACAAATTGACGGTATTAGGCAATAAGGTTGTGGTTTAACTACGACGTTGGGATGGGGTTTCCTTGGTCGGTGAAAAGGAAACCCCAGGTAGTACAGGATAAACTCATGCACAGGAGGGTACGACCGATCACTCTTGAGTCGGTCAACCTTACCCTCGTGGCAACCATCATTTTGAGTTTCTGTTCTAACAGGAATTGGAGACCTTTAGAGTTCGAGGATGAAAATCACGTCCTTATACGGGTCTCACCTCAATGAGGTTTATAGAGATATGGCCAAGGCGGAAAGTTATCTCCGAGGTTCAACGAACCTTTCTGGGTCCTCAGTTGGGTAGGCGAGGTGGTTTACCGCTTGACCCATCCACCTCAGTTGCACCTGGTGCACGACATTTTCCAAGTATCTCAACTAAGGAGATACGTGCTCGACCCTTCGCATACCATCGACCATGAGGAGCTGGACGATGGCGATGGGGTTACTTTCACGGAGGTTCCAGTGGGGTTCGAGGATCGACAGGAGCGGATCCTACGAGGACGGTCGATTCCTTGGGTGAACTTTCTTTGACAGTATGAGAATCTCCAGGTAAGCACATGGGAGCGGAAGGCTCAGATGCGTTCTCAGTACCGCTTTTGTATCCCTAGTTAGTATTAAAGCTTTACGGGGACGTAAAGCCCTGAGGTGGGAGTAATGTAAAGACCCGTAAAATTCAAGGTAAATTTTTTCTTAATTTTCTTTGGGATTTCATAAGAACGCAGTTTTTGATGGCACTGGATTCTGAGGCCCGGTGTGTCCGGAATTTCTATCTGAAGTTTAGCTCGGGTACGTTCAGTGAACGAACGAGCGGGAAATTCTAACTTTTGAACCGGTGCTCGGAATTGAATTCCGAGGGAACCGATGAAAACGCAACGCCAGTAATTGCTTAGGAACGCCTTTTCTAGAGTTGCGTTTGCTCTTTATGAGTTGTTTAAATTTGTGGATTAAGTGTGAGTGAAATGAAATTTCGTTAAGAATTTTATTTCTCTTTTCCATGTGTTAGAACCTAGGTGTAGGAGTTATGGTGGGACCCACTGATTGTTAGTTTCTCTTGAGTGGATTAAAGGTAAGGTGGGGCCCACATGAGCCCCACCTTTTTAATTTCCTTAACTCCCTAACTCCTCTTAACCCCCCCACTTATGTTGTGTAACACTTTTAATTTTTAAACTTCCCTTTAATTTGGGTGACTTTTCCTCTCCTCTCTTTAAGTATGCCAACTCACAAATTCAATTAATTAAATTAAGTTTTGAATTTTTAAATTGTGGCATGAGTTAATAAAATAAGGATGAGCCTTATTTTATTTTGGTTGGTTGTTGTGTGTGGACAATTGAGGAGAGAGCTCTTGGGTGTTTTCATCTTCATCACGAAGAACACCAAGACTTCGACAAAGAACGTCGTCACCGTAAGAAGAGATCGATGTGCCGTCTCTTCTCCTCTCTGCAGCCGGGGTGTGACTCCTTTTTCCGAAGATCGACGACGCACCCTCTTTCGATCTTCTTCCTGTGTCAAAGAAAAGGAGATGTCACTTCCTCCTCGGACGTTCTCCGTCAACATACTAAGCTTCACCTTGCGACGTCATTTTCCGCAGCGAACCCCCGTTCTAGATACGCTCAAAGTAGGGGTTATTTAATTATTTTGTTCGTGTTTACCACTTTGTCGTTCTTCGTGAAAATATGACCAAATACTATCGATTAACGAGAGGGGGCCGGACCGCACAAACATGTCTGACCCTCCTCCCTTATCTGTGTGTTTGTTTCTTTGTGGTTTGAAACACGTATGGCGCGGTGTCGTCGCACCGCGTGTGATCGTGCGACAAGGAATGCGTGGCGTCGTCGCGCCGCGCCGTGGAAACGAACAAGGACACGACGCCGTCGCGCCGCGTCGGAGAAACCCGAAGACACCGCGGCCGGAGCGGGGCCATGGTGGAAGAGCATGGCGCTGTCACGCCACACCGATCGACCAAGGCCGCGACCGGTTCCGGGCCGCGGCGAAGCAGGGTGACCGGCGGCCGGAGACTGGCCGCCGGCATCAGAGCAAGGAGGGGACCGGCCGACGCCGATCCTGTGGAGCAAGAACTGGCCGACCAGGGCGGGCTGGTTGGACAAGGAAAGAGCTGGGGGTCAAAACCCCTGGCTGGCCAGTTGAGCGGCCCCTTAATTGGGGCCGCGGTTTCCGAACGGCGGGGGGCAGCGCGCCCCCCCGCATAACCAAACGGCTCGGCCGTTCGGCCGAGCCTGCTGGCGCCGCGTGCCAGCGCGCCGGGTAGCCGGGCCGCCGGACCGGGCCACTAGGCCGGGCCACGCCCCGCCGGGCCACCTCGGACCCGGGTCGGGTTGACCCGGTTTGGGCCGACCCAGGGGGTCTCGGGCCGGGTCGGTCCGGGCCCGAAACCCCCGTTTTCGGGCCCTTTTCGGTCTTTCGCCCATATATTGAGTTGTAGACCTCCGATCGATGCACTATCAGCGGAGATGCGATCCTTGGATCGAGACGGGTGTTTCAGTATATTACACTCAAGGTTTTGGAATACTTTGGTTTCGGCCGGGTTGGTTCGGATACGAAACCAACCGGGCCCTCAGAGCGGAAATGCTTATATTTTGAGCTCCGAATGTCCGATTGACGTACCATCGACTTTCATGGATTCCTCTAAGTGAGACGGATCTTTTGGATTACTCCGCTCGAGGTTTGGATGCCGTCGGAGTGCGGTCGGGTTGGTTCACTCACGAAACCAACCGGGCCCCTAGAACGAAAAAGCCAATAACTCACAGACCGGGCGTCCGATTGACGCGCCGTCTATCTCGTTGAATTCCTCTTGATGAGACAGAACTTTTGGCATATTTCGCTCGAGTTTTGGTTGCTGTTGGATAGTGGCCGGGTTGGATTGTACCCGAAATCCAACCGGGCCCTTGGAACAGAAAAGCTGTTATATTCAGACTGGACGTCCGTTTGACGAACCGTCAGCGGCGTTGGTGATCACGTGGAGAAACAGTCTTTTTGAGTATACCCTATGAGAGTTCAGGGTACAGTTGAGATACGACCGGGTTGGTTCACACTCGAAACCAACCGGGCCCCTGGGACGAAAAGGCTAATAACTCCCAGACTGAGCGTCCGATTGACGCGTTGTCTGTTGCGTTGAGACCCTTATGACGAGGCGGTCCTTTGAGATACATCTTCATGGGACTTTGTGATACTTGGAGTATTGACCAGTAGCTCGTGGAGCGGTCCCTCCCGGAGACGAGCATACGGAGTACGGAGACCGTGTAGACGACTGAGACCTGACGACTGCTTGACCGAATCGACTTGGAGTGAGTCGACTAGCCCAGTGGACGGAGCGCCCGGTATTTTGCGGCAGACCCACGGTGGATGGAGCGCCTGGTAGTTGGCAGCAGACCCGCGGTACTCGACCGGAGGAGTACCTCTGTAGGCTATTAGGGGGAGCGCCCGATATTTGGCGGCAGACCCACAGCGGATGGAGCGCCCAGTATTTGGCCGCAGACCCGCGGTACTCGATAGGAGGAGTACCTCATAGACTTGGATTAGTGAGCAGTTGCTCAGAGTCATGACAGGACCACTGTACACTCCAGAGACGGGGCTCTTCAGCTGTTACGATTTCGATAATGAAAATCCTGGTTTGAGCTGAGTCTATGACCTTTGTGTTTCCTCATGATTGAGATGGGTTACTTGATAACTTAGGTATATGTATGGGCATATACCTGGGTAGTGGTTATCCGTTGATTTCATAATATTTGTGTTTCCTCATGATTGAGATGAGTTACTTGATAACTTAGGTATATGCATGGGAATATACCTAAGTAGAGGTTATCTTTTGAGATCTTATTTGTGGTTATCCATGTTGGTTTTAGTGAGGCCTTGAGGGTCTCGGGGTCCCTACTGAGTATCGTTATACTCACCCCTACACGGGCTATGCCCGCACCTCGTTGTGTTTGTTGCAGACGACGGGCAGTGCTGACGGAGGCCGAGTGATCGAGGACTAGATGGTACCTGGAGGTGGACCAAATGACGAGTCAGTATCCGGAGGTAGACTTCATGGCGAGACGACACTTGGAGGAGGTTTACGGGCGAGAGCGTTGTGGAGGCTATCTGTACCTACCCTTCAGGTAGGATCCGTGGTGGACGATCCAGGAGCTGCGCCAACTGTACCTACCCTTCAGGTAGGATCCGAGGAGGACGACCCAGGAGCCGCTTCCGTTCTTCCAGCTGCTGTACTTTGTTCAGTTGTAGTTTTACTTTCATTTGGGTTTGTATTCTGGCCCATTTACCTTTCATCACTTCTCTTTGTACTTAGTGTTTTACTTCTGCTTGTACTCTGTGGTGTTTTGTTTACTTTTATAAAGGAAATTCCTTCCCAGTTATCAGGATTTATGTCTTTGGTGATAGTCGCCAGCCCCTGTCCTATGTAAGGCGGGCTTGGGGTAGTCACGGCACGTGCCCTGAGGACGGGTCGTGACATTCATGTTGAATACGCTATAGAACAAAATGTTATTATTTTAAAAATCTTAGGGTGTTACATTAAAAGGAATATATTTTTAATTTATTACTTCTATTTTATTTTTTAATGGATTATTTTTACTACAAAAAAATCATTAAGGATGAATCGATGGTCTTTTATCATCTATTATCGATAATGGATTATACCTTATTTTTAGATCATTCACTTTCTTATAATCATGTTCTCTATCACTATCTATTATTCACTGAACATTATTTTTATCCTTCATGCCTATATTTTTTATATCATTGATTAATTTTGAATCATATCTATAACTTTTATATTGTCTTAACCGTATATAATTTCTATATCGATGTTAGTTGAAGGAATATTATTAAGAGAGTTATTTCATTTAATTTGGAAATATTGATGTTTTTTATTATTGATTCAATATAGATAATTATTTAATTATAATATATTTTGAGAATGAATTGTATTTATCATTCAAAATACGTTAAATTCAAATGAATTGTAAGTGACGGGTGGACTATGGTTATAGATAGCCCCTCGATGCATCAACTTGTCTTACGAGACAAAATAAGTGGCCATATAAGATGTGTATTTTGTTTACAACTTCCCATTTATTTGGAATATTTTATTGGTTAAAATTAATTTATGATAAGATTCATGATAATTTTAATTAGGCCTTGATAAATAGATGATGAATTTCATGATTTATTAATTTCCTTTATTATGAATTTAGTTTTCATTATCCATGTGATTTATATATTGGTATTAGCCATGGTTATACTTTGAAAACAAGTTATTGATTTAATTTTCATGTGTTTTGATTATATACTCTTCCATATTTATTATTTATTACCTATTCATAATATCTTCTGTTGTATGATTTCCCTTAATGGTCATTTTATCTCTTCCTTTGTTTTTTTCTAGGATATGAAGAAGAAATATTTGATTGATCATAAAGGATAAAATAATTTGTTCATGCTATGTTTTATTTTTATAATGTAATATTGAAATAATGTATGTATCTAGTCTCTTAACAATGTTAAACTAATCGATCCTTCATGGTCTGATCTAATCTATTATGTACTAATGTAATAAGTAAGCAACAACTATGGGTTAATGGATTCAGCGTGCAATAGTTGGTATCAAAGGAATTTTAGTAGGACCCTTGAGAACTAGATTTTGGATTAACATGGATAAAATTAGCATTATGATAATTATTTAGATTATTTAAGATCTTTTCAAGAATTTTTATTCCATAGATCAATATTCTTGATGAATTTCGGCTAACTGAGTGAGTTCTATTGTTTAAGGTTGGGTCCTAGAGGAAAGAAGGGAATCAACACCCATGGTCACTGTAGGGATTACCCTGATAACTTTTTTATTGTATTTATTAATGATATAATAAGATACAATAAGGATTATGAAGAGTATGGGAATCACTTGGGAATAAACCTTGAAGATTTTATAAGAAAATAAGTTATATAAGAAATTTAGTAGGTGTGAATGATGATTTCTAGAAGTTTATTTTCTTGTAAATATTATCTCTAGGGATGGAATATCTATTGAACTTTCTAAGATAAAATTAAATCAACGAATAACCCTTGTGGGTGAATATAACCTTTATGTATTTGAATTCATGGTAATTATGGTTAATTTTGAGAACATGTGATTATGATATAGTGGTATTTATCAATGGTAGTTTTTCACGAGGATTGAGAGAAAACATCTAAGTATTATTCTAATAATATTTGGTTGTATAGGAAATTTAGAAAATGTGAATTTTAGAAACATATGTTGAATGGTATTAATCTCCCTTAAAAGTGATTTTTATGATAATGTGATATTTTCATAAACATTTATTTAAAATGTAAAAATGACCTCTAAGGTTATTATTTAATATGACAAGGTGGTCCTTGGATAATTTTACTTAATTTTTTTTGGAAAAAAAATCCTATTTTGTAATATAAGGCATATACATATTTGTGTATGCATAAGTAATAAAGGTTTTTTGGGGATAAAAGAGACTGACTTGATTTTGGAATAATAAGCGATCAAAACTTTCAAATTTTTGGGTTTAAATTTAATAAACAATATTTTAGGAGCTGTAAGTTCATATGTGGTTAATATTGAGATTTTGGAGATTAATTTTTATAAAGGTTTATTCATATTTTTCATTATTTTAACTTGTACTAACCATTTTGGTTTTAGAAATGAGAAATAATTTTTCATATTTTCCTCAATTAAAACTTGATTTTGCACTTCAGGAATGGAAAATTCATCAATATCATGATGATTCAAATAAAATGATGAAATCATGCTTATAGAATGGGAATAATTCATATAATTATATATTATCATATTTTTATACCATATATAAAAGAATTTATCAAACTCAACAAAACTAAAGATAAATCTCTTGAGTCTTATGTAGAAAGTAACACTCAACTACCAAGGTACATTTTTAAAAAATCATTTTCATGTATGAGTCTTATATAGGTACATGCATAATAAGTTTCATGGTCATAAACTCTAAATTAATGTTCACGATAAAATCTATATTTTATTTTACTACTATGTTATATTCAGTTTGGAAATGAATAATTAAAACTACGAGGAAAACATTTTTTAAGGAGGGTAGAATGTAATACCCCAAGATTTAAGTTTATATATATATTTTTTAAATCAAACTATTTTCGATAACATGTAGCACACGTAACCCCAAGCTTAATCAAACAATGAGACAATATTACTTAAATATGGTTGTTATAACCTAATTATAGTGTTATAGGGTATGAATAAGAATAATGAAATTATGTAAAATATATATATAGATTTTATATAATTAAAATGTATTAATTAATTAATAAAAAATAAGTACTCAATTTTATGTAAACCCTTTTTATGCCTCAGAATACATTTTATTTATAAATGGGTTTTATTGTATTTTATGTGTGGATATTATAATTATTTACCACAAATTTTAGAAATTTTATTTGAAAAAAATAGAATCAATTTTTAAAGTTGAATTTCATAATAAGCTTAGGATGTTATTTTTATTTTTCTAAAGATATTGATTTTTTAGTGAATAGTGAAAATGCTGATTTTTTAAAAACTATCTTTTATTTTATTTAAATAAAGTAATTTAAAAGTCTAATTATATTATGAATTTGGTTTTAAATTAATATAAGCTTCATTTTATTAACAATAATCTATATAATTTTATAGAAATAAATATTATATTTGATTTTGGTATAAGTTCATTTTTATGCTTAAAAAATAATTTTCTATAAAAAAAATCCATTATAATTTGTGCATTTATATTAAAATTGATTTCTTCCAATTATATATATTTAGTCATGGAAATTTGGATTCCATATTTGGAATCATGATGTTCAAATTTTTTAAATATGCCCCTTTTATTTTTGTTCATTATGAATAGTAATTGTGGACAATATTTTTCACCTTGGTGAGGGTAAAACAGGGTTAAAACTATGAGATAAGTCTAGAAAATCTCCCTAAAACTCATTTTTATTTTATTGGATAAATATTTTTCAACCAAAACCATAAAATATTCCAAAAAAAATCAATTTATTTCCATTTTCCTTTGATTATAACATTTATATTATTTTAAGCAATAAATAAATACAAAATGGCACTCTCTTTCTTTTTATATCTATGATATATTATAATTGGGATAAAATGAAGTTATGAAATAATATAAATTTTTATATTGAAAATAAATTCATTTTTTTATAATTTTTAAATATTTTTAATTTTTAGTGATGATATAATTACCTTAAATTCTTATGCAACGCCAATGTAGAGCTTGTGCAAGTAATAGAAAAATCAAGATAAATGATTTTAAATATAATAAAATCAGTATTTTTTAGATTAATTGTGGTATTATAATAATTTAACACATAATGATGAATTATAATTAATTTTTAATGTGTTTATATTAAAATTACATTGTTATCTTGAGGTATTTGAAGTCAAATTAAATGAATATTTTCCAAAATGACTTTAATGATATTTTATGATATAAAATATTTTATTAAATGATTTAAAAATTTAAAAAAAATTGAAATAGAAAATTTGGATGTGATATGTTTTAAAATATCACCCATGAGTCATTTTTGATCCAATTATCACCTTATAAGTAAATTTATGACCCTTAAAGGATAAAAATGTGTTCTCATGGTTAAGGTTAAAAATAGATAGTAGGGGGGGTTAAACTGGTAAATAAGTTTTAAAATGAAATTTAAACATGTAATAATTTTATTGGTTTAAGGTATTTAGAACTTATAATGTCCTAACTTATATATTATGTCCATTTTTTCCACTTTATATGATTATGATATATATTATATTTAAATATTTTAAGCAATTACAATAGTATCCTTTCCTTCACTTAAAAGGGAACTACTTATCCTCTCTTATTCACACCTATTCGGTAAACTTATCTCAACCAAGACCTACCCAAATCCCTTACCAACCTTCCTATTCATTAAATATAATCAATGGTATCATCAATTGAAGAACCTATAAGACATAAGGTGTAATCCAAAGATAATTTTCCAAATAAGAGGTATAACTCATAACCGAGTGTTTTCATTTTATATCTTGTTTACATTATTCAAAAATTCTATCATCATGGACATATAATAACATTAATACCTTTCATATACTTAAATGTTATTATTCTAGAGTCAAAACCCTTATTCACCTCTTTTTAATCCTATAGAAAATGAAAACATTGCTTGAGCACATGTATGGCCTACTATCTCAATGTAGCGGTGAATTTTTTTTTTCATCACCATTTTTGTAAGATGGTTATAAAGGTGGAATTAATTAATATATATTATATTTATGGAATTATTTTTATTCTATACATAAATTATATTTTCTACCTTCTTACCTTTCCATTCGTTAGAAAATGATGATGTTGTTCATGTATAGGTGTGAACTGCCACCTTTACAAAGCGATGCAATTTATTTTTCTATTACCATCATGAAAAGATTATTATAAAATTTTATATAATGAATAAAAATTGTAAATATGAAATTATTAATATACTATAAATTATGGGACCATTTCATAACTTCTTTAAACCATAGATAATATGCCAAAGTAATTTTAGAGAAATTGATCGAACAACCTTAAGTGGTTGATGTAAGCAACAACTATTCAATGAATAAATTTTAAATGATTATAAAAAACCATAAAAATGGAATATAGATGAAAAAATTTCATAATAATGTATTTAATGAATTTAAATTCATTATACATTAAGATCAAACATAGGTGACTAAGAAGAGACCAAATATAAGGTTAATTTTGACTCATTTCCACTTCAATGTGACTTATTTTATATTATGCACTTAATTTCTATGATATAGAATAAATACTTACACTTTGAAATGATATATAATGAATTAATCATAATTCATTACATTCAATTTTTTAAATTCATGTTTACTCTTTTAAAGGGTTTTGATTCAAAATTTATCAAAGTGGTAAGGGATTTCTTTTACAACCTCATTTTATTTCAAGATTTTTATGTATAAATTTTCTTTGGGGAAATTATATGATACTAATATCTTAAAACTCATATATATTCTTCTCATCTAGTTATTTTTTGGGTTTATATTTTTATATACCATTTATTTTCTTTTTGGCTCAAGAATCATCAAGTGAGATATAATTAAGGGAATTTCTTTTAATGAAATTTATATTTTAAGGTTTTCCTTCCAAAATATTTTTATTTCATATCAAGGTTATTTAAAATGTTTTCAAGGGTATTATTATTTAAAATAAAATTATTATTTTAAGAAATTTTCAACCATATTTAAACATATTTATAATGTTTTAAAAATAATCATCTTATTATTTTACAAACGAGTTACTTTTGGAATTTTTACCAAAAGAGTAAAAAGAATATTTGTTTTAAAGTTTATCACATGAATGGAATTTCCCACCATCATGATTGTTCATTTAATCAAATATTCCTTTAAAATTTTATAATTTTATGTTAAAATAAAATATTTTTCTCAATATTTTTTTTAATTTTTATTTATATTGATATCAAAATAAAATTGTATCATTTTATTAAAGGAATAAAAATAGTTTCTAGAAATGATTTATAACTTCTTTCTTAAATGAAGATACAAAGATGTTTTTTTATTTTTCTTATTCTATTTTATTTTACAAAGGATTATTTTACTAGAAAACCTTCATTTTTAATGAATCAATAGTTTTCTATCATCCTTTATTAATAATGGAAAGTAACTTATTTTGATATCATTCAATTTCTTTTGATCATGTTATCAATCAATCTATATTATTCATTATACATTATTTTTCTCCTTAATGTCCATATTTTTAATATCATAGATGAATTAAAAATCATTTATATTACTCTAATGTTTTCTTAATCATATAAAATTTCTATATATAGTATCATTTGATGGAAGCTTATTAATAAAGTTGTTTCATTTACTATGAAAATATTGATGTTTCATATTCTTGATTCAATGTGGATAATTTTTGGCTTATAAGGAATTTTGAGAATGAAATATTTTGATAATTCAAAATATGAGGAATTTAGAGGATGTGCATATGATGGGAGGGTCCTGGTTATAGATACCCCTAGATGCATCAATGGGTCTCATGAGATAAAATAGGTGGCTACATTAGATGGGTATTTGGTTTACACCAACCCATTTATTAAGAATTATGTCTTGGTTGATAGAACTTGAAAGTAAAATTTAGGAAAACACAGCTAGCCTTGATGGAAATATCATAAATCTTTGGATTTATTAATTTCCTTTATTGAGAATTTGGTTTTCATTATCCATGTAATTTCTATGTTGATATTATCTATGTAATGTATATGTTGAAATTATCTATGTATGTACTTTAATCTCAATTTATTGATTTAATTTGCATGTATTGTGATTACCCACTCTTCTATATTTATTATAACTTATCTATTCATGATATCTTATATTTTACACTTTCTCTAATAGAGTATTTTAGCTCACCCTTTGTTTTTCTACTTTCCCCAAGATATAAAGAAGGAATCTTTGAATGATATTCAAGGATGAAATAATTTTTAAATGCTATGTTTTATTATTCCAATGTAATATCGAAATAATATATGTATCTAGTCTCTCAACACTAATGAACTGATCAACCCTTTATGGTGCGATGCCTTTTATATTTTAACAATATATTATGTAATCATCATCTCTAAGTTAATAAAGTAAGAGTTCTATAGATTACACTTTGCTTATTAATATTTCGATGAGGATATGTTTCTTGAGTTTTGTGGATGATGATAATTTTTAATGATTTCTTGGCCAGGGGTGGAGTGAGCATACATAATGTTATAAATCTATTCTTGAGGTATTTGGTCCTTGATATTAATATTTTGTTTGTTCATGCTTATATTTTATGGATTATAAGCATATGTAAGTAGGTATGAGTAACCCAAGATAGAATTGTGGTTGGGTTCAATTTTGTGAGGTGAGGCTAGGGAGTTTTGTTAGACTCTCAATGAATTATTAATTGTTATGTGTTCATTAACTAGCTTTTAAAGGTCATGAAGTCTTGATAAAGTGATGATAAATTTAGTAAATGGATCCATTAGGGGGTGTTCTTATCCATAAAATGATATTTTAATCCTTTTTTATCATCGTTGAGTGTTCCTTGGATATGTGTTAGGTCCACTAGGTCGAATACCCTGAGGGGGGGAGTGAATTAGGGTATGGAAAATTAAAATTGTTTCTCATTCGGATCTTGTTTTGTTGTTAGACAAAACTCAATTATCTATTCCTCTCGTAGCAATATAGGAACAGACATGAAATCATGCACATGACTCAACAATTTTTACTTGGTTCACCCTCACTGGGCTACACGCAAGGAGTATACAACGGCAGTGTGCCGATGTACCAAATTCACTAAGGCTCACACCCAATAATGTATACAAAGTTTGTGCTAAATCTTCTATGCCCAGGCTCACTGCCTTTACGAGGTTTACGGTCTGCTCATTGCATTCCCAAGGGTCACTCTCTATGCCTTTTTCTCTGGCTCACTGCTGGTGGAAAGGTCCTCCGTCTTTCTCTTCCTTCACTCACTGCTCTTAGAAAGAAATCCACTCAAAGTTTATCGACTTGTAGGTCAAACACAATTTATAGACATGTAGTGTAACACCCCGAGATTTTATAAGAAATATTATTTTTAATTTCATTGATGTCTTGTGTTGTAAGATACACCAAAATTAACTTTCTATATATGCAACACTGTATTATCTTGCATTATACGCAAACACTGTTCTTGTCTTTTGTTGCACGCAAGAGCGACCTTCCTCAACAGTGTGTGTTGTACGCAATATCGAGTTTCACTAAACAACGATATATTGTTATAAAATTTTTATGAACTAGCCATTATAAATATTATTAACCAAATTTTAAATTTTATAAAATTATAATTCATCTTACACATTATCTAGAACATGGTATTAGAACAAAATAAAATTTTCGGGTAAAATAAGTATTTTTCAAAAAATGCGGTTTTGCCGCCTTTTGATGGAGAACCCACTTTAAATATAGTTTTTGACACTTTTAAAAGTTAAATTTGACAAAATAAACTTATTAATTTCAATAACGATATAAAAATTAACTTTGTATAATTTTTTTAATATTTTTCTCTTAGCTTTCATATTTTGATGAATAGTAAAAATACGCTAAATTTTAATTAAAAACAACTTTTTTCATCAAGATAATTTATATGGTTAAATTATAATATTGAATGGTTTTAAAGTATACATAGAATATATTTTTACCATTTAATATTATGTATGTCATTATCATTAATTTTACATTGAATTCGTAGGTAAAAACATTTTAATATTTTGCAATGTTTTAACTTTTAAAACTCGTTTTCTCAACAGCGGGATTAATTTTATATTAAATAATGCCACTTATGTGTATTGAATTTGGAAAAATTGATTCCATATTTGGAATCCGTAGGTCCAAATTATGTTAATAGACTACTTTTTATTTTTAGGCATTATGACGAGTAACTACAGTAAATTTTATTTACCCTAGTTAAAGGTAAATCAGGTAATTAAGGGTAAATATTATATTATAAAATTACCCTAACACTTGTCTTAATATAATTAGATGATTATATTTTTCCCTAAATCATACTTGGGTCTAAATTGAATCTTTTGGAACCCACTTGGATGTGATTAAGACCTTTAATTTATTTTATTTAAAGAAAGTGAAATATGTCTCACTCAAACTTTAATAATTAAAGTATTTTTAATATAAGGTTATATAGAATATAAATTCAATTATAAATACTTATTTGAAATATAATTTTTTTTATTTTCTATGGTAATTTATTTGTGATTTTTAATAAATATTTAATTACCTTAATAGCTTATACATTAATGATGAAGAAATTATTTATTTAGTGAAAAATCAATAATATAGTTTTTATTAAAATAATAATACCCATCCAAAGGCCCAAAAACCTGACCAAAACTTATTGGTAGAGTAAATATATAACCTATTAATCCAAGGGTTGACTTGTAAACCATTTTGAGACTTATAAAACAGATTATGACATTTATATTATTTTATTTTAAATAATGTCAAAGTTGTCACCTTCATAATTTATTAAACATATCATTTTCAAAGTTTGGTGTTTTAGAAGATAAATTCGACTAAAAGTATTATTATGAAATATATTATATTTATATTCATCATAGTATTTTTATTTTTATTTTTTATGAAAAAATAAGTATATTAAATAATTATACAAAAATGTCATAGTAATTATTTTATTAAGAAAATATCAAATAAATGGTTTTAAAAATATTAAAATAAATACTATATAAACTGATTAATGTGCTAAAATAATTTTATATATTAATATTACATGATAGGAATCTATTAAATATTTTGGTTTGAATATATCCTCAATGTGGATTTTATTTAAATTCAAATAAATGAATAGTGTCAAAATTGACACTATTGATATTTTATAAAAATAACATATTATTAAATTGTTTAAAAATCAAAAAAAATATTTAAAAATTAAAAATTAAAAATTATATGGTCTAAAATGTAATAATTTATCTAATTATGGATAATTCGCAACACATAAGTAAGTATTTATAAAAATTTAAAATTTAGAATTTTATTACCACAAATAAAATTAAATAGATTAAATAAGGATAAATCAAAATGATAAGATTTAAAATAAATTCCAAACATGTATAAATTTTATTGGTTGATGATATTACAACCCTATATCATCTCATCTTCAACTTTGAGTCATTTTAGAGGTTTTTATGTGGGTTTTGAGTTTATTATAAATTAATATTTTTGGAGGTTACCAAAAGTGCCCCACTACTCTCTTATAAAAGGGCACCTCCTCCCTCTTCTCTTCACTCCATTTTAAGCCTTAAATCTCAGAAAAACCCTAACAATTCCTCTTCTCAAGATCTTTAGTTATATTATAGAGGTTCTAGTCTTCTCAGAAGACTAACTCTAGTGCCCTAAGAAGAAGTTTAAAAGAGGCATGTCGAGGAAGAGGTAATCTCTTCTACCGATTTTTCCAAGTTTATTTCTTATTATACTTACTATTATTTAGTTGTTTCAATATAAAGTAATGAAATAAGTATCACTAATATACTGATATGTTATTATAAATATGAAATAATCCTATTTCACCTTATATCCATCCTACGAAAAATGAAATCACCGTGTGTGCGTACGTACGGCTTACCGTCTCCACGTTGTGGTATAATCTGTTTTTCCACCACCACCATACTTAAAAGGATATAATTGGTGGAGTAATAACTATATATTATTATTATAACATAATAATGATTCTGAGATATTATACCATTCACTCCAATTCCATTCAACAATTATTGGAACAATATCATCGCTCGTGCATACGTACGGATTACCGTCTCGACGACGTGATGAGATTCATTCTTCATGTTAACCATTCTAGAATGATTATAAAGTATATATAATAAATAATCATGAAATATATGACATAATAAATATATTTTATTTATTTATATGTTATTTACTTACTTCTATTCAATTTAATAAGGAAACGAAAACAACATTCATGCGTACGTACGACCTACAGTCTCCATGAATGGTGTATTTCATTCCATTTATCTGTCTATTATATTATGAATATATATTATATATAAATCATGTTTTACATTCTAGAAGTAATTAATCATGATCTAAGTAATCATATGAATAATTACAAGTCAAAACACGGATGATAAATGAGATGATTTTACCCAAAATGCTGCTTTAACATGGAATTGACAAATGAACAGGTAATATAAAGTCGTAAGTGAATCATATATGATATCATAAATATTATTATGGTTCTATTACAAGTTAATAATATGTTTAAACCCACTATATAGGAGTCTCAGATACATACATATGAAATTGGACATAAGGTAATGGAAAATCTCACAATCTCATTTTTATCCGAGATTGTTTATAATTCAATATTTACTGGGACATATTTATCATACACATCCATGTTTCATCATTATGTAATATTATTTATATCCTCATACAATTTTTTAAATCAAATTTTACCAATTGGTGAATGTTTAGTAAAATATATGAAATAAATCTTTTTTTGTTTTCAATATGAGATACTTTTTTACTTTTCCAGCCATAGTATGAGAGAAATGTTTTTTACCTTATACAACATGAAGGGATTTTTACGGTTTCATAACGCCTAATTTCCATGAAACTTAATCTACACGATTTCATGATTATCTTCAACAAAATCCTTTTCTTTTAAAATTTCATGGCATTTTGATAAAAGAAAATGATTTTGAAGAAGAAATGATATTTTCATCAAGAATTCATTTCAAGTGTTTTATCGAAACTCTTTTCCATCTAAGATGAAATTATTTAGTATGTTTATGTTTCAAGTATAATTTCTCTATTATTTACATGGTTTTATTTTTCTTATGATGTAATGATATCCATTTGTTTTATATGGATTATGTTATGATGGGATGATGTTTATGAAACCCATATTATTCTTTGAGTTATGATGAATGATTTATGTTTATTTTTTGGCACATGAAAGAATGATTTCCCTATGAAATGGGTGGGACCTATACCTCCCTCCAATGAATTTGGTAAATATTATATCTCATGAGATAAACATGTCTGGAATGGCATGTAAATCCAGTTCAGTAATACAGGGCTGGAACGACAAGAAAACCCGATTCCGTAATGGAATTTGTCCACTATGATGGTCTTGGCAGCAATGCCTCACCTACTATGGAAATCATATCATGTTCTTAATGGTTTTCCATAGTTACATGTTTTATTCCCATGATATTTTATCAGGATTAATGTTCCTTTTTTATCAATGCCTTTGTACTGCCAAGATTTGTGTCATTACTCATGTTTTATGTTCATGTTTTTTACGTTCAAATGTTTATGGATTGTTTTATGTTCTCCATGTTTACCCTTACTGAGCATTTTAGATCACCCTTTTTATGTTTTCTTTTCCTCAAGATATAAAGAAAGGTTTTAGGTAAGAAAACAAAAGGGTAATATCTTTATGGGAGATGTTGAAAATATTTCACAGTGATTAGAAGATTATGTTCCTAGTTTCCAATGAAACTAAACTAATACGGTCTTTGGGCATCTATTTTTGTTAAGTAATAAGTATTCTGAAAAAGTAATGTAATGTCCATGTACGTCAAGCTTTGGGTCTCTATAGTTGGTATCAGAGCGAAGGTTTAGTCAAACTTTGGAAACTAGGATGTGAAAACTTTAGTGAGATTCCTAGAGATATTTCTAAGGTATGTCTAGGGATGTCCCTAAGGTTAAGTATAAGTATAGGTTATAGTTCTAGAATTATGGTAATGATATTAGAATTAAACCTAAGATATTAGATATTGAAGGTACTCCACCTTTATTATGTTGTTTTCCTAGCATGATTTTTTCCTCTCACACTATTCTTTTTTGGGTTTTAGAAAATCACTGGAAACAGGAAGATTCATGTTAATGGAGAATATGATAGACAATGTAATGATATTATTCATGAGAAACCAAATGAAATGGGATTTTGAAAGTGAAACATCATTATTATGCCTAATCAGCAATCTCATAACATGATTAATAATCTAAACTTTGGTAAGTTTCATGAATCGGATAATAAGATAAATATGGATTTTAATGATGATCATAGAGGAGATAATGTTCAATTTACCTCATGTAAATATTATGGGAAGAGGCATCAAGGAGAATGTTTCAAAGGAATTAGAAGATTCTTTGGGTGTAAAAAATAAGGACACAAAGCTAGTAATTGCAAAGTAAAAGGTTCAGTTAACACAATGGACAAGGATAATGGTATTACTAAGACATAAACAATGGTTAAATGTTTTAAATGTGGAATGTACGGGCATTATGAAAACCAATTCCCCAAGGGAAAATCTCATAAAGAGAATCAGCATGGTCGTATGAGTAGTATTTATGTTGATGATGATAAAGAGACTAAAAATGATATACGAGATGAAAGAAGTGTTGAGGAATAAAATGAAGAAGCTCGATGCATGATTTAAGTAGGTAGTAGAATGATTTCATGTTAATCAAGAATAATGTATGGTACTATGGAATAAGGAAAAATATAAGGATTGTTACACTATTTTTTTTCCTTCAGTATTTGAAAGTATATGTTGAATGGTACCAGTAACCATGAAAAGTGATTAAAATATTTTTTAAAATCATATGATATGTGAATAATCAAGGGATAAGGAGATAATGAAATTTATGATAGTATTACTTACCTCATGACTGATATAAGGAAAAAGTGATATCATGGTTTGAGTATATAGAAATTTTGGGATTTTGGTACGTGGAAAGAGTTAACTTTTGACAAAATTCATGTTTTCACAAAGATTCTACGATAATTCATGATTCAATAGAATACATGATTAAGGAATTCACATGTTTGGAATGTGACCAACACGATATATCTTATGATATATGGGGGATAAATGATGGTATTCAAGGCTTGGTATATGACCTTTCTAGTAATCATTTTCTTTATACTATGATATTGGACAGAAGTATTTTGGATAATCCTAGAGATTGGAATGGATTAAGTTAGACAAAAAATAGTACTATTTAAGGCTAGAACTTTTTGATTTTATTTCTGGAATATTATAATAGTATTGTTTTAGAAAAAGGACAACCCGTAGGATGGGCGACAACCCATCGCGTCGGACAAGGTTGCGGGAATCAAACCCTTAACCGAAGTGTGACAGGCCTTTATCACCTACCATTGGCCTACAGGAAGTCCCTGGTTTCTAGAAATTTGTTTTATTTTATTAAGTGGTGTGATATATGAAGTATAAGTCCATTTTTAGAACCATATATGATTAACCTCACCATAAATTGACTTATGTATATTTAATATCTTGTGCTAACCTTTTTGTGATAAAGACATATGGAATGACCTATAATTCTATCACATGATCTGCTAACACTTCATGAATGACAAATTCAACTTCATTTATTTAAGATATAAAGTGTAAATTGTTCAAGGAATGACCAATGATGAGATTCTACCAAAATCAATTAAGTATTTCTACTAATTCAAATTCTTCAACTTTAGGGAAATAATCTTGAAAACCAAAATTGTTGTCCTAGTGTCCTCATATCTGATGAATCAGATGGTACCTTATATCATCACAAATTTATGGCTTTATGATTGTTTTCTTTTTCATAGCCATGTTATCTACCACTCTTCATCAGAACATGATGGTTAGATTTCTCTTCCATATACATATTTTCACCTATATTATCCTATGTGGAAACCCAGTGCTCAGTTACTTTGAGTGACCGTTATGTTTCTAACTTTACTTTTTAAAATTATGTTTTAGTATTCATTTTTACAATGTGGGTTTCTATGAAAGAAACTTTAAAGTAGTAAATGATTTATAACCCCGACGGATTTCAGGGCGGAATTCATTTTAAGGGGGGTAGAATATAACACCCCGAGATTTTATGAGAAATATTATTTTTAATTTCATTGATGTCTTGTGTTGTAATCTACACCAAAATTAACTTGTGCTATAAAAAACACCATATTAGCTTGTATTATAGGCAAACATTATTCTTGGCTTGTGTTGCACGCAAGAGAGACCTTCCTCAATAGCGTGTGTTGTACGCAATACCAAGTTTCACTAAACAACGATATATTGTTATAATATTATTTTGAACTAGACGTTATGAATAGTATTAAACACATTTTTAATTTTATAACATTATCATTCATCTTACACATTATCAAGAACATGGTATGAGAACAAAATAAATTTTTCGGGTAAAATAAGTATTTTTCAAAAAATGCAGTTTTGCCGCCTGTTGATGGCACATCCACTTTAAATCTAGTTTTTGACATGTTTATAAGTTCAATTTGACAAAATAAACTTATTAATTATAATAATGATATAAAAATTAACTTTGGATAATTTTTTAATATGTTTCTGTTCACTTTCATATTTTAATGAATAGTAAAAATACGCTAAGTTTTAATTAAAAACAAGTTTTTTCATCAAGATAATTTATATAGTTAATTTATAATATGGAATGGTTTTAAAGTATAAATAGAATATATTTTTACCATTTAATATTATATATGTTGTTATCATTAATTTTACATTGAATTCATAGGTAAAAACATTTCAATCTTTTGCAATGTTTTAACTTTTAAAACTCGTTTTATCAATAGTGGGATTAATTTTAAATTAAATATTGCCACTTCTGTGTATTGAATTTGGAAAAATGGATTCCATATTTTGGAATCAGTAGGTCCAAATTATGTTAATAGACTACTTTTTATTTTTAGGCATTACGAATAGTAACCACGGTAAATTTTATTTACCATAGTTAAAAGTAAATCGGGTAATTAAGGGTAAATATTATATTATAAAATTAACCAAAAACTTGTCTTAATATAATTGGATGATTATATTTTTTCATAAATCATACTTGGGTCAAAATTGAATCTTTTTTAACCCAATTCGATGTGATTAAGACCTTTAATTTATTTTATTTAAAGAAAGTGAAATATGTCTCACTCAAACTTTAATAATTAAATTATTTTTAATATACATTTATACAAAATATAAATTCAATAATAAATACTCATTTGAAAGATAATTTTTTTTATTTGTTATGGTAATTTATTTTTAATTTTTAATAAATATATAATTACCTTAATATCTTATGCATTAATGATGCATAAATTATTTATTTAGTAAAAAATCAATAATATAGTTTTTATTAAAATAATAATACCCATCAAAAGGCCCAAAAACCTGAAAAAAACTTATTGGTAGATTATATATATACCCTAAGAATACAGGGGTCGACTTGGGGACCCTTTGGAGACTTATAAAATAGATTATGACATTTATATTATTTTATTTTAAATGATGTCAAAGTAGTCACCTTCCTAATTTAATAAACATATCATTTTCAAAGTTAGGTTTTTTTGAATATAAATTCAACTAAAAGTATTATTATGAAATATATTAGATTTATCTTCGTCATATTATTTTTATTTTTATTTTTTATTCAAAAATAAGTATATTAAATAATTATACAAAAATGTTTTAATAATTATTTTATTAAGAAAAATATCAAATAACTGGTTTTAAAAATATTAAAATAAATATTATATGAACTAATTAATGTTCTAAAAGAATTTTATAGATGAATATTACATATTATGAATCTATTAAATATTTTTTTTGAATATATCCTCTGTGTGGATTTTATTTAAATTCAAATAAACGAATAGTGTCAAAATTGACACTATTGATATTTTATAAAAATAACATATTATTAAATTGTTTAAAAATCACAAAAATATTTAAAAATTACAAATATAAAATTATATGGTCTAAAATGTCACAATTTATCTAATTATGGACAATTAACAACACATAAGCAAGTATTTATAATAATTTAAAATTTAGAATATTATTACAACCAATACAATTAAACATATTAAATAATGATAAATAAAAATGATAAGGTTTAAAATAAATTACAAACATGTCTAAATTTTATTGGTTGATGATATTAAAACTCTATCTCATCTCATCTTTGAATTTGAGTCATTTTAGAGGTTTTTATGTGGGTTTTGAGTTTATTATAAATTAATATTTTTGGAGGTTTCCAAAAGTGCCCCTATACTCTCTTATAAAAGGGCACCTCCTCCCTCTTCTCTTCACTCCATTTTAAGCCTTAAAACTCAGAAAAAACCTACAAATTCTTCTTCTAAATCTCTTTATTTCTATTATAGATGTTCTGGTCTTCTCCAAAGACCAACTCTAGTGCCCTAAGAGGATGTTTAAAAGAGGCATGTCGAGGAAGAGGTAATCTCTTCTACCGATTCTTTCAAGTTTCTTTCTTATTATACTTCCTCTTATTTAGTTGTTTCATTATAAAGTAATAAAATCAGTATCAATAATATACTGATATGTTATTATAAATATGAAACAGACCTATTTCACCTTATATCCATCCTACGAAAAATGAAATCCTCACGTGTGCGTACGTACAACTTACCGTCTCCACGCTGTGGTATAATATGTTTTTCCACCACCACCATAATTTGATGGATATAATTGTGGGAATAATAACTATATATAATTATTATAAAATCATACTGATTTTAAGATATTATATCATTCACTCCAATTCCAATCAATAATTTTGGGAATGATATCATCGCTCGTGCGTACGTATGGATTACCGTCTCCACGACGCGATGAGATTCATTTCTCCATGTTAACCATTCTAAAATGATTATAAAGTATATATAATAAATAATCATGACATATATAACATAATAATGATACTGTATTTATGTATATGTTATTTACTTACTTCCATTCAATTTAATAAGGAAATGAAAACAATGTTCATGCTTACGTACGGCCTACCGTCTCCATGAACGGTGTATTTCATTCCATTTATCAATCTATTATATTCTCAATATACATTATATATAAATAATGTTTTACATTCTGAAAGTAATTAATCATGATCTAATTAATCATATGGATAATTACAAGTCAAAACACGGACAATAAATGAAACAATTTTACCCAAAACGTTGCTTTAACATGGAATTGAAAAATGAACGGGTAATATAAAGTCGTAAGTGAATCATATATGATATCATAAATATTATTATGGTTCTGTTACAAGTTAATAATATGTTTAAACCCACTATATAGAAGTCTTAGATACATATAGATGAAATTGGACATAAGTTAAGGGAAAATATCATAATCTCATTTTTATCCGATATTGTTTATACTTTAGTATTTAATAGGGACTATTTATCATCCACATCCGTGTTTCCTCAATATGTAATATTATTTCTATACTCCTATAATTGTTTAAATACAATTTTACAAATTGGTTAATTTTTAGTAAAATATATGAAAGGAATCTTTTGTTGTTTTCAGTACGAGATACTTTTTGACTTTTCCGGCCATTGTATGAGAATAAAGTTTTTTTACCTTATACAGCATGAACAGATTTTTACGGTTTCATAACGCCTTATTTCCATGAAGATTACTCTACACAATTTCATGATTATTTTCAAAAAAAATCCTTTTCTTTTAAATTTCATGGCATTTTGAGAAAATAAAATGATTTTGAAGAAGAAATGATATTTTCCTCAAGAATTCATTTCAAGTGTTTTATCAAATATGTTTTCCATCTAAGATGAAACTATTTAGTATGTTTATGTTTCAAGTATAATTTCTATATTATTTACATGGTTTTATTTTTCTTATGATGGAATTATATCCATTTGTTTTATATGGATTATGTTATGATGGTATAATTTTTATGAAACCCATATTATTCTTTGGGTTATGATGAATGATTTATATTTATTTTGTGGCACATGAAATAATGATTTCATTATGAGATGGGTAGGACCTATATATCCCTCCAATGCATTGGGTAAAGATTTATATCTCATTAGATAAACATGGCTAGAACGACATGTAAATACAGTTCAGTAATACAGGGCTGGAAAGGCAAGTAAACTCAGTTCAGTATGGACTTTATCCACTATGATGGTCTTGGCAGCAATGCATCGGCTACTATGGAAATCATATCATGTGCTTAATGGTTTTCCACAGTTACATGTTTTATTACCATGCTATTTTATCATGATTAATGTTCCTTTGTGATCAATTCCTTATGTACTTCCAAGATTTATGTCATTACTCATGTTTTATGTTCATGTTTTTACGTTCAAAATTTTATGTGTTGTTTTATGTTCTCCATGTTTACCCTTACTGAACATTTGAGCTCACCCTCTTTATGTTTTCTTTTCCCCAAGATATAAATAAAGGTTTTAGGTAAGAAAAAAAGGGGAAGATCATTATGGGAGATGTTGAAGATCTTTCACCATGATTAGAAGAATATGTTCAGAGTTTCCAATGACACTAACCTAATACTGTATTTGGGCATCTATTTTTGTTATGTATTAAGTATTCCGAAAAATTAATGTAATGTCCATGTACGTCAAGCTTTGGGTCTCAACAGTTGGTATCATAGCGAATGTTTAGTCAACCTTTGGAAACTAGGACGCGAAAACTTTAGTTAGATCCCCAGAGATATTTCTAAGGTATGTATAGGGATGTCCCAAAGGTTAAGTATAAGTATAGGTTATAGTTATAGAATTACGGTAACGATCTTAGAATTAAACCTAAGATATTAGATATTGAAGGTACTCCCCCTTTATTATGTTGTTTTCCTAGAATGATTTTTTCCTCTCACACTATTCTTTTTTGGGTTTTAGAAAATGGATGGAAACATGAAGATTCATGTTAATGGAGAATATGATGGACAATGTAATTATATTCTTCATGAGCAAACAAATGAAATGGTATTTGGAAGTCAAAACATCATTATTATGACTAATCATCAATCTCATAACATGATTAATAATATAAACTTTGGTAAGTTTCCTGACTCGGCTAATAAGATAAAGATGGAGTTTCATGATAACCATAGAGGAGAGAAAGTTCAATTTCCCTCATGTAAATCTTATGGGAAGAGGCATCAAGGAGAATGTTTCAAAGGAACTGGAGGATGATTTGGGTGTGGAAAAGAAGGACACAAAGCTAGTAATTGCAAAGGAAAAGGTTCAGTTAACACAATGGAAAAGGATAATGGTATTACTAAGACATCAACAACAGTTAAATATTTTAAATGTGGAATGTATGGGCATTATGCAAACCAATGCCCTAAGGGAAAATCTCACGAAGAGAATCAGCATGGTTGTATGGGTAGTATTTATGTTGATGATGATGAAAAGACTACAAATGATATATGAGATGAAATAAGTTTTGAGGAATAAAATTACGATGCTCGATGCATGGTTTAAGAAGGTAGTAGAATGATTTCATGTTAATCAAGAATAATGTATAGTGATATGGAATAAATAAAAATATAAGGATTGTTACACTATTGTTTTTCCTTGAGTATTTCAAAGTATATATATAATGGTACCGATAACCCTGAAAAATGATTGAAATATTTTTGGAAAGAATATGATATGTGCATAATGAAGGGATACGAAGAAAATGAAATGTTTGATAGTATTAATGACCTCATGACTGGTTTAAGGAAAAACTGATATCATGGTTTGATTATAAAGAAGTTATTTTATTTTGGTACATGGAAAGAGTTAACTTTTGATAGTATTCATGTTTTCACAAAGATTCTACGATAATTCATGATTCAAGAGAATACATGATTAAGGAATTCACATTTTTGGAATGTGACCTAAAAGATATATCTTATGATATATGGGGGATAAATGATGGTATTCAATTATTGGTATATGACCTTTCTAGTAATCGTTTTCTTTATACTATGAGATTGGAAAGAAGTATTTTGGATAAGCTTAAAGTTTGGAATAGATTAAGTAAGACATAAAATAGTACTATTTAAGGCTATAACTTTTTGATTTTATTTATAGAATATTATAATAGTATTGTTTTAGAAAAGGGACAACCCATAGGATGGGCGACAACCTGTCACATCAGATAAGGTTGCAGGAATCGAACCCAGAACCGAAGTGCGACACGCCTTTATCGCCTACCACTGGCCTACAGGAAGTCCTTGGTTTCTAGAAATTAATTTTATTTTATTAAGTGGTGTGATATATGAATTATAAGTCCATTTCTCGAACCATATACGATTAACCTCACCATAAATGGACTTATGTATATTTAATATCTTGTGCTAACCTTTTTGTGATAAAGACAGATTGAATGACCAATCATTATATCACATGATCTGTTAACACTTCATGAATGACAAATTCAACTTCATTTCTTTAAGACATGAAGTGGAAATTGTTCAAGGAATGACCAATGATGAGATTTTACGAAAATTAAGCAAGTATTTCTTCTAATTCAAATTCTTCAACTTTAGGGAAATGATCTTGAAAACCAAAAGTGTTGTCCTAGTGTCCTCATATCCGATGAATCAGATGGTACCTTAGATCATCACAAATTTATAGCTTTATGATCACTGAATTTTTCATACCCATGTTCTCTACCACTCTTCATCAGAACATGATGGTTATATTTCTCTCCCATATCCATATTTTCACCTATATTCTCCTATGTGGAACCCCGGTGCTGAGTTACTTTGGGTGACCGTTATGTTTCTAACTTTCTTTTTTAAAATTATGTTTTAGTATTAATTTTTACAATCTGGGTTTCTATGAAATAAACTTTAAAGTAGTAAACGATTTATAACCCCGACGAATTTCGTGGGCGAAGTTCATTTTAAGGGGGGTAGAATGTAACACCCCGAGATTTTATGAGAAATATTATTTTTAATTTCATTGATGTTTTGTGTTGTACGCTAAACCAAAATTAACTTGTTCTATATGAAATACCATATAATCTTGTATTATACGCAAACACTATTCTTGGCTTGTGTTGTACGCAAGAGCGACCTTCCTCAATAACGTGTGTTGTACGCAATACCGAGTTTCACTAAATAACGAGATATTGTTATAATATTATTATGAACTAGCTGTTATGAATAGTATTAACCAAATTTTTAATTTTATAACATTATCATTCATCTTACACATTATCTAGAACATGGTATGAGACCAAAAAAAATTTTTCTGATAAAATAAGTATTTTTCAAAAAATGCAGTTTTGCCCCCTTTTGATGGCGCACCCAATTTAAATCTAGTTTTTGAAATGTTTATAAGTTCAATTTCACGAAATAAACTTATTCATTTAAATAAGGATATAAAAATTGACTTTGTATATTTTTTTAATATTTTTCGGTTAACTTTCATATTTTGATGAATAGTAAAAATACGCTAAATTTTAATTAAAAACAACTTTTTTCATCAAGATAATTTGTATGGCTAAATTATAATATTGATTGGTTTTAAAGTATAAATAGAATATATTTTTACCATTTAATATTATTTATTTCATTATCATTAATTTTACATTGAATTCATAGGTAAAAACATTTCAATCTTTTGCAATGTTTTAACTTTTAAAACCTGTTTTCTTAATAGAGGGATTAATTTTAAATTAAATACTGCCACTTTTGTGTATTGAATTTGGAAAAATGGATTAAATTTTTGGAATCATTAGGTCCAAATTATGTTAATAGACTACTTTTTATTTTTAGGCATTATGAATAGTAACTACTGTAAATTTTATTTACCGTAGTTAAAGGTAAATCAGGTAATTAAGGGTAAATATTATATTATAAAATTACCCTAACACTTTTCTTAATATAATTGGATGATTATATTTTTCCTTAAATCATACTTGGGTCAAAATGGAATATTTTGGAACCCACTTGGATGTGATTAAGACCTTTAATTTATTTTATTTAAAGAAAGTGAAATATGTCTCACTGAAACTTTAATAATTAAAGTGATTTTAATATAAGGTTATAAAAAATATAAATTCGATTATAAAAACTCATTTTAAAGCTAAATTTTTTTATTTGTTATGGTAATTTATTTGTAATTTTTAAGAAATATTTAATTACCTTAATATCTCAGACATTAATGATGCAGAAATTATTTATTTAGTGAAAAATCAATAATTTAGTTTTTATTAAAATAATAATACCCATCAAAAGGCCCAAAAACCTGACCAAAACTTATTGGTCGAGTATATCTATACCCTAAGAATCCAATGGTCTACTTGTGGACCATTTGAATCCTTATAAAATAGACTATGACATTTATATTATTTTATTTTAAAAGATGTCAAAGTTGTCACCTTCATAATTTAATAAACATATCATTTTCAAAGATGGATGTTTTAGAAGATAAATTAGACTAAAAGTATTCTTATGAAATATATTAGATTTATCATCATCATAGTATTTTTATTTTTAATTTTTTTGAAAAAATAAGTATATTAAATAATTATACAAAAATGTTGTAGTAATTATTTTATTAATAAATAATATCAAATAAATGGTTTGAAAAATATTAAAATAAATATTATATGACCAAATTAATGTGATACAATAATTTTATAGATGAATATTACATGTTTTGAATCTATTAAATATTTTGGTTCGAATATATCCTCTGTGTGGATTTTATTTAAATTCAAATAAATGAATAGTCTCAAAATTGACACTATTGATATTTTATAAAAATAACATATTATTAAATTGTTTAAAAATCACAAAAATATTTAAAAATTACAAATTGAGAATTATATTGTCTAAAATGTTATAATTTATCTAATTATAGACAATTCACAACACATTAGTAAGTATTTATAACAATTTAAAATTTAGAATATTATTACCAGAAATAAAATTAAATAGATTAAATAAGGATAAATCAAAATGATAAGGTTTAAAATAAATTCCAAACATGTATAAATTTTATTGGTTGATGATATTACAACCCTATATCATCTCACCTTAGAATTTGAGTCATTTTATAGGTTTTTATGTGGGTTTTGAGTTTATTATAAATTAATATTTTTGGAGGTTTCCAAAAGTGCCCCTCTACTCTCTTATAAAAGGGTACCTCCTCCCTATTCTCTTCACTACATTTTAAGCCTTAAAGCTTGGCCAAACCCTGAAAATTACTCTTTTAAATCTCTTTAGTTATATTAAAGAGGTTCTATTCTTCTCAAAAGACTAACTCTAGTGCCCTAAGAGGATGTTTAAAAGAGGCACGTCGAGGAAGAGGTAATCTCTTCTACCGATTCTTTCAAGTTTCTTTCTTCTTCTACTTCCTCTTATTTAGTTGTTTCATTATAAAGTAATAAAATAAGTATCACTAATATACCGATATTTTATTATAAATATGAAACAACCCTATTTAACCTTATATCCATCCTACAAAAAACGAAATCCCCGTGTGTGCGTACGTACGACTTACCGTCTCCACGCTGTGGTATAATCTGTTTTTCCACCACCACCATACTTGGATGGATATAATTGTGGGAATAATAACTATATATGATTATTATAAAATCATGCTAATTGTTATATATTATATCATCCACTCAAATTATATTCAATAATTATGGGAATGATATCATTGCTCATGCGTACGTACGGATTACCGTCTCCACGACGCGTTTAGACTCATTCTCCATGTTAACCATTATAGAATAATTATAAAGTATATATAATAAATAATAATGAAATATATTACAAAATGATGATACTGGATTTATGTATATGTTATTTACTTACTTCCATTCAATTTAATAAGGAAACGAAAACAACGTTCATGCGTACGTACGAGCTACCTTCTCCATGAACGGTGTATTTCATTCCATTTATCGATCTATTATATTCTGAATATATATTATATATAAATCATGTTTTACATTCTGGAAGCAAGTAATCATGATCTAAGTAATCATATGAATAATTACAAGTCAAAACACGGATGATAAATTAAACGATTTTACCCAAAACGCTGCTTTAACATGGAATTGACAAATGAACGGGAAATATAAAGTCGTAAATAAATCATATATGATATCATAAATATTATTATGGTTCTGTTAAAAGTTAATAATATTTTTAAACCCACTATACATGAGCCTCATAAACATACGGATGAAATTGGACATAAGGTAAGGTAAAATCTCACAATCTCATTTTTATCTAAGATTTTTTATACTTCAGTATTTACTGGGGAATATTTATCATTCGCATCCATGTTTCCTCAATATGTAATATTATTTCTATCCTCCTACAATTTTTTAAATCCAATTTTACTTATTGGTGAATTTTTAGTAAAAGATATGAATGGAATCTTTTTTCGTTTTGAGTATGAGATATTTTTTGACTTTTCCGGCCATAGTACGAGAAGAATGTTTTTTTTAATTATATGACATGAACAGATTTTTATGGTTTCATAACGGCTTATTTCCATGAAGCTTCCTCTACACGATTTAATGATTATTTTCAACAAAATCCATTTCTTTTAAAATTTCATGGCATTTTGAGAAAATAAAATGATTTTGAAGAAGAAAGGATATTTTCCTCAAGAATTCATTTCAAGTGTTTTATCAATACTATTTTCCATCTAAGATGACATTATTTAGTATGTTTATGTTTCAAGTATAATGTCTCTATTATTTACATGGTATTATTTTTCTTATTATGTAATGATATCCATTTGTTTTATATGGATTGTGTTATTATGGGATGATGTTTATGAAACCCATATTATTCTTTGGGTTATGATGAATGATTTATATTTATTTTTTGGCACATGAAAGAATGATTTCATAATGAGATGGGTGGGACCTATATCTCCCTCCAATGAATTGGGTAAAGATTTATATCTCATGAGATAAACATGGCTGGAACGACATGTAAATCCGGTTCAGTAATACAGGGCGAGAACAGCAAGTAAACTCAGTTTAGTATGGACTTTGTCCACTATGATGGTCTTGGAAGCAATGCCTCGACTACTATGGAAATCATATCATGTGCTTAATGGTTTTACACAATTACATGTTTTATTCTCATGATATTTTATCATGATTAATGTTCCCTTGTGATCAATGCCTTATGTACTGCCAAGATTTATGTCATTACTCATGTTTTATGTTCATGTTTTTATGTTCAAATGTTTATGGATTGTTTTATGTTCTCCATGTTTACCCTTACTGAGCATTTGAGCTCACCCTTTTTATGTTTTATTTTCCTCAAGATATAAAGAAAGGTTTTAGGTAAGAAAACAAAATGGGAAGATCTTTATGGGAGATGTTGAAGATCTTTCACTGTGATTAGAAGATTAGGTTATGAGTTTCCAAAGACACTAAACTAATACTGTCTTTGGGCCTCTATTTTTGTTAAGTATTAAGTATTATGAAAAAGTAATGTAATGTCCATGTACGTCATGCTTTGGGTATCTACAGTTGGTATCAGAGTGAAGGTTTAGTCAACCTTTGGAAACTAGGATGTGAAAACTTTATTGAGATCCCTAGATATATTTCTAAGGTATGTCTAGGGATGTCCCTAAGGTTAAGTATAAGTATAGGTTTTATTTCTAGAATTACGGTAATGATATTAGGATTAAAATTAAGATATTAGATATTAAAGGTAATCCCCCTTTATTATGTTGTTTTCCTAGCATGATTTTTACCTCTCACGCTATTCTTTTTTGGGTATTAGAAAATGACTGGAAACAGAAAGATTCATGTTAATGGAGAATATGATGGACAATAGAATAATATTCTTCATGAGAAACCAAATGAAACGGGATTTGGAAGGCGAAACATCATTATTATGCCTAATCAGCAATCTCATAACATGATTGATAATCTAAACTTTGGTAAGTTTCCTGACTCGACAAATAATAGAAAGATGGAGTTTCATGTTGATCATAGAGGAGAGAAAGTTCAATTTCCCTAATGTAAATATAGTGGGAAGAGGCATCAAGGAGAATGTTTCAAAGGAACTGGAAAATGCTTTGGGTGTGGAAAAGAAGGACACAAAGCTAATAATTGCAAAGGAAAAGGTTCAGTTAACACAATGGATAAGGATAATGGTATTGCTAATACATCTATAATGGTTAAATGTTTTTAATATGGAATGTACGGGCATTAAGAAAACCAATTCCCTAAGGGAAAATATCATGAAGAGAATCAGCATGGTCATATGGTTAGTTTTTATGTTGTTGATGATGAAGAGACTACAAATGATATATGAGATGAAAGAAGTGTTAAGGAATAAAATAACGAAGCCCGGTGCATGGTTTAAGAAGTTATTAGAATGATTGCATATTAATCAAGAATAATGTATGGTACTATGGAATAAAGAAAAATATAAGGATTGTTACACTATTTTTTTTCCTTGATTATTTGAAAGTATATGTTTAATGGTACCAGTAACCATGAAAATTGATTGAAATATTTTTGGAAAGTAGATGATATGCGCATAATGAAGGGATACAGAGATAATGGAATGTATGATAGTATTAATGACCTCATGACTGATATAAGGAAAAAGTGGTATCATGGTTTGATTATATAGAAATTTTGGGATTTTGGTACGTGGAAAGAGTTAACTTTTGACAGCATTCATGTTTTCACAAAGATTGTACGATAATTCATGATTCAAGAGAAAACATGATTGAGGAATTCACATGTTTAAATTGTGACCAACAAGATATATCTTATGATATACGGGGGATAAATGATGGTATTCAATGCTTGGTATATGACATTTCTAGTAATCATTTTCTTTATACTATGAGATTGGACAAAAGTATTTTGGATAAGCCTAAAGATTGGAACAGATTAAGTTAGACATCAGATAGTACTATTTAAGGATAGAACTTTTTGATTTTATTTCTGGAATTTTATAATAGTATTTTTTTAGAAAAAGGACAACCCGTAGGATGGGAGACAACCCGTCGCGTCGAACAAGGTTGCAGGAATCGAACCCACAACCGAAGTGCGACATGCCTTTATCACTTACCACTGGCCTACAAGAAGTCCCTGGTTTGTAGAAATTAGTTTTATTTTATTAAGGTGTGTGATATATGAAGTATAAGTCCATTTTTGGAACCATATACGATTAACCTCACCATAAATGGACTTATGTATATTTAATATCTTGTGCTAACCTTTTTGTGATAAAGACAGATGGAATGACCTATCATTCTACCACATGATCTGCTAACACTTCACAAATGAAAAATTAAACTTCATTTCTTTAAGATATGAAGTATAAATTGTTCAAGGAATGACCAACAATGAGATGGTACCAAAATCAAGTAAGTATTTCTTCTAATTCAAATTCTTCAACTTTAGGGAAATGATCTTGAAAACCAAAACTATTGTCCTAGTGTCCTCATATCCGATGAATCAGATGGTACCTTAGATCATCAAAAATTTATGGCTTTATGATTTTTGGATTTTTTATAGACATGTTCTATACCACTCTTCATCAGAACATGGTGGTTATATTTCTCTTCCATATCCATATTTTCACCTATATTCTCCTATGTGGAAACCCAGTGCTTAGTTACTTTGGGTGATTATTATGATTCTAAATTTCCTTTTTAAAATTATGTTTTAGTATTACTTTTTACGATGTGGGCTTTTATAAAAGAAACTTTCAAGTAGTAAACGATTTATAACCCCGATGAATTTCGAGGGTGAAATTCATTCTAAGGGGGGTAGAATGTAACACCCCAATATTTTTTGAGAAATATTCTTTTTAATTTCAATGATGTATTGTGTTGTAGGCTACACCAAAATTAAATTGTGCTATAAAAAACACCGTATTAGCTTGTATTATACGCAAACACTATTCTTGGCTTGTGTTGCATGCAAGAGCGACCTTCCTCAATAGCGTGTGTTGTACGCAATACTGAGTTTCACTAAACAACGATATATGGTTATAATATTATTATGAACTATTCGTTATGAATATTATTATACACATTTTTAATTTTATAACATTATCATTCATCTTACACTTTATCTAGAACATGATATGAGAACAAAATAAATTTTTCGTGTAAAATAAGTATTTTAAAAAAAATGCAGTTTTGCCACCTTTTGATGGTACACCCACTTTAAATCTGATTTTTGACATGTTTATAAGTTCAATTTGATTAAATAAACTTATTAATTTCAATAAGTTTATAAAAATTAACTTTGGATAATTTTTTAATATTTTTCTGTTAACTTTCATATTTTGATGAATAGTAAAAATATGCTAAATTTTAATTAAAAACAACTTTTTTCATCAAGATAATTTATATGGTTAAATTTTAATATTGAATGGTTTTAAAGTATAAAAAAAATATATTTTTACCATTTAATATTATTTTTGTCATTATCATTAATTTTACATTGAATTCAAAGGTAAAAACATTTCAATCTTTTGCAATGTTTTAACTTTTAAAACCCGTTTTCTCAACAGCGGGTTTAATTTTAAATTAAATACTGCCACTTCTGTGTATTGAATTTGGAAAAATTTATTCCATATTTGGAATCATTAGGTCCAAATTATGTTAATAGACTACTTTTTATTTTTAGGCATTATGAATAGTAACTACGACAAATTTTATTTACCATAGTTAAAGGTAAATCGGGTAATTTAGGGTAAATATTATATTATAAAATTACCATAACACTTGTCTTAATATAATTGGATGATTATATTTTTCCCTAAATCATACTTGGGTCGAAATGGAATCTTTTGGAACCCACTTGGATGTGATTAAGACCTTTAATTTATTTTATTTAAAGAAAATGAAATATGTCTCACTCAAACTTTAATAATTAAAGTATTTTTAATATAAGGTTATACATAATATAAATTATATTATAAATATTCATTTTAAATCTAAAATTATTTTCTTTGTTATGGTAATTTATTTGTAATTTTTAAGAAATATTTAATTACCTTAATAGCGTATACATTAATGATACATAAATTATTAATTTAGTAAAAAATCAATAATATAGTTTTTAATAAAATAATTATACCCATCAAAATGCCCAAAAACCTGAGAAAAACTTATTGGTCGAGTATATATATACACTAAGAATCCAAGTGTCGACTTGTGGACCATTTGGAGACTTATAAAATAGATTATGACATTTATATTATTTTATTTTAAATGATGTCAAAGTTTTCACCTTCATAATTTAATAAACATATCATTTTCAAAGTTGGGTGTTTTAGAAGATAAATTTAAATAAAAGTATTATTATTAAATCTATTAGATTTATCTTCATCATAGTATTTTTATTTTTAATTTTTATGAAAAAATAAGTATATTAAATAATTATACAAAAATGTTGTAGTAATTATTTTATTAAGAAAAATATCAAATAAATGGTTTGAAAAATATTAAAATACATATTATATGAACTAGTTAATGTGCTATAATAATTTTATATATGAATATGAAATGTTAGGAATCTATTAAATATTTTTTTTCGAATATATCCTTGGTTTGGAGTTTATTTAAATTCAAATAAATGAATAGTGTCAAAATTGACACTATTGATATTTTATAAAAATAACATATTATAAAATTGATTAAAAATAACAAAAATATTTAAAAATTAAAAATTGAAAATTATATGGTCTAAAATGTAATAATGTATCTAATTATGGACAATTCACAACACATAAGTAAATATTTATAACAATTTAAAATTTAGAATATTATTACCACAAATAAAATTAAATAGATTAAATAAGGATAAATCAAAATGATATGGTTTAAAATAAATTCCAAAAATGTCTAAATTTTATTGGTTTATGATATTAAAACTATATCTCATCTCATATTAGAAGTTGATTCATTTTAGAGGTTTTTATGTGGGGTTTGAGTTTATTATAAATTAATACTTTTGGAGGTTTTCAAAAGTGCCGCTCTACTCTCTTATAAAAGGGAACCTCCTCCATCTTATCTTCACTCCATTTTAAGCCTTCAAGCTCAGAAAAACCCTACCAATTACTCTTCTAAAGCTCTTTAGTTATATTATAGAGGTTCTGGTCTTCTCAAAAGACCAACTCTAGTGCCCTAAGAGGATGTTTAAAAGAGGCACGTCGAGGAAGAGGTAATCTCTTCTATCGATTCTTTCAAGTTTCTTTCTTATTCTACTTAATATTATTTAGTTGTTTCATTATAAAGTAATAAAATAAGTATCAAAAATATACTAATATGTTATTATAAATATTAAACAACTCAATTTCACCTTATATCCATCCTACGAAAAATGAAATCACTGCGCGTGCATACGTAGGGCTTACCGTCTCCACACCGTGGTATAATCTGTTTTTCCACCACCACCATACTTGGATGGATATAATTGTGAGAATAATAACTATATATGATTATTAAAAAAACATAATGATTCTGAGATATTATATCATCCCCTCCAATTCCATTCAATAATTATGGGAATGATATCACCTCTCGTGTGTACATACGGATTACCGTCTCCACGACGCGATGAGATTCATTCTCCATGTTAACAATTCTAGAATGATTATAAATTATATATAATAAATAATCATGAAATATATGACATAATAATGATACTGGATTTATGTATATGTTATTTACTTACTTCTATTCAATTTAATAAGGAAACGAAAACAACATTCATACGTACGTACGACCTACCGTCTCCATGAACAGTGTATTTCATTCCATTTATCTATCTCTTATATTCTGAATATATATTATATATAAATCATGTTTTACATTCTGGAAGTAAGTAATCATGATCTAATTAATCATATGAATAATTACAATTCAAAACACAAACGATAAATGAAACGATTTTACCCAAAACGCTGCTTTAACATGGAATGGACAAATGAAGGGGTAATATAAAGTCGTAAGTGAATCATATATGATATCATAAATATTATTATGGTTCTGTTACAAGTTAATAATATGTTTAAACCCACTATATAGGAGTCTCGGAAACATACCGATGAAATTGGACATAAGGTAAGGGAAAATATCACAATCTCGTTTTTATCTGAGATTGTTTATACTTCAGTATTTACTGGGGAATATTTATCATCCACATACAGGATTCCTCAATATGTAATATTATTTCTATCCTCCTACAATTTTTTAAATCCAATTTTACCAATTGGTGAATTTTTAGTAAAAGATATGAAAGGAATCTTTTTTCATTTTCAGTATGAGATACTTTTTTACTTTTCCAGCCATAGTACGAGAAGAATGTTTTTTACCTTATACGGCATGAATGGATTTTTACATTTTCATAATGCCTTATTTCCATGAAGCTTTATCTACACAATTTTATGATTATTTTCAAAAAAATTCTTTTCGTTTAAAATTCCATGTCATTTTGAGAAAAGAAAATGATTTTGAAGAAGAAAGGATATTTTCCTCAAGAATTCATTTCAACTGTTTTATCAAAACTATTTTCCATCTAAGATGACATTGTTTAGTATGTTTATGTTTCAAGTATAATGTCTCTATTATTTACATGGTTTTATTTTTCTTATGATGGAATGATATCCATTTGTTTTATATGGATTATGTTATGATGGGATGATGTTTATAAAACCCATATTATTCTTTGGGTTATGATAAATGATTTATGTTTATTTTGTGAAACAAAAAAAAAAATGATTTCATTATGAGATGGGTGGGATCTATATCTCCCTCCAATACATTGGGAAAATATTTATATCTCATGAGATAAAGATGGCTAGAACGGTATGTAAATCTGGTTCAGTAATATCGGGCTGGAACGACAAGTAAACACGGTTCAGTAATGGACTTTGTCCACTATGATGGTATTGGCAGCAATGTATCAGCTACTATGGAAATCATATCATGTGATTAATGGTTTTCCACAGTTACATGTTTTATTCCCATGATATTTTATCATGATTAATGTTCCTTTGTGATCAATTCCTTATATACTACCAAGATTTATGTCATTACTCATATTTTATGTTCATGTTTTTACGTTCAAATGGTTATGGATTGCTTTATGCTCTCCATGTTTATCCTTATTGAGCATTTGAGCTCACCCTTTTTATGTTTTCTTTTCCCCAGAATATAAATAAAGGTTTTAGGTAAGAAAACAAAAGGGGAAGATCTTTGTGGGAGATGTTGAAGATCTTTCACCATGATTAGAAGATTATGTTCCAATTTTCCAAAGACATAAACTAATACGGTCTTTGGGCATCTATTGTTTTTAAGTATTAAGTATTCTGCAAAATTAATGAAATTTCCATGTACATAAATCTTTGGGTCTCTACATGTAGGTCCCTTAATTTGAATAAATTATGCATCCTCAACTATAGATAGATTCTCTGTTGTAGTTCATTTTTCACCCGTACATGAAATCCACCTTCCCGATTACTTCAAGGTATCAGAAAATACTTTCACAAACTGATTTGAATCTTTTACAAGCTTCCTTGTGAAAATCACGAACCACGAACTTTTCATGTGTACTGAGTACCAAGTTTGGTATGCAGTCACCTCCTCCGTGTACTGCTTCCACCGCTGTGAACCACCCTTCTTCCGTGGACTGCCTCCGCCTTCGCAATCGTGACCGCTACCACGTACCGATTTCATGAACCTATACTCCGAATCACCACTGTTTGCGAACTGTTATCTATTCACCGACTACCTTTGCTTTCGCATACTGGAGCTCTCCATCCACGTACCGCTTACGGAATTCACTCGCTCGCATACTGAAGATTCCTTATCCACGTACAGAGTAGACTACTTTCGCGTACCAGACTTCCTCCTCTACATACCAGACTTCCTTTACGGGTTAAGAATTCCCGCAAACACCTTAGGCAGAATTTCTTCCATGCAAACCACTTCAGCCTTCACGAACCTCCCTTCTCAAACTACCTCCAGTCTTTGCTGAAATCCCAGATAAAAAATATATTCTAATAATATTCAATCTACACGGTAATCGGTGAGATTATCAATTCTTATATAGGGAAAGATATCTGAAAAATCGGCTAATCTAAGATTTACCAAATCTTTGATTCAACCTCCACCGTTTACCAATCCTTCTGCCTCCATGAACCATAAGCCACCCACAAACCATTTTCCACACCGCTCGCAGATTACCTTTTCTTCTATGCGATCGATTTCCTCTATTGATTCCAGGACATCCGCGTATCGCACCGCTTCTCCACCGCAAACTATTTTTGGTTACGCGAACCGCTCTGGAGTACCGTTCCCAGTGCTCCACATACTATTCCCAGAAAATGGTACGTGACCCATGAATAATGGTAAGTGATTCTTATCTTTTTCTAGTTTTCTTCAGCATTCTTCACACTATTCACTCCTATGAATAAATCCTTCCTTTTCCAACATAAACTCCCAATTTTGAGGCCCTAAAATTTGGAAAACACTGGGAAACTACACCACCTTAAAAACCCGTCTTCAGAAAACACTAACCATACTCATTTGCGGTCAGCTAATTTTTTTAGAAAACACAACCACACCCAAAACATATCAAGATGACTCATTGAGGGATTTTTTCCCAACAATATCCACGTTTGGGTTTGTTGACAACTCTTCTCAAAACAATTCTTTGCATTTTGGTATCTCGTTAAAGCTTCTTACATCTTCAACCATCATTTGCTCTACACGATTAAGATAATGATCAAGGATTTACTCAACACATACTTTAATTCCACATGAGAAATGCTCGATGTGAGAAATAAGAGTAAATGACAAGTTCATCAAAGAATCACTTCATTTCTGAAAAAAATTGTTGATATCAAACTGATACCAACTACTGAGTGCTGGAAGCCTTTTTACACCATTCCAACACCACTCTTCTGCTTTTATCATGATTCTTAGATATCGTGATATCTAATCATTGATTCATCACTTTTATAATCATTAGATTTAATCCCCCCCATGTTATGGCTCCTCTAACCAACTTCAGCTCAGCTTCAACTCCCCCTATCTCACTACTCCACTTAACAGCTTATCCCTGTGTCTTTTCTCCCCCTATAATTGTCACACTTTTTCCCCCTTTGTCAACAAACCCAAAGGACACTTCAATGTTGTCTTCAACTGGGTAAAGAATGCATATTAGTACATCAGTGAAAAACACACCACACCTTGGGGAGAGGGGGACCCACATCCAGACTTTTTTAAGTGCGGGGATTCGACTGGACTCCTAGAGCCAGTCGGTGCCTTTAAAATGCTTCTTTGGGTAAGGCCTTCATAAGAATATCTGAAACTTGTTGTTCTGTAGTCACATACTTAAACTTCACAAGCCCTAGCTTCATCTTCTCCTTGATAAAATGATATTTTATTTCAATGTTCTTTGTACTTTAATGATGGACTGGATTTTTGATAAGATTTATAGAACTTGAATTATCAAAATGGATTCCGATCGGAGATTTCAATTCAACTCCCATATCTTCAAGTTGCTGCTTCATCCACAATAGTTGTGTGCAATCATGAGGAGTCGCAATGTATTCAGCTTCTACAGTGCTCAATGAAATGCAATATTGTTTCTTGATTAACCAAGAAATACACAACCCTCCAAGGTAAAAATCACATTCTGATGTTGATTTCCTGTCATCTGCTGAACCGGCCCAATCCACATCTGTATATCCTAATAACTCTAGCTGAGATTTTTCATTATACATTATGCCAAAATACATTATTCCCTTAATATACCGAAAAATTCTTCATACTACAATCATGTGGCTCTCCTTGGGATTTCTTTGATACCTCGCTATTTGGAATGTGGAAAATACAATATCAGGCCTTGTCACTATCAGATACAACATACTTCTAATTATTTTCTTGTATTCATTGATATTAACTAGATTACCTTCATTATCTCATGAAAATTTCAACCGGGTAGCAACTGGAGTCTTCATATCTTTGGAATTATCCATTCCAAATCTTCTCAAAACCTCCTTGGCATATTTATATTGAGAAATAAAAGTTCCATTCCTTACTTGCATCACTTGAAAGCCAATGAAAAATGTCATCTCACCAATCATTGACATCTCGAAATCTCTTTTCTTGAATTCAGAAAACTATCTGCATTGTGCTTCATCTGACCCACCAAAGATTATGTCATCGACCTAAACCAGCACCATCATCATTTTACTATTTTAATTATTGAAAAATAGATTTTAATCAACTCCATCATGCTAAAAACCAAACTTCTTTAGAAATTGATCAAGCCTTGAATACCATGCACTTGGTGCTTTCTTTAAACCATATAGAACCTTCTTCAGCCAACAAACTATATTCTCATCTTTGTGAATGAGAAAACCATTCGGTTTCTCAAGGTATACCTCTTCGTGTAGAACTCCATTAAAAAATGATTACTTGACATCCATCTGAAATACTTTACACTTTCATTTCATAATTATGACCAATAATAATCTGATTGTCTCCAGCCTTGCAACAAGTGAAAACATCTCATCAACACCAATGCCCTCTCTCTTTGAGTACCCTTTACACACCAGGAATGATTTGTTTCTAATCACAACACCATATTCATTCATTTTTTTGAAAAATACCCACTTTTTCCCTATGACATTCTTGTATGATGGTCTTGAAAAAATCTCCCTTGTTTAATTCTTTTCAATTTGGTCAATCTCTTCATTCATGGCCTGAACCCAGTTCTCATCTTCAGCTGCTTCATCAAAACATTTAGGTTCCACCTGGGATATGTATGATGCTTGTTGTAAAGTCTTCATCCTCTTTGTCTGTAGTGGTGTTTGATCACCAATTAAGTTTTTCCTGTCAATTTCAGCTTTTCTTGCAAGTCTGGGAAGATATTGATTTATTCTCATTATCTGAGTCTTCTTCTAAATCGATCTCTAGAGATGGAGTGTCTTTTGATCTCCTCATATCTTCATTGCTATCCTCCTATGTATGATCATGTATTTTATGAATATTCTATTCATTTTATACTATAGTCACATCATGTCTTTCAACTATCATTCCTAGACATTTATTGAAGCATTTATATGCTTTTATCTTCTTTGAGTAGCTGAGAAATATCCCTTCATCCCCACGGGATTCAAATTTTCTATGTTTCTCCTTATTTGGAATGAAACATTTACTTCAGAATATTTAAAAGTACTTTAATTAAGGATTATTTCCATACCATAACTCGTATGGAGTCTTATCCTCTTTTGGACAAAGTAAGGATCTATTTGATGTGTATACTGCTGTCATCACTGCTTCTTTCCAAAATTTTTTCGGAAGGTTTTTCTCAATGAGCATTGTTCTAGCCATGTTGTTAACAATCCGATTTCTTCTCTCAACTAATCCATTCTGCTATGGAGTTATTACTACTGAAACTTGATTATTTATCCCATTTTTTTGAGATAATCCTCAACTTGACTATTTGTGAACTCTGTTCCATTATCTGTTCGAATTGTTAGGATTTTATAACCAAGCATCTTTTCACATTCCCATCGATATATTTTAATGCAACTGAACACTTTAGATTTGTGGGTGATTATTGAAACCTATGACATTCTACTATAGTCATTAATGAAGAGAACTAATATCTCATCCCATCAATAGCCCTTGGCAAAATTATCCCACACATATCAATATGTACCAACTCAAGAAATCTTGTTGACTTTTACTCCTTTTAATTATATGTATTTTGAATGATCTTACCTTGTTGATAGGCATCACACGTATGAGTACGATCACGTGATAATCTAGGGAGATTTCAAGTTGCATCATATTTCACCAAATATTCCAAGGAACCTTGGCTCATGTTGCCAAGATGCTTATACCTTAACTTGTTTTCTTCATCCTTGGACAGAAAGCACATATCTTGTTCTCCACTCACAAGGTAGATATTATCTTTTGTACGCTTTCCTTGTAACACAAAACACCATCTTTTTCCTTGATAATACCTAATTTCTTAAAAAAACTTATGGCATACCCTGAGTCACACAATTGACTCACACTAAGTAGGTTGTGGCTAAGCCCCTCAACAACCAAGACATCTACTCGTCTCATGTGTTTTCCTCCAAAATTAGCTTTTCCAAATCCAATAATTTTCAAGCCCTCATCATTAACAAATATTATGATACCTTCTTTATCATACCTAATTCCAGTCACTAGATCCTTATTTCCCATTTTGTGATAAGTGCATCCACTATCAATTATCCATATCCTCGTGTGGTCTGATGCCTTGATAACAATTTCTGTAACCACTTCCTGCTCCACCCTTTTCTTTTTTACCCAAGTCTTTGAATTCATACCTGACATGGAAGGATAATCTTGATCATACTCAATATATGACACACTAGCTTCAACTTGCATAGACGCAAATTGATTTTGGATTTTCAGCTCTCTTGATGACATATTTGACTACTTCTTAAGGACAAATTTAGTCTACCTCAACACATTTCTCTGCATTATTGATGTGAAATATCTTGCCATATGTCTGAGTCCTTTACACCTAAAACAATGACCATTAAATGATGACCTAGAATTTTGAGCTCTATATGACCACCTTTGTTGGTCTTTTTCCCTTTGGTACCTCTTTGCAATGGAACATACATTCTGAGAGTGTCCAATCTTACCACAACAATAGAATCTTATGTGAGGTACATTCATGTGTGGTAATGATGAACCACTAGTTGTGCCTTGGGTTCTTTTAATCTTCTAATTATGCTTCTTACCCAAATAGGTCTTCAATCTTGGAGTGTATACTTGTGGTCTATCTTGAACCATAACTACTTTCTATTTTAGATCAGACCTCATACTATCCTTATCATTCAGAATTGATTTATCCTTCTATTCTAATGGACCATTCTACTCAAATCCCATCTTATCCATTGCATGTATGATCTTCTTTCTTGATGTCAGGCCAAGAGTTAGCAGTTTCTCCTGATCTTCAATTGTCCGTCACAGACTAACGACTTCCTCTTCTAGTTTTTTGATACGTTTGATTTGATATTTTCCAGTTTCAGTCAAACTATCAATTTCTATTTTTTGTTATTCAATTTTGAGTTTTTCATCCACTACCTTCTCTGAGTTTTTTGGCATTGAAGTCCTTAGATTTTCAATTTCTGCATTCAGATCAAAATTCTTTTCTACCTATTACTGGATAAAGATTTTGGTTTCATGAACAACTTTGTTAGCTTTATTTGTTTTGGATATCAAAATATCTACCTCTTCAAGGGAAGATTCTAATTCAGCTTGAAGATCAACTATTCCTTCAATTTCTCCTTCTTCATTGTCATTTTCTTCTCTTGTTAAAGAATTTCCAGCAACTACCACCAAATCATCTACTTTATGATATGTGCAGTCCTCTAACTCTTTTGCCTCATATTCTTCTGAACTTTCATCCTCTCTTAAAAGTAGATTATTTTTTTTAAAATAATTTTCTCCTAGTACTTATACTTCTTTTCTCATTTTATTAATACTTCTTTTGAGGAATTTCATCATTTTATTCATTTTCATCATCAAAATTCATAGGACAATCTGCTTCAAAATGTCCAATCTTTCTGTATCGAAAGAATGAAAATAGAAGTTTACCTTTGAACTTACCTTTTCCACTTTACAGATTGGAGGAGAGAAATGAAATGACATCATCCATATTGTCTTACTCAAGAATATATTCAGTAGATAGATTCTTCATGGACTTGAATTACACTTCCTTAGATTTCCCCTTTTCCACTACATCGTTATCATTGTTTCTCATTTCATATGCTACAAGTGTACTATGTAGGTTATCTAGTGTCAGATCCTTCGAGTCCTTGTCTTCCAATACTGAAAATTTCAGATTAAAATGTGGTGAAAGTTTCCTCAAGATACATTTCACAATATTTATATCTTCAATAACTTCTCCAAGACCCCGCATGTCTTCCAAAATAATATTTATCCTATCAAATAATGAATCAACAGTCTCATTGGGGTTCATTATGAGGTCCTCATACTTGTTCCATAGAATCTACATCTTTTCTTCTCGATCTTTTATGTCTCCCTCATAAATGTTTAATAATTTTCCCACATTACATGTGATGTTTTATAGGTTATCACCTTCGTATAAACTGCATTTGATAGGGCTCCCCCTAAAGCATTGATCCCTTTAGCATCAGCATAAAATTATCTTCTTTCAGCTTATGATAAAGAACCACTATTAATGAAAGCTGATATTTCATGCATAAATTCTATGAAGACATCCATCCCTACTGATCGGAAGTAGTTCTACATCTGATTCTTCCATAGTTGAAAATTATTTCCATTAAAGATCAGAATTCATTTATGATTTACCACCTTCATTTCTTCTTCTTGAGAGAGAACCACTAACTTTTAACTTTTCCCTCTAATACTAATTGTTAGGTCCACTAGGTCGAATACCCTGAGAGGGGAGGGTAAAGTAGGGTGTGGCAGATTAAAACTGTTTCTCGTTCGGATCTTGTTTTGTTGTTAGACAAAACTCAATTCTCTATTCCTCCCTTAGCAATATATGAATAGATATGAAATCATGCATATGACACGATATTTTTTACTTGGTTCACCCTCACTGGGCTATGTCTAAGGAGCATACAATGAAAGTGTGATGATGTACCAAATTCACTAAGGCTCACAACTAATAATGAGTACAAATTTCGGGCTAGATCTTATTTTCCTAGGGTCACTACCTTTACAAGGTTTAAGGTCTGCTCACTTCATTCCCAAGGGTCACTCCCTATGCCTCTTTCTCTAGATCACTACTGGTGGAAAGTGTCTCCATCTTCCTCTTACTTCACTCACTGCTCTTGGAAAGGAATCCACTCACAGTTTATCTACTTATAGGTCAAACATAGTTTATGGACATGTAAGTCCCTTCATTTACATGAATTCTACATCCTCGACTATAGGTAGATGCTCTGTTGAAGTTCCTTTTTCATCCGTAGACAAAATATAACTTATTGAGTACTTATAGGTATCGAAAAATACTTTCGCAAACTTATTTGAAGCTTTTGCAAGCTTCCTTGTGCAAATCATGAACCACCAACTCCTCTCGTGTACTGAGTACTAGGTTTGGTATGTCGTCACCTCCTCTGCGTACTTCTACCGCCGCTGTGAACCACCCTTGTTCTGCGGACTGCCTCTGACTTGACGATTGAGTACTACTACCGTGTACTGATTCCATGAACCTCTACTCCAAATCACCCCCTTTCTGCGAACTATTCTCTTTTTGCATACTGCCTTCACATCTGCATACCGGAGCTCTCCCTCCGCATACCACTTACAAAATTCACTCTCTCACGTACCGAATATTCCTCCTCTATGTACTAAGTCAAATATTTCCAAGTACCAGAATTCCTCCTCCACATACCATACATCCTTTGTGGGTTAAGAATTCCCACAAACACCTTCAGTAGAATTTCTTCCACACGAACCACTTCAGCCTTCGCGAACCTTCATTCGAAAACTACATTCGGTCTTTGCCAAAATCCCAGATCAAAAATATGTTATAATAATATCCAATCTCCACAGTAATCGGTGGGATTATCAATTCTTATATAGGAAAAGATATCTGAAAAATCCACCAATCCAAGATTTTCCAAATCTTTGATTTAGCCTCCGCCACTTACTGATCCTTCTACCTCTATGAACCGCAAGCCACCCACGAACCGTTTTTGCATGTCGCCCATGTAATTTCTTTGCTTCTACGTGGTTGATTTCCTCCACCGACACCAGGACATTCGTGTACTGCACCACCGCTCTGCCCTGAACTATTTTTGGTTACACAAATCACTCTGGCGTATCGTTCCTAGCGCTCCGCATACCATTCCCAGAACATGGAATGCGACCCATGAATAATGGTACATGATTCTCATTCTTTGATAGTTTTCTTCAAGGTTATTCACACCATTCACTCATATGAATAAATCCTTCCTTTTCCAACATAAAACTCCTGATTTTGAGGCCCTAAAATTTGGAAAACACTGGGAAACTACGCCACCTTAAAAACCTATCTTCAGCAAACACCAACCATACTCATTTTCGGTCATCTGATTTTATCAACAAACACAACCACACCCAAAACATACTAAGAGGATGCCTTGGGGATTTTTTCCCAACATAATGTCACCTATTGGTTGGGATATTAGTGAACCAACCTTAGTGGTGGGACTTCAATGTGAGGAGTTCCCATGAAGCATTACACTTGTGATATGAGAATTAGTATGGTCCATTCTATGACATGCCTAAGGAGGTTGGTCTTTAAAGGTTGGTATTAGTCATGAAACACCATGGGAATGTGTATCCTAGTTAGTGGATTGTGCTCATATGAACTAAATAATATGGTGATTAACCATTTACTATAGGTATAAATATGTTTGGTGATATTATGATATTGATGGATTATCTATTCACCCTTTCTAATTTCATTCTTATTATGGTCACACCATTCACATTTAGTATGTTTATAATGGCATGTGACACCCTGAATTTATTTATTTTTAAACTTGGTGCATATAATGACCATTAAAGGTTAGAAAAAATACCCCTTGGACTTTCTATATTATGAGAGATTTACTTCCCAAAGACCTGATGTGTTTAAGGAATATGTTTTTCCCTAATATTGATAGTGTATATTAGGTGCGATACAATGCACCTTAGAATAGGTTATCCTTGATATGAAATGACCCAAGTGTTTCCTTTGTTATAACTTAGGTCATTTTTATGTTTCAAATTACCAGCAATCTAAGGGGTATAATGGTAAATTTGACCTAGTGAAAAACTATACAAAAATTTTCTTATGGTTTCATTTTTTCTAGTATGTGGTGTTTACCCTTGGGTTGAATTTGGATTACTTTCCAATCTTGTTGAATTTTGAAGAATATTTATTATTTATTAAATTAATAAATATTTATCCTATGAATGTGGATATTATTATCACCTAAAAAGTGGTTGAGATGTAAATTATAAAATATCATATTTTACTATAATGGTTTTTTTTCAAGGTGAGGTATAATTTATGTTCTCAGGTATCAATCCTCAGACTAAATTATTTCAAGTTCTTAATATTGGATCATTAGTTAGAATAATAGATGGTTATAAATATATACTTATGTATCTCTTCTAGGGTTGGTCATGTTCCTCTCCATGAAACCTAGGGGAGATAGAGAGAATTCCTAGGTGAGATTCAACTATTGGTGATGTCAATGTTAGATCTTAAACCTGTTTTTAGATTAAAAAGTAGATGTTAAAGAACTATGAATTGATGGAAAAATAATATTAAAGCACTTATGATTCACTTATAAGGTAGGGTATTTCTTTATTTTTGTTTTCTTTTTTATTTGTGTGTTAAATTATTTCTCTCAAGAATAAAATAACTTTTCATTATAGTTTTAACATCATAAAATAATAATTCTTGAAAGATAAATAACTAAAATAATTGATAAATAATATATTTTTTCCTAATGACTTTTCTCCTATGGATTTATCGATAAACTATTCTTTATAAAAATTTGGTATTCATTGGTATAAATTTATTATTATTAAAAAAATTATGATAATTCTTGTTCATTGGGAAGATATTTGGTCCTTTGAGCTAACAAATTCTCTTCCTTTTTGTGATTTAGAGGGGAATGATGTTCAAAGGATTTATTCTTATCTCCTCCAAAATTCCTATCACATCAGCTTTCCAATGACATCACCATCACATCCATAATTCGATTTCCATTAAAATAAAATTTCATCAACCATTTTATTTTAAGAACATGAATAAGAATAAATTTCTAGGAAAAATGATTTACCATCAGCTATTATTATTCATTTTATTCTCTTCTCCCCCAACCTTATCAATATAGTTCAATAATGGGAGATCGGTTTGTGGTTTGCTTCTTATGGATTGTGAAGGGCAGTGACATTTAAGATATTGTTTTTTGGTTTAGTGGTAAATGGATAACATTGGGACTATGGTGGCTTAGAAAACACTCTGATGAGGTATTAAGATATGATCAATTGGGAAGTGGTGGTGGGAATGATGATGGTCCGATCAACAGTGTGATGGCTTTGAAAAAGTGATGAGGAAACCCCCATTAATCACCAAACATGATTCAAAAAAAGAATGATCTAATTTTTTTTATGAACACAGAAAGGATCATGATCACAGTATCTAGAATTTCATAAGGCATAGATTCTAGAAACTTCATGAATACATGAAATATAGTCAAAAAATACACACCTGGTACTATTTTCCTTATGAAGTATATGGTCTCTTTGAGATAAAAAATACCACACAAAAAATAACTTTGAAGTATATATTTTGTATGTTATTTAGTTTGTGACCTAAATATTACGTGTTGTGTAATATAAAATTACATGTCATGTATTTCTAGGTCACAATATATGATGTGTACTGGAGTACACACTGATTTAGACCATGAGACCAACATGTCAGGTACCTCCCTAAGATAGACCATGTGGTTTGACCCCACATGTCTTATTAATGTAATTACATTCCCAGAGGCCATACACACCATCTACAAAAAAGTGCAAGTCATTTACTCTATTCCTATTGTTTTTTTTCTATGTCCACTCACCTACATGTCGAAATACAATAATTAAATAGTATATTCAAATCTTTTTTTCCATGTATAACATGATAGTATGGACCCTTTTTCCATCAAAGACCATCTATAATATTATTTTTTTAGTTTAAGGATCTTATCTCCATATAGATGATGGTAGGGTTTGAGAAAGATATTGGTAGTATACATGGATTTGAGGCACTTCCCCATATGAAAGAAAAAATCCCTCCATGCATGGGGTTCAGTTACTCCTATGGTGATATACTTATGACAGGGAATGGGTACCACATATGGAATATTTTTTCTAATAGGAAGTTTTATATTGAATTTTTTTATAATCATTGAAGATTGATGGTGATGGATGGTTATAATGGTTGTGTTTACAAGAAGTTGTTAGAATAATTTATTGATAATAACTTTACCTAGATTTGTTGATGACACATATATAAATAATGAATACACCTTGATATCAATATATATCAAGGGAATAGAAATTGAAGCATTGAATAAGAGATCATGAATTGGTGTGTGAAAGTATTTTTTTCATTTTAGAGGTAATAAATGATATTATTCTAAAATATTATAACTTTGGAAGAGGTGTGATCGGGTTTGTAGATGTTTGAAGTGAATATGTTTGGATATGGATGGAGATAAATTATGAAGGTTTTGGAGTTTCATATTTTTTAGAAAATGTTAATATACCAATAATTAAGGGTTGAAATGGATTATGTATAAGGGTTGATCAAGATGAGAGATAAGGGTTGATCTAGATGATATGTAAGGGTTAATGTGGATGATAAGTAAGGGTTAATCTAAATGATAAAAGGGTTGATTTTTATGATACATAAGGGTTGATTTGGTTCTCTAAAGTGTGCATAAGGTTCCCTCATAAGTTTCAAGGAATACATACGACTTTATAGAGAATATGTAAAGGTAAAATTCCATTACATAAGAGTTATATTCTCATACATAAGGGTGAAAATGGATTTTTAAGAATATAAAATGGTAACTATACTTTTATTCTAATACATAAGGTTTAATATGTATTGACGATTCATTCATGAAGGTACATATAATACTGAAAAAAATATGATCTAGAATTTGACTATATCATAATTAATCTATCAATTGGAGAAAACTGATAGAGAAACCAACATGTTTCCCCAAAATGTAAGATTCCATGTCATGGAGTTTTAGAAAATATAGGTCATGACTAGATTTAATGATTTTCAAATCCTTTAACTATTTGGTAGTTAGGGAAAAAACTTCATTTGAATGAATGAACATCAATGGTAGAGATCTACTTGAACTAGGTCTAATGGATGAATTTAACATAGTTAGAGTTCAAGGTACTTGATAATTATAATTTTGAATTAGGATTTAAAATTTTAAATTATATATTGGAATGTACTGTATAGAACTAAGATATACATTGAAGAGAAAAAATGGAACATAGATTTCTAAGAAGGGATATTAAAGAAGAAGTAAGGTGGTCAATAACACAAAATTTATTTAATACCTAAACTATGGATATTGATATGTTTCTGAGTAAAATTTTATTAAAGATCATATTTTTGGGGATAAAGTGTGATTCAAAGAATAATTGAAGAATGTAAATAGTATAACTATAGTTATATTTTTCACATCCACTTTATTGGTTGAAGAATATATAGTTCAATAATAGAATTCATAATTCATAATTATCATCACCTGAAGTTTTAATATTGTGTTAAGTTTGTTTAGAAGACATGGTTTAAAATATTCTAACATGGAGTTAAATATATTTACCCATGGAATTGTGAGAAACATGTTATAAACATTGAAACATCACACATTGTATTTTGATACAGTTCAAATCAGGTCTACATGTTGATTATGGAGAGACATTCATGTTGATAATCTAATAAGATACCTAGAATACATAAACTAATATATTTTATAGTAGTGTATGAATTAATTGTAGGGAGATACCCTTGAAAAGCGGTGAGATATTTCGTAAACCATTACACATGAAGTGAGGTTTAGTGAGGTGTGAATTAACCAGAATTATATAGGAAATAATCCTCAGTGAGGAATGAATTCACCTAAATATTTTTTCCAATGAAATAATAATTTTTAGTTGTTTTTTGGTACACTATAAATATATAGAGTGTATTATCCTTGAATGTATCCAAGTACATGTAATCTATGTAAAACTAATGTGTGTTGTTTGTTTTATATTTCTATATTCATGCTTCAGATTGAATGAGATTATTTGAGAAAGTAACTGATCAATAGTTTTAACAATAGTTCCTACTAAAATGGGAACATAATAAAATGAAGATATGATTGAGTGAAAAAAAACTTGATTTAGGAAACACTCTGAATAAATCCCCCTTTGAGGGTGTCTCTTTGGTTATAACCAATGGTTTCATAGAATAAAGGTTCTATTTTTGGAGTTTAATCTTAATGATTTATTATAAAATTATTATGGATCATATATTTCAAATTAGTTAGATGATAGTTCAAGATTATAATGTACATGAGGGAGTTTTTGACCATCAAGTATAGATAGAGGGTTCTCTTGAAAAATTAAATATTCAATGAAATAAGAACTGGAAGATTGGAGGACGTTTGAAAGAGTCCTATAAGTATATTAAATAACTTGAGGCTGAAATTTACTAGTATAAAAACTCACTTGAAGATTAGAATTCAACTCATGAAGAATCAAACTTAGGAATTGATTTTAATCAAAAGGAAAAAAGAAAAATACAAGGTGATAAAAAAATTAAGTGATTTTATTGAATAATGAATCAATAAAAGTTATTCTCTTATGGAATACAATTTCATGTTTAAAATATGGTTCTTAAAGAATCTATCAAAAGATAAATTATATAGAGGGGAAAATTAGGAATTTAGTGAAGAAAATAAGTCACGTATGTATGATGAGAGTACTGATGAAGTAGAGTTGTCAAAAAATTTCAATAAATGGAATTGAGAAAGAGCTTCATGAAAAGGATGAATCCATGGAGAAAATATTGAATGAATTTTATGATATTAACACTCTAAGGATATCATTGGGAAATAATTTCAAATAATATTTCCTCTTGATTGGTTAATGGCTGATAAAATTAAATTTGAATAAAATGATTGATCATGATTCTTGAAAAAAATTTAAATCTGTGAAAATGAACATTAATATTAGGTATAATAATTAAGAATGTTTAGTTAGATGTAGGTGGAAAAATTATTAAATATATTGAAATATATTTAGTCTCTATAAAAGATTAAAATGAAGAGAAAGTGAAGCTGCTCAAAAGTAAATATTAAGAAGATGTAAAATATTTGTTAGATTAATGAGAACAGAGAAACATGAAGTGATTGGGTTTGGAAGTTAAGTTAGTTGATATTGGAAACTTGGTTATATCAAATAAGAAAATTATTCTTAGATTTTATGTGTCATCTAGAAATCTATAGGAGTGTCTTGAAGCCCAAATACCAACTATTATGGGTAAATTAGGTTTGGTGTTTCATATATAATTTTATAATGAAATAAAAAAAACCTACAATGAATTATTAAAGGAATATAAAGTGAGTTCATGAAGATAAATAAAGGAATGAAAATTATAAAGTGGAGAAATTATTTGTATAAAATAAGTTGATATAAAGATATAAATATGACAACAAGTGTTTTTATTGTGGTATTATTGGTCATACAGTAAGTTTTTGTGAAGATTTTATTATATCAATTTTAGATTATGAAAGTAAAGGAATATCAAATTCATATATACTATAATATAGAAGGTATAACACTTATACTTATGATTATAATTCATATAATTATATTGTTTTAAAAATATCGAAGAAACATTATTCCTAGATAAATGAATTCTAACTACGCCTTTGAATGTATTTTTTCTATTGTGGAAAATAAGGTAATTTAATGAATAAGTTTATAATTTATTTTAGGGGATGAAATCCATTTATGAGAAGAATAAGTGGTGGTAATTATAGTATAATATATTAATAATTTGGATACAAAGGAAATATTCAAAGTCATTGTAATATAATAAGAATATAAATAAATTTATGGAAGACCACTAGTCCTATGACTAGTAGAAATCAAGCAGGTATGGAAAGAAAATCCATTACAATAAAGAAAAATTTCACATGCTTGAATAATGATAAATCTGAATATCAAAGGGATGTGTGACAAACATCAAAGGTAGTTATAGTATACTATCCTTAATGGAAGGAAAATAAGTAATTGTGGAAAACTAAGAAGAAAGAAAAATATATCATCATGGATAACAAGTGTCGAGTGGCACCTTCTATTTTATTTATTTTTTTTTTGATAATTTCATCTATCACACTTTTTTAAATCATTATCTTCTTATAGAATGATATTTATTATTTTATTATCCATTATTTTGGTTATTTATTACCTTTTGGCATTTGAGAATTTTGTCTTAGTCCAGTACTATAATAAATTTGAAAGTTACTTTTATTATTTGGGAGTTTTGAAATATTTCTATGTCATGAAACGTAAGATATAATAAATTATGATAACATTTTATAGAATGTAATTATAGTTAAGTTTTGATCATTACACAGTTCAGTCTTACTCTTAAGTTTATAAATATTCTAGTTTAGTCTCGTGAATAGGTGGATTGACTCTTATGGAGATGATTAATTTAATCCTACATGTTCAGAAATGACTCTTACATTTTTGTAACAGATCATACATTTCAATTATTTTACTCTTATGTTTCAATATTTGAAAAATTAAATATCTTATACATGAATAAAATGTTATGCATCAAGGATTTAACTTTGGATAAAAACTTGTGTATCATCAGATATTATAGAAATATATTTCATATAGATATTTTAAAAGAGTAAATATATTACACATTTGAGTAGAAAATATTATATATTGATTTGAGGATATTATGTGTAGAGTATGAGAAATCATTAAAATTCAATTATATAACACATTTCAGTTTTAGTTGATAAATATATTATATATTGAGAATGTGGATAAGTAAAATATGTTTTTTCTCTATTGAGTATGAAAATTATGTTACACAATGTTAGTAGATTCTAAAATTTATTATATGAATTTCTCAAATGATTAAATATGTTACATATTCTATCTATAGTGATGAATTTTGATATTTTTTCTAAATATGGATCAGAAGTAAAAAATATTACATATTTATTTGGAATTTAAGATGTTCAGAACTAAATAATTTGGAATTTAATATCATATTTAGAAATATATTTAATATTTGATAAAATATATTTCAGTGAATGTTTCAGAGGGTATTATTTATATTTTTTCACATTTTCAAGTAGTTAAACACATCATGAAAAATGGTTTATCATATTTTTTGCATGGACCATTATTTATTATTGATAATGAATATTTTGATACCATTTATATTACAAAGATTATGAGATTTTATATTTGAATAGTTTTTAATATCGAATAATCTTTCCACATGATTGTAGGGACTATTTCCAAGTGATCAATTGATGAATACTATAGGTATATTTAATGTTGTTTGAAATGATTATTCATTTATTATTATAAAAAGTTTATTTATAAAGGTTGTTTATATTTTATAGTCCACTTAAATATTTTAGGAGGATCCACATGAAGTATCCATTGTTTATTATTGATGGATTATCATGAAATTATAATGGATAAATATATTCATTGTTGTTTAGTTATCTTAAATATGTTTGAATACCTGATAGTTTTTCATGTTCTATATGGGATACACTAATTGATATACTGAAGTGATGTAAATTGAGAGCTTAATTTTTTACACATCCTTTTTGAAATTTCTTATACTTTGTCCCTACATATTGAAGGATCAATGATTTCTGATTTTCAATGACCAAAAACCTCATAAACATATTTTCATTAGACTTTTTTATTATTCATTGGGTTATAATTTTTTATGGTGTAATGTTTTAGTTGTGTGTCTCACAAACTAGTTATACCTTGAATAAAAGATAACTCTAAAGTTATGATAAATATACCAAAAATCACTACATAAAGGCTCTACCTCAGCCCATAGAAGTCAAGGTTGTGTTTTTATCCATATAAAAAAGGAATAGGTTTTGGGCAACTCATTTAAATGTCCTGGTTTGGGCCTTCTCCTATTAAAAGGTTTTGTTTTATCTATTCCCATAAAGGGATATTACGTTTTGTTCCTCCAGGTCAATAAAGGTGGTCTGTAAATAATTTTCACTCTCATTAAAAAGTGGTATAACTTTTTTATTGTTTTTTATACTCTCAAGGTTGATAGTGTGAATATTAGATGTAGGATCATTTTGGTTCTAACTAGAATAAAAATATATTGTGCTTTCCATTTACATATTCTTCTAACACTCATCACTCACTCACTACACCTTTTAGTTATTTCTTGAATTTTTTTCTTTAACTATCCATAGAATTCCACATTAATTTTTAGACTTTGATTTTTTTTATATTGAAAATTTACCCCCACTTTTCTTTTCCATAAAACTATATGGGAAATAGATTAGTATTATAGTAGGACATTATTTGGATTTATTTTTTCTCTGATTATTTTATCTCTATTGATTTATATTTTCTATTCACTAACCATATCATATACTTTAAAAAGAATAAGGGGTAGATATTTTTAAATTATAAGTCCATGGTTTTATTGATGGGTGGATTCCCTTGAGACCACCTTATTTTGATGGGAATGGTTGTTTTTTTCATGCTTCGATAGATTCTAATATCAAGTAACCTAGGAATGAGAACTAGATTAAAATGGTAAAACATTATATATAACCATAATATAACCCTGATTTTTTCACTGGTAATTATCACATAAGTATGTTATTAATTATAGTCATGAGTATTATTTATTTTTCCATTAGTAAAAAAATTATTGTTTCCTTTTTGTATGAAAAACTGATCATTATTTTTAGAGTATTTGAAAGTTACTCATTTTGAATCATATAAGTTAATGATGACTAATCTTAGAATTCTATGGACTGAATATCAAGATTTTAATATGGGAGAAAATAAAACTATTAATTATATGTTTTATATATTAAAAATCATTGTGAATGGCATGAGTACTCTTGGACAAGCATTGGACAACACTACAATAGTTGAAATATTTTTTAGATCACTATCAAATAATAAAACATTAAAAAAGTTTCTATTGATGATATCAATGAAATTAAGTATTACATTTTTTATGAGCTTATTGATTAATTATTCAGTATAATCTTTATTGAAAATTGTTGAGAATGAATTCGATTATAAGACGAAAGGTATTTCTTTTAAAAAAATTATGACCACTTTTAGTTCTTCTAATGATTCAGGCTCTTTAACTGATAGAATCGATCTTTTAACCAATTTTGTTAAAGAAGTTTATAAGAATATTAATAATAATATTTCTAGAAAATAAATGAAGTACATGAAGTATGACCACAAAGGTAGTTATAATTTGAAATTAAATAATTTAGATCTTACATGTTATGAGTGAAAAAAAGGAAAAATACAACTTGATTGTTTGAGGATGAAAATTAAATGAAAATACATGATTTTTAAGAATAAAAATAATAAATCTATAGATTCCCAAAGTAGCTATGATAGTTCTGATTTATGTGATCAATTTTTAAGTGGAAAGGAAATTAGTAATCTATTTTTTGCAGATAAATAACATAAAGTATCATTTTCACCTTCTCACTCATGTTATTCATGTGATTTGGGTGAATATATAATAAAATAAGTAAATATATATTCAATGGGTATAATTGATAAATTATGTAGTTCTAATTTTAGTTATAATCTTAATGTTAAATTTGAATATACTTATCCTAGTTTTAAATAGTTTCAAAAGAAAGTTGATGAGTTCTAAGATAGTTTGTTTATTATTTAATATGCCTATTTGAAATTAATTATGGATATTATTGGTTTGGTTAAGGAGAAAAATAATAATGACCATTATGTTTTAATGCTTAAATATGAAAATAAAAAGTTAAGGAACATAATGAAAAATCTAAAATATATTACCTCTATCACATTTGGAAAAGTTTGTAATGACTTAGAGGTTTTTCAAAATGGAAATGATAAGATAAAATTTAAATTTAAAAGTCTAAATCCAAATTTATCAATATTTTTTCAAGGAAGAGATGTATATATATATATATATATATATATATATAACATGATGATATCTCTGAATATGATGGAAAATAAGAAAAATGGACATAGTTATGATGAGATGTTACCCAAGATGTACAATAATAGATTTGTAAAAAGTAAGAAGGTAGGTATTTCATCTATTAAATGTTTTATTTGTGGTTGTTTTGTTAAATTTTAATCTGATTTTTTATTAATATTTTTTCAATCTATTGGTCATAAAAGGATTTTAATCTATGTATAATTTCTAGGTTAACTATTTAAACATTTGTCATCTTAGGCCTTAATGATTTTTTTAATATCATATAAGAGATAAACTTTTCTACATGACAAAGTGAAATGGTTATTATGGATAGTATGCATACCCTTTCTTATTTTAACTTAATTTATAACCAACATGATAATATCTATTATTTATTTTATAGCCAGTGGGCATGTTATTAATATTTTATTTTTTAGTTTACAGGTATGTATCTAACAATTGGTTATTTTTAATTTCTTGAAAATCCTTTATAAATTAATTGTAAATAATTAACATATTTTATTTATTGATATTTTAGTTTTATTTATTTTCATAATTTTATATACTATTTCATCTTTCTATGTTGGTAGAAATTTGTATTGACAGTTTTGATTATTTAGGAAATATAATATTGAATTAAGGGGGATAATTTACTGTTTTTTTATTTTTAGATTTTTTTATATATTATTATTATTATGAATAAATTTAGGGGGAGGTAATTTATTTAAACTATTGATATTTAATGTTATTGATAATTATGTATATTTAAATAATTTATTTTCTACTCTATAATTTTGTATTTTCAGTCTTTTATATTTCCTAATTTTGCTGAGTATTTTTATTATTTCTGCAGTTTAGTGCTTAATATTTAGTTTCAAGTTTATTAATGGTCTATAATTATTTTATTTTAAGGGATATATTTTTTTATTCTATTCAAATTTTATTTAAGCATGTTGTTATTATAGTGTTTCATTTTGATTATTTCTGAGTTTATCATAATTTATAAATGTTTGCCTTTTTCTATTAAGCATGTTGGTTGTTTATTAACTAATATAGGGGGGTTTATTGTTTATTATTTTATTTAAATTATTACTTATTATTTATAAAATGTGGAAACTATTTATTTGATTCAAAAATTTGATAGTTGTTTAATTCTACTTAATTTACAAGATTTACTCTTCATGATTTGGTATTTTTTATTAATTACAAAATAGGGGAGTTTATTTAGGTTCCCAAGAACTAGACTCCCGATTCCAGTGCTAAAAAAATATAATTTATAACTAGATTTGATTTAAAGGGAAAAGTCCCAAACTAAACTTATATATCTTTCAATAATTTAAACATTACATCTCACGATAATCACACAATCCCAAGAATATGATGTTTAGTGTCATTGAGGATTAGCTACATAAGATACTTATTTTATGATACTTGTGAACATTTCTCCATAATAGAACAACACTAGAATCATTTATAGACCCCTCATAAGTTATAATCATATTCATAACATGGGTCTTGGAAACAAAAATAAATTGATGAAATTATATCCTTAATAAGGGTAAATATAAGAGATAATAATTTATGATCATAAGTGGGCATAAGATAAGCATGTGAGTATGAGAACATAATAAAATTCCAAGAACATAACATTAAGAGATCATACCCAAATAAAAATATATCATAAGTTGTGAATCAATTAATAACGATCTAATAAAAACATAATACATAAGACAACATAATTTTATTATGATGAAAAATATTTGAATATGGAAAAACATAAACATAAAAATCATAAAATAGTGCAGTAAGAATCATTACCCATTTCTCATAACATAATGGGGTAGGACTCACTAACTTATTCTTATAAAATGGTTTTATTGGGATAGCATCTCTTGTATCCTCTTGATCTTGGGATAGTAAACTATATACCCTCTTGGCCATGGGCTAAAAACCTACATACCCTCTTTGATCTCATGCAATATAAAAATTCAACCAAGGAATTTGAGGGTGATAAAATATCCCAAACATCCTCATACATACATAAGTGTTCCATAATATATTAATCATTCATCATATCATAAAATCCATGGAATGAAATTGGCTTTCATTTCATTTTTAAATGGTGTCACATAACATGATATCAAAAGTAGCTCAGTTAACACCAAAAATTCAATCAACCAAAAAGATAATTTCATATAGGTATTAAGAAGGTGATTCATAAATTTAAATAAATATGATTTAAATAATTAAAAGTTAAAAATGGAAATGGAATCAAAACATAAAAGAGTTATTATAAAACATTTATTTATATTGATGTAAAAACAAGAAGCAATGGATCACTTTCTAAAATATCACTTTTGAGAAAATGAAAAAAGGTAATTCTAAAAATCATTATTTGGAATGAAGTTTTAATAATAAATCCTTTAAAAATAAATTATATTTTTAAAAAGGTGATGTGAACACATTTTGAAAAATTTTACTTTTAAAAATAATATTCAATAATAGAGCCTTGAAAATCCCTTTTTAAAAACTAGAATTATTTTTTAAAATCAAAATTTTAATTTTGAAAAATAAAAAAATGTTTCCTTTTATTTTAAAAATCATCAAGAATAAAAAAAATCAAAAACCATTTAAATCCTGAAAATGAATCTTTGTGAAGAATAATGTTAATAATGGTGAAATAATTCATTTGCAAAGAAAATGTTAAAAAAGATGCTTTTATCAAAATGATAAGTTTAGAAAACTCTAAGATATTCATTCAATCTATTTTAAAGAAATTTAAAAAATATTAAAAAAACTTAATAAATTATTGAATCTTCGATAAGGAAATCTAAAAAATGAATTTGAACGTAGATGAGGAATCTTCCCAACTAAAAAAAGAGGTGGGGTTGGTTTCACTTAAAACAATCACATCAGGTAAATTATTTAACAAGAGAAAGGAAATAATTATAGGACTTGTAAATAACATATGAATAAAAATAAAAGAATAAAATGGTTTTTGTTTTATAAATTAAGGGAATACAAATTACCCAAATGTATTATCATTCAAAATCCATCATGATTTGAAAATGATATTAGTAATGAAACACTTACGACTTTGGTAATACATTGAACCAAAAGTCTATGAAAGATAATAAATTGGATTTTTATGTGATCCATTTAATAATAATTTAATTTAGGATAAAAATACACTCATTTAAAGCATGACCACCGCATAAAATAAAACAAGTGGTGGATATGGAATAAGTCTCAAAGAATAAAAATTTAGATGAGAAACCTCTTACCTTAATTCTTGACTTCCACGAAAGTGATTAAACCTATTCTATATTAACCATAAATATCTTAATAACCCATTTCAGAAACATATTAATATATATTAACTATTATAATCTTCATTTATATTCATTTATCATACATTTATTAGTTAATTATAGTTTATTTTTATCATCTGATATTAGTAATTTGTTTTTCTTCAAAAAAGTATTGTAATGATGATGTTGATCCTTATTCTCTTAGATTTAGGTTCATAATTCCCTAATAATTAAAGTTACTTGGAATATATTTTTTATTAAAATTTATAAATTTCCAAATTCATTCCATTAATCTTTTATTTATGATTCCTAAATATGGAATCAGTGATGAACTTATTTTGGTAAATTTTAACGAATAAAATATATTATATTAATAAAAAGTAAAATATTAATAGAACAATTACATAAAATTAAAATTAAAATTATTTTCCCATTAATTTCTAATAATACCATTATTGGAGTTTCTATATTCATCCCTGATAAACATTTATATCATTGTTCATATAGGGGTTTAACTAACACAAATAGAAACATGCTATAATCGATGGGAGGGTATGGTTAGGAAAGTGATTATTTTAGAATAATATCATTATAACATAATAATAATGAAATTAGTTATATTTTTTTAAGTTTTTTATTCGTATTTTAAGATAATTTTATAAATAATTAAATAATAGAGTGATGGAAAATGAAATTCATCATTTCATGGAGGTGGTAGTCTGCATATACACAAAGATAATGTTTTCATTTTCCATAGAACAAGAAGAAGGTAGGAAATGGATTTTATTTTTAGAATATTAATCATTTTATAAATAATATATTTTTCATTAAATACACTTTTTATCCATCCATTTAAGGTGGTGATGAAAAATAAAACACGTTGTTCATAGAGGTGGTAGTTTGTACATATGCATGATGATGTTTTCATTTTTCTAAGAAAAAAGGGTAAAAGGTAATTAATTATTATTAAATAGACCTAAAAAAATATAAGTATATAAATAATATATATATCATAATTTTTTAATGGGTAAGTTATATTTGGAGAAGATAGATAGAAAAAGAAAAATATCATAGAGTGACTTGTACTTACGTTGAGAATTTGATCTTTCTCTTGAAGTTCTTCTTATAAATAGGGGACTTAGGGAAAAACATTATTCCCAAAGGTAAGGGAAGTAGAATAGGATTTTGGGGGATCTAAAATTTGTGGATTTAAATTTTTAGTGTGTTTGAAGGTGTGGTTGAAGGTCCCTTTTCTAATTGGAGGGAATGGAATTTTTGTAAATATAACCTCTTACTATAAAAGGAACACATGTTTCACATAGAAATTGGATTAAAATTTAGAAAATAATTGATAGGGGACAAGTGTGGTTGATCTAAACTGCAACCACTCATTTAGAGACATGTTTTAATATTGTTTCATCTCTTTTATACTTGGTTAAACATGTTTTACCTTAATTAATATTTAACATGCTGACTAAATTTTTTAACTCAATAACTAATTTTCATGAATAGAAATAAAAAAAGCTTGTCAAATAATTTTCAAATTATAATTTTAAATATATAAATTATTTTATAAATTAAAATTTCAATTGGTGATAAAAAATAATTTTAATATTAGCGCACGTTAAGCATTAAAACCATAATTAGAAAAAGTATATTTTTAAGCATAAAAAAATTGTTTAGGATAACATTATAAATTTTGTTTATTTACAAGAAATTAATTGGTTTATTACTATACAAATATGTGTTATTTTGAATTCAAATCAAGCCAAACCCTAATTTCACCAAGAGAATATTTTATTAAAAAAAATCTAATTTTTTTTATTAGAATAAAATATTACTTAAGTTCCAAAATGTTAAACATTAGTTTTATAAATCTAACATAGTATTTTTAAATGCATAATTTTAGCCCTTAAAATAATCCTTGATCAATTAAAATGTTTTATAAAATTCTAAGTCTTTCTTATATAATAATAAATTAATAAGAGTTACAGTATTGGTAAAAGCTATATTTTTCACTATTCACCTAAAAATCAACTATTACTAAAAAATACCAAAAAAATTCAAATCTAATTTTGGAATTATAAATTTATAAATTAATTTTATTACAAAAAATTCAAATTCTAAAATTTATAAATTTATTTTTTAATGGAAAATATAACAAAATTATGTTTGTATAAAAATAAACATTTAAACTATAAATATTATTAATCTAATTTCAAATCAGTTTCTAATATTGGTTTAAAATATTACGTAGTACCATAATAATATTTTATAAGTAATCAATTTAATTTAATAATTAAAACACACCTCACTTGAAAAATAAGTTCTTCGAAAGATATCTCTTCTTAACATTTAATAGTTTTAATCACATCAATTCATTTGTATTAAAGTACATCATTCATCCTTTAAAAATTATAATAATGTATAATGAATTTAAATACATGTTTTTATAATAAATAATTTTATTATATTTTCATTTTCATGTGGATTTATTGTTATTTAAATTTTCTTATTGATGTTTCACATTATATTGCGTTATTTTAATATGATATATCACTATTTTTTTAGTTTGGTGTTGCGTTCTTCACAAGATATTCAAAATAAAATTTATTTATAGGGAAATTATTACTAAAATCATTAGGTGGTACATTCTACCTCCTTAAATAAATTTTATCCTCATGATTTTAATTACTACTCAAAAAATGAAAAAATTATAAGGGTTTTCATAATATAAGAATGAAACAATATAATGTTTATAATGATATATCAACCTCTATCTTAAAAAAGTATAGAAAACTCATATTTTCCCCCATAATAGTAACATCCCAAAAAATTAAGTTTTTATTCAATCATTTGAGCTAAATACCCTTATTATACTAATTAATATGGAGTTGACATAGAGATAGTCATCCCATTTCCAAAATCTCATCAAATTAATCTAAGATTTTCATGAATAATATTTCCATAAAATTCAACTTGGGATACAATGGTCGTTTAACTAGAAATTTTATTTAATAATAAAATCATTAGAATGGTGATTTAATGTTATTAAAAAGAACCTAGATATACTATCCATGACTCCTGAGTGGAGGATAAGTGTACCTTAATTATCAATATTCACATTGTTATCATGACCAAATTCATTCATAGTGATTGAATAGTCTTTTCCTTATTCCCATGATTTTAGAGGTTTTTGATTCCTATTATTCTTGTGTACCCTTAGATTAGTGAAATGGTTTTCATAATTCCAAAATTATTTTCATTAAAATCATTAAAGTGTAGGTGAATCATTGGTTAGAACCTTTATACCTTTCAATATATCAGTTCAACTCTTCATCTCTATTTGATAATAACAAGTCTGATGGCTAATCCTTCCACACTTGATACATTTTTTTCATTTAAGTCATTTCCTTGGGTTCTTATTCAAGCAATTTTTTATGTATTAACTTGAATATTCTTTCCTTCACCATCTTCAACACCTGATCTTCTATGAAACCCCATCCTTCTATTTTTTTGTGTTTTAAATTTTAGAAAGAAAAAATTTATTAATCATAACTCTAGACAATTGGGTGAAAAAAACAAGAAGATTTTGAATAACTAATTCCATCCCATTTGGTTCCTCATTAGGATAATTACAACTTTTTCCATTTCATACATTTTTAACTTTTTTCCTTCTAATTATATCCATTACTAAAACCAAAAGGGTTTACATTAGTAATAACATCATAAGAGAATTGTCATAAATCACCACATGATAGTTTAACCTCAAGATTTACTATTCTATAACACCATCATGTGAAACAATATTCCTTTCAATTATACTTATATCACTCTTAGTTCCACCTAGGTTACTCATTATTGGGTTCTCTCATACTTATTAACTCGATTCCCTAAATTAATTAGGATATAAATCCTATATAATGGTTTGTAAAGAGAATGTGAATTAACCAAATAATATCTACTATGAGTGTCAAAGTAGGTGTTTAGTTAGGACACTTTGTCATGCACCATGTGAAGATCGAGTTAATACCCAACCATCATTTTCATAGTTATTACCCTGAGGTGAATCTATGTTAGATCTTACATTCACTTATAATATCCATATAGATATTTCATTACTAGGAACCACAAACTCTATAATTTAATAAATAGTCCAAATTTTATCCTATACTCAATCATATACCTGGGGATTTTACTGATGTCATTTCATCATAATCCCTAAAATATCTAAACTAATCCCAAAAAATAACTATACTTTTCATTAATACTAACTGAGGTGCCCCAGACCCACACTCTCAAGTATAGTGTTAAAAACACATAATTTACAACTATCTTCGATACTAAGTGAGATTTCTAAACTAAAATTACATATATTTCAATAATTTAAACATTAAATCTCACAATAATCACACAAACCCAAGAATGGAAGGTTTAGTGTCTTTTAGGTCCAACTTTATAAGTAACTTATTTTATGATACTTGTGAACATTTGTACATGATAGAATCACTATTTTATATTTTTTACACTCCTTATAAGTTATACCCATATTCATAACTTGGAGAATTAAAAAATAAGAAAGGGGTGAGATCATATGGTAAGTAAGGGTAAACATAATATATAATAATTGATTATCATAACTGAGAATAATATGAACATGTGGGCATAATAACATAATCAAAGTCCATGAATATAATAATAGGAGATCATACCCAAATAAACTTGGGTCATAAGAAATAAGTCAAGCCATAAGTATCGGATCATAATAAAATAAAGAAGCCAACATGACATGATTATGATGAAAAACATGTGAATGTTTCACAAACATAAGTGCAGAAATCATAAAACAGTGGAGTAGGAATCACTACACATTTCCCATAACATGGTGTAGGAGGAATCACTACATGATTCTCATAACGTTGAATTCTTGGGCTAATAACCCATGTATTCTCATGAGCTTGAGATAACATCCTATCTACCCTCTTTGGATTGGTCTAAAAACACATGTAACCTATTGGGATTGGGATAATTTTTTTACCCTCTTGGAATTAGGATACTAATATGTGGATCCTATTTAAGATATTGAGGTATAAAAATTCAACCAATACATTATAGGGTGATATAAGACCCCACCAATCATCATACATACATGTATGTTCCATAATATATCAATCATTAATTATATCATGAAAACCCATAGAAATAAAATGATTCTCATATCATTTACAAACAGTATCTCATAACCTGATATCAAAATTAGATCAATTGATGCCAAAATTTAGTCACCCAAAATAAATATGTCATATAGGAATTAAAAAGGTTATTCATAAAACATAACTTCACAGGAGTTAAATATTTTAGACTTAAATAGTAAAATGGAAGAAAAGCTTAAAAGATTCAATAGAAAACATTTCTTAACATTGTTATAAAAAGAACAAGTTATGTGTCACTTTCGAAGTGATCACTTTTGAGAAATTGAAATATGGTAATTTTAAAAATAATTATACATAATGAAATATAAAAAATGATGCATTTAAAGTTTATAATGTTTTAAAAAAGGTTAAGTTAAAATATTTTGGAAAATTTTACTTTTTAAAATAATCTCCAATAATGGATCCTTTAAAATCACATTTTAAAATCAAGAATTCTTTTTTAAGATCAAAATTTTACTTTTTAAAAATATAAAAATATTTCCTTTTCTTTTAAAAATCATTATGAATGAAAATAATTTTGAAAACTATTTTAAAAACTAAAAATTAAGTTTCATAAAGAAGAATACTCTTAATGATGAAAGAATGTATTCGCATGGAAAACATTAAAAAATATTCTTTTCTCAAAAATATATAGGTGGAAAAAATTAAAACATTCATTAAAAACATTTAAAATAAATTAAAATAATATAAAATTACATTAATAAATTATTTATTAATGGATAAATACAACCATAAAATTAATTTGGACATAGATGAGGAAAGATTCCCAACTAAAAAGAATATGTGTGGTTGGTTTCACTTAGGAGTCTCACATCGAGTAAATTATTTACCATGGAAAATGAAATTTAGATAGGAAATGTAAAAAAATCATAAATAACTAAAGGTGAATAAAGTTATTGGGTTTTTAAAGATAAATTATATACAAATTCCCCATATGGAGTATCATTCAAAAGTAATCTCGATTTGAAAATGGGATTGATGGTGAAACCCTTACGACATTAGTAATCCACTCAACCAAAAGTACTCAAAAGATAATAATTGATATGGATTTTTAATAAATTTTTTAATCATTGAAATTATCATAATAATTCATCCATTCTAAATATATACCCCAAAAAATAAGTGGTGGATATGACATAAGTCTCAAAGAAAAATATTGGGATGAGAAACCTGTTACCTTATTTCTTAGCTTCTATGAAAGAGACTTAATGCTATGTATAATAAAAATAACTATCTCAATAACCCGTTTTAGAGGAATTAATATCTATTAACTTTTCTAATCATCAATTATAATAATTTATTATACATTTATTGGTTATTTAAAGTTTATTTTCATCATCGGATTTTAATAATTTTGTTTTCTTTGAATGAATTTTTAATGACGATGTTGATCCTTATTATCTTATATACAAGTTTATTATTCCAATATAATTAAAATTAATTTTAAAATATGTTTGAAAAAAATTTATAATGTTATAAATTAATTCCCTGAATTTTTTCTTATGATTCATGTAGATTGAATCGGTGATAAACATATTTCCATAATATTTAATGAGTGAAAGATGTTATATTAATAAAATGTAAAATATTAATATAACACTTATAGAACCTTAAAAACATTTATTTTCACATTAATGTATAATAATATAGGTATTTAAGTTTCCAAAATCATCTATGATATAAATTCAAATCATTGTTCATGCAGGTGGTTAAACAATCCCAAACAAGAACATGCTTAATTGATCGATAAGTATGGTTATAAAAGTTATTATTTTAGGATAATATCATTATTAAAAAATCATAATTATATTATTTAGATTTTTTAAGGTATTGATTCATATTTTAAGATATTTAGATAGAGAATAAAATATTATAGAGATAAAAATGAAATACGCCATTTCATAGAGGCGGTAGTCTGCACGTACACACATGTGATGCTTTCATTTTTCATAGAATGTGAGGAAGATAGGAAATGGATTACCCTTTTAAAATATCAATAATTTTATAAATAAAATATTATTTTAATTAAATACACATTTTAAACCATTCATGTATGGTGGTGGTGAAAAATAAAACATGTCATTCATGGAAGCGACAGTCTGCACATATGCAAATTACAATTTTCATTTTTCTATATTAAAAGAGTGAAAGATCTGTAATGATTGTTCTATAAACGTAAAAAAATATTAATATATAAATAATAATTATTTCATCATGTTTAAATGATTCATATTGGTTCTGAGGATAATGATAGATGTATAATAATATTATAGAGTGATTAGTACATATGTTGAGAATTTGAACTTTCTCTTGAATTACTTTATTGAAATATATGACTTAAGACAAATTATTGTAATAAGAGGCTTGTATAAGTTGAATAGATTTATATGGGAAGTAAAATGGGTCTATTTTAAATAGAACTTCTAATTTTGGAGAATATTTGAAGAGGTTTTGTAAGGACTCTTTTATAAGTGATGGAAATGGAATTTTGGAAAATATAACCTCTTATTATAAAATGAACACACATTTCACATTGTAAGTGGATTAAAAAGTAGATAATACTAAAAATTAGATAAGTTTTTGTCAATTAATACCTCAAACTCTCATTTTGATACATTTTATTATTATTATTATTCTCTTTTACACTTGGTCAAACTCTTTTTACATTAATTTACCTTTATCATCATAACTACATTTTCAACTTCAGTGACTAATAATTATGACTAAAAATGAAATGGACCTTATTACATAATTTGGATATTAAAATTAAAAATATAGAAACCATTTTAACTAATAAAATTTATAAGAGCGATACAAGTTATTTATAATATTAGCGCACATTACAGATAAAACCTATATTTAGAAAAATTGTATTTTTAAGCATAAAAATAATGTTTAAAATATATTATAAATTTTGTTGATTTTGTTGATTTCTATGAAATTAATTGGTTTATTATTAAAAAATAATATTAATATGGATTTCAAATAAATACAAGACTAATTTCATAATGAAAATATTAAATTGAAAGAAGAGACTAAAAACATTTTTTCTTAGAATAAAATATTACTTATGTTCTAAAATTACAAAAAAAGTTTTATAAATCCAAGAAAGTAATTTATTTAAAATGCATAATTTTATTCCTTGAATGAACTATTTATCAATTATAATGTTTTATAAACATCTAAGTGCTGCTTATATAATGATAAATTCATAAGAGTTATAGTATTGGTAAAAATAGTATTTTTCACTATTCACCTAAAAATCAATTATTTCTAAAAAATACCGAAAATTTATTCCAGCTAATTTTGACTTTATGAATTCAAAAATGAAGTTTATTTCAAAAAATTAAAGTTATAAAATTTATAATTTTCTTTAAATGAAAATATAATGCAAAATAATTTACAAAAAAATACACTTTTAAACAATAAATGTTCTTAACCTTATTTCAAATAAATTTTTAATATTGGTTAGAAATATTAAATATTATTATAATCATATTTTAAAATTGACCAATTTAACATACTAGGTAAAATACACATCATTTTAAAAAATCATGGAAAGATATCCCTTTTTAACATTTACTAGTTTTAATCACATTTTATTAAATTTAATTAATTCATTAGTATTAAATTAGATCAATCATCCTTAAAAAATTAATAGTGTAAGGAATTTAAATATATGTGTTTATAAGAAATAATTTTATTATATTTTTATTTAATTGAGGCTTTATTGTTATTTTAATTTTCTTATTGATGTTTCACATCATATTTCATTATTTTAATTATGTTTGGCATGGTTAGTTTTAGTTTGGTGTTATGTGAATTATGAGTTATTAAAAATAAAATTTCTTTATAGGGAATTTATTACTAAAATCTCAGATCTTCACAATATTTCAATTATGTTTCATTTTGTAATTATCAAAAAGGGGGGGATTATTGAGTGTCTTCTTGTATTACTTTATAGAATGATGTTGAATTTTTTATGTATTCTTTTTTATTATTATTCATTTATATTATTTCTTAATTCATGTGTTTTAGAATTTTGTCTAAGTGTAGGACTATTATGAACTGGAAAGTTACTCTTATTATTTAAGAGTTTCGATATATTTCAAAGTCATGACTTATATCATCTAAAGAAAGTACTCTTACATTTTATATTGTAGAATTATCTCTAAGTGTTGATCATTACATAGTTCAATATTAATATTATGTTTCTAGATAACTCTTACAATGTTAAGGATTGAATATTATATAGATAATTATTTTATTCTTATATGTTTTCAATAAATCATACATTTTTGGAATAAATCATATGTTTCAAGTATTTTACTCCTATGTTTAAATATTTTGACAATGTAAATATCTTATATATAAAGAAAATTTTACATATTTATGACTCAGCTAAGTATAAATTCTTATGAATTATTGGATCTTATAGAGATATATTTTGTTTCAATATTTCTATAGAGTAAATATATTACACATTTGAGGAGAGGATATTATGTATTGAATTGAAGATATAACGTATGGAGTTTGAGAAATAGGTCAAAGTAAATTATATTATGCATTCCAATTTGAGCTAAGAAATATGTTACATATTGAGAATTAAACTAAGTAAAATATGTTACACAACTCTATTGATTCTGAATATTATATTACAAGTCTTTAGTGGATTATAAAATTTATTTTACACATTTCTATGGAGTTAAAATATATTGCATATTTTGTTTGCATTATAGAATTTTTATATTTTGACTAAGTATATATAAGTAGATAAAAATATTACATATTTCATTAGAAGGTTGTTTTTTCAAAACTAAAGTATTTATAAGTTATGATTAGAGATGTAAATCTACATTGTGTTGGATAAAATATATTTCATTGAATGTTTTGTATATTATTGTTTATGTTATATTACTCTATGAAGTAGTTCAAAACATTGTGGAAAATGGTTTATCATATTTCACTACATGAATCATTATTTACAACTAATAATAAATCATTTAATATGATTGATATTACAAATATTATGATATTCATAATTTTAATGGTTTATAATATCAAAGGATATGTCCATGTGATTTTAAGAAGTATTTCAAAGTGATTCATTTATAAATAATATAGAACATTTAATGATGTTTTAAATATTTATTCATTCGTTATTCTAATGAGTTTATCCGTACAAGATGTTTCTATTTTATATGATTTTTATATTTAAGGAGGATCCATGGGAAGTATTTTATTATTATTATTAAATGATTATCATAGACTTCAAATGCAGAAATATTTTCATTATTTAATGGTATATTTAATGGAGTATAAAGACCATGAAATGTTGTATATGTGATTTAGGATACACTATTACATATACTAAAGTGATACAAGTTGAGATCTTAATCTTTTATACTAATTTTTCTGTATTTCTCAAACTTCATCATGTATATCTTAAAGGGCCAAAGATTTTCTATTTTAAATGACTAGAAAATCATCAAAATCCTAGTAGTTATTTATTTTTATTATTATTATTTAGGATGAAATTATTTATGGTGTAACATTATAATCATTTTTCTCACACACCAGTTATAAATTTGATAAAAGTCACATCTATGATTATTATTACCTAACTAAAATTCATGACAAAAAGTTTTTACCTCAACTAAAAAAAGGAATGGTTGGTTATTACTCCACATCAAAAGGAAATAGGTATAGGGTTTCTCCTTTGAAAGTATTAGGTTGGGTCTTATCCCATTAAAATTTTGGGTTCTATCTATTCTCGTATGGTCTATTAGGTTTTGTTCCACCAAGTTTTAAAATAAAGATTGTAAAGAGTTTTCACCCTCATTCAAAAGTGACATGTCATTTTTATTGTGTTCCATAGTCTTGGGTTGGAGATTATAAATGATATATATATGTGTGTGTGTGTTTGTGATTATTTAGATCAATAATACTATGAAAATAAATTTTTATATCTTTTTACTTATCCTGCTTACCCTCTTCACTCATTCACTACACCTATTTGTTGTTTCTGTACTTGTCGATCTTTAATTATCCACTGAATTACATTTTAAATTTTAAATTCTCTATTTTTTTTAAGATTTATATTTCTCCCTAACTCATATCTTTTCCATATCACTATGTAGGATAAATAAAAATTTGGAAGTAAATAGAAAAACATATTATTAAAAATTGAACAGAAAAAAATATAAAGAGACTTGTATCACCAGTGGAGGAAATCTTGTCTTGAAAAAAATGAAATCTTTTAAATTAAGATCATTGTAAATGTCACCAAATTGGAAATGAACATGAAACCAATGAAAAAGAAGAGTGAGGAAGAAAAAAAAACTATGAGAAAGGATGTATTATTTATATCATTGAAATAAATCCCTCTGAGATGGGTTACAAGAAAGATGGGAAATATGTTGGTTTAACAAGACCAATCACAGTCCTCAAGTTGAGGGTGATGGGAAGTACCCCTCTTCCCATGTACATTATTATTTTTAATTGTTGATGAAGTAGTGTAGTATTAAGTGGGAGATACTATCCATGGGGTTTATGCTTTGAATGGATGTGAATACATTATAAAAGGGTGAATGAATTTAGATAGACTGATTGTATTGAGGGTAAATAAAAATACAACTAGTGGTGTTGGAAATAACTACTGTGGATATAAATGAAAAATATGAGATAACAAGTAGGTTGAGAAATATTGAAAGGAAAACCTTCTTAAATCCGGTGATACATGAATTCATGAGGAAATTTAAGTTTTTTCAAGGAAAACATGATCAATAAGTGATATCATGTAGCTAGTATAAACAAACAAAGAAGAACCTGGTTATATATGCTAAGATGATGAATTACAAGTCAAAAAGTGCCAAATTTTGAGAGAAAGGTGTTAAAACCATATTTTAGTTTTCCAAATTCTATCAAGACAATTTTGGTATTCAAAAAAGTGGTATAATATATTTACCATGTTGTGGATGACCTAGAAGAAAAAAGGTATATATCTTGTTGGGTGCGTAGTTACATCATTGAGGAATTCTTGTTCTATCAGTTTATGAACTAACATCATGGTATCATCTAGTTATTTTCCATGATACTAATAGCTAATGAAAAAGGGGGTGTTATGACCAATACATAGTACCACTGTTCTGAAGATAATCTCAATACTTGGTGTTAAGTGGTGAATAAATTAAGGGGGGAATTAATGATGAACATTCAAAAGTTGATTATCCTAATCCAGGAAAGGAGAATCCCTATGAAGAAATAAAGATCTTAGATATCAAATAGTATCACTAGTTTATCATGAACAAGTGATACCAATTGGTTCAACATGTGGTCTGACTCACACAATTTATGCTTTATTTATTATACACTAATGGTTTTGTGTATGTGTGATTGAGATCATAAGAAATTTTATGTTGAATGAATTTAATTTCTCAAGTTGTCTAAAATTATGGAAATAATTCTATGTCATATAAATCATTGATGTTATTGAATTATAATTTTTTTTCCTATAATGTGTTCAAAATTATTTAGCATAGAGGATTGGTTAATGACTCATTGGTAAGTGGAAAATTCTCTCATTGGAATTTCATGAAAATCATATAGCTGAAAATGAAAGTGGGTTGAAATTATAGTTACAATAAAGGATGCTTGAAATAATCTCAAAGGATTTGATGATAATACACAATTGGTTAAAGGGTACTAAAGTTTTAATGGCGAAATCAAGTGGATGAGAGTTGTAAAGGTATGGGTTACTAAAGGGGGTTCTAACTCTCTAAATCTAGATTTTCTTTTCATGTGGTAAAAATATCTTGAGGTTCATTGAAGGTGGATAAAAGTAGATATGTAGTCACTCTAAATATAGTGATTCTTTTAGTAATGATGATATGATGATATCTCTTGTAAATATGTACAAGAAGCTTTTTGACAGAGGGAGAGTAAACATGTTGAAGATACCCCCAATAAATGTTATGGAGAAAAAAGGGATAAAGTAATGAAGTATTTGGCATAGATGGAACCTTTTTATTTTATTGAAAAAGTTTATTAAAAACTCATAATATCTATATGCTTTATGGTTCATAGGTGGAAAGAGAAATGGGGAGAGATATCTCAATATCTTTATGGTTCATGGATTTTATGGAAGCATTGTTAATAAAATCCAAAGGGGGAGATTATTGAAAAAAAGAGTTTGTATGTGGGATTTGTTGACAATCACTAAAGGTTAATGATTATGGATGGTTGTAAAGGGTGTGTATTTCCAATAATTTATGAAAAGGGTTTTATTAAAAATTACTTGGGTTATATTTATTGAAGACACAAATGTAAATAATGAAGACACATTGACATCACTATATATCAAGGACATGTCATGTGAAGAATTAAAGAGGATATCATGTTTTGGTGTGTGAAGGTGTATCTTCCTTTGATAGGTAATAAATGAGTTTATTTATCACATTCTAGATTTGGAAGAAGTGTGAGTAGGTTTGAAGATGTTTAGAATAAAGATATTTAGAGGTGTTTGGAGATAAATTCGGAAGGTTTTAGAGTTTCATTTTTCTGGGAAAATAGCAAAGTAACGATACGTAAGGGTTGAACTGGATGATACGTAGGGGTTGAGTTGGTTTCTAGATTTCATGATTTGGAAACCCTTTAACTATTTTGGCGGTTATGGAATAAATTTCTTAAAAATGAATGAATTTCAATGGTAGATATCTACTTGAATATGATCCAAAGGATGATTTTATAGTAAAGGATGTTTAAGGTAGTTAACTAAATAGATTGAGATATTTCTGAACAAAATGTTATTGATGATTGGATTTGTAGAGATAATGTGGAATGTTGATCAAATATATTTGATTAGTTAAATAATATATAATATAACAAGAGAATTTCAAATATGGAATTATCTTTATCTAGAGTTTTTCTACTGTGTGAAGTTTTTTTTGAAGACATGGTTTCAACTATTTTAACACAAAGTTGGATATATTTTTCAATGTAATGTGGGAGAAACACATGATATACATTGAATCATAAAATATAGAATTTTTATGTAGTTTATATCAAGTCTATATGTGGATTGTCGAAATAACTTCATGTCATTTATTTATGAAAAGACCTATAAATTTATAAACAGATATCTTCTAGAGCATTGCATGGAGGAGAAAGTAGTGACCCTTATGAGGTAGTGAGTTATTACCAAAAGCACTATATTGATATTGAGGCTTAGTGAGGAGTTATTTCACCTAATTTTTACAAGTAGTGAGTCTTTGTGAGTAGTGACTTCACCTAAATCTTGTGTCCATTGAAATAGGGACTTTATAATAGGTTTTTGATACACTGACACAATGACAAGTGTATTCTCCTTGGATGTAGTCTGATACTAGTGAACTAAGAAAAACCATTGTGTGTAATGTGTTTTACATTTATGTATTCATGATTGAGATTCGAAGAGAATGTGTGAGAATATAATTAATCAATTTGTTAAACATTAGTTTTTGCTAATATAGTAACAATATATAAAAAAGTGATGACTGGGTGAAAGTAAAATATGAGTTGGGAAATACCCTGATTCCCCCCTCACATGGTGTCTTTCAAGATATAACATAGATGGAGTTTTGATACACCCCCATGGGATAGGGGTACGAGCCGTCTATATTAAGGCATGGGGTCTATACTCCCTCACTCTTAATGATATGTGGGTCCCCCATCCTATAGTGAAATTGGTACTCCCCCACGTGATGAGGTGTGGTTCCACAACATATAGAAATCAACATTATCCCCGTGAGGTAGAGTGGGGGTCCACACTCCACAAGAGTTTGATACTCCCTTTACCAATGTGTATACCAAAGAAAGGCATGGTTCCCTTATTATGGACTCAATGAGGTACCATTAATGTTAAGTTAGTTGAGTATCTTGGGTGTTTTAGGTCTTAAGATGCAGTAAAATTAGCGGTTTCCTACAAAATATGACTTACTACTAGAGTGTGAACTGAATTTTTGGTCTTTTAATATTTTGAGTGTATTTGTCTTCATGACAGACATTAGCTACGATGGAGATGAAATGTAAATATTGAGAATTATTCCCTTATCTATGGTTTTATTGACATTAGATCATATCTAGTACCACTATGTTTCATATCATTTCCCTCGGTGTTGGGTTTTAGTTGACTGGTTGTTATATTTTTACTTTGTGTTTTTGGGGTATCCTACAAGGTATGTTTATAATCACCCCTTCATGGGCCTTGTTCATACACATGTTGTGTATGTTTAGGCGTAACACAATATGGTGGTGACTTCAGTGGACATGTAGATAGAGGAGCTACTATATAGTGGTGTATGGTGTTACATGGTAGAGACAATGGCTATTGAAGTTCATTCTAGGAGTACTTGTGGTGAAGAGGTGTCTCCCCTTACCTAGAGTTAGTTGTATCTTTTGAAGCTATATTATGTATAAGTTTACCTTGGTATTTTCCCTTATGTCATCACATTTGATAGTTTTTTTCACACATGCATTTGTTATAAATTTGGATATTTATATACATTGCTGGAAGTTATGGGATATATATATATATATATATATATATATATATTATTGGAGTTTTATTTCTATCATAGGTTGATATAGGCTAAGGCCTCTCATGTATATTATTCTTTTTTATCTTAGTTGTTATCCCTTGGACTATTTGTGGTGGATTGGGGTGGTATACTTAGCTTATAGCTTATTGCTGGCCTAGGTGGGGTCTTGATGGGTTGGGTTATATTACAATGGTATCATAGCAGTTTGAGTCCTAGTGATAGAGTTAAAAGTTAGTTTCCCTATGAGGATTGGTTTGATAATTTAAGGGAACATGTTTATGGGGTTTTAGTTTGTTTTTTAGACTAAGTAACCTAGTGTTGGTGGGTTTGTTGACATATCTATTAACTAGGACTCTTATAATCGATTAATCAAACTGAAGCTCTAATGCGCTAGTTGCATAGTACTACCAGGTTGGTACATATATCATGTAGTAGTCAAATGTGATCTTTTATGTACTTCATAAAGTTTCTTACCCAGATATTCTCTAGTAATCATAAGTTTATCATGTTAAATAAAGGATGTCACTCTCTAACAACCAACATATATTCTGAGGTAGGGTTGCAATGTACTCAAGCTGATACTTGAGCCTCACATCGCTCATGGAAAAAATTATCAGGAATCAATCAAGGGATCTAATTGGTTGGTATCTTGGACCTAGGTGTAGAGGGAAGATACCCCAGTATTCATAATTTGATTTAACCTTTCTATACAACGAATAATATTCCCCACTGATGAGACAACTCGTGGGCTAATAGTGTTGCATGTTTCCTAGTGACAAAGGCCTTCTATGTTTTTTGTAGATCCTGGATATTGTGATTTTTTTTAGATTTAAATACTCAGGTGTCTTATCTAGATCAAACACTCATTAGTGAGATAATATTTTTTTCATTGATTTCTCTTCATATCATAATGAGTCATTGGTTTATATTCACCTGAACTCATGACAATTTCATCATCCATGTTTGGAGTTTTAGCTTTTGATTTGATAATTCTATTTGATGCTTTTCCGGATGGTTTGAGTCTGTGAGAGTTTAGACCCTATTTAAGGAAGCATGATGATGACCAAGTATGTGTTGAGGTTTCTGGATTGGTTACTCCATGTATAAGATTTAGAATGGATTTACCCCATCTTGAGAGGTAGATAAGAGTCTATAGAGTGAGATTTGAGTTGACTTTATGCCTTGGTATATCCTGCACCAACACCAAAGTCCTTGAGTAAGAGTTAGTAGTTTAGGATTTCTTGGTATTGATAAACCATGGTTTGTAAAATGATAGTGTTTTGTGGATGATATACGCAGTGTTTCTATAAAAATATATTCATAATTGAAGGTGGCTTTGAGAATATATTTTACTTCTATATTAGTGATATCCTTTAGGGAGGCGGTATCGATAGAAGAGTTGTTGGTACTAGGTGTAGTTAGAGACCAACGATGTTTGTACCAACTCTACCACTATCTTTTGGAAGCCCCCATCTAGCATAGAGTACTAACAGCTAATACCACATATAGTTGTGCATGAATATTGGAACTGTCAAGCTATTTTTGGTAAGGATAAAGGTCTAATTTTTATCTTCTACTCAAACACTCATACTCAACAATGTCGATGTGATCCATTCCTATATCCCTATGTGGTTACTAGGGATTGGAGATTTCAATGGAGATTGATGAACCTACTTTGTATTTTATTTTTTATATATTGTAAATAAGGATCTAAGGAATTTAGGGAAGTTACTTAATGTCAATATGAGTATGAAGTATTTCTTGGATGATTGCATAGAGTTCCCAAGCATATTGATGAGAAGACAACTTGGAAGGAAGATGGGAGGTGTTAGCATGTGAGTAAATTAGAATTATATTCCATTATTTATAAGATAACTATCAAAGAAAGTAGAGAGACCATCCAAGGTGTTTCATATATAGAGGATGTTGTACTTGATATTTATACACTCTTGGATGAAGGTTTCAAAGTTGGAGTTTCATTAAAAGACCACTGAAGTCATTTTATGATGTTTTGAATTTCATATTTAAAGCCTGAAATATTATTCTAGAGCTAATATTATTCTAGAGCTAAAAATGGCTATGTCCTGAAGTCACCCTGAGTTTTTTACGACTTCCAAAGGCATTTTGTATGACTTCCTGAGAATTTTATGACTATAAAGCATTTGATAGGACTTTCTGATTTTTCATACGACTTCAGAAGACATAACACATAATGCAAGACTTAGAGTTTTATATGACTTCATCTACATTTTGTATGACTTAATAGTAGTTTTGTATGAATTCATGAACTTCCATATAACTTCAAAGTAATACAAAATAGATTTCCTAGGACTTTTAGCTGCACAGTATGACTTGAACACTTATAAATTTTTTGACGGTGGTGGTGTTTGAAAATTATAAGTTTCCAGAATATGAATCATTTTGAAGAATGATATTTAATTTAGGATATGATTTCAAGACAATATAGTGTTTCAAATATCATGATCACACATGGATCATGATTCACGTTGAGATGAAAGAAATGCCATCCAAGGTAGGATTTAAAATCAATGGAAGCCTGTGATATAATACAACACAGATCAGAAAAATGTGAAATGATAATAAGTGGATGTTAATGCCATAGTAGAAACTTTAGTGATAATTATGGTTACAAAACGACTAGACAATGAATATTATGTCTTGGTGATGAGAATTTTAAATGATTTCCATGAAACAGATAAACATAAATAGAATGAACAACATGTTGTAGTGGTGGGCATTTCAGATAAAAAGACCACCTCTGAGAAATGATGAGGTGGACCACGTCGTGGTTCACCCCCCCAAATGTGTCATCCCCATGTGATCCTAACGATTGGTATTAGATCAAGTCACACATTTATAAGATTCTAATATTTTGAATAATTTTTTAAAATTTAGTTTCTCTAGAGGAAAGAAATTGATAAAATCTACATATATAAATGAATAGAATATAGACTCTGCTATTTGAAGGTAATCAATGTAGAGTAATTTGTCTCTTAAGGAGACCATTGATGAGAAGTCATACCTCTTAAGTAAAGAGGAAGAAGTATCGGTTTCCCCATGCATCGTTCTTGATCAAAAGGAATCAAGCATGGAAGAAGATGACCTGGTGGTGAAATTAACTACCAAAGAAATAGAAAATTGCTCCGGCCCATGTAGTTAATTATCTCTGTAAAAATAAGACAACAAAATTTTCTTATCAAAATTATCCTATTGAAGAGAAAATAACAAATGGTGAGGATTATATCATTGAATAATCTTGTTATGCTGCATATAATGACTCATGTTCCTATCTAATGAAGACCTTACAAAATGTTCCAAGATATGTAGTCACTTTTATTTGTGGCACTGTCAAAATCATGAATGAGGTGATCACCCAGCTTGAGAAAGATTCAGGAAGTTTGAAGAAATCTTTGGAACAAAAAATTGTGTTCTTTATAATTATCACCAAACAAGTAGGAGACTTAAATTCCATAAATGAAGAGATCAAAGAAATATGTGCCGGTTTTTAAAATTAGTTGATCTCTAAAATTCATGAGAAACAAGAATCCAAGAAAGGGCTTAAAGAAAAGGACCATGCATTAAAGAAGTAATTGTTTTTATAAATTCTCAACTAGAGATTAAAACCAATATGATTATGTTTCTTTACTATCTTCTAGAAGAAGAGAGGAAAATGCATAAATATCAAGCTAAATAGATGAGGAATAAATGTGAATATAGAATTAAGACAAAGGATAATGAAAAATAAATTATCAATATGAGATTCCTGGTGCAAGAAGTTAAATTAAAAAATAAAAAAACAACATAATCCATGTCATAAAAACAAGTTGAAAGGAAATTTTTTTCCACACAAAATACTTATTTGTTTCCACCCATCTCTAAAAACAATATTTGTGCTATCTTTTTCCTCAAAAGATCAGGATTAAACTCAAAACTAGTAAAAAAATGGATGAATAAAAATAGTTAGGATCTCACTACTATATCTAGGGTGGTATGAAGTATGAGTAGAATTTTTTGTCCCAGAAAAGGAGACCATTTAGTGATCAAAATGGTACAAAAAATAGCCTATAACATGATCTATACAAACTACATATCAAAATAAAAAATATACGATTTGTGGGTTTTTGTTCCTGATGTAACAGGTTTGGACATAAGGGTGCTGAATGTTGGCACATTGTGTCAATCTATAGAAGAAAAGTAAAGCGTACATCAAAGGTGAAAAAAACCGGATTAGCAATGATCATAGAAGGATGAGAAAAATATATTCTCATTAAACATATTTAAAAGCCTTATATCTCTGAATATTTCAATCCCGATGTTCATAGTAGTGGAGCATGCCTATCATAACCAACAATGAAATAGTAAAAAAAAATTGAATTTTCAAAATATCCACTTTATGGTAAAGTGGGAATCATTACAAGAAACCCCCCCTGAAAACTGGTCACCAAACAGAACAAAACATCCCAAAAAAACTTGTACCAAGTCCTCATTGACATTCAAATTGGGACATGCACAAGCCACAACTCGGATCCTGAGTAACAATTTCAGCATTTGTAAGGCTTTAAAAAGAACACCATCACACATTCAACTAAAACAAATTATGAAACCACAATTAACCATTTGAAGCTTAGTCAAATCAGCACCTTCATCCATCCTCCAGTAAGCACAACCACACCAATAACTGCAGCTTACTGAGAAAGTACCAGTTCCAGTAGCACCGACACCCAAAACAATCAGCGGGAATGGTTCAACAGTAGAAAAAAAACCACCACAAACAACTGATCTGGAAAAAATGACACCAAGTAAACCTTTATCATTCAAAAAATAATCTTGATTATATTTCCATCGTACCTTCATACAAGAGGAGATGATAATACCTTAACCATATTCGTCTCAAAAGTTATCAACTGCTCCCTCCAAAATCCTTCTTTAACAACATTATGATTTTGCATGGTATCTTTTTTAGCATCGTATAAGGGACCAAAGATGGAATCATTCAGATTGAGGGATTCTAGTGGAGATCGAATTAGTCTATTTGAGGCGTGGGCATTGACAACAGAGCACCCTCCCTGTCCAGGGATTCCATATATAGAATAATCAACTGGTCCCTCTGAAGAAGCACCATTAGCTCTTCGGGCATTTTCTTTTCATTTGTCTATATTATCCATAGAAATTTTACCCTAGATCACTTATAATTGTATAACCCCAGACCCAAGAACTGTGTCTCCAGATTGTAAAGTGTCCCCAAGTTCTGAAATTATCTTCACTTGCATCTTCTTGGGGCAGGGCTGAAGAAAAAATAATTTCTTGGCATCCACCGGCGTGAATGATCCTTCAATACAACATTATATGGTAGTCGTGATTTCATTATCAGAGAGATCAGGAAAATCATAAACTAATATTTCATCTCATAGAACCTACACAGACATTTATGATGAGGCTAGCAGGAAGATTAGATACACGACCCACAGTGGGACTCAAAGCCTCCATGATATCGTTCTTTTTTGCAGCTTTAACACACATTTTGTATTTGTCAACATGATGTCCCTGCATATCAAAAAAGGTGAAAAAATGGCATGAAGACTCACACTTGACTTTTTTGAAAAATCTACTACCATTTGCAGTGCCAAACCAGATGTATTTTAGAATGGGCTGGGAAAAATGAAGCTCGACACAAGACCTATAAATAATCAGATGCTAGCCAAAGAGAATATGATGACCAGCAAGTAGAAATTTACCAATTTCATTACAAAATATTTATAGTATCAAAATATTTTGAAACTGTAAAGGGAGACCTGGTAGATTCAACCATATGGATGCTGAGGGCGAGTCCTTCTTCTCATGCACCGTCGGAGTCTAACGCATCAGGTGAAACCTAAAATATCTAAAAGGGAAAGAGGACTTGGAATAGGCATTGGATAAATCGTCTTCATGCACAAAACGAATGACACTATGAAGAGGTTTGATCAGACCCACTAGAGATTTATTTATCAACACCCAATCTGTGTTGATATGCCGATCGAAATCGGCAATGGGGGGATGGTGATCCCAAATCTCACAACTAGTGAGAAACAATGCGCTGCAACAACATGATATAAGTTGATTTATGATAGTTCAAACGATGGTAAACCTTTGACCAGGCGAGGCACAAAAGGGGAAACTGGAATTGACAGGAGATGAGGGGGTAAATTGAACAGAGTGAAAGGCATAAAACGAGGCACCCCAAAACGAGGTCGCCCGAGGAGGGGCAACACACAGTCATAATTAATTCATAATAAAATAATAAAAAAATGGGAGTGGAAATAAAATAGGGGTAATGACATTGGAGGACCAAAATAGCCCCCTAATGACAATACCGAGGTCCTTATTATTCCAACTAAGGACCCCAATTCATTTGGAAATCCAGAAAAATAGGGTCCTCAATTGATATTATCTCAATTTTTGGTCCTCCAATGGGATTAAGTCCCTATTTTGATCCTCCAACATCATTCCCCCAATAAAATAGCTTTAGGAAGAAAAATGAAAAAAGGTTGTAAATCAGAACACTCCCATGAGTATGGAAATAAATAAAGGTGAATCATCTTTGGGCTAAACTTGGGAGGGAAGTGCACTAAACAACCATATGAAAAGTACATCTAATAATACATGTGGAAGTGTCAAGAAAACTAATCACAGGCTCAATAAATGTTTGGTAATTTATCCAACTCAACTGAATGAAGTTAGAGGAATGGAATAAGAACTAGAAAATATAAGTGTTAAGGTAAAAGAGAAAATTCCACAAGAAGATGAAATTGAATTTCAATAGAGGTTTTCAAAAAATGATGAAAAAAGAATTTATGAGGTGTTGTGTGGGAGATAAAAACAGTCTAGATACTACTTAGAGGATTGTTTAACAATCACACCACCCCAAGTAGAAATCTAAAAGAATATGAAAATTGAACTCATTAATGCATGTGCCTTGAGGGGGTGTTTTATTTAGAATCTAACAAATGTTCGAGTTGGTTCCCTAGAACCAACTTCTTTATAATTTATGATAAATTTATATTCATGGTTTTGAAAATTAATAAATTCCTTATCACATCATGATTGTTATTCAACATAACATAGCATGTGATAATGTTCTGAGAGTAGCGGTCACACTAAAAGATCATAGTAGTTCCCCGCTATGATGAGAACCCAGAAATGTCATGACACTATTCTTGAATAAATGTTATATGATAGGATGATATCATTTTAAGGGACACAAATGATACAAGATATCAAGGGTGGAGACTCATAGGATCTTGAGACACCTTCTCATGGTGTACGCTCCTGGTAATATCCACTAAGATATTATGAGAACGAGACCCAATAGTAGGAAATCCACATTATAAGTGTCATTGGATGTTCATATCTGCAGACGTGTGTAATGGTTTTTGGACTTTAAGATTATTATTAATAGATATTATGAGTCACAAACTTTTATGTATTAGCAAAAACTATGATGACATATGCTCGCGGTGAGGTAGGATACGTTGGGTGCGTCACGAGTAATATTGCATCAATGAATAACGAAAGAAATGATTTATTCCTTCTGTTCATTAACAGAAGAAAATATCTTAGGGCCTTTGATGGAAATGAAATAGCCTAAATTAATCCATGGTCATGGTGTTCTCTAGGAAATTTCTATTTCTGGAAATTCAAAGAACGAGTTATCGAGCATACATGTTGATGAAACTGGCATGAAACCTTCTCAATTGAAGATATTGCGATAAAGGGATTATATTACATAGTAAGGGTTTGTATGAAGTGACATGTTGTTGCAGCATTAACTTCTTTATCTATGAGTTCCTTGGTGTATTTCTAGATGTTAACCTTGGAATTTAGGCATATTCACCTAATGACATTGAGAAAGAGGCCTAGAGGGTCACATACTAAGTGTATTCAGATCTCAGTTAAATAATTTTTTATTTAACAAGTTGAATAAATATTATTCTCAATTGTGGTTTAATAATTATTTTGGTATGCATGATCGCATTTTATTTATTTATTGGAGAATAATGATGTTAGATTTATTTATTTATTTAATATATAAATAGTCGTTATTTAAGGTTAGATAAATATTTTGGAGGATGGGCGGATCGAGTTAAAGGATCCAATGAGAAAAAATATTAAATATTATTTGATTAAAATAATATTTAATTGTAACTTACAAGTTAATCATGTGTCTTTAAAATAATGGTATTATTATTAATATTTGATATGGGAGTTTCACATGGAATAATAAAATAATTAATGAAAATTGTGCTAATTATTTATTATTACCCAGTGAACTAAATTTCTGGTTACATATTATTCTATTATTAGCCAAGGGGGAAACCCACAAGCAAACTGGCCAAATTTTTTTGTGCACAAAATTTTGGATAAAAATACCTCAAACCTCGTGAGCCTTTTTTTTCTCCAAGAACACTCTAAATAACAAGAGAGACCATCCTCTACTGGATCAGATAATGCTTTTGAAGCGGTTCTTAAGGTGATTGAGGGTGGACGATGCAAGCGCAAGGACATTATGTGCTAGCACCCGGAGACTCCTTCGGAAACATCCAGAGATTCACGAAGCACATGTAGATTATCTATAGAGGAGATATACTGTTTATCTCTATAAAGCAATGAAAGAATCACCACAAATCCATGGTTAGACACATCAATGAATAAATAAAACTTTAGAGGTATTTCTTTAATTTAGTTAAATTAATTAGAAACAAAATATGTCAACCCTCTCTCTTGGTTTTGATGCCTCTTTATTCTTTATCTTAATCTTTGATTTTATTCTATGGATACTGGAATTCATCATCGTATTGATCCCAAAATAATCATTGATCATGGTAAAATTTAATGTTGGGTGCTGGACAAACTGTTCTTTCGCAGTGCCCAAAACCTACAAGTGGTATCAGAAAGATCATATTTTCGTTTATAATTATTTAAATAATCCATTGATAATTTACAATTTAATAATTTAGTTTTTCAATTCATGTTTAATTGTTCTTGTAATCTTAATTTCAAGATCTGTTTTTCCTCTTTCGTTTCTCATAGATCTAATAGAAATGAATAATTTTATGATTAAAATTAAACCAAGGATCTCATCAGGAGGTGCCGATGATTCTATCCAGGTAACACGACATTACATGCTGTGTATTTGGAGAAACACGTCGTTTGATCTTCCATACACGACATGCAATCCGGATCACACACCGTGTAGTTGCGTTCACCACATAGGGAGTAATTTGGAAATTACTCAAGTCGCGTGCATTAATGACATGTAGTGTAGTTAATTCTTGCACCGTATGTTGACTAGGACAGATTGGTGCATGATCAGTCGGACTACACGCTGTGTGGCCCACTAGATATGGCGTGTAGTATCTTTGGGTTAGGATTAAGTCGTATATCCCATACACGGCTTGTCCGGATGGTGACCATGTAACGTGTCGTCTACACGGCGTATGGCCCACTAGTCATGAAGTGTACTCTGAAGATTTATAAAGTACACCTCACACATCATTTCCCTAGGTGTGTACTTCAGATGGACAGTGAGGAGGGTATACACCATGTTGTCAGATCTACATACCGTGTACTTTTTTCAGATTACGTAGATTAAAAAATTTATTATTATATTATATAACCCTTGAGACATGTACCTTCATGTGGGTGTAAATTTGGGACACAACATGTGATAGGTGTTTGATATATATATATATATATATATATATATATGTTTAACTAAAATCTGCATAATGTTCAAATATCTGCACATCATGTATGAGTTGTATTATAATTATAATTCTGCATGCATGCTACATGTCACAAAGAATAAAGTGTATACAAGTATAATATATGTTTGGTAGTTTTGGACAGGTTTCCTCCAAGGTTAAAAGTTATGTACACAATTAATTTTAAATGAATTTATTAATTTGTTTAAAATTACAATGGATGAGAATATCAAGGAAATTCAGAAAAAGGATTAAGATAAAAATTAATCGATTTAAGTGTGATTTATCTTAATAAGAATGATCAAATAATTTAATGTTAGTTTTATTAAATACATAATTCATTTCATGTTTTGGATGATCATGAGCTAGACCAAACCTTTGTATTTGATTGGTTTCCTTTTAATTTATTTGTTAAATTAAATTTTTTGGCCTGTGTGCCTTCTCCTCATTAATATGTAGGGTCTGTGTGCCCATGGTTTCTTTTATGTAAACCCCCTTTTACCCCACACCTACGTGTGAGTTAAAAGCATATATAATGGATTAAACTCCCAAGCTAGTGGAGGTGGTTCATGTTGTGCATGTATTATCTCAACAATACTCTATAAATCATATTGATTTTGATGCTCAAAAATAACCTTGTTTATTTTACTAATGATAATACTCTAAGTGTATTTCAAGAAATTAGTATTCTTTATATTCATTATTTTGGAAATATATTCAAGATTATTATTCACATGGAATATTCCGAAAAGTGTTTGGAACACTCATAACTGTATTCTGGAAACACTGTTCATATTGTACGTTGAAGAACGTAACGTATGAAATAAATCCTACATTTGTATTATACCTTATGCTAAAATATCAACATTTATGGTTAATAAACCCTACATTGACAAAATTTTTGGATAAAAAATCTTACGTTTGGATGAAACCTTATGTTTGACAAAGAGAAAAAGTATGGTTAAAAAACCCTACATAAGTATGAGACCTTACATTTGAGAAGAAAACATATGAATCATCAATATTACTTTTGTGATCAACCTTATGTTGTCAATATTATGTTTGGAGAATAAATTCTATATAGTTGAATCCTACGTTTGGTATTTTTTTGTTTTGTGAAGGAGTTTTACATTTGAATTTTCATCACCAATGATTTGAATTTATGATTTTATCGGAGTTTCATGCAACGCTCTTTATAGAATATCAGGCCAATTTAAAGATCATTTTCGAAAGATTCAATGATTTTTATCATTAATTCAAAGAATCATATTAAGTAGAGAAATAATCTCCTATTCTTAAAGAAATATATGACTACTCTGAGCTCTCTCAAGAATTTGAATTCATTACGATTTATCAAGAAATTTTCTTAGATATGAATTAAAAAGATATGCTCTCTGTTTTACTTATTCTATCACTGTATTTATTCTATATATATGTGTGTTGGATTCAAAGAATAAAAATTATTGAGATATATATTGAACCATATATTGAGAAATATATTCAAAATTGAAACTGAATTCTTGAGAAGATCTTTTACAGATCTACTACAACAATCGACCAGACTATGTTTTTCTACAGAAGAGGCTATAATGGAAATATACGTATTCAAAATTTTTTATTTGTTTTAAGTCTTCTACTAATATTTGTTTCTATTTTATTTCAAAGATCTATTGCAACCAGATCACTTCAGAACTATTCTTTCCTGAAGAAACTATTTTATGTAAATAAGATTCATCTACTTCTAATTGTTGTTCAACTGTAAAGTTCAACCAAAACCCTTTATAATCAATATCTTTTTATTGAGAGTTTTAACTACTCGTACTTAGTTGTGGTGAAGTGTCAACTTCTTGATCTAAGCTGTGGTTTTTTGGTTCTCTATTATAGAACTAGAAGACTATGTTTCTAGTCTTATTTGTAAAGATGTCAACTGCCTGCACTCAGTTGTGTATTGGTCTTATGATATGAGGAATTGACTAGTGAAATTCACCAAAATAATGGAGAGAGAAATTGGTGGAGTGGACTAGTGAATATTTATGCCCCGAACCACTATAAACAGTCATGTTCTATATATTTTTTTCTTATCCGCTGCTCATAATTTCATAAAGAAGATACACACTACTTACCCGCATAAATATTCAGTTGACATCAAGAGACAGAATTGTAAAAGAATTTTAAAGGCACAATTCAACCCCTGTTGTGTATATTTTTATATTCCAAACTAATAGTTGGTATTAGAGGAGAACTTTTGAAAAAGGCTATAATAAGATAAAAGTATAAGGTCTATAAAAATATGACAATGACTAATCAAAGAGAAGGAATGTAAATGGTTTATACTCCTTATTTTAATGGTAAAAATTATGGATGCTGGAAATCATGGATTATTATATATTTAAATAATATAGGATTCAAAGTCTATTCTAAGATCATTACTTTTGTATAATTCTTAAAAATCCAGCAACTTGGACTGCTGCTACAGAGGCTAACTATGACATGAATTCTAAAGCTATGAATACTACTATCTGTGGTCTTGGACCAGATGAATTAAATTGCGTCTCACAATGCCCTACTACTTATGAAATGTGGAAAACCATTGCAGTTGATTACGAAGGAACAAACAATGCAAGACAAATGAGGTATGAAACAACAAAACTAAAATTTGATACATTCAGAATGCTTGATGGAGAAAGTATCACTCAAATGAGTTTAAGGGTTACAGAGATTATAAATAATATTATTGCCTTATGTGATCCTATAAAACAAGTAGATCAAGATTTGAAAGTACTAATAGTACTAACTACTAAATGGAATGGTATATCAGCTGCAATTCGATAGTTATAACCTATTTAAAATCTAATAATGAGAGAATTGATTGGTACATTGATGATGTATGAAGCTGAAATGCAAGATGAAGTTGAGATTATAAATTATTAGTGAAAAAGGATAATACTGATCTAAAGGTAACATATCAAAAGCAAAGAAAAATAATAAATCAATAAGTCAGAGAAGAAAAGAATTCAGATACATCTGACTCTGAAATGAAATTGGCTCAATTAGCCAGAAATTTTAGCAAGTTTTATTAGAAGAAAAGAGGATTCAGAAAACCTTTCAAAAGGGATGAGAAATACTCTAGGGAAGTCAGATGATATGAATGCAAGAAATTAGGTCATATAAGACTTGATTGTCCTTAGCTAAAATTTTAAAAGAGAAAGACAAAAAAGGCATATTAGAAAAATACTAGAACATAAAGAAAAAAGAGCAATAAAGGCTACATGGAGCATTTCTGAAGACTACAACAACTCATTAAAATCTGATTTAGAAAAGGAATAATCAAATCTAAAAGAAAATATGCACTTCATGGTAGAAGAATATAAGGTACAAACCTATTATTCATCTTATTCTTATTCTGATTCAAATTATTCAAATAATAAATTGACTGCCTACTAAAAAATGATAGAAGGGAAAATATAAATCCTTATTAAAGAAAAAAAATATTTAAAAAATATTCACATTGAAATTTTAGGAGAAATAGATGCCTTGCTTAAACAATATCAAGAGTTAATTGAAAAATTTAACTCATCTACCACAAATTGTGCTGATCATGAAAATAAGATTAAAGAATTACAAGATGAAGTAGAAACTTACAAAAGTACTCCTCTCTTATTTAAAAAAGGAGAAAATATTCTGAATGAAATTCTTGGTAAAAATGTCTTTAGAAATAAAATATTTGGTATAGGAAGTAAAGGTAAAAAATCTAAACTATATAAGAATTATTTTGTTCCCAACTCAAAAACTGTTACCTATTATTTTTGTGGAACAGAAGGGAATATAAAAAAACTAATATTTAAGAAATCCTTAAATAAGTGGAATTAAAAAGGATTTTATTTAAAATAGCTTATCTAAAGTAAATATGAGTTATGAAAAAACAAAGCAGATATGGATTCCCAGATCTTTGCTAGTTAACACCACTGGACACAAAAGAATATGAGTACCAAACAAAATCTTGATTAAATTGTCTTTATAGGAGACATGTCATAGAAAAAGAAAAGATATATGGTATATAGATAGTGGATTCTCTTGGAATATGAATGGAAACTCATCAAATTTCAATACACTGACTCAAATAGATGGAGGACTATTAGCTTTTGGTGATATTGCCAAAGGAAAGATAATTGGACTTGGAACTGTTGGTGATCAAAAACAGTCTCAATCAACGTTGTACTATATGTACAAGGGATGAAGCATAACCTAATAAGTATCTCTCAACTTTATGATGATGGATATTTTATTGATTTTTCTAACAATTCATGTTTTGTGTTTAAAGATAAACTACTTAAGTTTAGAGAACCTAGAACTAATAATGTTTATACTTTGGATTTAAATTATTTGTGTAAATAGAAATGAAATTGTTTAAATACTAAGATAAATGAGTCTTGGGTATGGAATACAAGGCTTGTTAATTTTAATATTTATTCTTTACATAAAATATCTAAGAAATAGTTAGTGTTTGATTTAACTAGTCTTAAGTTTGATAGTGACAGATTTTGTGATGCATGACAAATTGGCAAGAAACACAAAAATTGCTTCAAATCTATAAACAAAAGTGCTACATAAAAATCTCTAGAACTTATCCACATGGATCTATTTAGACTATCAAGAGTAGAAAGTTTGGATGAAAAATTATATGTATATGTTTTGGTTAATGATTACTCTAGATTTACTTGGATTTATTTTCTAAAACCCAAAAGTGAAGCTTTTACTATTTTTGAAAGTTTCTGTATGTTTTTTCAAAATGAAAAAGGTTTTAAGATAATTTCATTAAGAAGTGATCATGGTGGAGAATTTGATAATCCTGAATTCAATTCCTTTTGTTCAAATCTGGGTATTAAATAGACCTTCTCTGCACCAATAACACCTCAAAAAAAATGAAATTGTTGAAATAAGAAATAGAACTATTCAAGAAATGACTAGGACTATGTTGAATGAATATAGTCTACCTACCTACTTATGGACATAAGATGTAAGTACAACCTGCTATATCAGGAATAGAGTTTTAATTTATCTTATTTTCAAAAAGACACCTTATGAAATTTGGAATAACAGAAAACCTAAAGTAAAGTACTCTAAAGTTTTTGGATATAAGGTGTATATCCTTAAAATCAAGGATAATATTGGTAAGTTTGATCCAAAAGATGAAGAAGGAATATTTTTAGGATATTTTTCTACCTTTAAATCCTATAGAGTGTTTAATAAAAATTCAAGGATTTTTGAAGAATTAGTTTATGTGAAGTTTGATGAAACTGACCCTTTTATTAAAGAGAAAGATCAAACTGATGAAACTACTGACTCCTCTAACAACACAAGACTTGAAAAACTGAAAAATGATTTTGAAAATAACATAAATAAAATTCAGTCCAGTTCAGAAGAACATGATACTGATGAACCTAAAAGTGTTTTACCTAGATATTCTATAACCTTAAAGAATCATCCTTTAGAAACCATAATAGGAGACCTTGACATAGGAATAAGAACTAGAATAAATACATGAAACCTTGTTGAATTATCTACCTTTCAATATCAACTAGAACCTAAATCTTTTGGAGAAGCCTTATATGATGAAAGTTGGATGTTAGCAATGCAAGATGAGTTAAACCAATTCAAAAGGAATAAATTTTGGGAATTAGTTGAAAGACCAAAAAATTATCCAGTTATAGGAACTAAGTGGGACTTTTGAAATAAATAATATGATCAAGGGATTATAACTAGAAACAAATCTAGATTAGTAGCTAAATAATATAATCAGGAAGAAGGTATAGATTATGATGAAACCATTTACACTATAGCTTGATTAGAAGCAATAGGTATTCTTTTAGCTTATGAATTTCAAATAAACTTTAAATTATATTAGATGGATATTAAATCTTCCTTTTTAAATGGCTATTTATTAGTAGAAGTTTGGGTTGAACAACCTCCTGGTTTTGAAAACTCTCAAAAACCAGATTTTGTTTTTAAACTTACTAAATCTCTCTACAGCCTTAAACAAGCACTCAGAGCTTGGTATGAAAGATTAAGTTCTTTTCTTTTGAAAAATGAATTTACATTTGGAATGGTATATCCAACTCTTTTTAAGAAAACCATTTGTTCTAATATATTATTAGTTCAAATTTATGTTGATGATGTTATTTTTGGTTCAACCAATAAAAAAATTTGTAATAATTTTTCAAAACTTATGCAAAAAGAATTTTAAATGAATACGATGGGATAATTGAACTTCTTTTTAGGACTTCAAATTTATAAAAAAGATTATGGAAATGTTTTAAACTAAAGTAAATATATTATTGATTTATTGAAAAAGTTTTGTCTTGAGAACAATAAGACATATACAACTCCCATGTGTACCAATATAAAACATGATTTGAATGAAGTTGGAAAACCAGTGGACAATAAGTTATAAAGTGGTATGATTGGTATTTTATTATACCTTACTACTAGCAGACCTGATATTATGTTTTGAGTATGTTTATGTGATAGATTTCAAACAAACCCTAATGAATCTCATCTTATTGCTGTCAAAAGGTTTTTTAGATATTTAAAGGGAAATATTTTTCAATCTATTCTTTATCTAAAAACTTTTGATGTTAATTTAATATCATATTCAATGCTGATTTTGGAGGTTGTAGATTAGATAGAAAAAGTACCTCAGGAACCTTTCACTTTTTAGGAAAATTTTTAGTATTATGGTTAAGTAAGAAACAAAACTCAGTTGCCCTATCAACAGTTGAGACAAAATATGTATCTGTAGGCAGTTTTTGTGAACATGTATTGTGGATGAAAAACACACTAATAGAATTTGGACTAAATTTTAATAGTACCCCTATTTTATGTGATAATACAAGTGCTATAAATATTTTAAAAAATTTAATAAGTCATTCAAGAACTAGTCATATTGATATTAGACATCATTTTCTAAGAGATCATGTTTTTAAAAAGGATATATATTTAGAATTTTTAAATACTGAATATTGACTAGCGGATATTTTTATTAAACCACTTCCAACTGTAAGTTTTGATTTTATTAAGGGGGAGTTAGGTTTATTGAATTTTTAAAATGTTAATATTTTTATTCTTTTTAATTTTAAATATTTATCTTATTTTGTTTATCTATTTATTCCAGTTTATTTATGTTAATATTATTTACTGATTACATTAAATCTAATTTGTTTTAATATTTTCTTTTTCATTGTAAATTTTAGTTAATTTCACTACCAAAAAACGGGCCAAGGCCAGCACCACCCTTTATCAGCGCTAACGAAAAAGCACTGATAAAGGGGGGGGGGGGGTACCTTTATTAGTGCTAAAAAAATCACTGATAAAAGTACCCCTTATCAGTGCTTTTTTTAGCGCTCATAAAGGTACCCCCTTCAACAGCGCTTTTTTTAGCGCTTATAAAGGTACCCCCTTTAACAACGCTTTTTTTAGCGATGTTAAAGGGTACCCCTTTATCAACACTTTTTTTAGTAGCGCTTATAAAGGGGGGGTCTTTATCAGCGGTTTTTTTAAAAGCGCTGATAAAGGGTTTACTTCCAAAAAAAATTCATTAAAAATATATATTAATATTTAAATATATAGAAATAGTTATATTGATATAATTATAATATATTTTTTTAAATATAATTTTAAATATATTTTAGATAAGTATAAATATACAATTACACTTAATATATAAGATATTTACTGAAAATGGCTTATAAAAAAATTAAAAAAATATTTTTAATTAATAAATTGCTAATTATTATGGAGTAATATTCATTTAATAACATTTTGAAGACTAAAAAAAAGATCCAAAATATTTTGAAAACGCAACATGAACTTCAAACAGCCATAACTTTTGATCCGGGTGTCATTTTGAGCTCTACCATATATCAAATCGAATCCTGAGATGAGCTATAAACCCTTATAATTAGGGTGACCTTGGTCAAGGTTTTTTCATGGTAAAAAAATTCCCAGAAGGCCTCCAAAGAAGAGTTTTTAGTCGGGTACCCCGATTTTTTAACATTTTGTGGATTTTCAGCCTCGTTTAAGGGGGTATTATTGGATTTTTTTGGTGGGGACTGAATTTATTCCAAGTTATTACATTCATATTGATATTATGTCTTTGAAATTTTCTCATTTTTTATAATTCACTACTATTTATAATCAAATATATAACAATATGTACATATTTTTTATATATTCACACATAAAAATTTATTATAAATATAAATAATAAAATATATTTACATATAAAATATATTAGATTTATATAAATAATAACTAATATCCATTTCATTTAAAATAAAAATATATGAATATTTATATACCTATATATTAATCTAAATATATATATATATATATATATTAATATAAATACATATATATATTAATATAATTATAAATATATATATTAATATCACTATAAATATATATATATTAATATAACTATATATATATATATATTAATATAAATATATATTACTATACGAATAAATATAACTAAATAAATAAATAAATATATATATATATAAATAGAGATATCAGGAAATGGAAAACAAATCAAAATAGAGGAGTGGTAAGGGCTTAGGCACGCAGGGGGGAGGTCCCGAGTTCAAAACCAGGTGGATGCACGGGTGCGCACGCATGGGGGAATATGGGAGCTAGCGCTGATAATGGGTGGGGGATAGCGCTGATAAAGGGTGGAGGGGGGTGCGTGGGGGCACTGGAGGTGCGGGAAGGCACTAATAAAGGGGGGGCTCAAGCGCTGTAAAAAGCCCCCACCGAGATTACCAAGATTTTTTTAAAAATAATTTATTTATTTTAACTTTTATGAGCGCTTTTAAAAAAGCACTGATAAAAGGGGTCTTTTACCAGCGCTAAAAACAAAGCGCTGATAAAGGATCCTTTTATCAGCGTTTCGTTTTAGAGATGATAAAAGATCCCTTTGATTAGCACTTTTTTTAGCGCTGATGAAAGGGGTCTTTATCAGCGCTTTTTGGAGCGCTGATAAAGGGGACCCCCCCTTTATCTACGCCGGATTTAAAAATGCTTTTCTAGCACTGTTAAAGGCCATTTTTAGCGCTGATAAAAGAGGTATTTGTAGTAGTGTTTATTTTAATCTTAAATTTATCTACGCCGCATGCTTTAAAAAATTCTAATAATTATCTTACGTAATGACATAGGAAACAAGGGATTGTTAGAAATGTTTCGAATACCAAACCTTTTCAACTCTCAAACCCTTTTCGAATACCAAAGCCCTCATTTACCATAATCTACCTTTTCTTACCACTGTTTTCCTTCAAAACCCTAAATACTCAAAAACCTCAAAGCCTTCGTTTCTCAGAAATGATGAAAACTAAGAGAACCGAAGAAGGTGGAGCCAGTGACCTGAAGCATCAAAAAGTTTCTAGAAGAAAAATTATACAGGGTAAAGTAGTTGATTTTGAAAGGATTTATTAGACAAATTTACTCCTGAAGAAAGCACTAGCTTTTCAAGGATTGGAATATGTGTTCAATGAGGTGAACTTAGAATTCCTTTATGAGGTAGAACTGAATTATTTCTATAATAGTGTTTAGTTTAGTTTTAGTGATACTGAAGATATAGTTTTTTCAAGAATATAAGATAAGGACTTTTCAGTTTCTTTGACTGAAATTTCTCAAATATTGAATAGTCCTCATGAGGGAGTGTTTTATTTCAATATAAGGTCTATCGAAGATAAGGAATATAAATTTGAATACATTATGTCTTTTTTGTTTGGCTAAAAAAATGTTAGATTTTTTTTCAAGGATCTTGAGGCAGACTATAAAATATTAGTCAAGTTTATTCAAATAAGAATTGCTCTTATAATGGATGAGATGGAGAAGATTCTATATTCATACATGTATATCATGTTTCTATTTATGAGTGAAATAAAGCTGAATTTTTCAAGGTATATATTCAGATATTTAAATTACTAATGTCAAACAGATGGTAGGATGACTTTTTGTCCTTGTGGAAGGATAATTTATTGAACTTTGTTTAAAAAAGGAATGATTCAATTAATATATTCTCAAATTAAATTTCATCACAACAGTTAACTCAATGTGGGAACATTGAGGAAGTTAGAATTTTACTAGAGTATAGTCAAAGGAAAACTCTTACCAGTTGGTGTAGATAACCAACAAAGATCAGGATCTTTTTATCATGGAGAGAAAAGTGAAATTGGGAATGAAGGAATTGGTGGAACCCATGGTGAAGGACTTTCCAAGCCAACTCAGAGAAAATTAAGACTTGTTAAATAAGAAGAAGAAGAGTTATAAGAGGATATGCAAGCAGAATTGGATATAAGACCACAAAAAATATTAAATACACCTACTATAGAACCAGTGTTGGGTTAAAGTGAGGCTACCAGGTTAGTACATCTAGATGATACTTTTCTTGAGGAAGATCAATAGGTTAAAAGCCAGATAATAGATCTGCAGACTATTGATTTACCAGTTGTTCAGGAGGAAGAACCAACTGTTCAGGTAGAGAAACAATTGATCAGAACTGAAAATGTGGCTATAGAAATTGTTGATAATTTACTTTTCTCTGTTTTTGATCATGTGGATGAAATAAATCAATCTAAAAATAAAGACAAAATATAAGTTCTTGATAGTTTGTCTTATTCATGTGAAAAAGCAATTGAAAATCTAGTGGAGAATTCTATTGAAAAATATCCTTTAAAATCTCCAGAAATTGTAAAAGTTGGTCAGTAACAACATCCGAATGAAGGGACATATGATTCCATATCAAATCAAGTTGAGGAAATTGTAATGAAGTTTAATAAGTCTCAGGTAGAGAATGTTAATCTTCAAAAAGATTTGGAGTTACAAAGAAAATGTTACATGATCTTAATGAAAATTCTATTTCCAAGAAGGAATTTGATGATTTCAAGAGAGAGATGCTGAATGAAGTTGGAAAAATAAAATCTGAAGTTGTTTCTAAGTCAAACTTTGCTGATCTAAAGTGGTATTTTGGGAGTCAATTTGAATAAATCAAAAGTACTATTGGTTAGACCAATACATCTACCTCTACTCCAATTACCAATCTAAATCTGATTCGATGATTTTAAGTAATCACCTATGTCATGGTTGATATGAATGATCATATTCAAAATCTTCAGTTCAATAGTTCCCCTTTTTCAGTTCTATTGGACAATCAGAAATTTCTATTTGACCAACTGACACAAAGTGAACCAGGTATCATATTTCTGCTGAAACAATTCACAGAAAATTTAAATTTGTTTATGCAATAAGAGGAGAGTTTGCACAACTTTTTTAAAGTCAATATTTTTTATAATATTCATATTAGTCAAGATTTTATAATTTTAATTCTACAATTAGGGGAAAGCCTAATGAAGAAGTTTCAGTTACAGATGGATGAGTTGAAAGATATTTTTGAAGATGGTCAAAATCCTTAGAACCTTAACTGAGCCAACTCCTACCCAATATTTTATACCCAAACCATTTCAGTTGACTAAACTTGTTTCCTAGTCAAACTGATTATTATATTTATATAATTTTTGATCGATAACATCTCTTTATTTTTTTGTATAAGTTATTTCATATTCTTTTATGTTTATGTCTAGAAGCCAAAAATCCAATATTATTTATATAAACAGATTATTATAACATTTACTTACAGGTATGTGCAAAATTAATCACGTTTTATTCATTTTTCTACACTTTCTTTTTGATCTCACAAAAGGGGGAGAAATTTGGATAACAATTTTTTTTCATTTCTATTTATCAAAATAATTCTGTAAAATCAAATTTTTAATTATTTTATTTTCAATTGTTTGAAAAATTATAAATTCTATTAGTAATTTTATTGGTTTTATGATCATAAAAAGGGGGAAATTGTTGGGCATGTATTGTCTCAACAATACTCTATAAATCTTATTGATTTTTAAGCTCACAAATTCCCTTATTTATTTTAATAATGATATTACTTTAAGTGTATTTCAAGAAATTAATATTCTTTATATTTATTATTTTGGAAATATATGAAAGCTTATTATTCATGTGGAATATTTGTCAAATTGTTTGGAATGCTCCTAACCATATTCTGGAAACACTGTTCATACCATATATTTAAGAACGTAATGTAAGGAAGAAATCCTACATTTGTATTATACCTTATGCTGAAAGATCATCACATATGGTTAATAAACCCTATGTTTATAGAAAAGTATGGATAAAGAACCTTATGTTTGGATGAAACCTTACATTTGAAAAAGAGAAGAAGTATGTTTAAAGAACCCTACACAAGTATGGAACCTTAGGTTTGAGAATCAAACATATGTATCATCAACCTTACTTTTGTGATCAAACTTATATTTTCAACCTTACATTTGGAGAATAAATGCTACGTAGTTGAACCGTACGTTTGGTATTTTGTCGTTTTGTGAAGGAACCTAATGTTTGAATTTTAATAACCAAAGATTTGAATTTATGATTTTATCGATGTTTCATGCAATGGTCTTTATAGAATATTAGGCTGATTTAAAGCTCATTTTCGAACGATTCAAAGCTTGTTATGATTAATTCAAAGAATCACATTAATTAGATAAATTCTCTCCTATTATTATGGAATGATATGACTAGTCTGAGATGTCTCAATAATTTAAATTATTTACGATTTATCAGGTGATTTTCTTGGATCTAAATTCAAAATATAGGTTCTCTGTTTTACTTATTCTATTAGTGTATTTTTTATATATATGTGTTTGTATGATTAAAAGAAGAAAAATTATTGAGATATATATTGAACCATATATTGCGACACATATTCACAATTGAAACAATATTATTTAGAATATATTTTATAGATATAATATAACAATTGATCAGAATCTGTTTTTCTACAGAAGATTCTACAGTGGAAATATACATATTCAAAATTTTGTATTTGCTATAAGTCTGCTGGTGCTATTTGTTGCTGTTTTATTTCAAAGTTCTATTGCAACCATATCACTTTAGAACTGTTCTTTCCTAAAAAAACTATTTTTTGAAGAATAAGATTCATCTAATTTCAGTTGTTGTTCAACTGGAAGCCTTTATAATCAATATCTTTTTTATTGAGAGTTTCAACTACTCATACTCAGTTGTGGTGAAGTATCAGCTTCTCGAAATAAGCTGTGGTTTTTTGGTTATCTATTATAGAACTAGAAGACTCTGTTTTTAGTCTTATTTGTAAAGGTGTCAACTTCCTATGCTCAGTTGTGGATTGGTCTTATGATATGAGGACCTAACTAGTGAAATTCACCAAAATCACAAAGAGAGTAATTGGTGGAGTGGAATAGGGGATCTTTATGCCCCAAACCACTATAAATACCTGTGTTCTATATTTATGTTCTTATCTTCTGATCATGATTTCATACAGAAGATAAGTACTTCTTACCTACATAAATCATTAGTCAACATCAAGAGGCAGAATTTAAAAAGAGTTTGAAAAGACACAATTCACACCCCTCTTGTATATATTTGTATATTCTGACATAACATTTCGAGTTATGAATTGAGGTGAAACCAATCCAAGGAGATACAAAGGTGGACAAGTGGAAAGTTATAAACATGAACCTTAAAAGGTTCAAGGTGTTTCTCCCCTAAGTCAGGGTTAGTTTACCAACCGCTAGATAAAATAAAAATTAGAAAAGCTCATGATCATACCCTTTATTTTATTTCTTTCAGTTTTATGGTTATTCATTATAGATGTATTATTACGATCACATAATTAATGAATTAACAAGAATGTGATATGAAACTAAAATAAAATGGCTTATGCATAAATATTATCCAGACATGGTTAATCACTTAAGTATATCCCACTTAATATCAAAAAGCATGTGAAAAGATAATAAGAGGCAATTTATGCATAAAAGATAAAATCCCTCAATAAAATATTAAGTTAGTATTTCCTTCCATTAATTTAGTTAGAATAGAACCAATAGTTCAAATTGCTTGACCAGACAAAGTTGGGGTACTTTCAATTATAGGGAAATTCTAATTTGAGGTGTTAGGTTGACTTAACCTGGTTTACATCAAGGGTTGATTGCCAAAGTAGGACATGGTGTAACTGAGAGGCAAGAGTTGAGGAAATCTAAAATAATGATTTTAGGATTGGGGAGTCCACTCAACCAATCAAAGAGCTACGAGTGAATGTAGTTGGAATTTGGAATGCCTACCTAAAACCATTCAAGTTTCTTAACCAACCAAGGTTTGGGTGATGATAATGGAATATGGATCCTTTCCACTAGAATATCCAAGAAACGAGATATTCTGTATCCAATGGTGAGGGATATTGGGTTTTAATAAAATAGTGGGAGACTAATGAATACTTATTTATTTATTTGTCTTAATTTTATCAAATAAAGTACTAAAACTATGTTCATATTATTTGTAGAAAATACATTAAAAATGACATCAAACATATTATTGATATCCATACTCGAGAAAGAAAACCTTCTCACCGACACTAATTTCCAGGAGTGGCAAAGATTCCTTCAGGTCATCCTTCTCCATGAAAGGGAACTATATGTGCTAGAAGAACCTTTAACAGTTGCACATGGGAATGAGGTGAGTGATAAAGAGATCTCTGTATATGAGAAACATCTAAATGATGGTACAAATGTTTATTGACTCATTCTATCATCCATGACCAATGATCTCTTGAATAAACATGAGGAAATGGATGCTTATATCATGATGTATCACCTTCGATATCTCTACCAAGATAAGGTGATCCAAGAGAGGTATGAGATCTCCAATGCTTTGTTCACTACTAATCTTGGAGAGTCTATGCCAGCTAAACCACATGTAGTCAAGCTTATTGGCTACATTGAGTGTCTGGACATCTTAGGGATTAAATTCCTAATTAAGTTGCGTACCAATATCATACTATCATCACTTCCCAAGGCCTTCTCTATTTTTATTGTGAATTATAATATGAGCAATAATGAGAAGAACTTATTGGAACTTCTGACCCTGATTTTCCAAGTGGACAAGGACATGAGGTCTGAAAAACCCATAGTCTTTATGGTGAATAGGAAGAGGAAGGAAAAGGAAAAGTGGCCTTAGATTTATAAACAATCTAAAACTCTAGAGCACCGTCTGACGAAGAAGAAGAAGATTCAAAGGCAGGGTAAGAAAAAGGAGGTAGTATGCTTTGCATGTGGTAAGTCAGGCCACTAGAAGAAGAACCGAACCCAGAGGCAAGGGAAATTTAAAGGTGCATTCATTATCAAGTGAAATCTTTCTATTTCTACACATTGGATATTAGATACATCTATGGTTCTCACATCTATATTTAAATGCTGGAACCAAGTAGATTTCAGAAAATTTCCAGAGGAGAGGTGGATATGTGAGATGCCAATAGTTCAAGGCTGACTGCTCTTTCCATTAGTGACTACCACCTTTCATTACTGGTTGGGATGATTTTGATTTTACAAGACTGTTATTATATACCAAGTGTTACCAAGAACATAATTTCTATATTATGTTTAGATACAAATAGATTTATTTTCAAGTTCATAAATAAAAGTTGTTTCTTTTATAAGGACAAAATATGTCATGGTATAACACATTTAAATAACAACATGTATATATTAAATTATGAAAACCAGGTGTTGGAAATCGATAATGAATCAAGTTCACATGACTCATATAACACCAAGTTGTGGCATCACTGCCTTGGTCATGTAAATGAGAAGCGTCTGACAAAGCTCTATCAAGACGATTATTTAGACTCTTTTGAGCTAAAACCACTTGATAGATGTAACACTTGTTTAAAAGGGATAATGACTAAACCACCATTTGGTGGGTAGGGTGATATGGCCATAGAGATTCTAGGATTGGTACACACTTATGTGTGTGGACCATTTCTAGTATAATCTAGAGGTGGATATTCTTACTTAATTACTTTTATGGATGAATTGAGTAGATATGGCTATGTCTACTTAATGGGGTATAAGTCTGAGTCCTTTGAGAAATTCAAGGACTTCAGGAATGAAGTATAGAATCGACTTGGTAAGAAGATAAAAAAGCTTTGATTGGATGAAGGTGGAAAAAATATTAACTAAGAGTTCATTGACCTTTTATGGGAGTCTAGGATTATATCTCAACTCACTCCACCTTATACACCATAGTGGAATGGTGTTAGTGAAAGGAGGAACCATACTATGTTGGACATGTTAAGGTTGATGATCATGAAAATATTTCGTTATCCTTTTGGGGATATTTATTAAAAACTACAACATACACATTAAACCAAGTACCAACTAAAAAGTAAAATAGAATCCCATTTGACTTATGGAGTGGAGAGAAACTTGTTTTGTCACATACATGTGTATGGGGATGCGAGGTATTTGTTAAGGCCTTTTCATGTAACAAACTAGAACCTCGAGGCATGAGGTGTATCTTTATAGGGTATCCCAAGGAAAAAAAGGGATACAAGCTATACAACCCCTCAAAAAAGAAAGTGATTGTTGCTAGATAGGCTGTCTTTCTTGAGAGGAAGCACATCCTCAAAAAGGATAGTGGGAGCAAGATTGACTTCAATGAAGTTGATGCTCAAGATAAAAAGGAGTTGGTACAAGAAAAACTTCCATAGGTCCCCATGGAAGAAGTAGTTCTTAAAACACAAGTAATGTGTAGGAGTGTAAGAGAGGTAAGGGAACCAAAGATATATGGTTTTATTATCACCTAAGACGATGAATCATTATTGTTTGACAATGATGAACCTCACTCTTACAAGGAGGCCATAGAGAGCTCGGAATCTTCAAGATAGATAGAATCTATGAATTATGAGATGAATTCCATGTATCAGAACCAAGTTTGGGTTCTGGTTGATGCACTAGTTAATGTAAATCCTATTGGATGTAAATGGGTATTAAAGAGGAACCTGGACATGGAAGGTCAAGTAAGTACCTATATAGATAGAAATGCTAGTGGCTAAAGGTTTTAAACAGTGTCAAAGAATTGACTATGATGAAACTTTTTCACCAGTATCCATGTTTAAATCCATAAGAATCATACTTTTTATGTCATCTTACCATGACTATGAGATTTTGCATATGGATGTCAAAACAATGTTCCTTAATGGGAACCTTCTAGAAGTTGTTTATATGACACAACCAGAAGGTTTTGTTACACCAAGTGATTCCAAAAGGGTTTGAAAGTTGCAAAGATCCATTTATAGATTGAATCAATCATTCTGGTCATGGAACATTGAATTCTATGAATCCATAAAGTAATTTGGTTTCATTAAGAATGAATGTGATCCACGTGTTTACAAAAGGTTTAATGGGAATACTACTGTTATCCTAGTATTATATGTTGACTACATATTACTTATAGGAAATGACATACCAGTCTTACAGTAAGTTAAGGACTGGTTGAACAACTGCTTCTACATGAAAGACTAAGGTGAAGCATACTATATTCTAGGGATCAAGATCATTCATGATAAATACAAGAGGCTACATGGGCTAAGTGACAGTACATACATTTACCAGATACTAAAGATATTTAGTATGGAACAATTCAAGAAGGGATTAGTTCCAGTGTCACATGGAATACATATTTCTAATAAAATGTGTCCCTAGATACAACAGGGGAAAGATAGAATGAGTAAGATCCCATATGCTTCGGTGATAGGATCAATCATGTATGCCATGATATGTACTAGACTTGATGTTGCCTATGCACTGAGCATAGTAGGCAGATATCAAGTAGATCTAGGAGAACAATATTGGACTATTATTAAGGCTATCTATAAGTATCTAAGAAGAACTAAGGATATGTTCTTGGTGTATGGAGGAGACAGGGAGCTTGTCATCAGAGGGTATGCTGATTCTGGTTTTCAGATAGACCAGAATGATCTAAATTCATAATTAGGATATGTTTTTTGTCTCAATGAAGGAGCTGTGAGCTGGAAGAGTTCAAAGCAGCCAGTTTTCGCTAATTTTACAGTGGATACTAAATATATAACGACTTCTTATGCATCCAAGGAATCCATATAGATTCATAACTTGGTCCAGGAGATTGATGTAGTGCCTTGCAGTAGAGACCCTATCACATTGTATTGTGATAATACTAAAGTGGTGGATCTTGCAAAGGAGCCAAGGTCACATCAATAGATAAAGAACATACTCCGAAAGTATAACCTATTGAGGTATTTTCATCAGAGGGGTGAATTTTCACTAAGTAGAGTGTTTATGGAAGAGAACAAGGAAGAATCCCTTGACTAAAGGCCTATCTTAGTAGAATCATGAATATCATGTGAGAGATAGCGGACTAAAGGTTGTTAGTAGTTGGATCTAGTGTAAGAGGGATTCTATTGGAGTTGGTGCACTAGAACCAACTTCTTGTACTTTATGAAACACTTATATTCATGGTTTTAAATATTAATAAATTCCTTATCACATCATGATTGTTCTTCTGCATAACATAGCTTTTGATAATGTCCCAAGAGTAACTGTTTCACTAAAAGGTCATAGAAGTTCCCCACTATGATGAGAACTCAAAAGTTCCATGACACTATTCTTGAATAAATGTTCATTGGAAGGATGATATCATTTGAAGAGACACAACTAATACATGCTATCAAGGGAGGAGTCTCATAGGACTTTTAGGCACCTTCTCATAGTGTACGCCCCTTGTAATATCCATTAGGATATTATGAGAATGAGACCCGACATCAGGAAATCCCCATTATAAGTGTTATTGGATGTTCCTATCTGTAGATGTGTGTAATGGTCCTCAGATTTTAACATTATTATAAAGGGATATTATGAGTTTCACACTTTTATGTATTGGTGAAAACTATGATGATATATGATTGCGGTGAGGTAGGATACGTTGGGTGCATCACGAGTAATATTGCATTAATGAATAATGCGAGAAAGGATTTATCCTTTATGTTCATTAATGGAAGTAAATATCTCAGGACATTTAATGTAAATGATATAGACTAAATAAATTCATGACCATGGTGTTCTCTAGGCAAGTTCTATTTCTTAAAAGTCAAATAATGAGTTATTGAGCATATAGGTTGAGGACACTGGAATACAACCTAATCGATTGGAGATATTGTGATAAAGGGATTGTATTACACGATAAGCTTTCATATGAGGTGACATGTCGTTGCAGCATTAAATTCTTTCTCTATGGGTGACTTGGCATATTTTTAGATACTAATCTCAGACTTTAGGCGGGCTTGCCTAGTTCCATTGAGAAAGAGGCCTAGAGGGTCACAAACTAAGTGTATCCAAAATCTCAGTTAAATAATTTATTATTTAACAAGTTGAATAAATATTATTCCCAGTTGTGGTTTAATAATTATTCAATTATGACTGTTCACATTTTATTTATTTATTAGAGAATAATGAAGTTAGATTTATTTATTTATTTAATAAATAAATAGCCGTTATTCAAGATCCAATAAATATTTCAAAGGATGGGTGGACCAAGTTAAAGGGTAAGTGAGAAAATAATATTAAATATTATTTGATTAAAATAATATTTAATTTCAACTTTCAAGCTAAGAACATGTCATGGAAATAATGGTATTTCTATTATTATTTTATGTGGGGGTTTCACATGGAATAATAAAATAATTAATGAAATTTGTGCTAATTTTCTATTATTACCTAGTGAATTAAATTCCCAGTTATATATTATTCTCTTATTATCCAAGGAGGCAACCCACATACAAGCCAGCCAATTTTGGTTGTGCACGACATTCTGGAGAAAAATATCTCAGGTCTCAAGAGCCTTTTTTTCTCCAAGAATGATCTAAAGAAAGAGAGTGACCATCCTCCATCGGATCAGAGGATGCTTTGGAAGCGGCTCTCATAGAGACCGAGGGAAGATGACACAAGCACAATTACATTCCGTACTATCACTTAGAGACTCCTTTAGTAACATCCTGATATTTGCGGATCATGTGTGGATTATCGCTATAGGAGATCTACTATTGATCTCTACAAAGAAATGAAAGGCTCATCATAGATCTGTGGTCAGACACATCAATGAATAAAGAAAACCTTGGAGGTGTTTCTTTAATTTAATTAAATTAATTATAAACAAAATATGTCAATCCTCTCTCCCGGTTCCACGAACTCTTTCTTCTTTATCTAAATCTTTGATTTTATTCCATGGATATTGGTGTTCATTGTCATATTAATCTTTGAATAATCATTGATCACTATAAAATTTAAATTTGGGTGCCGACCCAACCACACTTCTGCTATGCTTGGAACCTACAATAAATTCAGGCAATTCATATAAATATGAAATTTTTGTAAGGTGTATTTGTTTTGGTCATTAGAAATAGTTTGGATTCTTATTATCTCATACTTGATTTTCAATAATTTATCCTAATATTATGGGGGATAAATTATTTTTACCAATTAAATTAAATAAGGAATTCTGAGGAGATATCATGGTTGATATCCATAACTTCCGGTATGCACTTGAATATTTTTGACTTGTGTGTTGTGGTGAGTGTAGGAACTCTGGTTGTTATGCCAAGAAAAATAAAGTTAACAATTGTTATGAATTCATTCCATCATGAATATTGTTAAAAAATCTTTAAGTGTTAAATAGTGATGAGTTTTATGAGTCGAGTTGAGTTGGCATTATATTCTATTGATAAATGGAAGGCTTTGTTGTCTAAGTCAAACTATATTTTTTTCCTACACCGAGCTTGGATAAAGTAGATTTAGAGTGGAATTATTTACACGAAACTATGTAAGAATAAAGTGATAACATTCTCTCTCATGTGATTTGTAATTATTTTTAATAAGGGGAACAAAGAATAAAAAGAGAAATAAGAATGAAATAGATCCATCCATATTTTTATTCTATTTTTAAGAGGTATTGACAACAAATACAAAGGGGGACATTGATGAACCTACATTGTGTTTGTGTTGTATTTATTTCCAACAAATATCAAAGGCACTAAGGGAAGTCACATAATTTCAATATTATTATGAATTGTTTCTTGGATGATTTCATAGACTTCCCATGCATATTGATGAGAGTTAAGAATCGTATAAGGAAGTTGGAATATTTTATCATGTAAGGAAATTGGAATTGAATGTCATTATTGATAACACAACTATCAAATAAAGTGGAGAAACCATCCATGAAGTTCCATATTTGAAGGATATTGTATTTATTATTTATACACTCTTGGATAAAGGTTTGAGAAGGTGGAATTTTTATTAAAATACACCTAAATTCATTTCATGAAGTTTGAAATTTCATGTTTAATGTCTGGAATTTTATTCTGAATCTAAAAATGTCTAAGTCCAAAAGTCACCCTATGTTTCATTTGATTTCAAAAGGAATTCCATATGACTTTTAGAGTTTCATATGAATTCAGATGGTATTTAATATGACTTAATACATTTTCGTATGACATTATAAGGAAGAATGTATGACTTAGAGAGTTTCATACGACTTTACCTACAATTCATATGATTTATAGGATTGATATATGACTTCATATAGTTTTATACGACTTTAAATTCTTATGAAACAGATTTTATAGGAATTAATGTAGGTTCCGGGTATAGTGGAAGCGTGCGATGGGTCATGCCCACATTTTTTATTTGTCATGATCGATGATTAATCTGAGATTTTACACAACATTTAACATCATGATCAATAGAATTAAATCAAAGAATATAAAAAAGGATAAAAAGTTAGAGCCAAAGAGAAGATAATCACATATTATTTATAATGAATTTATTAAATTAAAGAATTACCTTGTTGGAATAAATTATTAATTGTTGGATCTGACAACAGATCTATGTTGTACCATCATTGCGTTGTAGAAATCAAGAGCAGATTCCATCTAGAGGTTATCCGCACATGTTCCACGAATCTCCAAACATCACTGTAGGAATCTCCTGAAACTAGCACAATGAATCCTATCACTTACATCATCTGCCTTTGATCACCATGAGAACCGATTCCAAATCATTATACTTGATATATCTAGAATTGAGAGTTATAGATGGAGGAAGATGGAACTTCATTATTGGGTGTGTTCTTGGAAAAGATACCTGTCACACCTGGTTTTTTTGTCTTTGTATTGATCCGGTCTATTGGAAATATCGATCGTTTTCATGGGTATTTTGTGAGATTAATCTTGAGTTTTGAAGTTTCATATATGTATAACCACCCTAATTTGGGATCCCCATTGCTTGTTTAGGAGTTTTTTAAGGAAGGGTGGTTACTTCATGATTTGGGCCAACCGTGAGCCCATTTCCAGTTTTAAAAACCGAATTTGTTTCTTTTATAACTCTTTTGTTTTTCATAATTTTTCACCCATTAAACTTCCCACTTGTCCTATACTGACATATTAAAACTTAAATATCATTTTTTAACCCATATAAATTCATAAGCATGGGGAATTGAGGTTACTTATTTGGGTATTGGGCCAGCCTGTGGGCCCATTTTCTGTTTAAAAAAAACATTTCTTTTACATCTAATTCAATTTTTAATATTTTTAGGTTATTCCACATCTCCGTATAATTAAATACCCATATTCTTACCCTCATAATATATTTACCCTCTTTGGAGCTCATATGGGTCGCGTATTAGGGCGAACGTTCTCAAGACATCTCAAATCGCCCAGAATTGATAAGGTAAATCGTTTTACACAAAACACATTAAATACGTGATATTTTTCAAAAAAATATTCTTTACCTTGTTCTTCCAGACCTTAAGAGACTCTCCATGAAGTTTCATCCAATTAACTTTTCTATAGGGGTGCATATATAATGGAATACTAAAATTTTTCTTGTGGGAAAGGTGAGATTCCATCTCCTTTATCCTCGCTCTTCTTCCTCCTTTCGTTATTTCATGGTTTTATAATCTCCCGTAGTCATTATTGACCTAGGGATATGTTATACCATGGTTTTTGATGGATTTTATATTCTTTTAGGTCTGGTATTTATAGTTTTAGGGTTTATAAACCCGCGACGGGTGATTTCAGGTGTGCGCTTCCATTACGCCATGGATTTGAGGTAGGATACCCCTTGCACAAACCTTTATCATTTAAGTTTCATCATTTTAATTCTATTATATCCTTATTTATATGATATGTTCTGCTGTAAAACTTTGGTTCTAAAGGTTTTGTTTGCAAATTATGTTTTATGACTTATTTTGTTAAAAATATAGTTGTTTTGGTATAAATGTGCACTCCTCTTGTTTGATAAATTATTCCATGATATTTCACACTTGGTTTATGGTATTTTGAATATGTCCCAGTAGATTGAAAAACATTATGACATGAAAGTGGTGTTTTATCCCTTTTTAAGTGCTTAACATAATTTTTTTTGTTAAAGAGTGCATGCCATGTGTTCGGTAAATTACCCGGCTGGCTTTCATGTGTCTAGTGCAATTTAAAATAATTTGTTTGGATTTTTTAAATATATTTTCATAATGTAAGAAAATTATTTTGGGTTCCTTTTATGGCTTTAAAATTTGGATTTTGTTTCACAAACAATTGTTTTTTTTGCAACATGTTTTGGCCCGAGTTGCCGAAAAATGGCCCGTTTCACATTCTTATAAAAATGTTTGTGTTTTGAATATGCCACCTAAGTGTTTTAAAAGATTTATTAATGTGGTTTTATTCTTTAAATTGTGTTTACACACCTCCTTAATAAAATTTAAATGCATAACTTCGTCAAATGTTAGTTTTGAGAAAATGTTTAAAGGCCCGCTTGGCATTTCCTAAAAATGAAGGAGTGTTTTACTTGTATATACCAAGTTGTGCAATTGGGATTGTTTTATGGTCCATGAAATGATTTTATTAAATTTTTTTAGGGATTCCAAATATTATTTGGTATGTTTTTGAAGTGTGTTTATAATTTAAAGAGTGTTTTTGAATGAGTTTTATGTGCAAAGCCTCAATACACTTCATGAAATTGTTTTACGAAAATATTTAGTAGTTTGTTGATTCGTGTAAGAAATGTGAAGAAAGTTTATGGTCTGTTTGTGTTTTTATGGTTTGGGAATGGAATTTTTATGTGAAATGTGTATTTGATAATATGTGTAACTTGATTGAGCACTAAAGGGAATCCTGGGTATCTAGGTGGGCAGACGTGTACTAGTATGCTAGTGATTCTGTGGGGTTTGACCCCTGTTTCACGTAGCAAGTTTGATGATGAAAACACTAACTAAACTATGATTATGATGATGATTGGGGACCACTAGGTTATGGGTATGTTCCTTACTAGTGGCTTGTGCACAAGAACAAATATTTATTATGGTTACTTTCACTGAGATACGAGGTACCTGGGTCTCACAACTGACTAGTACCTAGGGGTGTTCCCATGACTTGTGCTCATTGGATATTTTGTAGTCACCGTCGGCATACAGTGTGTTTGGTTGGTAAATTAATTAGTGTGTTTTATTTATTTAAAAGTGTACAATATTTAAAGCAAACCTCATTAAAACAATTTTCATTTTGAAGTTGCACCTCTTTGAAAAATTATTACTTTCATTTTTGGTTTATAAAACATGAAAGTTTTTTTTATGATAACTATTATAGCATGGACCATCATTTGAAAAACATAATTTTATATCTTGTATTTAAAACATGAAATTTATTTTTCTTATATTTTAAATTAAGTTCATTTGGAATAAAATATCTGGCTAACCTACTGAGTTTTAATACTCACACCTATAGTCTTGTTTTTTTATCCCTTGTGTAGGTTTTATCTTGAGTTTGATTGCCTTGGGTGACGTTTGATCATTGTGTTGGAGAGTGAACAGAAGCGTCACATGGAGTTAGTTGGTCATCAGGATTGTTCAGTCAAGTTGTTGGTTTTGTTCTACTTTTAGTTTCTTGTACAAATAATGTTTACTTCAATGTTAATATAAATTCATTTTGGGATGTTTGTTTATTTCCGCTGTTTGTTTGATTGTTTATGTATGGGAAAAATCGTTCCCTTGTGTACTCTATTGATTTCCTTAGTTCTTGTTGCCATCCCAGGAGGATCGGGAATGCCTCTCGGGACTTGTCGCGAGCTGGCCTGGGTGACCGGTTTAGGGTTGACTCGGACTGGTTCGTGACAAAATGGTATCAGAGGAGGTCGGCTCTTAGCAGACATTTCTTTTTAGAGCACCCTTATTATTTTGGGGATGTCAAGGTAGATGGAGTAGGATTGTTGGGACTTGAGGGGTAAGGGCAAGAAGAGAGTTGTGAACTCTTTCTCGTTCTAATACTCTGGTTTCCATGGGAAGTCCGGTTTTATTAGTGTCCTTTGTTCTTGTTGATTGTTTGGTGTTGGGATATGACAAGGGGAGTCTAACTAATGGCCTTCGTGAGCTCATAAGGCCTGGAAAACCATGTTTAGCTGGGGAATGGTCCTAATAATTATCTCTGTGTTGGTGTTGTGTTTGACATATGGATGCCGACCATATGGTCAAGTCACCCATCGACACTAGTTCCATTTTTTCGGGTCTCTTGAACCTTTCTTGAATTCTGATTTTTTGTTTTTAAAATCCTTGTGTGAGAATTATGGAAATGGGTTTTAAAGTAAGGATTAGATTTTGAAAAGTGAAAAAGGATGTTTTCAAAAATTAAATATAAGAATGGTTTTGGAAGGTTGTGTTTTGTGAAAAAAATGGAGGGAAGTGGGAATGATTTAACAGGATTGGATTATCCATAATCTAAACTTGTGGTTTGTTGGAATAAATTGTTTTGAAATTTTAAATCATTTTAAGGTGATTCTGGATCATTATTTTAAATGGGGAATTTTCGGATGTTAAAAAGTTTTTGAATTAGCTAAATTAGTTCTGGAAATTGGTTTTCATCGGTTGGTGTTTTCCTAGAAAGGGTATTGGTCTCAATGGACCTTGGATTATGACAATATACCTTGCTGAATTTTAAAAAAATGGGAAGGGGTTGTTTGGAGTGGCTTGGTTATTTTAAAAGTTGTTAAAAATGAAAAGGAGTAGGTTTTTAATAAAAATGTTCTTAATGAATTGTGTTTTTTTTGTGAAATATGAAAAGGGTTTTTGACTTGGTGGTTGGTGTTCCTTTTGAGGGTAATTTTTTTTGGAATGATGTTGTTTTGTTTTAGCCTTTGGTGTTTTCATGGGTGCTCACATGCATGGTTTTATTTATATCTGGAAGGATGGCCTATATGGTATGGTGGATGGGTTCCTGGGGTGGCATGGAAATGTGCATATGGGTGAGACTTGATGAAACACCATTGGTTAATGTGGAAACCCACCAAGTTAGTTTGTTTTTCAAAAGTGTTTTGAGCTAGAAAATTGTGGCCTTTTTTTAAAACCAATGGTTACGTGGCTTGATTTTTCTATGTCTTAGAAGATTTTTTTATTCAGTAATCTTCCTTGTGATCTATAATTCATACTCTTGTTGTATCTTGATATGAGATCTTGTTGGTGTCTTGGTTTTGGAGTAATTTTCATTGGGTTTCTAAAGATGTGTTTGATGTTGTGATGTGGCCATGTATAGTTCTCCGTTAGAAATCTTTCCTGCTGATCAACCTAAGGATTCATTTCAAATATTAAATCCACCTATTTTGATGATGCCTCAACCTGTTTGTTGTAATAGAGATCTATTTGGGATCTATTAAAAGTGCTTCTAGGTTGTGATAATTCTTTTGGATAGAGCAGTTATGTTCGGTGATGTGGATGTGTTTTGTCATATTCCTTGTCTATTCTGCCCCTCGTTCTGAGTGAGACAGAATTTTGATATGTATCTATGAGTTCCTATTTAGATGAAGGTTTTTGTTTGGTGATCAAGTGATGTTTTTTGAGTGGTGTGATCCTTATCACTTGACTGCGGTGCAACAAATGCTTCAAGAATCAGGGCTCCAACCATAGGCCTCAGAGTGAAGCTTTTCACACAGTCATGAAATCAATAGAGGTGTGGAGTCCTCGATTAGGATCCTTCCTCCTCTTTTTTGGTAAGTTAGTTTCTATTTCAATGTTTTGGTTCCTCATTTCTGTGAATTTCCCTTTTTCGCAATAAGTGTGGTGGACTTACCCCTCACACAGTGTCTATGGTTATGCCTTCATGGATGTGGGTTTTCAATCAATGTCCATGTGTGGACCTCCTGTGAAAATTGGGTGCGGTCTTGGTGTTACCTATTCGTAGGTGGAGTGTTTTGGGTTGATTATTTGTTTCTTTTGTGGTTTCAGTGGTCAAATTATTGGGTCCCCTTCCCTCTCATCCCCGAGTGGTGGGGGTCCAGATCTATACTGAATGTGTTGGCCAAGTTCTTGTACCCTCTGTTCGGGAGTGGGTGGTTTTTATGTTCATGTTGTAACCCTATTAACTTGGTATAGTAGGTTTTTGTAGGGGTGTTTTTTTGGTCTTGTGTGAGTGAGGCCCAATTCTATCTCATGTTGAATTCTCGTCTGTTCGTTGCTAGTTGGTTTCTAATGGTGGGGAGACCCACCATGGGTCTCCTGGATTTTAATCCTAAGAAATTTTCTAGTGATAGTTGTTTCTTAATGGTGGGGAGTCCATTCTAGACTACCCTGGAATATTTGGTTTTTGTGAGGGCTCTTTGGTTTTGGTGATGGTTGGGTTCATTGGGAGAAGGCCCAACAATCGGGTTCTTGGCTTGGTTATGGAGGTGGTGGCTTCATCTTTCTGTTGATTCTCCAGATGTGGTTGTGAATTGTGTTTTGTGTGGGCAAGAGTATTAAGTTGAATTGTTGGTGATTCATATTTCCTTATCTTTAGAGTCTATATTGTGTTTTTAATTAATCCTTAGGTGTTTATTTTTTCAGCCGGAAAGTGTTATGGCTTTCCGAGGGCAGAAAGCTTTAATGGTGGGGAGAATTGTCACACCCGGTTTTTTTGTCTTTGTATTGATCCGATCCATTGAAAATCCTGATCATTTTCATGGGTATTTGGTGAGATGAATCTTGAGTTTTTAAGTTTCATATATGTATAACCACCCTAATTTGGGATCCCCATTTCTTGTTTAGGAGTTTTTGAAGGAAGGGTGGTTACTTCATGATTTGGGCCAACCGTGAGCCCATTTCCAGTTTTAAAAATAGAATTTGTTTCTTTTATAACTCTTTTGTTTTTCATCCTTTTTCACCCATTAAACTTCCCACCTGTCCTATACTGACATATTAAAACTTACATAGCCTTTTTTACCCCATATAAATTCATAAGCATGGGGAATTGGGGTTACTTATTTTGGTATTGGGCTAAACCATGGGCCCATTTCCTGTTTAAAAAAAATATTTTTTTTCTTTTATATCTAATTCAATTTTTAATATTTTTCTGTGATTAAACCTCTCCCTAGAATCGAATACCCCTATTCTCACCCTCATAATCGATTTAACCTCTTTGGAGCTCATATGAGTCGCATATTAGGGTGAAAGTTCTCAAGATATCTCAAATCTCCCAGAATTGATAAGGTAAATAGTTTTACACAAAACTCATTCAATCCGTGATATTTTTCAAAAAAATATTCTTTACCTTCCGAACTTAAGAGACTCTCCATGAAGTTTCATCCCATTATCGTTTCTCTAGGGGTGCAGATCTAATGGAATACTAAAATTTTTCTTGTGGAAAAGGTGAGATTCCATCTTCTTTATCCTCGCTCTTCTTCCTCCTTTCACTATTTCATGGTTTTATGATCTCCCTTAGTCATGATATACCTAGGGATCTGTTATAACATGGTTTTTGATGGATTTTATATTCTTTTAGGTCTGTTCTTCATAGTTTTAGGGTTTATAAACCCACGACGGGTGATTTTGGGTGTGCGTTTCCATTACGCCATGGATTTGAGGTAGGATACCCCTTGCACAAACCTTTATCATTTAAGTTTCATAATTTTAATTATATTATATCCTTATTTATATGATATGTGCTGCTATGAAACTTTGGTTCTAAAGGTTTTGTTTGAAAATTATGTTTTATGACTTATTTTTAAAAAAATATAGTTGTTTTGGTATAAATGTGCACTCCTCTTGTTTGATAAATTATTCCACGAGATTTCGCACTTGGTTTATGGTATTTTGAATATATATCAGTAGCTTTAATAACATTATGGAATTAAAGTGGTGTTTTATCCCTTTTTAAGTGCTTAACATAAGTTGTTTTGTTAAAGTGTGCGCCATGTGTTCGGTAAATTACCCGGTTGGCTTTTATGTGTCTAGTGCAATTTAAAATAATTTGTTTGGATTTTTTAAATATATTTGCAGTATGTAGGAAAATTATTTTTGGGTCCTTTTATGGCTTTAAAATTTGGATTTTTTTTACAAACAATCGGTTTTTTGTTTACAACATGTTTTGGCCTGAGTTGCCGAAAAATGGCCCGTTTCACATTCTTATAAAAATGTTTGTGTTTTGAATATGTCACCTAAGTGTTTTAAGGGATTTATGAATGTGGTTTTATTCTATAAATGGTGTTTACACACCTCCTTAATAAAATTGAAATGCATAACTTCATCAAACTTTAGTTTTGAGAAAATGTTTAAAGGCTCGTTTGGCATTTCCTAAAAATGAAGGAGTGTTTTACTTGTATATACCAAGTTGTGCAATTGGGATTGTTTTATGGTCCATGAAATGATTTTATTAAATGTTTTTAGGGATTCCAAATATGATTTGGTATGGTTTTGAAATGTTTTTATAATTTAAATAGTGTTTTTGAATGAGTTTTATGTGCAAATCCTCAATACACTTCATGAAATTATTTTACGAAAATATTTAGCGGTTTGTTGATTCTTGTAAGAAATGTGAAGAAAGTTTATGGGATGTTTGTGTTTTTGTGGTTTTGGAATGTAATTTGGATGTGAAATGTGTATTTTATAATATGTGTAACTTGATTAAGCACTAAAGGGAATCTCGAGTGTCTAGTTGGGCAGGCGTGTACTAGTATGCTAGTGATTATGTAGGGTTTGGCCCTTGTTTCACGTAGCAAGTTTTACTATGACAAAACTAACTAAACTATGATGATGATGATTATTGGGGACCCCTAGGTTATGGGTATGTTCCCTACTAGTGTCTTGTGCATGAGAACGTATATTTATTATGGTTACTTTCACTGATATATGAGGTACCTGGGGATCACAACTGACTAGTACCTAGGGGTGTTCCCATGACTTGTGCTCATTGGATCTTTTGTAGTCACCGTCAGAATACGGTGTGTTTGGTTGGTAAATTAAGTAGCGTGTGTTATTTATTAAAAACTGTACAATCTTTAAAGCATCCCTCATTAAAACAATTTTCATTTTGAAGTTGCACCTCTTTGAAAAATTGTTACTTTCAATTTTGGTTTATAAAACATGTAAGTTTTTTTTCTGATAACTATTATAGCATGGAACATCATTTGAAAAACATACTTTTATATCTTGTATTTAAAAAATGAAATTGATGTTTCTTTTATTTTAAAGGAAGTGCATTGGGAATAGAATATCGGGCTAACCTACTAAGTTTTAATACTCACACCTATAGTCTTCTTCTTTTTTTATCCCTTGTGCAGGTTTCAGCTTGAGTTCGATCGCCTTGGGCGACATTTGATCATTCTGTTGGAGAGTGAACAGAAGTGTAACATGGAGTTAGTTGGTCATTTGTATTGTCCAGTTGAGTTCTTGGTTTTTTTCTACTTTTAGTTTCTTGTACAAATAATGTTTACTTCAATGTTTATATAAATTCATTTTCGGTTGTCCGTTTATTTCCGCTGTTTGTTTGATTATTTATGTATGGGTGAAATATTTCCCTTGTGTACTCTATTGATGCCCTTGGTGCTTGTCGCCATCCCAGGAGGATCGGGAACGCCTCTCGGGACTTGTCGCGATCTGGCCTGGGTGACCGGTTCAGGGTTGACTCGGACTGGTTCGTGATAATATCTCTCTAGGGAATACGGTGATTCTCCAAATCTATTATACACAACTAAACAAATGAATTGGATCTCTTATAAAATAATATAATTGGGTTCATATACCACTACGGTTAAAATAAAATAATTTCACAAGTGCCATTAATTATTTATTTAATCTCTGTGGAACCTCATATCTAATAATAATAATAATAATATTATTAATTTATCTCTTAACATGTGTTTAACTTATGAATTAAATTAAATATTATTTAATCAAATAATATTCAATATTTATTATTTCTCACCAGACCATTTAAACTTGTTCCTCTATTCCTCCAAAATATTTATCAGGTCTTGAATAATGATTTTTTATTTAATAATTAAATATAATTATATTATTCACCAATAAATAAATAAATATTATATTTACTAAATAAAAAATAAATATTTATTAAATATTACGCTCACATTATATTCTCTCGAATAACTGGTAACATAATATATGCGATCAAGAAAACATGAATAATTAATAAACCATGTGTGAGAATAATATTTATTCAATTTTTTAAATAATAACTAATAATATATTATTTAACTAAGATTCTGGATACACTTAGTGTGTGGCCCTCTAAATCTCTTTCTTAATGTAATTAGGAGAATCAGCTTAAATTCTAAGGTCAATATCTAGAAACATGCCAAGGAACCCATAGATAAATAATTTAATTTCATAACGACATAATATCTCATACAGATTATTACTATTTAATATAATCCCTCTATCACGATATCTCTAATAAAACAGGTTGCATGCTGGTGCCATCAAAATATGTGCTTGATGTGTCTTTCATTAAATTCCTAGAAATTTAACTTGATTATAGAACACCATGACCATGGATTTATTTATGCTATATCATTTACATCAAAGGCCTTGAGATATAAACTTCCATTAAATAATAGAAGGGACAAATCCTTTCTTATATTATTCATTAATTCTATTACTCATGATGCACCCAACGTATCCTACCTCTCTGCGAACATATATGTCATCATATTTTTTGTAAATACATCAAATTACATGAATCATAATACTCATTAATAATAATCTTAAAGTCTAAGGATCAATACACATTTCCTCATATAATAACATCTAATGACACATAGAGATGTTGATTTTCTACTGGCGGGTCTCATTATCATAATATCATACACTGGATATTACTAAGGGAGTAAACCATGAGAAGGTTACTCAAAGTCAGATAAGTATCCACCCATGATATCCTATATCATTTGTGTCCCTAAAATAATATCATTTGGATATAAAACATATATTTAAGAATAGTATCATAACACTTCTGGGTTCTCATCATAGCAGAGAACTGCTATGACCTTTTAGTGAAACAACTACTTTTAGGACATTATTACATGCTATTTTACGTAGAATAAAAATAATTATGTGATAAGTTGTTTGTGAATATTCAAAACTATGAATAAATGTTATCATAAACTTTATAGAAGTTATTTCTAGGGCACCAACTCCAATGGAATCCCACTTTCACTTGAGCGAATTGCTAAAAACCTTCAGTCCTCTAGCTCTCACATGATACTCATGCTTCTGGTGAGATAAGACTTTAGTCAAGGGGTCCTCTACGTTCTCTTATGTGGTTACTCTACTTACTATAAAATCAAACCTTTGATAAAAATCCCTCAAGAGGTGATAATTTCATAGTGTATTCTTTTTCTATTGGTGTGACCTTGGCTCTTTTTCAAGAGACATCACTATAGTATTATCACAATACAATATGATAGGGTCTTTACTGATTGGTACTACATCAAGCTCTTGGAAAAAGTTTCATATCTAAAAAAATTCCTTGGCTGCATCAAAAGCCGCTATATACTCGAACTCTACTATAGAATCACCGACAAATAGATGCTTTGAACTCTTCCAGCTCAAGGCTCCTCCATTGAGTGAGAAAACATATCCTGGATATGACTTCAGATCATTATGATCTATCTAAAATATGGCATTAGTATTACCCTTGATGACCAGATCCTTGTCTTCTCTATATACTATGAACATATCCTTAGATCTTCTCTGATACATAAAGATAACCTTAATAGTAGACCAATGTCGTTCTCTTGGATCTACTTGATATCTTCCTATCACGATAAATGCATAGGCAACATAAAGTCTTGTACATAAAATGACATACAAGATTGATCATATTATTGAATCATATGGGATCTTACTCATTCTCTATTTCTCCTATTATGTCTGAGGACACATTTTCTTAGAAATATGTAAACCATGTGACACTAGAATCAATCCCCACTTGGATTATTCTACACTAAATCTATTTAGTATCTAGTTAATATATATACTTTTACCTAGTCCAAGCAGCCTCTTGGATCTATCACAAATGATATTAATCCCTAGAATGCAGGCTTCTTCAACAAAGTCCTTCCTAGAGAAAAGATTATTTAACCAGTCCTCCACTGAATGTAATATTGGAATGTCATTTACAATAAGTAATATGTCATCAACATATACTATTAAGATAATGACTACATCTCTAATAAACCTATTTTAAACACATTGATCACATTCATTCTTAATGAAACCAATTTTTTATAGCTTCATAGAATCGAATGTTCCAGGACCTGGATGCTTGCTTCAATCCATAAATGGATCTTTGAATATTTAAAATCTTTTTGGAATCACCTAGAATCACAAACCCTTTTGGCTGTGTCATATAAACATCTTTACGAAGGTTCCCATTAAATAATTCTTTTTTGACATCCATATTCCAAATCTCATAGTCATGGTAAGCTATTATAGTAAGTAGAATAGTAAAAAGGTTTCATCATAGTCATATAATTGACACTATTTAAACCCTTTATCAATTATCCTTGATTTATAGGTATTTACTTTACCTTCCATGTCCAGTTTCCTCTTGAATACCAATTTGTTTCCAATGGTCTTCAAATCTACTGGCGTATCGACCAGAACCAAAACTTGTTTCAAATACATGGAATCAATTTTAGAATTTATGGCTTCTTTCCATATTGTATCTTCTAAGCTCTCTACTACCACTTTTTTATAGAGTGGTTCATCATTGTCAACTAATAACGAGTCACCATCTTCAGTGACTAGAAAAACATATCTCTATGCTTCTCTTACCTCTCTTTTACTCCCACGTAGTACTTGTGTTTTAGGAACTAATTCTTCCATTGGGACTTCTGGAATCTATTCATATAAAAAATCTTGTGTATGTTGAGCATCAACTTCATTGAAGTAAATCTTACTCCCATTATCCTTTTTGATTATGCACTCCCTCTTAAGAAATATATCTTATCTAGCGACAACCACTTTCTTTTCTAAGGGGTTGTATAGGTAGTATATCTTTTTTTCCTTAGAATACTATATTAAGATACACTTTTTGCCCAGGGGTTCTAGTTTGTCACCTGAAGAGGCTTTAACAAACAACTCACAACCCTATACATGTGTATGTGAAGAAACAAGTTTCTTTCCACTATATAACTTGAAGGGAATTCTATTTTCTGCTTTAGTTGGTATCTGGTTTAATGTGTATGACATAGTTTGTAATGAATATCCCCAAAAGGACAATGGAAGATCTACATGACTTATCATTGACCATAGCTTGTCTAATAATTTAAAGTTCCTCCTTTCACTAACACCATTCCACTATGGTGTGTAAGGTGGAGTGAGTAGATATAGAATCCCAAACTCCCTTATAAAGTCGATAAACTCTTAGAGAAGATCTTCAACACCTCAATCTGATCAAAGATTCTTCATATTATTTCTAAGTTGATTCTATACTTTATTCTTGAATTCATTGAATTTCTCAAAGGAATCAGACTTATACCACATCAAGTAGATATATCCATATATACTCAAGTCCTCACTAAAAGTTATGAAGTAAGAATACCCACCTCTAGATTCTACTGAAAATGGTCCACACACATCAGTGTGTACTAATCCTAGAAGCTCTATGGCACTTTCACCCTATCCATTGAATAAAGGTTTTAATCATTTTTCCTTGTAAACAATCATGAAATATTTCAAGAGGTTTTAGATTAGAAAAGTATAAATAACCATATTGGTATATATTTTTCAAATTCTTATCATTTACATGACCAAGATGGTGATTCCATAGTTGGGTGTTATATGAGTCATGTGAACATGATTTGTTAGAAATTTCCAACACATGGTTTTCATAATTTAATACATAAATATCATTATTTAAATATTCTATACCATAACATATATTGGATTTATAAAATAATCAACTTTTACTTCCAAACTTGTTAATAACCCCATCAGTATCTAGGCATGATACAAAAATTATGTTCTTGGTAACCGTTGGTACAAAATAAAAATCTTTTAAAACCAAAATCATTCCCAATGGAAATTAAAGGTGATAGTCACTAATATCTAAAGAATACAACCTCACACCATTAACATATCTCAGATCCACCACTCCTCTTGCAATATTTTAGAATCTACTCAGTTCCTACATTTGGATATAGATGTGAGAACCACAAGTTGTATCTAGTACACAATGTCAAGATATTGAAAGATTACAATCAATAACAAAAACAAATTTAGCTTCCCATTTCTTTTGGGTAAGTTCCTCTTCTAGTGGCCTAGATTTCCATATACAAAACATACTGCCTTATTTTATGTGCCCTACCTCTAGATCTTCTTCATTTTGGAATGATAGTGCTTGGAATCTTTAGACTTGTTAGGAGTCTTGACCCCCTTTTCCTTTTTGTTCATTTTATTATTCACCATAAGAACTTTGGGTTTATCATGCCTCATGTCCTTATCTAGTTGGAGAATAAATTTAATATGTTCTGAAAGTATCTTCTCATTCTTTATAATATTATAATTAAAAAACCTATAAAAGGTCTTGGGAAGTGACGAAAGTATGAGATCTGTATGAAAATCATCTGTTAATTTAATCCCTAATATTTCTAACTGTTCAATATTTCTAATAAGATTGACTATATGAGGCCCAGATGGTGCAGAATCTCCAAGATTAGTTGTAAATAAATAATTAGAGATCTTGTACCTCTCTTGCATCGCCTTCTCTTGATAGAGATATCGAAGGGGATACATTATTCTATATGCATCCATGTCCTCATGTTGCTTCAAAATCTCATTGGATATGGATGATATCATGAAACATTGAACATATGTGGAATCATTCAAATGTTTCTCATAGAGTGATAAATCTTTATCACTTTCATCATTACCAAGCACATCCCAAATATGTTCTTCTAGCAGATACAATTTCCTTTCATATAAAAGGATAACACATAAGTGCCTTTTCCAATATTAGAAATTTGTGTTTATGAGAAGGTTATCATTCTCAAGTATGGATCACAATGATATATTTGAAGTCATTTTAATTTTGTTTCTAAAAAATAAGATGAGTAGAATTTTAATACTTTATATGACTAAATTTATACAAATAAATAAATATTATATTTATCTATAAGGCCCCAGCCTTAAACCTTACTTAATCTTGAGTTATTAGAAGATTACACCTTGAGGATAATTTCGGGTTTAGATTTTTAGAGAATTAGAACATAAAACTTGCATTACATTCCACATATAAACAAAGTGGTTACATAAATATAGTATTCTTCTTTCCCATCAATGGAAACATATTTAATTTAAAACATGGATTCTTTCTTGACACTTCCTTGACACTATCATTATATCATGTACCTTTCCCTTGACCTGTGAAAAAAATTTCAACAAACTTGGGATGAGCATAAAAAGCTCAGTAAGGGATATAAAAATATGGAAAGGAAACATGGGTACATATATACATAAGAATGAAATCATACTTTACCCATAAAACATAAGCACTTTAACATACCCCATCAAATCATGAATAAATCATAGAAATCATAAGACATAAAGGTAACTTGAGGCATTCATAACATTCTTACGTAGGGAGTAACCCTCTTGGTTACGTTTGGAATACACATCACAGTATATTCCCTAAATATCTTCGGAGAAACCTTAACGTTTCACTCTTTCGTGTTACCCAATGCATTGGAGAGCTATATCGGGCTCACTCGCCCTTAGTTTATCATGAAACCACCCGTCTTCATAATAATGCCCAAGAACCTCAATATAATCGTATCACATAAAACATGCATAAAGGAAACATAACATTTCCACCTTTCAATCAAAAGATATCAATACAACACATTGATATAAAAACATTATGAAAACCATTTTCAATACCAAAATAAAAGAAACGTAAAACATGGTATTTATTTTTCTTTAAAAAAAGGTATGGCTTGTAGAGGAAGCCGAAACTCAAATAATGGTCACAGCGGCGGAGAAGTAATTGTCGCCGCATACGTACGACAAAAACATTCCCTTTTTTCGTTTAGTAAATGCTTCGTATAAAAAATATTCCTTTTGAATAAACGTAAAAGTCAAAGGGGTTTATACACCATATAAAAAAAGGTTGTGTATAAAACAGAATATGCCTCAACGAAAGGAGATTGAGACGGAGTCCCATACCACGGGTCCGACTTGACTCGATCATTCTTTAATGTCCTGAATAATGAACTTGAGTTAATTTCTACTTTCTTAAGAACCTTTTTCAAGTTAATGATTCATTTTATATCACTTATTTCCATGTCATGAGCACTATGTAATTATTTAAGTTAATAACAGTTGTTTTAACGATCATTGGTACTTGAGTCAAAAATAAACCCTTTATAATTACATGTTGTTCATGTATCCATTATATCCAGAATTATAATTATGATGTATATATCATATATATATAGTATATACATGCATTTATAATATTACATAATCATTTAGAGTTAAGAAATGAAATGCACCGTTCATGGAGACGGTAAGCCGTACGTACGCATGAACGCTAATTTCATTTCTATTTCGTATTTTATAGAATGGAATCATAATGATATAAAGGTATATTATAATTCCAGTATAATATCATATATATTATCATAGTTCCATCCTTTATACATCCCACATATGGTATTTAACGAATCAAATCACTTTGAGGGGGTGGTAGTCTGCACTTCCTTAAATGAAGATATCGCGTTTACGCATAATGGAAACCATAAAGGTATGCCCAAAATGAAAAATAAAGAAGATTAAGGAAAACATAAACATATTATATATCATATATAAATATAGTTACATCTTAATGGCCACCTTTTAAGGTTTTAAAAGAATGTTGAACAATCATCGTTTCGGGAGGCATAAATTCACCATCCACGGAAACAGTATGTCCTTTAACCATTAGATGTAGGTGTGTGTAAGTGTATCTCGAATCCTTCTTATAAAAACATCCTAGTATATTTAATATACTATATTTATTACAAAATAAATGAATAAAAATATTTTAGGGGGTTGGAGAAGCAAAATAAAACAAAAGTACTCAAGTGAAGACATTACCTTAAAATCGGGCAACACCCTTTGGTTTGAGCTCAAAGGCTTCCTTGGAAAGACTTCTGCCCAAAGTGAGGCTTCAAGGAGTAAGGGAGGGATTTTTAGAGACAAAATGGGCAGGGGTTGGCCGAGACAAAGGCTTTGGGAGTGTGGGTAAGGAGGTAGAGGTGGGGGCCTTTTATAAGAGGAGAGGAGGGGCACTCTTGGAAAGTAAGGAAATGTTACATTATTTTAGAATGAGTTTAGGATTTTAATGGTCCCAAATTGATGAGTTTCGAGGATAAGGTGATAAGGGTTCGAAATCCACCCATCTAATAGGTTTTGGACATGTGTAGGTCTTATATTTTACATTATCTTTCCATTTTATTTAAATCCTTTATTAATGAGGTAATCACTGCATCATCATGATGTCATAAATAATTTAATAAACTTAATGTCTAAAAATTATAAAAAAATATCATGATGTAGGAAATCGTTTTAGCTTTCTAATGAATATTTATAGTCCAAATGAAAATTTATGTAGGCAAAATTAAAAATATTTTATTTAGGTGATACATTCTTTGTCACATTTAACATTCTTTAAAATTAAAAAGATAAAAACTCACTTTCTCACAAAAGTGATTCCATAGGGCCCCCAAGTTTGGAACAAGGCATCCCATGGTCGGCCATGAGACAACAAGTAGCCTTAGGACACATGTTGTGGTCATTTTTTTATTATTATGATATTATTTTATTATCTTTAACTACCCGATTACTCATTAATCAAGATAATTAAAGATAATTACCGTAGTTACTATTCATAATGTCCAAAAACAAAAGAGTCTTGATTACATAATTTGGACCTTCTGATTACAAATATGTAATCCATTTTAACAAATTCCAAACAATGAAATTGCAATAATTGATTTAAAAATAATTCTTGTTGTCAAAACAAATAGCGTGTTTTTTTGAAACAATATCTATGAAAAGTTTGGCATTAGTTTATGCCCAATTCCAAAGTGAAATTAATCCTAATGACCACCATTGTATTAAATGGTAAAAATATATTCCAATTTAACTTTAAAACCAATTCAAAAGATAATCTAATCATATAAATAAAGTATATTAAAAAGCAGTTTTGATGTAAAATGCAGTATTTTTCACTATTCATTAAAAAAAATGAACTTCATCGGAAAAATACCAAAAATTCACAAAAAGTAAATTTTGATGTCCCAATCATAAAGAATAATTTTATTTTGACAAAAATATCTTATAAAATTGTCAAAAGATAGATTTAAAAATGGTTTTCCATGAAAAGGCAGTAAAACAATCTTTTAAAAATATTAGTGTATTCCATGCTTAAGATTGGATTTTTTTTCATTTTAAGCCTCTAAAACACTATCTAATTCATTAATAGACATAGATAAAAATATCTATTATTAATTACTTACTTGGGATGTTACATTATCAATCTCCCACTATTTTTTTAAAACCCAATAGAATACACCATTGGCTTTGGAATATCCTATTACTTAGATATTCTAATGGAAAGGATCCATAATCCCCTTATAATTACCCCAAATTTAGTTGTTCAAGCAACTTGAATGGTTTTAAGTTGGCATTATAAATTCCAACTGCATTAACTCACATTTCCTTGATATGTTGAGTGGACTCCCCAATCTTGAAATCCTTAAATTGGATTTATTCAACCCTTGCCTCTCATTTACACCAAGTCCTACTTTAGTAGTAAACCATTGATGTGAACTAAGTTAAGTCAACCAAAAAATTAAAGTTGTAATTCCTAGATAATTTAAATCACTCTAACTTTGGTTGGTCAACCACTTTTAACTATGGTTCGATTTTAGCTGAAGTAGTAGAAGATTATACCAGAATAATATATAAAATTGATGGATTTTATCCTTTTATGCATAAATTTACAATTATTATCTCTATTACATGTTTTTTAATATTAAGTGGATTTACTTATTTGATTAACCATGTATTAGATAATATTTACACATAATATAGTTTATTTTCATTCTATATTTCATTCTTGTTAATTCATTAATTCATGTGATCGTGACAAAACATCCATAATGAGATAACCATGAAACTTCACAGAAATAAAATAATAAAGTAGTATAATAATGAGATCATACTAATGATTAGTTTATCTAGTAGATGATAAACCAAACATTGACCTAGGGGAAAATCAATTTGAACTAATTAAGGTTCGTGTTATCACTTTCCACCTATCCACTTATGTATCTCTCTTGGATTGGTTTCATCTCGGCTCCAAAATTGATCCACCTCTACTAGCTTGTGAGCTCCATCCATTACATATTCTTTTACTCACACACAGGTGAGGGGAAAAGGTTTACATAAAAGAAACCATGGGTGCACAATCCCTTTCATAATAGGAGGAGAGACGACATGGAAGCCAAAAATTTTAGTTTAATAATAAATTAAATGAAACAAATCATTTACAAAGGTCTGGTGTATTCTCATGATAATCCACATTCCTGAAACAAATTATGTAATTAATAAAACTAACATTCAATTATTAATCAATATTATTTATGATAAATCACACTCAAATCAATTAATTATATTCTTTAATTAATAGATTCTTTTATCTTAATTATCTTTATATTTTTTTGAGATTCTCATCCATCATAATTTTAAACAAATTAAATAAATTTATTTAAAATTAACTATGTACATGATTATAACTTGGAGGAAAAATGGTGAATACCCATCCAAATCTACCCAACATGCATTATACTCGTATATTGTTTACTCTTGCAACATATTACATACATGACTTATCACATACTTTCATGTCGTGTAGTATCAACTTAATTGTTAGATGGATTACATGATTTTTTTGTCACGTGTTATGCTTCAATGCACGTAGAGTAATCATTATAATATGATTCAAAAATAATATGAATATCTAAACATTATATAGAAATAAATTAGACATATATATATATATATATTAAAACACATCACAAGGCATGTCCTATCAACTTAATGACCATATGAAAGAACATGTTGAAAAGGTTTACATTGTAAAATAAATCAATTTTAATTCTAGGTAATTTGGTATAAGTACATGGCCTGAACATAGGAGCTACACAATGTATATGTCTCTCACCGTCTATCTGAGACACACGCCTAGGGACTCAGTGTGTAAATCATGCCTCCGAAAATTAGAGTACATGACATGTATAAAGGAATACTAAGCACGTGGTCTCCGAGTTACCTGGTCACTAGTCAGATAGGCCATGTATGGAAATACCAAGCACATCTATAACTTTAAAGGATTACACACCATGTATGTGGGCCACACAACATGTACTCTGGATGACTGTGTGCTAGTATGACTCAGTCAACATGTGGTGTAAGATATTAAATCCAACTCGTGTAATCAATTCACGTGGTTTGAATTAATTATGAATTAACAAGTGAATTGAACACAAGTACACATCATGTAACTTCGGTTACACGACGTGTACTCCTGTGTTATCCACCCATAATCCTCGGCACCTCCGGATGAGTTCTTCAATTTTATTTCATTCATCAAAGTAATCATTTTGATTATATCTATGAGAAACGAAGGAGGAAGAAGAAGATATCACAATTAGGATTAAAATAATGATTAAACTTGAATTGAAAACTAAATGAAAAATTCATAAATCAATCAATGATATTTAAATAATTATAAATAATTATGTGACCCCTATAATACCACTTGTAGGTTCTGGACATAGTGAAAGCATGTGATGGGTCATCCAAAATTTTATTTTATTTTTCATGATCGATGATCAATATGAAATTTTACACAATATTGAACATTGTGATCAACATAATTAAATCAAATAATATAAATAAGTGATAAAATACTAGAATCAGAGAAAAGATCATCACATATTATTTATAATCAATTTAATCAATTTAACAATTACCTTATTGGAATTCTTTCTTCATTGATGTATTTGAAAATATCTCTGCATTGTACCATCATTTAATTATAGGAATCAAGAGAATATTACCTCAAACGGTGATCCACATGTGTTCCAAAAATATTTGAACATCGCCATAGGAATCTATGGGTGCTAGAATGATAGATCCTATCATTTTCATCGTTCACCTTTGATCTCCATGAGAACAACATCGAAATCATTCTCATTGATCTCTCTAGACTTGAGAGTGAGAGGTGGAGGAATATTACTCTCTGTTCTTGGGAGCATTCTGTGAGAAAAGATCTCTCTAGGGATTGAGAGGATTCTCCAAATCCATTTAAAAAAACCAAACAAATGAATTATATCTATTAAAAAATATTTTAATTGGGTTTATATACCGCTAGGGTTAAAATAAAATAATTTCACAAATTTCCTTTATTATTTATTTAATCCCTACATAACCCTTTGTATAATAATAATAATAATAATATCATTTATTGACATGCACATAAGTTCTGAATTAAATTAAATATCACTAAATCAAATAATATTCAATATTTATTATTTATCACCATACCATTTAAATTATGTCCTCCATTCCTACAGAATATTTATCTATCCTTGAATAATGAATATTTATGTAATAAATAAATATCACTACATTAGTCACTAATAAATAAATAAATATTATATTCACTAAATAGAAAATAAATATTTATTAAATATTTTTATCACATTATATTCTCTTGAATAACTGATGACAAAATACTTGTGATCAAGAAAACATAAATAATTATTAAAACATGTGCATGAATAATATTTATTCAACTTGTTAAATAATGAATAATGATATATTATTTAACTGAGATTCTGGATACACTTAGTGTGTGACCCTCTAGCCATTTTTCATAGTGGAATTAAACAAAGCAGCCTAAATTCCAAGGTCAATATCTAGAAACACACCAAGGCACCCATAGAGAAAGATGTTAAAGCCATAATGACACAGTACCTCATAGAGATGCCAACTGTATAATATAACCCCTTTATCATGATATCTCTAATAAAAAAGGTTGTATGCTGGTGCCATAAACCTATGTGCTCGATGTCTCATTCTTTGACTTCCCAGAAATCAAACTTTCTTATAGAACACCATGACCATGGATTTATTTAGGCTATATCATTTCCATAAAAGGGCCTCAGATATCATCCTCTGTTAAAGAAAAAAAGGGACCAAAAATTTCTCGCATTATTCATTAATGAAATATTACTCGTGACACACCCAACATATCCTACCCTATCGTGAACATATGTCATCAAAATTTTTGTCAATTAATCAAAATACATGACTCATAATACTCATTAATAATAATATTAAAGTATATGGATAAATACATAAATTCAAAAATAGGAACATCCAATGACACATATAAATGTGGATTTCATATTAGTGGGTCTTATTCTCATAATATCCTATACTGGATATTACCAAGGGCGTACACTATGTGAAGGTGCCTCAAAGTCCTATGAATCTACACCCCTGATATAAGTATCATTTGTGTCCCTAAAATGATATCATATAGATTTAGAACATATATTTAAGAATAGTGTAGTATCACTTTAGGGTTCTCATCATAGAGGGGAATAACTATCATATTTAAGTGTGAACGCTACTTTTAGGAAATCATCACATAATAAGTTATGTAGAAGAACAATCAAGATGTGATAAGTTGTTTATTAATATTGAAAACCATTAATACATGTTATTATAAATTACAAAGAATTTGGTTCTATGTAAACAAATCCAAAAATTCATATTGTACTGTATAAATTTAACAATCAGAAAGTTTTTAGGGTGTTTTTGTAAGAAAATTATGAATTTTCAGAATATGAATGATTCTAAAAAATAACTTTTCTTTTAGATGATCATTTCAAGATAATATTTAGTGTTTGAAATATCATTATCATGAAGGGATCATGATTCTAGATGATATGAATGAATAAATATCCAACTTAGTAGCTAAAGTCAAAGGAATCCCACATTTCAACATAACATAGACCGAAAGACATTTAAATAATAAGAAGTATATGGCCACACCATATTTTGTAAATCATGGAGAGAATTTTGGTTTCAAAATGGTCTTGAAATGAACAATATTCTATAGAGATGATCATTTCAGGTGATTTTTTAAGATGAGTTCCATGCTGTACTGAAACATGGGAAAACTAAACACCATGTCGTTGTCATGGGAATTTCATCCAATAATACCAGATATGAGAAACTATGAGGTGGAGCATGCTTTTTTTCATTTTTTATGAGTGTTTTGATATACATTTGACACTAGAATTTTTCTGAGACCCAACATGAGTTACTTCATGCCATAACAACCATCGTGTTTCTGTATGTTGTATATGCATATATCGATTGAGTAATATGAAAGTTAGGTTTTTGTAGAGGAAGATAAAAAAGGAAATAAAGTCCTTGATATTAAATATTACAAGGAATGAAAGATCTGAGTCTTTAAACAAATTTATAGGATGAGTTTGAATGAAATTAATTCCAAGGATTCTAAGTTCTTAGAAGGCTAATAAATCAATAACATGAATATTGAAAATAATAGAAATTAAAATAACCTTATTCTCATAATGTTGTGAATATATATATTCTGAAAATAAGAAATAAAATGGATGATTCTCAATTATGTGTGTACTAGATATATTTTGAAATTCAAGAGAATAATAATTTAGATAGTCGACTATACATACACCTACTTATTATGTGAATTCAAAGAGAGAATAATGAGATATAGTACTGCATAAAGAGGTTCATGTCTATACGATAATGAAGGATAAAAATAATCAAATGATAATATAAGATCCAACCATATATTCTATTGACCATATTCAGGCTAAGAAGATGAGAAATCCATCCTATAGTAATCAAATTTAGATTTATGAGGATGTTTGAGGCATCATACTTGTTTTTTGTAGTAGAGGAAGAAGATCATTCACATTGTCTAGGAGGGATGAAAGATCTTCATTGTTGATCTTCTTTATAAGAAGTAGGTCAAATACTGTATTCTATTCAGATAGTAGAAAAATAATATATCGCTTTCACTTTACCTAGTTTTTTCCAGGATAATAGGTTCAAGGTCATACCACTACTTGTGATTCTTTTGATAATAAAATTGAAGTAGTATATGTGGGATAAAAACCATGATACACTGAAGATGTATTCATCCTTATGTATGATAAAATCATCGACAAATTTTGGTGTTTTGTTGTGATAATTTCCTTTTCCATATATACCTTCATATTAAACAAAAAATGTATAGAGAGAAAGGGATATTCTCCCATTGAATAAGTGAAAAAGTGATAAAGGCATAAAAGATAAAATTGGTTTAAAAGAAACCGACATTTATTCACCTATATCAATGATGAAAATTTCCACATGTGATCCTAATAGAGATTCAATCAAGACTTATTAATATATATACTCATATTTTTATTGTTTTTACCACCAAAGATGGATGGGTAGACTAACCCTTAAATGATAGATATTGGTTAACCACCAGTTGGTGAGTTTAGATCAGGGTTCTATAGATGTTGTGAAGGAGTGGTTTCACATAGTATTATAGGAGAACTTGAAAATTTAATAGGTTCTCCCTCATTAAGAGATCAATTTTTACTTTGACTTGCTATCAATACCATATCGATATATTTTACCAATTATCATAAATACCAATGAGCTTAGAGACTATTTGGTGTAGTTGGGTGACCTATTAGTGAAATGTTTCATTTGGATCAGTAATACCATAATAAAAAGTTGAATATTGAAAGTGGTTATTTTTTATTTTAGATCTATTTGATTTCATCTATAGTATCAGAAGAATATTATTATAAAAAAAGTATCTAAGAATCACTATAGATATCCTAAAATTCAAGTATTTTATTGGGGGTAATGAACCCCATGTTATACTCAAGAAATATATAGATCGTTGGTAGTAGTTTTTGTTGATGATACATTCAATGAGATAAATTGGATGGCACTCACCCTATAATTATGGGGTTTATTCTTGGATTATTTTAAGATAACCAATTGTGTGGTGTAGCCCCATGTTTTGAATCAAGTATTGTTTAATTATATCCTTCTATAGGTGTGTTATCATAAACTAATGGCATAATATTTAGTCTCTATGGAGTTTAGAGCTTTAGTGGCTAGTAATATTAGAGTGGCACTATAACACCATAAAATTTTAGTATTAATTTACCTTTAAATAAATATTATTTTTAATAGCTTATTTTATATGTAACACTAAACTAAAATGAAACTATTATAAATTAAAATAAAAGTATTAAATTTGACCATTATTATATACCCATTAAATTAGAGGGTATAAATAAAAGTGACCACACTATGAAAACTATGTATAAAGTAGAAGTGATGGCATTGAGTAGTATGAGTCTTTCTTATGAGGCTCACCTTTTTGATATTGGAAAGGAGGTGGTGTCACTAGGGATTTCCATAGACCAAGCCCAATTCAAGATCTAACTATTACGGGTGAAGAAAAAAAAATTCAAGATATATTTAAGCTCATTGAAATTACCATGAGATCCAAAATGGTTGACTCTCCACCCACAACTTCCACCATAGCTTATCTTATCATTAGGCCTTGCATGGAGATTTTGAGGGGTTATATAAGTACAAGTTAGGATGATATAAACATGTAATTATTAATTTAATAAGTTATTTTTATATCACATGTATTTTATACATTTGAAATTTTATCTTTTAAATTAATATAATGTTCATTTTTAATCTAATTCATCGATAAAATTTAATTTGTTTAGCTAAATAATCCATAATATAATTTTATCCATAAAATGTATTTTTTATAAAATTGAATTTTTCTGTGTTTCTTTTTATTTAAAGAAACTAAATATACTTTAATGTAATGATTATAACCTATATTTTTTATATTAATAATATATTAGCTCTAATTTATTTAGTAATTGATAAGAAATAAGAATAAAAACAATTAATAATTGAAAATGTCATTTTCCTGTAAAAATAATTTTCATTATAATTTATGTTTCCATTTTAAAGTTAAATTATTAAATTTTAGAATTATAATTTTAAAAAATTAACTTCATTTTTTAATTGATCATAAGAATATTATCTTATAATGAATTTTTGATATTTTTCTGTAAATTTTTATTTTAGGTGAATAGTTAAAATGCTGTTTTTACAAATACCATGAATTTTATGGAATCATTAAAATACAATAAAAAATTAAAAAATTATGAAAGATTTTTCATAATACAATTTTTATTTAGTAAGTAATATTATACATTAAAAATAATAATTTTATTTTAAAACCCTTATTGACACTTTGAAACCTAAGTAACATTTTTCAAAAACAAATTGTCTTTATGCATTAAAAACTTTTTATTTTGGAAATTTTTTTTTTATAATTTTTAGAAATTTAATATTATTAAATTATTTTCATATTTTCAATTAGATTACCAAAATTAAATAATAAGGATAATTTTATTTTTAGTTATAAAAATATGTTACCGAGGGTAAAAATGAGTCACTGTGGAAAAAGTAAATTAGGGTAAAGGTAAAAAAAGGTGGAAAAGCCTAAAATTCATAAAAATTTTATAATAATGAGATTTCAAGATGATTATCCATCCAAAATAATCCCCTCTCTTTTATTTCCCACTTTTGGAGAAACTTTCCATTAATAGTGACTTGTTCTTTTATATTATAACCAAAATGCCAATCCTGTCACTTTTAAAAGGAGACTTGTACCCCTACTTTTACATAAACTTTGAAATTATAATTTCTCATGATCTTATTCAATTTTTACATTTAAAATATACCTAAACCATATTTTATAGCTGCTTGATCCATGGAAAATTTGTAAGTCCTCTATTTCTAAGAGTTACTCCAAATGAAGGTTCAAACTCTCAATGTGAGTATTAATCACTTCTTAATATATTTTTCTTATCCATATTTATCCTGAAAATATATTTCAAAAATTATAATATAATTACATTAATATTATTAATATACTAAAATTATGTTATGTTAATTGAATAAAAATTATCTACCCTTCTCCATTACTTAGAAAAATGAGAACACCATTCGTGCGTACATACATACTATCACCTCCATGAATCAACACATTATATTTTTCTTAAAGATATTATGTAGTTGTTTGTAAAATTTTATTTAATGAATAAATATTAAATTTATAACTTGCTTATGATTCTGAAAATATAAATAGTTTTCTCCCTTTCTCTCGTTCTATGGAAAATGAAAATGTCTTTCACGTGTATGTATAGACTTCCGCCTCCATGGGATGTCATACTTATTTTTTCATCACCACCCCATATGGTGGTTATAATAATGTAATTAATGAATAAATTTGATATAATTATTTATATAATTTTATTTATTTTGTAATGGTTATATTAAAATTTAATGCATTATTAACATACAAACTTTTTTTCATAAAAAGTTATCGAAAGATACTCATCACTGATTTTGCCTTCATGAATCATGACTTACATTATCATGGAATGGAATTGGATATTTATAAATATTTATATATAATTTATTATAGAACCTATGATAATATAATAATGTTGAAATTCTTATTAATTAATTGGAATCAACATCAACATTCAAATCATTCATGAAACAATCAAAATCTCTAACATGCGATAGTAAAAATAAACTATAAATAACTAATAAATGTATAATATTTTTTATCATTTATGTTTATATTGGGTAATATATCAGAATAATTGTGTAAAATATTTTATTAATATTATTATTTTTATTATATATAGGGTAAAAGTTCTTTCATGGAAGTTGAGAGTTAAGGTAAAAATTTCGACTCAAATTTCCTTTTTTGAGACATGTTTTGTAGTGTGCAACTATTTTTGTTTATATGGTATATATAAACCTATTTGAAGTATTTTATCATGATTCACTCTTTACTTCAGGTATTTAAATTTTATTTCAAGTTTTTCCCTTCATGATATTTTGACTCAAATGTTATTTAAGTTGTAATGGTATTATCATCTAAATATTTCTTTTTTAAGACATATACCATATTCAACACTTATTTTATTTTGTGTGGTGTATAAAATTTCCATGTATATATTTAAATCATAAATATAATTAAATAATTTTTTTTATAATCCATTTATGTTTTCATCATTTTAAGGATTTTGATTTCCCAAACATGTAGTTGATATCATCACACTACATGAGCTCATCATCACTTGAAAACATCAAGTTTTCACCTACCCTCTCACTTTTATTTTATTCATCCTACTTTAAATTATTTATTCCATGAGAATATATAATTTCATAGGGTAAAATTTAGGATAATTTAAGTTTGGGGGATTATATTATATTTTGGGTAACTTCTTTAGGTTTTTTATTTTGTGAGTTTTCCCTTCTAATTGTTGTTGTTTTTCAAAAAAAAGACAATCACATCACATGATCATTAATTACATTGATCCTATGGAAGATTCATGATTTATTTTTCTTATATCATGGGAATCATGTTAATAATCAATAAGTTTTCATCATTGGTGTTTGATTTTAGTGAAAATATATATTTTTCAATGATATGATTGATTGAATATTTATGAAACCTTTGATATTTTAATAGTGTTTATTATGAGTATTGTATAGAAAAAAATTTTCTTTTAATTTATACAAAAGATTTCACACAAAAATAATAACTAATGATTTTTTCTTACCTAATTTAAAGAATAATCAAGTTATGTAATCATTTTCAGATTATAATAATAGTCTTTCTATATGTTCATTTATCTTCTAATCAAATTCATTATTGTAATGAATTGAAATGTTCATGTGTACCTAATATTAGATATTTTTACACCTTCAAAAAATGAAAAAAATTGAAGAAAAATAAATTTTTGAGTGATGGAATGTAGAACATATGGGGATATCTAGGTCGAGACCTTGAGGTTTAACTTCTAGGAATAACTATGTGTGTGTGTTTTGGAATTTTATTAAATAGGTTATAGAAAATGTTTACTAGAAGAGAATTAGGTAATAAAAATGTTTTAATTGAACCTATTATACAAAATAAAGGGTGGAGAGATAATTTTGAAATGGTTTCCACACACACACATGGGGAATTTATGGAATAATATACTCATAACTCATTTCCACCTGATTAGTGTCATTAATCTCACTATATTTTACTTTGATGAAATTTATGATATAGTGAATTAAAACTTTTTCATTATTTAATTATTATTGTTATTTTTTCTTTGCTCATATTCCTATCATGAATTTAGAAATTTCAACATGCATCCTTTTATGGATTACATGGAATTATATTTTCCCTAGAGTACAAAAGGGTATGTGTGAGGGAGTTAAAAAATCATGTTTTTTTAAATTTATCAATGATAATTATTGATATAATTTAATCAAAAAAGCATTATTTTAATTTTTAATGTAAATTTTTGTTTTGAACTTGAATTTTAAAATTCCATGAAAATTATTTTGTTGCATTTCATGTTCACTCGAGTATTTTTATCATATATTTTTTATGAATTTATTTTTAACTTGAAATTTTTTGGACATATGATGAAATAATTTGGATACATTTTTCATTTAGATCATGAAACCTGGATCCCAAATTTTAATGGAATAAATAACCCACCAATATAGAGTTCAGATTGATTCAACTAATTAGACCTTGACTCACCATTTGGGCTATAAAGTTTTCATCCAAGCTTGGATTTGGATGAAATTTTAACAGGTGTTTGAAGAAAAATTTGGAAAATTTAATTAAA